>BQMB01002414.1:107500-829820 GCA_027943415.1 Closterium sp. NIES-67
GACCACCCAAAGTTACCCCGCGAAAGCCCCTCGTTACTCGAGGGTGAGTGGAAAGAAAATCCCCCTCCCCCAACATCAGCAAACCTTGTATTTGAAGGATGAGAGTTGGAGCACGATTTGAAGTCAGCCCGATTATACATCTGCTGCTTTCGTATGTGCTCTCTCGCCATGACCAGGAAGCAGCTAGTCTTTGCACAAGCATTATTGCCAGCGCGCTCCCCGGCAGCGTCTGATTGACATCGCCTGGCCGTCGCTGTTCACTGCCAGCTGACTGTTGACCAACAGTGTCTGACAGCCAGCACCTATCCATCGCTGCCCGCTGCCCGCTGACCGCTGACCGCTGACTGCGGACCACTGCCTGCTGACCGCTGCCTGTTGTCCGCTGCCCGCTGTCCGCTGATCGCTGACAGCCAGCATCTGACTGCAGCGCTTGACCGTCGCTGCTTGCTGATCGCTGATCGTGACTGCTGCCCACTGGCCGCTGCCCACTTGTCGCTGACCGCTGGCCACTGACCACTGCCCGCTGCCCGCTGTTTTTTGTTTGTTTGCTTGCTTGTTTTTTGGGCGTGTGCAGTGTTTTTTTTTAGGGTTTAGGACCGGCGATGATGCCAGCAAAATTGGCATAAACCTGAGGAATGTTCTCAGGTGCTTCAATGGAACTTGCAGCATTGTAATTGTCTGAAAAATCTGATTCATGTGAGTGAACAGTAGTAACACAGCTGAATGTCTGTTTCCCGAATGTTGCAAAAGTAGTCGTTGGCAGAATGTGCTTCACCGATTGCTTCGAAGGAGTTGACTTATGCCGCGACTACGACAATAGTTACCCTTATCCACTCGAAACCTTTCACAGATTTCTTTACTATGTCCATCCCTTTTATAGTAGTGACTGACATACTTCTTTTATCGTTTTGCAGGTGTCGAACAGAAATTAACGTGCACCCCCACTTTTTTGTTGCGTGCAGTTTGAAGATCGAGATCTTGCTGTTCGGCTTGAAAGATGGAGCAAATCTCAACTTCGAGAGGTTGGACTGAATGCGAAGAAGAGAACGACATTGTTGCCACTCTGGTCCAAGTCCAGCAAGAAGGACTGTAACGAACATGTCCTTAGGGAAGTACCTGCCACATTTCTCAAATTGATCGCGAAGTGTGTGAACTCTATTGATGTAGTCCAAGACATTCTTGTTTGACAGCATCTGCACGTTTGTCAGTTGCCTAAGGATTTTATTCACTGAAATCGTGTCTTGCACCATAAACAACCCTTTAAATGGTTCCATGCAGTCTGAGAGGGTGTAAGACTTGTATGAAGAGAGTTAATTCCAAGCTGCGCTTTTGTTGAAAGATTTTGGATGAGAACCATATAAGCGCCGAGGGACGCATGAAGAAAACTCTGCTGCTCCATCAGTGTCCTATTTACAGGATACGGGTAACCACTACTGAAGAAAGGCCATAATCCGGTGGATTTTGCAAGAAGCTCGAACTCAAAACTCCAAGAATAGATGTCAACACCATTAAAATTTACGATTGTTTTAATCAGCCTGTTGCTTAGAAGATATGGAGCATTAAAAACTAGTCTATTAAAAGCAAACTGCTGCTGCTGCTGCAAAATCGGTACTTGCACAAATCGCTATGGCTGTTGCTATTGTTGGTATTGAAGTTGTTGCTGAAACTGTTGTGACTTTTGTTGAAGTAGTTGTTGACATTGTTGCTGTTGCTGAAGAAATTGTTGTTGTTGTTGTTGTTGCGCAAGTGCTTGGTGCAGTCGCAGCTCTTGCATAACGGGAGCCATCAAGTCTCATCCACTAAAAGCTGATGTTATTGACGATGTTGCTTGCTGCGGTGTTGCATGTGCGGAAGATAAAATGCTTAGTGGATGTACAACAAGCTCTCGAGGCAACTATTGAGGCATGCCAATCAAGGCACATGTAGCTGGAAAAACACCAGCTGCAGAATCACCTGATTGCCCATGAAAAAATAGTAGAATTGATCATGCATGTGATCCAGTTGTCGTGGAACCAGTTGTTGGAGCCGATGTTGGTCCAGTCATTTGTAGAAATGATGGCAGTCTTAAATCGAGATAGCTCTCATCCAATAAAATAATGAAAATGAATGTTGCAAGAGGCTAAGTATTGAGTGTGCAGGCTCACGTTTTTGAAGTAGAAAGTTAGTACTGAAGTGCTAGAAGTAATACTATAGCCTTGTAGAATCCATAACAATAACAAGGACCTTTTTTCTGGAATGGTACACTAATAAGGCAGCGGAAATCTTGTGAACTGATGGTTTTTTCCGGAATATTACTAGAGGTCAAGTTAATAATAGAAGGAATACAGCCCAGTTTTATACCTGCGTGCAACACCTTTTCAGAATGTATCTGCTCGTTAGTTGCACGCTATGCGCTCTATTCGCTACTGAAAGGGGCGCGACTGTTCGCATGACTGGAGTGGCCTTGTTGACGCAATCATCAAGACGAGCGCTATTTGTTGATGCCATTCTACGGACGCTACCTTCAGTGTGATTCAGTAAGACCTATCAGAACTGAATGTGAAGTATGAATTATCACATCAAATACGTGAGGTTACTCCGCCAATATGAACCCCATATGTTTCAAAGATCGTTTGGCTGTTTGTTTTGAGCATGTAGAGTACAGAGAAATGCGACCCACGAATTTCTTTCGCGTATAACGGCCCAAACTTTGATTGAAGGAAAAAGGTTTCTACCCCTTGCCCAAA
The DNA here is from genome assembly GCA_027943415.1 of Closterium sp. NIES-67. Classification (NCBI taxonomy): domain Eukaryota; kingdom Viridiplantae; phylum Streptophyta; class Zygnematophyceae; order Desmidiales; family Closteriaceae; genus Closterium; species Closterium sp. NIES-67. The sequence continues at coordinate 110,227 of BQMB01002414.1, forward strand.
CCCAACCCATTTCTCCCCTCAGAGAACTTGGCAGGTGTGCACTGCCAAGTTCCGAGGGCCTGCAACCCTGCCAGGTTGGAGACTCTTTGCGAGCCTTGGCATCTTGATGAGCGCTGCTCGGTTACGTGGGCCTCAAGATGCAACAGCTTGAGAAAAGGGGACTTGCAACCTGTTTGTCGGGCTTTAAAGTCCGCAACTACATTTGAGTGGGGTCCTGGTGTAGATTTAGGATTTGTTGGCCTCGTTTTGCATTATTGGTCTGTTAGAAATAGGAACCTAATAACACTCTAGGAATAGGGACTCAAGCATACAAAACTTACTCCACGGGGTCACTTCCAAGGGTCCTTGGGTGCTTGGTAAAACCAGCCCCTATCCAAGGGTCCATGTTTGAAGAGAGTAAGCCAAGTATAGGCTTGGTCAAATTCCACCAGAGCCTTCCTCCAACATAAACGCAACAGATATATTATGACTTGGTGCATGTGCAGTAATTTTTTTACGTCAATACGATGATAGGGAATGTTTCATTCATAAAAGGATAACTTACAGACAAAACACACAAGCATATTTAATCTAGTAGCCTACCAAAATTCAAAAGCAAGTAGCCCACCAATCACTAGCTTGAACCACACTCCAAAACCTTAAATATTGCAACATGAGATCGTTGTCACAACAGCCATTCTTTCCCATGCGTGGCACCTGCAAAATCTGCCCTTTTCACCTGCGACTTTCACCTAAAAATTGTACACCACTCACTCCACAGTTCACCTGCGAGTGCCCACGTATTTCACATGCAAACCCCAAATGCAAATAGTGTCAAGAGTATGTGGACGGGAAATCCACATGGCACCACGCATCCCAGCCTGAAACCATGTGCAATTCACCTTAGCATATCTTCCCCATGCATTCCCTTACGATCTCGTCCCCTTTACTTACTAATCCATGCCTTATACAAGCCTTAAGGTGTATATGGTAGTTGCTTAAAGGCAAAAACCATGCACCTTGTTACACTCCTCAAGGGCCCCCATAAAGCTCCCACAAGACTCTTAAACCAACCTCATAGGTCCTCCATAAAACCGCCGTAAGTTCCCATGAGATTCCCATGTGACTCCCATGTGACTCCTGTGTGACTCCCATGGGAGTTCCATGAGACTTCCATGGGACTTCCATGGGACATCCATGAGACTTCCATGAGACTTCCATGGGACTTCCATAGGACTTCCATGAGACGTCCATGGGACTTCCATGGGACTTCCACGAGACTTCCATGGAACTTTTCTCAGCTCGTTTTTACACAACTTAACCCCACAGCTTCCCTCAACTCTTTATCAGCCCATCCTCAGCAAGTAGGCGGCAGGTTGATGTGCAAAATTATGTTTTGCACCAACATGGTCTACGAGAGAGGCGAAACTGGAGAACTAATAACAGAGGATGCAGACTTTGCAAGCATCGAGAAGCGGGAGTTGCGAAATCGGAGGGGGGAGGGGAATTTGAGGGAGTGGGGGAGATCAAAATTTAGGGGGAGGGGGTAGGGGGGATCGCAATTAGAGGGGGAGGGGGAATCAAAATTGGAGGGGGGAGGGGGGAATCGCAATTGAAGGGGGAGGGTAGGTTGGAGGGGAGAATCGCAATTGGAGGGGGAGGGGGAATCACAATTGGAGGGGGGAGGGGGAAATTTGGGGGGCCGCAATTAGAGGGGGAGGGGGGGATCACAATTTGACAGAGTGAGGGGGAAATCGTAATTTGACGTAGTGAGGGGGAAATCACAATTAGAGGGGGAGGGGGGGATCGCAATTTTGGGGTGAGCCAAATCTGTACACAATTGTGATTGAGGCCCGATTCAAATGTTTTGAAGGGGTTGGGTGATTATAGCTCAGTCCACTAGGGTACCCACTTCTGAATGTTTTGATTTGAAAACAACAACCACAAATGTAAACTCAGGCTTTAACGAATCAACCATCCATATAGACCCATTTTATCCCCCTTTCCCTCTACGCAGTACAATTAACTGTTACAATTCACTAACCACAATTTTATCTTGACTGTTCGGGTTTTTTTTTTTTTTTTTTTTTTTTTTTTAACAAACAAACAAAAACACAATGGGTGACACAATTGTCTCAGGGTTGCATAGCTCCTTTTGAAATATTTATGAGAGTTGACAAAATCATCTTACGGTTGCGAAGTTAACTTTGAGAAATATGCGTATTTACAAAGAGATGTAGAACAGTATGGGGAAAGTTTTTGGAGTTCATTACATAAAACAAATATGCATACAAATAGTTCATATGATTTAAATAGCATTTCTTACTCCAAGGAGAAGTAGTCATATTAATGTTATTATACAGCTATTAGAGCATGTTCCTACGGACCTCTTCCTGGGCAGCCTCTTTCTAGACTCGCGCGCTACAGTGTCGCGAATTCTGACGCAAAATTGTTCGGTGCGCTTTTGTGTCGTGCTACGCGAGGTTTGGCTTGCCAAGATTAACGTGCGTGTTTCAGAACCTCTTTTCAGGCGCAAATGTTTGCAAACGCGCGAATCTGTGCAGTCTAGTTTCAACGCGAGCTGTTTTTATGCGGTTGAGAATGGTGGAACGCAAATCTGAAACAGGTGAACTCTGAACTAGGGTCCTACGAGTCTGGGAAGGGGTTGCCTGAAAAGAGGTTCGTAGGAACACGCTCTTAGTTATTGCATGGCTCTTTATGCTTTCTCATCCATTGTTTCTTTTGTGATCCTTGTTCGACTGTGCAACTTGTAATATGTACTAGAAGGATGCTTGTAATCAATGTTTTTCACTCGAAAAAAGGTACCCTGCTAAAGGAAGAAAACATGCTGTGGATTGATCTCAACTCATGTTATGTTCGAGGGCATTCAGAAACAGCTATGCTAAAGAACTCCGAGAATGGTTATAGCTTAACATAGCAAAGTTTTGTACGAGGAAACATAAAGTCCATCTAGGGTTTCTTCTTTCCTGTACATCCTCCCCCCATCAGCATCTCTTGCCCCTAGTTCCGCCATGCTCTCTCCCAGTCTGCAAGGAGGTGAGTTTTGTTGTAGGTTTCCATGTTCCATGTTCCATCTTCCATGCTCCATCTTCTATCTTCCATCTTCCAATTTTCCATCTTCCATATTCCATGCCCCATACTACATGCTCCATCTTCTATCTTCCATCTTCCATGCTCCATCTTCCATCTTCCTTATTTCGTGCTCCATCTTCCTTTTTCCATGCTCCAACTCCATGTTCCATGCTCCATGTTCCACCTTCCATCTTCCATCTTCCAATCTTCCATATTCCATGCTCCATCTTCCATGCTCCATTTTCCATGTTCCACCTTCCATCTTCCATGCTCCATGTTCCATGCTTCATGTTCCATGCTTCATCTTCCATCTTCCATGCTCCATTTTCCATCTTACATGCTCCATTTTCCATCTTCCATGCTCCATCTTCCATCTTTGATATACCATGCTCCATCTTCCATCTTCCGCCCTCCATCCTCCATCCTCCATCTTCCATCTTCCATCTTCCATCTTCCATCTTCCATCTTCCATCTTCCATCTTCCATCTTCCGTGATCCATCTTTCATTCTCCATCCTCCATGCTCCATCTTCCATCTTCCATGCCCCATCCTCCATCTTCCATCTTCCATCTTCCATCTTCCATCTTCCATCTTCCATCTTCGATCTTCCAGCTTCCATGTCCCCAAATTGGCCGAGAAGATACTTGCGGGCTTGTTTGTCTTGTTGACTCAGGCTTAGCCCTCTCCCAAAATACGAGTTGTCATATAGCACGGAGTAGAAGCCGTGGATTCAGTTCTTGCCAACATTGCATTTCGATGTTCAATTTTTATGCTAATAAGACTTCACACAGTGTGCAGTGAAGACGCGGGTTCAAATCCCGCCGTCAAAATATGATCAAGTGACAATTTTCCCGTTGTGAGTTGAACACCTCGATGGTAGATTATAGGACAAACATACTTCTTGAAAAACTGTTTTCCTGTTCAACATTACAAGAATTGACACCAGTGTGATTTTTGTGAATTTTCTTAATATGAAATGTATTTATGTTTTCTATTACACTTCATTTTGTTGAATCATCATGCAAAAGGTAGAAAACTGTATTCGAAAAAACATGCCATGTTGCTCACAAGGAAATACTATGTGTTGGTGATTTTTTTTTCATAACCGCATTTCAAACGTCCGTTAAACATTTCGTGTTTCGGAAGAGTCAATGTAGTTACTGGAAGGTTATGCAGAACACAACCAGTGTCCAGCCGAGGTGCCTGTCGGGCCCACAGTCACTTCGGCCACGTCAACTCGATTCGCCACCTGTCACATTTTACACCCTCTAAACAAGACCATATCAGCCAAGCCCCCCTACGATAGCATTTGCGCTTACCTGAGTACGGGCACACATCGGATTCACCCCTGCTCTGGAGTGTATGCATCAAATGGAGCTTCGGGAAGACAAGGATTACTGTTGCAGTGGGAAAAGCGTGTTGCCATCATGGAGAAATTGGAGTCACGCGGGAGTCTTCGAGGATTATTCATGAGATGAGGGGCTATAATCGAAGATTCGGCTGCGAGGACTCATTCGGAGAATTACCTGGACGTGCGCAATGATGGGTGAACGTCGGCGCGTCGCTAAACGCCGGGTGTTTTCCTAGTGGGAATTTTTCAAGTTTTTGGCTGGAGTGGTAGTTGGGGTCACGGGTACCTACTGAGCTGTGCGATGGTTTAAATACCAGTATGGTTAGTCGGTGAAACCGCAGAAAATGCGCTTTTCATAGCTGAGAACTATACCCGAGTTTTTCTGGGGTACCTGCCGTAGCCACGCGATGGGTGAACGTCTGCACGGCGAACCGGATATGGGGGATTTTAGGAATTTACAACACGAAGCAGATCGACGGCATTCTGCGGAGCTGAATTATTATCTACGGTGTCAGACAGAGCCAGGGTCTACGTAGCGCAGTTGGCCTGCGTTATAGGGTCGCGCTGAGACTGATCCCGACGAGCATGGTTGAAGATACTTCAGTCTTCTGGGTCTGAAGAAACTTGAAGCAGGGTATTTTCAGCATCGACGACAGAAGATTTTCTTTTCATGGAGTGGGGAGAGAGCGCCTGCGCAGCAGTTCTTTTTTTATTTTCCCTCGACAGTTTGGCATCCGCTGCATGAGCATCAACGGACAGATGCTATCTGACCGACTGAATCGACAGACAGATTCAAGTTGGCCTTTTGGGAATTTCGACGGTCTTTGCGAAAGGTTGGAGGCGTGTTTACATTAACCGCCTAAGACGACACCGACTACGGTTACTGGACTGATTGTGCTTTCGTCCATGTGCTGGTGGACTTCGCTGACTTTCGTGAGACACGGACGCGTGTTCTCGCATGTGTCGCGAATGACCTCGCATTTAACGAATAGCTGGAGTTCGTTGACTTTTTGAAATACGGACGCGTGTTTGTGCGAGTGTCATGACTCACGTGGAATTAAACGAGGAGCGATCTACAGTGACGGAACTACGGATAAGTTTGGCTTTTGCAGAAGATTCGGCTCGCCAACTTGCAGCAGCGTGAATAACCTAGTGTTACTGTGCAGATACAGTACACGACAATGGGAGTTGTACTTCTCGGCGAAGGACTCGCTGGAGACAAGGAAGCTGTGGTGCGGTAGTATCCCTACTGCCCATTTGGTTATCTGGGTAATTCGACAAAGATTCGACGGCTACGATCGATTGCGATCGTTTCGACGTGTTTCGACCGTTGGATGGAGTTTCCTTGAAGAAGATCGAGATTCTCAACAGTAGTGTCTTCACTACGATGAGATTCAGTTAGAGTGTGTGTGTTGTTTTGTGAGCTTATCTAGAAGGGGGGAGAGTGTAAGGAATTAGTAATTCCTTACCGAGGCTTGCTACAGGGCGTACGACTTAAACAGTCCCGAACCAGCGATAGGGTTCCAGACCTTTCAGTTCGAGCCTCCTGGGCCTTTCCGGGCCTCGTTACGACACATCGAGGCCCTTCGACACTTTTCCCGAACCTTCCGATCCTACGTCCAGGATCACCCTAGGTTTTCTATATATTGTGTTGTCTTTCATTTTATTGTCATTCACTCGTTCACAGTTTCGCCATTGCCCTCCGCGCTACTCGGCAGTTCCATTCATAACATGTCAAATTAGACGGCACCGCGCAAACCCTGGCATGAATAAATAGAACTAGACAGCGCAATTGGATGCATATTCCGAGCAAGCATGAAATGGTAAACCACGCCCTAGACCTCCTTCTAACTACCCAGCCAAGCACAGACGCCACATACAACACCCCATGCCCTTCCTCTGACTTGAAAAAATTCCGATCGTTTCCAGATCTAGCTGCTCTAGTCTTGTGTCTACTTGATTGCCCCTTGAATAGTTAGCCAGATATCTAGTTTTGCTGCCCGCCAAAGTCTTATCGCTGCCTTATGCTTTAGGCATCGTCAGAATGTTGCACGCTACACATGCTTTCGTTATTAACCCTATTCCCTTCTGGAAATGTCACCCTTTCTTTTCCTTTTTTGTATCAGCAATTCCCCACTAAACTACGTTGCAACGGTCAAGCGCCGTCAATGCATGCCCATCATTGTCGACCTATTCTAGTTTCCAGTTCCATGTGCTCCAGTTTTGTGTATGCGTTTTTTCCTCCAGAAGTTGCTCAGTGACGCACTTGTTAGCTCACCCAGTCTTGTCACGTTCGTGTTTTATTCAATTAGATTACACCATTCTGGTTCTTATTTTGCACTTGTGTAAGATCGCTTTATTCAAACCCATGTTCTTCTCGGTCGTCAACATGAGCCCTACCGCGTTCGCCTTCATCTCAATGATTCTGGTGTTCAGCATTCCCCTAGTTCTGTCGTACTCTGTTTGGTCCTGTATGGGTTATCGTCGTGCACTGTAAGTATATCGTTGTTGCTTATTCTCACTCCTCCGTTACATTTTGCAGTCCTTTATTTTGTAATGTGTTTCTTTCTTATCATGTTCGTTATTTTGTGGGTTCACAATCTTGAACTATATGGTTTGGAATGTGGACAGCATGATGCCTAACTCATTGCAACAACTTGTTCATACGTATGCGTGCAGTGTGCTCTTTTTTTTCTTTCTTTGTTTCTTTTCTTTTCATCTTGCAGGCAGTGCATTCAACATACCACAGTTTGCTTGTCTAAACCTAGTGGCTAAGGCTGTGAAATAAAACCCCTGTATACCCTCACTAATGTTACTGATGATTATGGTCATTATGGTGCAGTAAATTTCCCAGCAAAACTAATGATATGATGTTGATAAGGAGTGAAGAAATGAAGATTTTCCTCCAGGTGCCGGGTGGTGGGTCGGTTTGGATTGCACCATAGTGGGCCGGATTCTATAGGGAGTCGTGCCTTAATTCTGCTTGTTCGTGTAGGTGTCTCGTGCATGTTGTATGCGTATTTTAATGGTAATGTATGGGTTAAACTGTTACCTAATCAAAGGCGTTATTGTGGCGTGCTAGAATCGCGTACATCCCTGACTGCTCGTGTACCCAACCTGTCCTCAATGTAGCCCATGTATAGCCCAAAACAAGCCCCATATTGACCATCAACTGTCCGAAAATTGACCCGCAACTGTCCTTCAACTGACCCGAGGATCAGTGCTAAAATAACCACATCATTGTCCCCAATCTGCCCTTTCACACTATCCTAAATATGGTGTGCAAGTGTCCTCAGGACACTTGTGGGGTAGATTTAGGACAAAATTTTATGGTGATATAGCATGTTAAACGTTTTGTTCTTGCCGGCTATTTAGACATAGCTAATCGTTTTTTTTGCTGCATTTCATCACGACCTATTGCACGTTCTAAGCTTCCTGGTCACAACGACATAGCTATCTCCTGTTAGTCGTAGTTTAGGCTTGCAATACCTCTATGAAGTGACAAGGTCGTATTTTAGTCCCGAAAGCCAAGCAATCACTTAGTGGAAAAGGAAGTGATCGAGCGATTACAACCAGGAGGTGGGCTTGAAACTTGTATTTGTTGTCATTCGTTTGTCATTGGTGTCGTCGTGTTGCGTCGCTTCTGCTTCAACTGGCTTTGCAGTGCAGATATCTCCGATTCTCCTTGGGCTTGTGCAGCACACATGCGTGCCAATTCCTGCTGGTACATCTTGTAAGTAAGACGTACTCATTTGAGTGCTGCCACCCTTTCTTCGGCAGCATTGGCGTTAGACGACGACGGTTCCACCATTTTGCAGAATTTTTGGGCGGCTTTCGGCACGTTGGAACTGCGAACTCAGTCGTGGCTTACCAAAACAACGGATATGCAGTAAGCAGAGGATGTTAGCATCCCTAAGTGTCGGTATTGCAGTGGAATTAGAGCACAAGGTTTAGGATCGTTGGCTCTGATGGCCAGGTATAATGAAGCGCAAACAACGAGTGTTGAATAGATGTAAAGCCATGAAACAATACAATGAGGCAACATCAAAACAACATGGAGCCTGGATAGAACTAAGCCTAGAGCAGACAGTTGAGGCTCGGCAGAGTTGAGATGTGTGGTTTGTAAATTGGCGCAGAGCGCCCAGATCTAGGCATGAAACTGCAAGGCGCACAAAATGCATGCGGCTCGTCAGGAGACCACATTTGGGTGCTGCGACTTGAATTTCGTGGCAGACAGCGCGGCAACCCCGTTATAGGTGTTACAGATAGGAACATAATAATGCTCTAGGAATAGGGACTCAAGCATACAAAACTTACTCCACAGGGTCACCTCCAAGGGTCCTTGGGTGCTTGGTAAAACCAGCCCCTATCCAAGGGTCCGTGCTTGAAAAGAGTAAGCCAAGTATAGCCTTGGTCAAGTTCCACTAGAGTCTTCCTCTGACATAAACGCAGTGGATATATGATGACTTTGAGCGTGTGCAGCGATTTCCTCACGTCAATATGATGATAGGGAGTTTTTCATTCATAAAAGGATGTATACAAATGAAACACACACACACATGCTTAATCTAACAGCCCACCAAATGCAAAAGCAAGCAGCCCACCAATCACTAGCTTGAACCACACTCCAAAACCTCAGATAGTGCAACATGAGATCGTTGTCACAACAGCCACACTCTCCCATGCATGGCACCTGTGAAATCCTCCCATTTCGTATGCAAAATTTACCTGCATGTTTGACAACATTCACTCTATATATCACCTGCGAGATCCCACGTATTTTCACGTGCAAACCCCAAGTGCAAATAGTGTTAAGAGTATGTGGACATCAAAATCCACGTGACACCACGCACCCCAACCTGAAACCATGCTCAATTCACCAGAGCATTTCCTCCCCATGCATTCCCTTACGAACTCGTCCCCTTTACCTACTTACCCATGCCTTATATAAGGCTTAAGGTGTATATAGTAATTTATTAAAGACAAATACCGTGCACCTTGCTAGACTCCTAAATACCTCCCAAAAGGCTCTCACAAGACTCTTAAACTAACCTTATAAGTCCTCCATAAAACCTCCACAAGTTCCCCTTGCGACTCCCATAGTACTCCCATATGACTCCCATGGGACTCCCATTTGATTCCCATGTGACTAACACGTGACTCCCATGTGACTCCCGTGTAACTCCCGTGTGACTCCTGTGTGACTCCTATGTGACTCCTATGTGACTCCCATGGGATTCCCTTGTGACTCCCGTGTGACTTCCATGGGACTTCCATGGGACTTCCATGGGACTTCCATCAGCTTTTCTTAAGCTCGCCCTCACACATATTAACCCCACAACTTGTAACAACAAACCCAACTTAACCCAAAGTGTGTAACCATAACGCTTGCACATAAAAGGCTGCTTCTTCAATGCTGCTTCATCCTCAGCAAATAGGCGGCATGTTGATGTGCAAAAGTATGTTTTGCACCAACAGACCCCCCCTCAACCTGACGGCTATGCAGCTCCTCCATCGTTCACTCCACTTGCTGCATTCTTGAGAATTTCCACCAGCACATGAACATGTTGTCGCTTAAGGCATTGCTCCTCCTCGCCATTCATCTCCTCGTTTCCTTTGTCTATCATCTTCATCTAAAGGGACACCTGAAATCCATCATTGGGACAGAGAATCGTATGCTCCCCCTTGCATTCAGCTTCCATCTTTGCAGCAGCATCACTTAGCAACTACTTCACACCTTGCAGATGCTTATTGTCAACAAGCACCTCATTGCTTTTTGCATTTGTTGCTGATGGTAGCAGTTCTAAGAGAACAGTCTCCTTATTGCCAATCAAAGCCTTCTCTGTTTCCTTCAGACCCATCAGCTCCTTGACTCTTCTATCATATAAGGTCCATTTGCCTCCATACCCAACAGCTTCTGTAACGCCAGATTTCCTTGCAGAAGCGAAGGTCTCTTGGTTTGCACATTGTTCAGCACCTTCTATGGATTCCCTTTCACTGCAGCTTCATTCCCCAGCAACGTCAGTGGCTTCTCACTCTCCATATGGCCCCCATCAGCTTCACTCTTCAGCTTCACATTAGCCTTGAATGACTGCTGTGCTTGGATTGCACTCTTGTGCATGCCATGCTCCTCATCAGCAACAACAATCATGTTACTCCCCCTGGAGTCTACAGGTTTGTCCTTGTCACCCTTCCCTGACATTTTCTCGGCAACTTCAAGACGAGCAGTGACATGGTGAATCTATTGCACGGAGTCCTCAACTACCGCTTTCAGCTCTTTCATGGCTTCCTTAGCACTTGCACAACACTCCCCCTGGCAGCTGCAATTCTCTACAATTTTTTATGGAAGCGTCTTCGACACTTGAATTTCGTGGCACACTGCGCGGCAACCCCGTTACAGCCATGTACGCCCTGGTGACTAAAACAGGGATAAGAAAATATCAATTCCTTGCATTTTACAAGTCTTGCACTACTAGTGTGGCCTCTGGTGGATGAAACAAAGCAACTCAGGTCAGCACTACTAGTCTGACCACTAAGACAAGAGGCCACAAGGACTGTCAGTAAGTGTAGCAAGAGAGGCAGATATAGCATAGCAAGTACAAGCAGGTATATTATGTATCAGGATACAAGGAGCAGTGCAGCTATTGAGACTAGACAATGCGGCGTACAGAACCGCTGATGGTCACGAGGCGCAAGTGCCTTGGTGAAGATATCAGCGGTGTTGGCCTCTGTGGCTACGTGTACTACACAACCCTAACCGCGCTGCTGCAACTCACGCAGCAAGAAGTACCGCAGCTGGATATGAATCGCCCTGCCCTCAAGTCGAGCCTCCTGACACAGGAGGATCATAGCCCTTTTGTCAGCAAACAGGACCGGGGCAGACCTAGGCTGCTCACCTAAGTGAGTGAGCAAGAACGACAGCTAGCGGAGCTCCTGGGCGGCCATGAACCCAGCGTAGATCTCTCCCTCACAAGAGGACTGAGCTATAGACGACGACCTATTGGACCTACATGAGACTGCAACAACACCAAGACTAAAGCAGTAGCCCTTAGACGACCTGAGCATCTCTAAGTCGTCAGCCCACGACGCGTCTCTGTGTCCAGTGAGCACCACTGGCTCTCATCCTCCTAGCACAGGCCCCAGTTCTAATGTACTCGCCAGATACCGCAGTACCCTCTTGGCAGCTTACTAGTGGACTAGTTGGTGTCTGCTTGTCGCAACAAAGCAAGCCCAAGAGACTGAGAGGGTACGCTAGATCCGGTCGAGTGCAGGACATCAGGTACATGAGGCACCCCACCAGCTTTGCGTATGGACCACTAGGCTCGGACAGCTCAGCCAGAATACTAGAAGAGAGCTTGTGATCCACAGGAAGAGGGATGGGCTGTGCTGAGGAGAACAGGAGACTAAACCTCTGGAAGATCTGCTCCACCATATGGGAATGGGAGAGTATGATCGTGTGAGGGGCATAGTTACAAGAGATCTCCAAGCCCAGATAGCACCTTAGATCCCCCCGGTCTGTGGATGTGTGCCTCCTAAGTAAATCGGCCTTCACTGAGGCTAGTGCGTCTCTGTCAGGAGTAGCAAAGATAAGATCGTCTACGTACACTAAAATGTAGAACGGGGTCTGAACAATGCGAACAAGGAGAGTGGGGTCAGCAGAGGACGGGAAGAGCTGCAGCCCAGCAAGTGTGGTGAAGAGCGTGTCGTGCCACTCACGAGGTACGTGGCGCAGGCCATAGACAGGGCGGCACATGCTCCACTGGGTCCTAGGTGGGAAGGACCCAGAGAAGCCTAGTGAGTGCCGGAGGTAGATCTGCTCGTGCATACTACCCTACAGGAAGGCTATGGAGAAGGCGAGTGAGTGAAGCTCATAGTCACGCTGCGCGGCTAGGTGAAGGAGCACTCGAATAGTAGTCATCTTCGGGGTCGGGGAGAAAGTCTGGAAGAAGTCCACACCCTCTCGCTGGATGAAGCCTCTAGCCATGTAACATGCCTTGAACTTCGACGGCTCTCCAGGTGCGCGCTTCACCCTATAGATCCACATGCCACCGACTACGTTCACCCCAGGTGGGGGAACTGTGTCGACGTAGGTGCCAGTGGATCTGTAGGATGCCATCTCAATCTACATGGCCTGTATCCACTGGGCTGCCTAGGGCCGCGACACCGCCTAAGCATAAGAGCGCGGGATAGGAATGTCGAGGGCGTCTGGGTCGCCCTCTGGGGATAGAAGCATGGAGCAGACATGGGGTACAACGCCAGCAAGGTAGGCCAGCTCGTACTGCCTGTCCTCTAACACGTCACTGCCAAGGGCAAGTGCACCCCCAATGGACAGAGAACAGGCAGTACGAGAGACCAGAGTAGCAGCATAGTCAAGGAGGTGGCTAGCAGCGAAGTCAGCGTCAGCATCGACAAGCGCAGAGATAAGCTCTGGAGGAGAAGTAGGGTCAGTGACAAGCGATGCAAACACGTGAGAGGTGGTAGAACGAGCAGTGTGAGCAGATCAGAGGGAGGAGCATAGGACTGCGAGAGCAACGATGGAGGAGGTAACGGAAAAACGGGGACTGGAGGAGCACAAGTACGAAGGACCATAGGGTGGACACTAGCATGAGGAGAGACAGGACGAGCACCAGAGGAACGACGGACCCAGTGAGGAAGTATAGGGACTGCGGACGTGGGGGGAAGGGGACATGATGAGGGACGGAGGAGAGCACGGGGGAAAACGAGTCGAAGATGAGTCCCAGGGAGGAAACAGCGGGTCGTAAACAGGGTCAGGTACAGGAGGTGGGACATGCGGTCGGTCAAGGGAACCGGAGGATAGTCCAAGGAGACGAAGAGCAGGCTTTTGCTGCTGTTGCTGTGGCTGCTGCGGCGGCTGCTGTGGCTGCTGCTGTTGCTCCCTGCCTTCTGCACGACCGTCAGCTGCACCTCGGCTACCACAAGCACCCCCCGAAACAGCACCCCCTGGACTTGCACCCCCAGACGCACCACCCACAAAACCAGTGCCCCCAGAGTCAGCACCCCCAGACCCAACACTCCAAGAACCAGCACCCCCGAGACTGGCACCCCCAGAACCAGCTCCCACAAAGCCCACGGTCCCCGGCTGCTCCTGATGCTGCTGCTGCAGCCGCTGAGGCTGCTGCAGCTACTGCTGCTACTGCTGCGGCAGCCATTGAGGTTGCTGCAGCTACTACTGCTGCTGTTGCTGCGGCAGCCGCTTAGGCTGCTGCAGCTGCTTTGCTGCTGCTGCTGCTGAGGCAAGGGGGGAGGGTGCTGAGACAACACCCCCAGCATCAGCAGCCGTAGGGACAGCAATTGCACTCCCAGCAGGTGGGCCCCCAGAGTCAGCAGACTCCCCCACGAGCCCGACCGAGGGGATCGGAGTGGTGTGAGAGACAGCAGATGGGGTCGGGCGGGGTGGGAGGGGTGCGGCAGGCGGGGCACGGACGAGGAAGAGAGAAGGTCGAGGAATAGGAAGGCTGCGGTGAGGGAGGCGCCGGTAGTAAGGGAGTGTCTCATTGAAGGTAACGTCACAAGAGCTGTAGAAGTGGTGGTGTACTGGGTTGTAAAACAACCAGTCAGGGGTGCAAGCAGAGACCCGAGGGAAACACATGGATGAGTGTCGGCTGAGAGCCTGTCCGCACTAGTGGCGCGGACATGAGCAAGGCTACCCCAGACGCGGAACGCAGCGGCGACACCAGGAGATGTAGTCCAACGAAACCTGTGGTCACTAGGAGCTCGGCCATAGGTTAGTTGGTGAGCTGTGTAGCGCACAGCAAACGGCCACTGAAAATGGGGTGCACTTGCGTGAACCAAGGAGGTGCAAGCTACCTCCAGGACCAAGCCGATGCGTGGCTCAGCGACCCCATTCTGCTGCGGGGAGTCCGGCAGTGTGTACGTCTGATGGATGCCTCCCGCATTACATAACTATCCTAGAGTGCCAAAGGCAAACTCGCAACCACAGTCAGAGTATAAACGACCTACAGGCAGGCGGTGTTGGGTGCAAGTGGCGAGCAGCCACGGGAGGAGAACAATAGGTGCGTAGGCCTTTCGCTCGAGCAAAAACACGGTGATGTAGCGCGAGAAGTCGTCAACGACGACTAGGATGTAGTGCTTCTGTCTAAGACCATGGACCAGGCAAGGCCCCAGACGTCCATGTGGAGTGTCTGTAGTGGTGCTGTGGTAGGAGGAACTGAGGACGAGTGAGGGGTGGCGCGCTGCCAGCCCTCGACGCAGGAGGTGCACAGTGGCGCTACTGACACAGACAGGGCTGGGAGTGACGCAGGAAAACGCGTGACTAGACTGTGCTGGGACATATGCCTAAGACACGGGAGTGCAGGGTGACCTAAGCGGTGGTGCCATAGAAGGGTCGGGTGGGTGAGGGAGCGTCAGGAGCACGACGCGGCTACCTCAGCACATGCAGCAACTGGCGGGGACTCGGAGTGTAGGGTGAGAAGACCTGACACTGGGTCACGCTCAAAAGTGGCTAGACGTCTACCCGTGGCGGTGTCCTTACAGTCTGCATATCTCGCGTAGCTAGGAAACGTGGTGGTGACTCCTCGGTCCTTGAGGTGACCTACACCAACTAGGATCCTGACAAACGTAGGGATGTGCAGACCTGTGAGGGAGCCAGAGGGGAGAGCTGGACAAGGGAGAGTGGTGTGCTAGGGAGATCTGTACCGGTGCAGGAAGCAGGGTGAGAGTAGTAGAGTCTCGGAAAAAGAAGCGAGACGCGCCCGAGTCGAGTATGAAGGAGAGGGTCGCCGTAGGAGGGGCAGGGGAGGAGCCTAAAGGCTCTTAGACTAGACATTGTAGTGGGACCTAAACCCCCAAGCCCCTAGGTCCTCGGTCCTCCAGTGAAACCACACTAGCCCCAGGGCAATGATCGCACCGCGGCCTCACCTCTAGAGCCTCCATCACGCCCAACACCCCCAAGACCTCACTGCTGCTGTTGTTGCTACTGCTGTGGTTGCGGTGCTGGACAGAGAGCTCGGAAGCAGACATCGAGGCCGTGGACCCAGAAGCCATGAAGATAACTAATGTGGTCCTCCAAGAGCATGCAGTCTACTTGCGGGCTCATCGTGAGCGAGAAACGAGAGAGCTGAGGGAAGTGCCCGGCGGTCCCGCCTAGGGACAGACCTTAACGAGGCCATCATGTCGAGAGGAGAGGCATCAAGGAACGCTAGAAACGAGGAGGAGACTAGTGAGAGGCACTAGGGGCTACAAGAGCAGTAACGGAGGTAGCAACAGTGGCGGCTTGCAGGTGGCAAGCTGGTGGCATGAGGCGGCAAGCTGGGAGCGAGCTGGCAGTGGCGGGCAAAGGCTACTGGCAGCGAGCTGGCACGTATGCTGGCAGGCTCTGCTGGCGGCGAGTTGGCAGGCGCTGCTAGCGGCGAGTTGACAGACGCAGCCGGCGGTGACCTGGCAGGCATTGCTGGCAGCTAGCTGGCAGCAAGCCGGCTGGCGGCGGCTAGCTGGCTGCGAGTGGACAGCGGCTAGTGAGTTGCTGGCGGTAGGCTAGGAGCGGCTAGGAGGAGTGGGGAGCAAACAAGGAGGAGGTGCGCGCGAGAGGATCTACTAGGAGCAACATGTTGAGGAGCAAGCTAGGAGTCACTAGGACTGGCGGCACAGGACGAATGACAGTCCACAAGGCACATTGGAACTCACGAGGCTGGTGGCCGACTGGCGACTGGCGGCTGGCGGCCAACTGCAGCGGGCGGCTGGTGGTCGGCAGCTGGCCGCAAGTAGTGGCTGCCCGTGGCAGCTGGCGGCTGACAGCTGGGGGTCGGAGGCTGGTCGTCAGTGGCAGCTGGAGCCGACGGTCGGCTGCGGGCAGCTGGCGACTGGTGCTGGCGGCTGGTGGCCGGCTACTGGAGGCCAAAGCTGACGGCAGTGGCAACAGTAGTGGCAGAGGCGGTTGCGGAGGCAGCGGTGGTAGCAGCAGCTGTAGCGGCAGCGGCGGAAGCGGCAGCGGCGGCTGTAGTGGCAGCGGCGACAGCAGCAGCTGCAAGGGCAGCGGCAGCAGTGGAAGCTGCAAGGGCAGCGGCGGCAGTGTCAGCTGCAAGGGCAGCGGCAGCAGCGACAGCTGCAAGGGCAGCGGCAAGGGCAGCGGCTAGCGGCTGGCTGGCGGCTGCTGGCGGCTGCTAGGTGGCAAGCCAGAGGCGAGCTGGCTGGCGGCAGCGACTAGTGGCTGGTTGGCAGCTGCTGGCTGGCGAACCAGCGGCGAGCTGTCTGGCGGCTGCTGGTGGCTGCTGGATGGCGAGCCAGCGGCGAGCTGGCTGGTGGCTGCTGGATAGCGAGCCAACGGCGAGCTGGCTGGCGGCTACTGGCTAGTGAGCCAGCTGGCAACTGTTGGCAGCTGCTAGTGGGCGAGCCACCGGCGAGCTGCCTGGCCCGCTGGATAACAAGCTCGGTGACGTGCTGACTGACGCACTGGCTGGCGTGCTAGCTACCTGGCTGGTGAACTGGCTGGCGAGCAGGCTGGCGACTAGTGAGCTGGCTAGTGCGTCGGCTGGCGAGCGCACTGCCTGGCTGGCTAGTGTTCCAGATGGAGAGGATGCCAGGGGGGGAAGGGGGGGACCTACGGAGCGCGAAATTGAGGAGTGGGAGTTGCGCGAAAAAAGAAAAGAAAAGAGAGAAAGAAAAAAAACTACACTACGGACAGAAGCGTGGCGCTACGGAGAATGGTAACCCTAGCTCTGTACCGTGTCAGAATAGCGCACACAAAGCGACTAAGGGAAAATGTTGAGAGAGTACAAAAATGGGTGTTGTACCCTCTAAGAACTGACCTAGCTAGGCTATAACAAATAAAAGCTAACTAACTTATAACGAATATAAATGTATATTTCTTGACAAAAACAACTTATGAAAATAACCAACAAATAGAAGATGCAGAAGTTAATGAGAGCAAAAAAAAATGATATAATCCCACTACACATTATCTCCACCCACTGTAGCGGAATTTACACTGAACGGATACTAGAAGCTTCCTAAACGAAACATGCGACATAAGCACACCAAAAAATAGTGATTTTCAAAGCAATGGGGATGGGAAGTAGTGGATATGACAAACTAAAACACAGAAGGGAGCTAGCATAACTAGTGTGTGTGCAAATTATGGACGAAAAGTATGCAAGATTGAGATAACGAGCAGTTGATTGCCAAAGAACAAAGAGCATGAGAAACAATGGGAGTGGGAAATTGTGAATATGATTCAAAAAGAGTATTGGAAGCCCGCGTACAAGAAAATATGAGAGACGAAGAGTATGAATCGGCGGTGTTGGAATAAGCAGTTTACGAATAAGACAATGGATACTAGTGGGTCATGGAAACAATAAGCATGAAATAAAGGACATAGAAAATAAGTAAGAACAGAGGATAAATGGAATCACATGATGAGGAAACAAAAGGAGGAGTGGGTATACCAGAGCTGAAAAAATAAAGGACGGCACTAGAACGGAAAAATGCGGGAAAGATAGAAGGATTTATTAAGAGGACTGGAAAAAAGGGAAATGAAGGCACTTAGTCTGTTACACAGTAGGAAACTATAAAGGTAACGATTTCTAGCTGTAAGGTCCTGAACACCCTGGTGTCAAGAGACACGCCGGGGTTGCCCTTGAGATCCTCGGGGAATGTTTAACAGCTCGCAACGTCTAAGGGATCTGTTAATAAAGACAGAGACTGACCACTTTTGGGTACCAGAGTACAGTCTATTAAGGGAGTTACAGTGAGGGAAAATATTGTCCACATGTTTGTGACTTCAAATAATTTTGGAATATTAAGGGGTCATGCACATTAAACCTTAATCTTTTGGTGTGCGCAGTGTATGTAGGTTGGGGTAAGGCTGTAGGCCCATGCCTTACATCTCCCGAAGATACTGATGTTTATAGCAAATAGCAGAAATTGACAATCATGGTACATTCAGACAATTTGTGCCAGGCACAAGCAGTAACTTTCAACAACCCCGAACTGGTACCTAGTCCACCGCCCTTTCGCTCTAATCACTGCCCTCATCCTCCTGGGCATGCTTTCCACCAGGTGGGTGCACACATCCGATGTGATCTTCTCCTATTCCTCCTGGACACGCTCCCAAAGGTCCAGCATACCAGTGGGAGGCCTCTCATGCTTGGCCAACTCCCTCTTGAGATGAGCCCATAGATGCTCTATTGGGTTGAGGTCGGGTGAGGATGATGGCCACTCTAGCACCCCAAACTCCTACTCTCGAAGCCACTCCTGCACGATACGCGACTTGTGCTTGGGGTAGTTGTCGTGCTGGAAGATAACTTTCGAGGGTGAAAGATGGTAGAACTCGATCGTACTATTGAGCTCGTCCTGCAGTATACTCAGGTAGAGCGGTCCGTCCATCCTACCATCTATTTTGCTCATGAAACCCGCTCCCTCATACGACATGCAGCCCCAAACCATCAAGTAGCCGCCCCCGTGTTTGACGGTCTGCTTGATTTGGTGGCTTTGGAGGGCAGTACCTTCGCGAACCCAGGCGTATGAGCGTTCGTCGGAAGCAAAACGATTGATCTTGGTCTCATCCGACCAGATCACTCGCTTCCAGTCATCAACCGTCCAGTCGGCGTGGGCACGGGCCCATTCCAACCCATCGCGTATGTTTTTCCGAGAGAGTCGCGACTTCTTGGGCTGCTTGATTGCGACAAGTCTGCTGCCATTCAAAGCGTTACACACCGTCATAGGATGCAACGTGATGTCGTGCCGCATCTCGACAATCTTTGCCGCGTGAACGGAGGTTTTTGCCTCCCCACTAATAATCGACCGAACTATGTCGCGGCGAACTCTCTCTGTCACTAAGTGAGAGCGACCAGCTGAGGGCATCGTAGGACGCACCTCATCGCGGCTAGACTCTGCAATCGCCTTGAGGCCATAATCATGGACCGTACTCTTCCCCACGCCTAGCTGTTTAGCGATTCGACGAGTGCTATACCCCCTCCGCAACAGGGTAATGACACGTGCGTGGCGCGCCTCATCTAACGGTTTCATGACGGCCTAATCGTAGCAGCGGTTCTGGCCTATCTCTTGACTACTCGAAAGCCGCGAGGGCAAGTAAGTAGACAAAGGGAGGTAAGGATATAGATCTAGTACGCCATTTGGCATGAACTGTCCGGATGCACCCACGCAAACCAAATATCGTCCCCGGTAAAAAATCGACCCCTACAAAACTGAAACCCATATCCGTTACATATACTACAGTCCTACTTTACAGCCAAGGCCGAAATATGAATGGTAACTATACAAAAAAGGCACAAAAACAGTACGAGAATATTTTGAAGGCAATTATCCGGGCAATACTTTTCGTCGGTGCAAGAAGCCCATGGCATTACACTCTCAAGGCAATTCGGGGTGGAAAAGATACGACAACAGTTAACGAGATATAATTTATGGCATGTCATGCAAGGGGGCGTGCACCGACAGATTCCTTGTAGAAAATGCAAAGCCATGAAGTCATCGAAGCAGAAGCCAGCTGGACAGCTGCAACCAATTCCGCCGCCCGAGCGTGCGTGACAGTAGGTGATGTTGGTTTTAGTTACGGGACTGCCTACCATGGACAACTGCAATAATCCGATATTTGTCGTCGTCGACAGCCTGACTAAGATGGCTCATTTTTCCGCCTGAAAGAAAAGCATCTTAGCCGAAGAAACAGCCCGCATTTTCATATCAACCGTTGGTCGACTCCACGGTATCCACCATCATTTCCGGCCGTGACACGAAATTCACCAGCAACTTCTTTCGAAATCAGTGGCACGCGCCTACAGTTCTCCTCCGCCTATCACCCCAAAACTGACGGACAAAACGAACGAGCCAATTAGACGATGGAGCAGCTGATCCGCGATACTTGCGATAATGTGGCCGACTAGGAACTTCAACTGCCGCTGATTGAGTTCGCATATAAGAACACCATGTCAATGTCGAATAATTGAGTAGTGAGGAGACAATACAACGAGGAAACATCAAACAACATGGAGTATGGATATAGGTAGGCCTAGAGCACACTGTCGAGGATCGGCAGAGCAGAGGCGTGTGGTTTGTAAATTAGCGCGGAGCGCCCAAATATAGGCATGAATCTGCATGGCTGACAAAATGTATGCGGCTCGTTAGCAGACCACACTTGGGTGCCGCGATTTGAATTTCATGGCAGAGCTGCGCGGCAACCTCGTTATAGCAGTGTACGCCTTACTCACTAAAACGGGTGATAAGGAAATACGGTTACCTTACAGTACGTAACATAAAATTTTTAACCATCACAAGTCAATGTGCTACCCAGCAGTATGATCTGGACAACGGATGGCTTTGACCCACAAACGACATTCTTCAAACCTGCTTTCCTAGGTTTCTCTTCTCTGACTTATAACTTCTCCCTTGTTTTGTCCCTTAGTTCAAACATTGACTTTTGGTCTTGTGTCCTCCTCGTCCCACCCATCAGGCGGACCCGACAAGGACACGTGGGGTATGCTAATGGAACCCACGAGTCTGGTGGTGTAGCACTGTTTGTTTGGCGATTGTGTTTGCTCAAATTCCTACCCGGTATGAAAATCAAGCTCATTGATATTTTCCAATACAGCCTTGGCACATCCGTCAAAGTCAAACGCAAAGCGCGTTGCAGCAGCGTCGTGTAGGCGAGGACATCCTTATGGAACCACTGAGCTCAAACGCAACAATGGATGCCAGCCACGGCATCCCTGATACGTCGGATAGGGTTACGAAGATTATCATCAACTGCAGCAGTTGCCCATGGCGATGGTGATAAAAGTGTGTCCGACCAGATTTGTTCACACCTCTAAAGATGAAAGCTTGTCTCTGCACATGAGGTGTATGGTTGCATTCACGTTTGTTGTGGGTTTTTGCTGGCGCATCCAGCAGTACAAAACAGATCAAACAGCGATGATGCTCCCGCCGAACCAGACACGGCATTGCCCAAGCTGTGGGTTGATTCGCCCCTCTCGTTCTCCTACCTCCCATGTGAGAACTCACCACCACACTCAATTTTTTCAGATTCACCGGGATCTCCTCAGCAACAGCAGCAGAGCACGCCAGCTGGCAGGAGGGCAGACTGTGCCAAACGCTACCGACCAGAACCCTGAGAGCGTGCCCAGAAAACTGATTCCGACGTCGGGATTTAATCGAGTCAGATGAAACATTACATGGTGCCCATTCACGTAATTCGAAAATTTAAAACCATGCTCGCGAGAAAGACAAAGTATGTGATGGCAGAACTTTAGTGGCTCTATGTGGCGGAATGTTACCCAGGTTACGCCGAATGCTTTCGAGGCAACAGCTGTTTTCGCGGGTTCTCAAACCTTACACGAACGAAAAACAAACAACAAGGGTCACCAGACTACCCAATATTGGCCCAGTTCGCCCGTGAAAGTTATGTGCTCGACTCTGGAGCACCCGCTCGAAAAATACTGGGCCTGAGAAGGACTGTGTCGCCAAGTTGGCTCACCCACGAGTTTCTGCGGAGAACGCGTTTTTCTTTGGAACCTATTACTATTACTACAGCTCATTCCTTCACTACGACTTTGCATCTACGACTTGCCTGTACGATTTTACTACAGAATCTTGCCGAAGGGTGGCTTATGATGTACTGGCCTGGTTCTGGCGTTTTCTTGGTCTGAAGTTGACGCCAGCACGAGGTTATGAGGCGTCTCAAATCGCAACCAGCAGTACCCGATCACGCGGAATACACCCAAGTATTCTATTAAATAGCACGTCTTACAGTCCGCTTTTTGTTACACTCAACTCAAGTTTGGTTCAGCCTAGAAGTCCCGTCCAGCGTGGGTTCCTCAGGCGAGCCACTGAGAAAAAAACAATTGTTCTCGCCCGAAACGAAACTGCCGACTTTATCGAATACTTAGGGTACAATGTTTGTACTAGTTCTTCAAGTTGAGGTCCCGACGCGGTTTCTGTTCTTTACTGTACTTCTGTTGTTCGCCACGAAAACTTCTCCCCCTCTCCCTCCCAGGAAGTGAGTCACGCGGAGCTCTTTCCCTCACTTTTCCCGCTGTGGCGCAGACGCACAGACGGGGCGAGCCATCCTCCAGAACCTCCGAGGAGTCCTCGCCCATCATGCACTTATGCGCGTTACAGTAGAAACGCGACTGTGTTCCTCCCGCGGTTCACCCTACTAGTGAACATCCCAATACCGCCCATCCCGAGAGGCAGTCTGCTCCCGCTAGCACTACTCCTAGAACTACGTGAGCATTCCCAGCTTGAGCGCCGGCAGGTCTGGATGCAAACGCGAGAAGTACATAATACTACGCGGAAAAGGTAAGGAGCCCGATACATTTTACTAATCGCAAGGGCAGATCTCTGGGGAAGATCTACTGAGCTGATCTTCTAAGGATTCTTGGGCACACTCTGTGTGACTCACAGGAGCTGTTCGACAGGGTTGTTTTGTGGCTGCAGGTCTTCTAACGTGCCGGCCGCTACCATCATGGCACGCAGGCGGAGAAACCACACTGGGGATACTACCGGCACTCCCACCCCTGCTGCCAGCACTAGTAATCTGGTGCGAAGGCGTCGCCATCCTAGAGCTACTACTACCACAGCTGGAGACATTACTACTGCTGCGCGCGGCACGGCTCTCAACACGAGTGGCAACGGGGCTTCTAACATCTCTCATGTCTCTTCTAGCACGGCGAATCCGCCGGCCCGGGCTACGCTTGCGGCGGTGGGGAGTTCGGTGGTGGGGGGTTCTGCGGTGGGGGATTCGGCGGTGGGGGGTTCGGCAGTGGGGGTTTCGGTGGTGGGGGGTTCGGCGGTGGGGGGTTCGGCGGTGGGGGTTCGGCGGTGGGGGGTTCGGCGGTGAGGGGTTCGGCCGTGGGGGGTTCGGCGGTGGGGCCGGTTTCAGAGCCGGTGCCGGTGCCGCTTACCAGCAGCTTGTTCCCGCAGAGGGCGGCGGTGCACAGAGATCAGCTGAGGCGCGTGCCACAGGAGGTGATGCCAGATGATGGGCACTGCTGGCTCAAGTACGGGGAGAAACGACTCGTGAAATCCAACTGCCACAGGTACGCTTGTCACAGCAGGGTGTTGGGCCCTAGCATTCCCCTGACCTGTGGCAGAACCCGCATTCCCTGCATATTTTTTCTGCCAGACCGCATATACGGTGTAGGGAGAGAGTACGTATAGTGTAGATATGTCAGCCACGGAGCAGCCTTGCTAAACGAACAACTAAAGCTACTATATAGATGGGAGCCACATTTTCATGGCGTGGTCAACCCCCTTGCAGTTCTCCTGCCAGAGCACCATCCCCCTGTCATCTCAACTTCTCCTTTCCTCCCCTTCTCCCCACCTTCTCCTCCTCCACCATCCTCCGTCCTCCGTCATCCGTCCTCCGTCCTCCGTCCTCCGTCCTCCTCCCTTCCCCTCTGCTCTTCCCTCACTCGGTCCACGTGTGTCGCCGGCAAGCCTACTGTTTAGTCGACTCTGATGCAGACCTCCTGCGCCCTCCTAACCCCCCTGCCCTCCTAACCCCCCTGCCCTGTCCTCCTCTTCTGCAGGTCCTACTTCCGCTGTGCTCGCTCCACGTGCATCACCCACCCTGCCAGCGACGCATGGAACCAGGAAGATACAGGCGCATCAGCAGCAGGATCATCAGCCGCAGCACTGGCTTCGTCTTCCGAATCGTCTGATCAGCCTCCTGCTCCTGCTGCTCCTGTGGCTCTGGATACCCCTAACGTCGTCCAGAACTGTGCGGCTCGCAAGCGCGTTGACTGGCAGCTGATTCCTTGCACCCCTGCCGCCCTGCCGCCTCACTTGTCGCCCGGCACTAACCTTGCAGCGCAGCACCAGGCGGGCGGCACACCCCCTGAGTCCATCCTGTGCTTCCGAGTGACATACCTCAACGAGCACAACCACACTAGCCTGCCCATCAGCCTGCGCCTTGCGCTCTCTGCAGCACAAGATGCAGCACAGACCGGTGTGGGAGCGGGATTTGGATCTGAAGCACAAGTTGAGGCGCAGAACGCGCAATCCACTATATTCGGAAACGACCAGCAGTCGGTGCAACAGGCGCAGGCGCAGCCACAGCATTTGTTGCAGCAGCATTTGAAGCTCTTGGCGCAGCAACAGCAGCAGCAGCAGCAGCAGCATCTGCCGCAGCTGCCATCCTCCTCAGAATCTCAGCTGCAGATGCAGCAGCCAGAGGAGTGCAGAGCGGTCTTTCATTCCAATTCCGCCCCGGGCTGTCTGACCCAGCACCCGCTCTCATCGCCCTCCCTGGGCAAGCGGTCAAGAGAAGACGACTCCCTGCTCTCTGACCCGTGCATTCCCTCGCATGCCTTGCAGTCGCCTCTCGCCCATCGCACGTCGCATGACTTTGATGCCTCCCAGGCATCTCCAACGTCCCATGGCTGTCAAACCCCCCGTGCGTTTCATGCACCTCATGCCTCTGGCTGCCTTGGGCCTCCTAAGCCCGGTAAGATGGGTCTCTCGCCTCCCGCTGACCGCTGTTCCCCATGGACCAACCCCCGGGACCAGCAAGGTTGGAAGGATGCTGGACGGTGCACTGAGGTGCAGCAGCCGCAGCAGCAGCCGGAGCAGCAGCAGCAGCAGCAGCAGTGGTATAATCATCACCATCAGCTTAGTTTTGGGGCGCCTCAAAACCAGCAGTGGTATAACCATCACCATCAGCAAGTGCAGCAGCCTCAGTTGTGCGTTAATCACGAGCAGGCGCAGCAACCAACCCAGCAGGACCATCCATATCAGCAGCAGCAGCCACTCGACCTGCACTCTTTGCTCGCCCACTCGGCTTTTTCCGCGCCTGCTTCTGCTCCTGCTGTAATTTCTGCACAGACCCTTGGCACGAACGCCATTGCTGGAGCAGGTGCGACTGGTGCAGGAATAGCTGGAGCAGGTGCCACTGGTGGTGCTGCCATTGCTGCTGGTGCCATGGGTCCTGCTGGTGCCATGGGCGCTGCTGCGGCTCCCAGGGCTTCACCATCCTCATCATGCGCCCTCCCGGGAGGAGACTCCCACTCTCTGCTGCTCAGCATGCTCCAAGCCAACGTCTCTCGTGCCGAATTCTCTTCAATTCCACGCAGCCATGGCAGCATCATGAGCAGCGGCAGCAGCTGCAGCAACAACGGTGGTACCAACAGGAGCAGTGAGAGGAACGACAATGGCAATGGTGGGACTAGGGTTATGGCTATGCATTTTGAGACATCTAAAAACAATGCTGGGACCAAATGGAGCAGCGAGAGGGGCCACAACGGCAGGGGTATGCCTACGCATATGGCTGGTGGCAGCTGGAGTGATACCTGGGGCAATGTGATGACTGGTGGCAATGTGATGACTGGTGGCAGTGGTGGCACGAACATCACCAGGAGCAGCAGCACCACCAATGAGGGTCGGGCTGTGGAACTTGCCCCGTTACCAATGCGAATTTCTGTGGCAGAAACTGCCCCACAAGTTTTTCAGGCGCCTCAGAATTCCCAGTGGGTGCGTTTTACTGTGGCAGATTGCCCGGCGACAAAAACTGTCCCGCAGACTGCCACGCATGCAATTACAAGCTCGGGTGCGACAAACCTTGTCACCAATTGCCACGATTATGAGTCAGCACCACCTCAGCTGCAGGGATTGCTGGAGGATCTGGTGCCACGTCAGCTGCTGCTCGGTTCACAGCCGCACACACACGCTGTGGCACAAACTCAGGCTCAAACCCAGACTCACACCCTTCCTTTTTTGTCCCCTCCTCTTGCACCAACCCCGACCAACACTCCGTTTCAAGCATCAGCGCCTCCGTGTTCCTCACCTCTTGCCGGGCTTCAGCCGTGCAGCTGCTGGCCGTCGCAAGAGGAGGGGCAGAAGTTGCAGCAGCAGCAGCAGCAGCAGCAGCAGCAGCAGCAGCAGCAGCAGCAGCAGCAGCAGCAGCAGCAGCAGCAGCAGCAGCAGAAGCAGCAGCAGCAGCAGCAGCCGCAGCAGCAGCAGCACCAGCAGCACCAGCACCAGCTGCACCAGCAGCAGCAGCAGCAGCAGCAGCAGCAGCAACAGCTGCCACTACAGCAGCACCAACAGCAGCAGCAGCAACAGCAGCAACAGCAACAGCAGCAGCAACAGCAGCAGATGGCGCCCAAAATGAGGCCTGAAGCTCGGGTGCAAGGGCAGATGCTACCACAGCCTCACTTACCTCCTCTCCCCCTTCCTTTCACCACTAGCGTTCTTCCATGCGGCAGTTTGTCCCCTAGTGCGCATCTCTGCCCCACCGCTGCCCATCCCCCTCTGATCCACGATCACACGCCATACGCAAACAGTACTCCTCCCTTCAATGAGCATTTCCACCTCCCCCAGGTGCCACCTGCAGAATTTATTTCTAAGACGCCTCAAAAATCAAATAGTGCTCCTCCCCTCAGCCAGCAGTTTCACCTCCCCCAGGTGCCACCTGTAGAATCCCATCAGGCAGGGCTAGGTACGCAGTCATACGCTTCAAAGTCGCAGGAGAATCCAGGTCAGCAGCTTGTGATGCCAGGTCATCAGTGGGAGGCTAGCTATCCCACCATTGGATTAACCAACAGCTTTGTGACTGATAATGCCGCTTGCGAATCTGCTGCTGGCGATTATGCTTTCCAAAACCATGCGACGCCTAACACTAGGGCTCTCAATCCTGAGATGTGGAGTGTGGCTGCGGCGCAAAAATCTGCAGATAAATTCGCAAGGACCGAAAGCGCGGGGCGCGAAGGGGCTGGAGATGGGGAGGATGAGTTGCTGATGGAGGCGGCAGCATGCCTGGTGCAGCAGGGAGGACTGGAGATACTGGACTGGCTGCCAGACTGTCACGCAGATGCCGAAGAGACACTCATGTGAAAAGAGGTGCCTACACACGTTGGCTGTTCGCATTCGGCTGCATGAATTGGACTTAGGTTGCTATGAAATGTGCATGCGATAAATTTACAGGATAGTGGCCAGGTGGAAATATGACCTGTTTTGTATTCTGCCCAAATGGTTTTGCATGGTCCCAACATAAAAATTGTAATGAAGCGCAAAAAGTGAGTGTCGAATAGTTGAGTAGCAAGGGAAAACCATACAAATGAGGCAACATCAAAACAACAGGGGGCCTGGATATAGCTAGGCTTGGAGGACACGGTCGAGGCTGGGCAGAACGAAGATGTGTGGTTTGTAAATTAGCGCGGAACGCACGTATTCAGGCATGAAACCGTAAGGCGGGTGAAATGCATGCGGCTCGTCAGGAGGCCACATTTGGGTGCTGCGATTTGAATTTTGTGGCAGTTTGAGCGACAACCCTGTTATAGCAGTGTATGCCATAGTAATTAAACCCCAGATAAGGAAATACCATTTCCTTACACTCTTCCCCCTCCTAGGTATGGTCTTAACTTAGACCGCCAACGCCGCGCACATTGTGTGACTGGAGGTAGACTCGTAACACCAGGTAATTCTCGATCTGTACCAGGGATACCCAATTGTTTTCCAGGGACGTTCGTGTTAGAATGCAAGAATGTTTGACTAGTGGGAGAAACCTAGAACATATACCTGCTGGGGTTGTACTCACTAGAAGCACACACCTAGGCTAGCCTATAACTTCTACATACAACATATGTATAAGTTGACACACCCCCTAGGCTAGAGAAGGGGTGGTGCTAAGCAAGAAGCACACAGCTCAGGGTGGCACTACTAGTCCAACCACTGAGGCAGGGGTCCAGAGACCAGTCAGCAAGAGTAGAAACAAGACTAAAGCAAGTCAGGGTGGCACTACTAGTCCAGCCACTGGAGGTAAGGCCACAAGGCCAGTCAGACAGGTATATATAGTAGAGAGTATACAATCAGGGTCCTAACAAGTGAGAAGCTACAGGAACAAGACCAAGCTGTACACAGTGCCGCTGATGATCTTTAGGCGCAAGCGCCTTAGTATAGATATTAGCTGTGTTGGCACCGGAGGCCAAGTGAACTACGCGGGCCTGGCGACGCTGCTGTAGCTCACGCAGGAGGAAGTACCGCAGCTGGATATGATTCGCTCTGCCCTCAAGTCGAGGCTCCTGACACAGGAGAATCATGGCCCTGTTGTCAGCGTACAGGACCGGGGCAGAGCTAGGCCGCTCACCTAAGTCTGTGAGCAAGAAGGTCAGCCAGCGTAGCTGCTGTGCCACCATGGCACCGGCGTAGATCTCAGCCTCACAGGTGGACTGAGCAACAGACGACGAGCGAGTGGATCTCCAAGAGATAGCACCCGAACCAAGGCTAAAACAGTAGCCCTGCGACGACCTGAGAGTCTCAGAGTCGTCTGCCCAAGAAGCGTCTGTGTGCCCAGTGAGGACCACTGGCCTGCGTCCTCCAAGCACTAACCCCATGCCTGATGTACTTGCTAGATATCGCAAAACCCTCTTACCGACCAACCAGTGTTGTGGTCGGTGTTTGCCTGTGGCCACAAAGCGAGCCAGGATGCTGAGAGGGTATGCAAGATCTGGGCGAGTGCAAGTCATCAGGTACATGAGGCAACCCACCCGCTCTGTGTAGGGGCCGCTGGGCTCTACTGGCTCCTCAGGAAAGGGAGCGGAGAGCCCATGGTCTACAGGTAGAGGTGTGGGCTGTGCGGAGGAGAACTGAAGGCCGAACCTCTGAAGGACGTGACGCACCAAGTGTGACTGTGTCAGAGTGATGGTGCGTGCTGCTCTGTCCCTGGAGATCTGCAGGCCAAGTTAGCAACGCAGCTCTCCAAGGTCAGTGCAGGTGTGTCTCTTCAGCAACTCAGCCTTCACGGAGGCCAGCGCCAGAGAGAGAGAGAGAGAGAGAGAGAGAGAGAGAGAGAGAGAGAGAGAGAGAGAGAGAGAGAGAGAGAGAGAGAGAGAGTGAGAGAGAGAGAGAGAGAGAGAGTGAGTGAGAGAGAGAGAGAGAGAGGGGGGGGGGGGGGGGGGGCATGCTATTTAAGCCACTCATGAGCCCATCCTAGCTCATTATTCAGTTTCGTTGCGAGTTTCTTCCCAAATTTGGCGGCGGCGAGAATGATGGGGTAATCTGCCGGTGGACCCTCCTTATTCAGTCGGGCTTGGTCGATTGGATGGATCTGTACCTTCCATTGGTTGGAACTCCCCTGCCCCGAATTCCACTTCTTCCAATCCTTTGGGCATTCCGACTTGCGGTGTCCCGGCCTGTTACACCTAAATCAACGACCCTTGAAATATGTAATAGCTGAGCTTAAGGCTACAACAACGTGTACAGTGAACAGGCTCGATTGATCCCCGAGTGCGACTTCCGTCGTAAGAACCCGCCCTTGGTTTGGAGAACGAATCCAACCGCTTTGCAACCCTCTGTGCCTCCATCAAATCCATAATTTCCCACAATTTTAATTTAAGGCGCATATCCTATCAAAGGCCCCCGATGTATCTGTCAAAAAAATTGTTAGGGTGAATGTAGCACACCTGGTTGCTTAGATTCTTGAAGATGTTGGTGTAGTCCTGGACCAATCCGAGTTGGCGCCACATGCAAAGGAGGTCGTGTGCCTGATTTCTTGCATTGACGTGTTCAAAATGGCGACGAATTCTCACGCACCACGATTGCCACGTGCTGTACTCGTCCACATCGCAAAAACTTCCTGCTCAGTGATTGGTCGTGCGAAAACGCCCGTCCACATGCGGCATCGTATTCGGCCCCTGCGATACGATTATCTGTTGCCACCAATCCATCGCCGATCAACGTAGGAGGGATACAGTGTATCGGATCTCTTGCGAGCAACGAGGTTGCAGTCGTAAAAAACATTCAGATGGAAACTCTATCTGGTGACGGACAAGCTGCCATGCTGGCTTGAGTCTTGACTATGGCCGGCGTCATGTTGATATTTGACGTTTGCAGTCCGGCAAGGGAGGTTATTGGGGGCAGCAGATTTGCATTTGCCCTTTCGCCAACTGCCGTTCGTCCAATGATCAAGGTCGGGTTGTTTGTCGAGCCCTGGGGCGAAGTATTTTGGAACGCTGTTGACTAACTTGCTCCTGCTGTCCTTCGTTTACCGTTGGTTTAGTCGTATTGTGCCGTGTCTGATTGAGTTGGCTTTGCAGTGCATATATTTCCGATTCTGCTCAGGCTTGTTCAGCACGCAGGCGCGTAAACTCCTGCTGGTACAACTTGTTGGTGAGACGCACTTCATTGAGTGCTGCCACCTTTTCTTTGGCAGTCATGGCATTAGACGACAACGACTCCACCATTTCGTGGAAGTTTTGCGTGGCTTTCAGGATGCTGTCACTGCAAACACAGTCGTAGCTGTAGGCAACTATTGATTAATATTACCAAGAAATTGGATATGCAGTAAGCGCAGGGTGTCAATGTCCCTAAATGCTGGTATTGCAGCGGAACTAGAGCGCAAGGCTGAGGATCGTTCGCTCTGATGGCCAGGTGTGTAATGAAGTGCAAACAGTGAGTGTAAAAAAAATGAGTAGCGAGGAAAACAGTACAAATGAGGCAACATCAAAACATTAGGGGGGCTGGATATAGACGGCCGAGGATTGGCAGAGCTGAGATGTGTGGTTTGTAAATTGGCACGAAGCACACATATTCAGGCATGAAACTGTAAGGTGGGCGAAATGCATGCGACTCGTCAGGATGCCACATTTGGGTGCCGCGATTTGAATTTCGTGGCAGACTGCGCGGCAACCCTGTTATAGCCATGTACGCCTTAGTAACTAAACCCTTGGATAAGGAAATACCACTTCATTATACAAATCTACATTGGACTTGAGTACCCTCTCTTTCAAAATGTTGACAATTATGGGAGAACATCACAAAAAATATGTGCTCGCAAAACGTTCACGAAGCATCCATATGGATGCTTTGTAAGCATTTTGTGAACAAGCGGGTGCAAACACCGTGCGGACTTAGATCCGAACACTTGGCAAATGGTTGGACAAGATTTGCTAAAACACTTTGTGCGAGCTCTTGGAAACGACAGGCGTTGTTGTTTCGAATGCAATGTAGTGTTTCGTCAAATGCATTGCGATGTATATTTTGGGGTAGCTTGTGTTTTCTAAAAGAAACAAAAATACAAACATTTTTCCAATCTTGCCATCCATTCCTTTTGTTTTATTGACCATTGATGTATCAAATGACATTATTAATACAAATTCATGTATTACAAACGTTTACCACAATTAACACCGGCGGTAGCCGGGGTGGGGGGGGACGCCGGGCACACGGCTGTGGCAGGGGGTTATGACAGGGAATCAAGGGCTCCCATAGGGCTGTCAAACTGGGGAGCTGCCCGCTCCAACCCCGCGGCCAAGACCGCTCCCGGACGTCCCTCCTCCCCTTGCCCCCTTCCCCCCGGGAGCGGTCTCCCCCCACACTCAACTGTCAACCCGGCCGCCCTCCTCGGTCTGCAGACAGCAGCGCCCCCTCAGCTCGCTCCTTGCGTCGTGCCCCTGGCACACTGTCCTGCCCATCCTCCTGCTGCAACCCCAAGTGAAGCTCCCGCAGATGCACCACTTGCAGCTCCAGCTGGGCCCCCCATCCCGAGGTTGGCGCCCCTCCTTGCTGCCCCTCCAGCCGGGTGCCCGCATGACCGCCGAGATGGGATCCCTGCCCTTCCTCTCCGCCAGGGCCAGGCTGGCACCCAGGTACAACTCCTGTTCCTTCCGGACCCACGCCACATGCACCCGCTGTCGCATGGGGCCCTCCAGCCCAGAGCTCCCGCCACCCTGCCGCCGGTGGCCCCCCACACCCTCCCGCCCATGGTGCGGGCCACCACCCACCGATGGCTCGGGCCCCCCAACGTTTGTGGGCATAGGCCGCCCTCCCGCCGGCGGCATGTGCTGCCCCCTGGCCATCAGCCCGGGCTGCGTTGCTGCGGGTGGCATTCCCCCCCGACGGCGCAGGCTGCAATGCTGTGAGTGGCCCGCGTTGCCCTCCCGCCGATGGCTCAGTCACCCCCTCCGCCCTCACCCCCCCCCGCTGGACGTCCATGGGAGAAGGCCCCGGATCAGGTGCGTTGCTGCCCCTGTCGTCCACCCTAGCCCCTGTCGCCGCCCCCACACCCTCGCCACCCCCCGCCACGCCCACGCAGAGAGCCCCGAAGCCTCTGTCCAAGTCCATGGATTGGGGAGGGGAGTTGAGGTCGAAAGGCAGCGCCCCTCCCCCGACTCCCGGAGTGGAGTGGGGCGGGAGCGCACAGGCCTCCGCGGGATCCACTACCCCTCCCTGCCCCTGGCTGGAGGCCGACTCCTGCGGCTGGCCCACCGGCTGCTGTACCTCCTCCCTGTGGGCCGGCCGCCCTCGCCGACGACGCCCCCGCCCCCGTCCCACCCCACGCTCCCGTCGCCCCCCTACATTTGGCGCCCGCAGCCCTTCCGCCCCCTCGAATCGCCCTCCGGTTGCCCCAGTTGGTCGCCCGCTAGCGGCCCCCGCTGCTCCCCTGCCAGCAGTGTCCGCCGCCCGACCGCCTCGAGCGCCTGCCGCTCGTCAGCTGACGACGCCTGCTGTCCTCCCGCCACCGTCGCACGCGGCCCGCCAGCCAATAGCCCCTGCCACACCCCCGCCGGTTGTCCCTCCCACCCTCCTGCCGATGGTGCTTGCCGCCAGCCCGCTGATGGTGTGTGCCGACCTCCCGCTGATGGCACGGGCCGCCTGTCGTCCGAGGGCAAAGGCTGCCCTCCCACTGACAACATTCGCTGCCCTCCGACCAACAGTTCCCGATACCCCCTGCAGGGGACCCCCCACTGGCAGCTCTTGCCGTACCCCCTCAGGGTGCCTGGGTATTGCTGCCGTGGGCGCCTCCCCGGGCCCACCCACGAGTGACCTGCCCTGTCCGCCGACGGGCTGCCCCAGCCAGCCTGTCCCCCCCTCACAGGCTGCTCCTGCCACCCAATCGCAAGAGGCTCCCGCAGTTCCTCCACCGGCGAGTCCAGTCGGCCGCCCGGCAGCAGCCCGCGTTGAGACGTCATACGAGCCCGGGTGAGCTGCCGCCGAGCCAAGCGCGGACCGAGTCACTCCTGATTGGAGCCCGTTGGAGTCACCCACGACACCCCAGAGCCCCCCCCCCCCTGCTACCACCTGCCGTTCCTCCATGCCTCCTGGCAGCCCCCACTGCTACCCGGGAGGTGAGGCGCAGAACCGCAGGCTGCGAAAACCGGGGAAGGACCAGCTTCCCACGACGAGAGATGCAGCGGCGAGCGCTCGACCCCCATGCGACAGTATGAATCGCGGCTCTGCTGTGGCAAGAACCGCTTCCTAGAATGAGGTGCACACTAGGAGGGATCGCGCTGCAAGGAGGGATCGCGCTGTTAGGAGCCCATCGCGCTGCTAGCCAATCGTGCCGCTAGGAGGGATCGCGCCGCTAGAAGGGGGCGCGCAGCTAGGAACTAATCGCGCTGCTGAGAGGGACCGACCGCCCCGCTATGAGGGGGCCGCGCCACTACGAGGGGGCTGCGCCGCTACGAGGGGGCTGCGCCGCTACGAGGGGGTCACGCAGGGATCGCGCCGCTAGAGGGGATTGCGTCCACGCCAGGTTATGTACGTCTACAGCCACACCACAACAACATGGCCACCGGAAATTCGGGTACATTCTAGAAATTCAGGTGCATTCTTCGTCCTCGGGCGAAGCTGCATGTAGCTGCTGATTGCCGCCAAGTATTTCGGAATGCTGTTGAGTTACTTGCTTCTGCTGTCCTTCGTTTGCCGTTGGTTTAGTCGTGTTGCGCCGTGTCTGGTTGAGTTGGCTTTGCAATGCAGATATTTCCGATTCTGCTCAGGCTTGTTCAGCACGCATGCGCGTTAACTCCTGCTGGTACAACTTGTTGGTGAGACGCACTTCATTGAGTGCTGCCGCCCTTTCTTTGGCAGTCATGGCATTAGACGACAACGACTCCACCATTTCGTGGCAGTTTTGGGCGGCTTTCGGCACGCTGTCACTGTAAACACAGTCGTGGCTATAGGCAACTATTGATTAATATTACCAAGAAAGCGGATATGCAGTGTCCCTAAATGTCGGTATTGTGGCGGAACTAGTGCGCAAGGCTGAGGATTGTCGCTCTGATGGCCAGGTGTGTAATTAAGTGCAAACAGTGAGTGTAAAAAAAATGAGTA
This sequence comes from Closterium sp. NIES-67, assembly GCA_027943415.1. NCBI lineage: Eukaryota > Viridiplantae > Streptophyta > Zygnematophyceae > Desmidiales > Closteriaceae > Closterium > Closterium sp. NIES-67. The sequence goes on from BQMB01002414.1 coordinate 144,686, forward strand.
GCGAGGAAAACAGTACAAACGAGGCAACACCAAAACAGTAAGGGGGGTGGATATAGCTAGGCCTGGAGCACACGGCCGAGGCTTGGCAGAGCTGAGATGTGTGGTTTGAAAATCGGCACGAAGCGCACATATTTGTCAAACATAGCTTATGCAGTTACTGTAGACTATATATGTTTATGCCTTAGTGGGTACAAGTCTCTAGACTATATTGCCTTGTATCTCACCACTCTAGTCATTCATTCTTTCTGTTATGGTATCATAGTAGATTAGGTTTCCCCCTAGCCCGCCCACGCTTCCGCCCCCTAGGCCCTAGCCGGCCCCGTGCCCTCGCGCTCGTCCCTAGCCGGCCCCCTGGCCGTCACGTCCGCCCCTAGCCGGCCCCCTGGCCGTCGCGTCCGCCCCTAGCCGGCCCCCTGGCCGACGCGCTCGTCCCTACCAAGCCCCCTGGCCGTCGCGTTCGTCCCTATCTGGCCCCCTGGCCGTGGCGCCCGTCCCTAGTCGGCCCCTTGGCAGTCGCGCTCGTCCCTGGCCGGCCCCCTGGCCGTCGCGCTCGTCCCTAGCCGGCCCCCTGGCCGTCGCGTCCGCCCCTAGCCGGGCCCCTGGCCGTCGCGTCCGCCCCTAGCCGGCCCCCTGGCCGTCGCGCTCGTCCCTACCAGGCCCCCTGGCCGTCGCGCTCGTCCCTAGCCGGCCCCCTGGCCGTCGCGTCCGCTCCTAGCCGGCCCCCTAGCCGTCGCATCCGGCCCTAGCCGGCCCCCTGGCCATCGCACCCGTCCCTAGCCGCCCCCCTGGCCGTCGTGCCCGTCTCCAGCCGCCTCACGGTCACTCCTGCCGTCGCGGCCGTGTCTCCTAGCCGTCGTGGCCGGCCCTACTCGCCGTCGCGCCAACTTCTCGCCGACCCCCGTTGCCGCCGTTTGCTGGCCCCCACGCGTCTGCCGTCCGCCGGACGGCTCCTGCATTCGCGTCGTCGCCGGCCCACCGCCGCCTCGGGTTCGGCCCGTTCTTCCGGATCAGCACCGCCCTGCGAACCCCCCCTCCCCGGTACCGTACTCAACCGCACTACACCGCACTGCACCGCACTGCACCGCACTGTACCGCACTGCACCGCACTGTACCGCACTGCACCGCACTGTACCGCACTGCACCGCACTACACCGCACTGTACCGCACTGCACCGTCCTGCACCGCATTGCACTGTCCGTGCCGTACTGCACCGCACTGTACTGCCCTCTATTGTCACTGATGGCGGAGGTGCTTCGCTTTGACGCTGAGGGCCAGCCGATTGAGTTTGATGCGTGGCTTGCTGACCTTCGTCGCCACCTTACTCGTCAGCGGCAGGATGGCCACTCTTTGTCTGTCCATCTTGACGGTACCCTCCTCTGCCCTGACCCCCCCACTGCATTGTCTCCTGACCCCTCGTCCGCTGAGCGTGAGTCCGCTGCGGCCACTGCCCTTACTCGCTCTGTCTGGCTGTCCCGTGATGCTGTCGCACAGCTTGCTATTAGTAATGCCCTCCCCCTATCCGAGCGACCTCGCTTCAGGTCTATCACCACTACCCAAGCTTTCCTAGACGTTCTTGTCCAGTGCTATTCCACCCCGCCTGCTGCCTCGGTAGGTCGACTGATCCTCCCCATGCTCCTCCCTGACCTTGTGTCGTTCCCCACTGTCGCTGACCTGGCCACCCACCTGCGCACAATAGAGGAGACCTGGCGCGCTGCCTGCACCAACTCAGAGCTTTGCGCTCACCAGCCGCCCCTCTGCTCTGCTCTCTACCTGCTGGCTACCCGCCTTCCTGGCCGCCTTGCCACTGCCTACGACCGCTTCCTTAGCGTCCACCCCGGAGACCTCACCCTTACTGACTTTGTTGACACCCTGTCCATTATAGAGGCCCGCCACAGCTCTATTGCCCAGACCAGCGGTACTGTGTCGGTCCCTATCTTTCAGGATTGCGCCCCTGCTCAGTGCACCTTCTCCGACAGCTCTACTGCTGTGGCTGAGACTGCTACTGCAGCATAGGTCCGTCCGGGGAAGGGTCGCCGCCCCAAGGCGGGGCGTGACAGCGGGGGTGGGGGTGCAGGTGTAGGTGGTGCAGGAGCTGGGTCCCCTGGTGGTGGTGTGGATGAGGGGACCCTGACAGGTGCAGCCGAGCAGCCGTCTCAGCAGCCGCCGGTGTTGCCGCCGGACCCACGTCAGCCGCACCAGTCGCAGCAGCAGTAGCAGTCGCAGCAGCAGCCGAGACGGGCGAGTGGTCTCCCGCCTGGGTGGCCTGGCGCTGGTGGTAGCGCTGGACGTGGTGGTGGTGCGCGTGGTGGGCTGTCGATGGTGGTTCGGGTCCCGCGCGCTGTCAGTACCTGCTCCAGACCGGTCCTCGCCGTGGCTTCGTTTGCGGTAAGATCGGCCACACCTCCGATCGCTGTTTCCGTTGCCTGGACGACCTGTTTCGTCAGCGCTTCGGCCCGTCGCCCGAGCTCCCAGACTGGCACAGTTTGCTTCGTCGTAGGGTTCAGATTTTTTATCTGGATATGGATGAGATTGTTACTGCTCTGCATGTGATGTATGCTGATGACTCTAGTGTGCTTCCGTCTTATTACCCCTTGTTGCCTAGTGTAGGTCTGCCTGGCTTAGACTCCCCTGCTGCGTCAGGCATAGGATCCCCTGCTTTGTTTAGCCTTGGTGCTTCCGTCGCTACTTCGCCTCCGGCAACCACTGCCGCGCTCTCCTTCACCCTCGACTCTGGCGCTTCCCGGTGCTTCTTCCGCGACTCCACGACGCTGACACCGCTTCCTGTCCCTGCCGCAGTCTCTCTTGCTGACCCCTCCTTTGGCCCTGTAGTCGCCCGCAGTTCCACCACCCTCCCCTGCCCGGCGATTCATTCAGGCTCGCTCACAGGACTGCACATCCCCTCGTTCTCCAGGAACCTAGTTGGTGTCGGCTGCCTTCAGGACCTTGGCGTCACCACTACGTTCTCTGGACACGAGCGGTACACTGTCTGTACCAAGGCTGCCACTTGTGCCCCCCTGTCCACGTTCCCACGGGACCCGGTGTCCGGTCTTTTCACACTGGACACGGTGACCCCCCCGGCTTGGACCCCCTCTCAGGTGACTGCGTCTCCCCCGGTTGCTGCAGCCTGCTCCTGTCGGTCTCTCACTCACCCGACTCTTCTCTGGCACCACCGCCTAGGTCACCCTGCGCTCCCGCGCCTGCGTCACATGTCACAGCACGGTCTCGTCCTAGGCCTCCCCGGGTCGTTCCCCGAGTTTCCCTCCTCCCCAGCCTCACCTTGCACGCCCTGTGTCGAGGGCCGGCTCCGCCGTGCTCCTCACTCCTCCTCGTTTCCCCCTACTGCAGCACCGCTACAGACTCTGCACATGGACGTCTGGGGCCCCGCCCCCGTCCATGGGCTGCGTCGAGAGCGCTACTTCCTAGTGCTTATCGACGACTACACGCGCTACACCACTGTGTTCCCTATGGAGCGGAAGGCCGACGTGCCTGCCGTTCTTATCCCGTGGCTTGTCTCTGCGCGTGTCCACCGCAGTCTCCCTGTCTTGCGTCTCCACTACGACCGTGGGGCGAGTTTGCCTCTGGTGTCCTTGGTCGTTTCTGTCGTGCAGAGGCCATCACCCAGACATTCACCTTGCCGGACTCCCCACAGCGGAATAAGGTCGCTGAGCAATGCATCGGTTTGGTCATGGAGGTGGCTTGCACCTCCATGATCCATGCCGGGGCACCCCATTTTCTATGGCCGTTCGCCGTTCGCTACGCCGCTCACCAGCTTAACCTGTGACCGCACCCCCAGCAACCTTAGGTTTCGCCGACCCTCCTCTGGTCTAGGTCACTTCGTGACGCGTCTGCGTTCCATGTCTGGGGCTGTCTTGCTCACGTTCGTGCCTTTGGCACGGACAAGCTCACTGCCCGCACCCTTCCCTGTGTCTTCCTCGGCTTCCCCCTTGACGCGTCTGACTGGCACTTCTACCACCCGCCGTCTCACCGGTTCTTTCACTCCCGTGACGTCACCTTTGACGAGTCCGTCTCCTTCTTCCGCCGCTTCCCCCACCGAGGTCCCCCGGTTACCCCCCCCCTGTTCCCGGTCACCCCTTCCTTGGTCGTCGCCGCCCCTCCTCCTCCCCCTCCCCATCCTGCCCCCTCTGGTGTATCCCACGTCACCCCACTTACGTCGGTTGTCCCGGTTGAGGAGTCTGCTGACTCTGGTGGTCCTACGGTGCAGTCCTTGCCGCCTGCCCCTTCTCAGGTGTCTCTTCCTCTGCCGCCTCCGCAGCCGCCGTCGCCACCGCTGTCGCAGCCGTCGTCACCGCTGCCGCTGCCGCCGCAGCCGTCGTTACAGCCGCCGCCGCCGCAGCCGTCGCCGTAGCAGTTCGTTGCCTCTGGGGGTGCTGGAGTTGGGGTGGGTACTAGTCCTGGGACTCCTAACGTGGCTTGTCCCGGCGGGCCAGGGGGTGGTACCGGTGCTCGAGGGGTTCTGAGCTCTGGGGGTGTTCCTTCTGGGGGTGCTGGCGTGGAGTGTTCTGGAGGTAGCTGCCAGGCAGCTTGCGGCTCCGGTGTCGGTGTCACACCGCCGCCGCAGCAGTCCCCGCCGGTGTCTGCTCTTCGCCTGCTCGGCCTTCTGTCCCCTGACCCCGTACCTGTGCCTCCTCCTCCTCCTGTCTACGGCCCTGTGTTCCCTCCTCCAGACTCGTCTCCGGCCCGTTTCCCCCCTCGTTCCCCTCTTGTGTCCCCTCCTCTGTCCCATGACCCAACTCCTCCGTCTCACGTGTGGTCTCGCCGTCTCTCCCGTGCTCGACCTGTCTCCCCTGTCTCGCGTTCTCACCCTATGTTGCTTCATTCCCACGCGTCTCGTCCTCCCCTTCTCCTGTCGCCCCCTCCATCCTCCCTTGTCGTTGCTCTCACCCCTCTGTCTGACTACCTGCGTGCCTCTTGTTCCTCGGGTCCTTGCCTCTCTCATTACCGACCCGTCTGTTCCGATTTTGAGCCTTGACACCCTTGTCGCTGCGGTCGCGGACTTCGCCTCTACCCACCGCCTTGACTACGCCACCGCTCTGGTCTCTGACCCTGCCTGTCCTCCGTCTGTCGGGGGTGCTCCTGCCCTCGGCTGTGACGTCCTAGAGGACCGCCAGTACGAGCTTGCTTTCCTGTCTGAGGCTGCTCCCCATCTCTGCTCTATGCTTCTAGTCCCTGAGTGTGACCCCGACGCTTTCGACATCCTGACCCCTCGCACTTACGCTGAGGCGGTCTCAGGAATCTGGGCCTCTCAGTGGATAGCTGCCATGGAGCAGGAGATGGCATCTCGGAGATCCACCGGCACCTTCGTCAACGCAGTTCCCCCACCTGGGGTGAACGTAGTCGATGGCCGCTTGCTCTTCAAGGTGAAGCGCCCTCCTGGAGAGCCGCCTGTATTCAAGGCGCGCTATGTGGCTAGAGGTTGCAGTCAGCGTGAGGGGGTGGACTTCTTCCAGACCTTCGTTCCGACCCCGAAGATGACTACTCTTCGGGTGCTGCTACACGTAGCAGCCCAGCGTGACTACGAGCTTCACTCCCTCGACTTCTCCACTGCGTTTCTTCAGGGCAGTCTACACGAGCAGGTCTACCTGCGCCGCCCTCAGGGCTTCACTGGTACCTTCCCTCCTGGGACCCACTGGCTCCTGCGGCGCCCCATCTACAGCCTGCGGCAGGCTCCCCGTGAGTGGCACGACATGCTGCGTACTACGCTTGCTGACCTGCAGGTCTTTCCATCCTCTGCAGACCCCTTGCTCTTCGTTCGTGCTGGCCAGACCCCGTTCTACATCCTTGTTTACGTAAACGACCTAGTCTTCGCCACAGCAGACAGGGACGCACTGGCCTTTGTGAAGGCAGAGCTGCAGAAGAGACACACTTGCACTGACCTTGAAGAACTGCGCCACTACCTTGGCTTTCAGATCTCCAGGGACAGAGCAGCGCGCACCATCACTTTGACTCAGTCACACTTGGTGCGCCAGGTCCTTCAGAGGTTCGGCCTTCAGTTCTCCTCTGCACAGCCCACTCCTCTGCCTCTAGACCACAGGCTCTTCGCTCCAGTTCCTGAGGAGTCAGCAGAGCCCAGTGGTCCTTATGCAGAGCTGGTGGGTTGCCTCATGTACCTGATGACTTGCACTCGCCCAGATCTCGCACACCCTCTCAGCATCCTGGCTCGCTTTGTGGCTCCATGCAGACACCAACCTCAGCACTGGTCTGCTGCTAAGAGGGTTTTGCGTTATCTTGCAAGTACATCGGGCATGGGGTTAGTGCTGGGAGGACGCAGTCCAGTGGTCCTTACTGGGCACACAGACGCTTCTTGGGCAGACGACGCCGAGACCCTCAGGTCCTTCAGGGCTACTGTTTCAGCCTTGGTTCAGGTGCCGTCTCGTGGAGAGCTACCCGCTCCTCGTCTGTTGCTCAGTCCAGCTGTGAGGCCGAGATCTACGCCGGTGCCATGGCGGCACAGGAGCTCCGCTGGCTGACCTTCTTGCTCACCGACTTAGGTGAGCGGCCTATCTCTGCCCCGGTCTTGTACGCTGACAACAGGGCCATGATCATCCTGTGGCAAGAGCCTCGACTCGAGGGCAGAGCGAAGCACATCCAGCTGCGGTACTTCCTCCTGCGTGAGCTCCAGCAGCGTCGCCAGGCGCGCGTAGTACACTTGGCGTCCGGTGCCAACACAGCTGATATCTTTACAAAGGCGCTTGCGCCTAAAGATCATCAGCGGCACTGTGTACAGCTAGGTCTCGTTCCTGTAGCCTCTCACTTGCTAGGGCCTTGACCTTGTACTGTCCTATATATATATATACATATATATATATATATATATATATTACCCTGACTGGCCTTGTGGCCTCTCCCAGTGGCTGGACTAGTAGTGCCGCCCCGAGCTGCTTCTTCCCTTGTTAGGCACTGCCCCTATATAGTCTAAGGGGTGTGTCAAACATAGCTTATGAAGTTACTGTAGACTATATATGTTTGTGCCTTAGTGGGTACAACTCTCTAGACTATATTGCCTTGTATCTCACCACTCTAGTCATTCATTCTTTCTATTAATATTCAGGCATGAAACTGTAAGGTGGGCAAAATGCATGCGACTCGTCAGGATGCCACATTTGGGTGCCGCGATTTGAGTTTCGTGGCAGACTGCGCGGGAACCCCGTTATAGGCGTGTACACCTTAGTAACTAAACCCTGGGATAAGGAAATACCACATCCTTATAGAAATCTACATTGGACTTAAGTACCCTCCCTTTCAAAATGTTGACAATCATGGGAGAACAACACAAAAATATGTACTCGCAAAACGTTCACGAAGCATCCATATGGATGCTTTGCAAGCATTTTGTGAACAAGTGGGTGCAAACACCGTGCGGACTTAGATCCAAACACTTGGCAAATGGTTGGACAAGATTCGTTGAAACACTTTGTGCGAGCTCTTGGAAACAACAGACGCTGTTGTTTCGAATGATGTGTAGTGTTTCGTCAAATGCATTGCGATGTATATTTTGAGTTAGCTTGTGTTTTGTAAAAGAAACAAAAATAAAACCATTTTTTCAATCTTGCCATCCATTCTTTTTGTTCCATTGACTATTGATATATTAAATGACATAATTAATACAAATTGAAGCATTAGAAGTGATTAACAGAGTTCCTACCTACAGTGGTTACTAGCTCAATCACATAAGAATATGTAAGTCCCCTTTATGTACCAACCATCTAGTAACTGATAAATGTGTAGTGTTCATTGGTGTAGTTTGCTCAAGCTGGTTGTGGGTTATTGGGATTTGGGCAAAAGAACTTGGGTTGGTTGGCTAGGTTTGATCTCGTTACCTTTCCAACCCGTACAACCCCAAACACACTACAACAACTTTGATATTGTAGTTGTGGCACTTGGAGTTTTAGGGCGTAATCCTAATTTCCATATATCAGGATTAGCCCCCTGATATCGGTGCGAGCTCTACCGTTTTGCAACACTGCATATCAGGCCACTTCGGGATGGTCGCCGAAGGCTGCCATGCTGGCAGGCCTCGCGATGCAATGCGACCACAGCCGACCCTGTGCAACATCCAAACGCAGCAGCCAAATTTTGAAGCCCGTGCACATGCCCAGTATTGGTCAGGTTGGTTGGAAATGACGAGGGCACAGGCGAAAACATTGTGTTTACAGATTTCGCGACGCCAGTACTGTTGCCGAACATTGTTGTCAAATCCACGTGGCATTTGGATAGAGCCAGATGATTGTGATTTCATTTCGTGCCAATCTATCGCGAGCTGCTCCCGCTGATGTGGCACTCGGCAATTCTTGATATAAGTGTTTTTGTGCGGATACAGTTATCAGGAGCGATTTGTTTAGGCAGTTCCTAATATCTGTCCAGTAAGAATATGCCTGTACAACCCCAAACACACTACAACATCTTTGACGTCGCAGTTGTGGCACTTGGGAGTCTTAGGGTTTGGTACAGGGCAAGGGTTGGTGGTGTTAGACAATCACATACTCGAATTTTTCCAGATCTAACTCGCTTCCCTCTCGTTTTGCTAGGAAGTTCATGGCTGCCTAGCCAAATCGCCAAAATATCCCCTCGCACTTATTTCATCTTAATCGGCGGCTCAGACCTTGGTTTTGAGCGTGGTCTTTGTCTGTTTTCAGCGTGATGGGGAAAAACCTATCAAATTATATATATATATATATATATATATATATATATATATATATACTTGTGTAGGCTTGGTAGGTGTGCTACCTTGCTGAAACCTATTGTAGAGGGTACAACTCCCTCCTTGTATCCCTCTCTTCTCTAAGCTCACCCTCTTCTCTCTCGATATTTTCCTAGCACCTAAAACCTCTCACCATTCCATGGCGCCTCTTCCTAGCTAGCTACCTTGACAAAATCTAGTCAATTTGCGGGGGATCGCATGTGCGATTCTGTAAGGGTGAGCCTACATGACACTTTTCCGCATCAGGATCCCAACACTCAACCACTTTGGAAAAACAGGATCTTGTACAAATTTAGTTTTTCTCATAAGGGTCGAAAAGTAAACCACTTTTAAAAATAACGGTCCAACACCAACCCCAACCTTATTCTAAGGGTTGTAAGGGTATTTTACCCCGATATCCCGAGGCCTAGGGGGGGAAGTCAGCAAGCCTAGTGTCTGAATGATTAACTGTGACATGGAGCAACGCAATCTGTAAGGTAAAAAATAAAACCAAACCTATCAAATCCAGTCCAAGATATCAAAGTTAATGAATGAGTTGAACCAGGACATACCAGGAAATATAACCTAGTGGGTTGTAATCTCTAAGGCACAACCCTGTGTAGTGTATAACAACATGCAAAGATATGTTTGACACACACCCTAGACTGGATAGGGGCAGTGCCTGGTGAGAGACAAGCAGCTCAGGGTGGCACAACTAGTCCAGCCTCTGAGGCAAGGGTCTAAAGACCAGTCAAACGAGTATAAACAAGGCAAGAGCAAAACCAGGGCAACACTACTAATCCAGCCACTTGGAAGAGGCCAAAAGGCCAATCAAGGTAATATATATAGAGAGGTGTGTACACAATCTAGGTCCTAGCAAATGAGAGGCTACAAGAACGAGACCAAGCTGTACACAGTGCCGCTGATGATCTTTACGTGCAAGCGCCTTCGTAAAGATATCAGCTGTGTAGGCACCAGAGGCCAAGTGTACTACGCGGGCCTGGCGACGCTGCTGTAGCTCGCGCAGGAGGAAGTACCGCAGCTGGATGTGCTTCGCTCTGCCCTCAAGTCGAGGCTCCTGGCACAGGAGGATCATGGCCCTGTTCTCAGCGTACAGAACCGAGGCAGAGCTAGGCCGCTCACCTAAGTCGGTGAGCAAGAAGGTCAGCCAGCGGTGCTCCTGTGCTGCCATGGCACCGGCGTAGATCTCAACCTCACAGCTAGACTTGGCAACAGACAAGGAGCGAGTGGACCTCCACGAGATGGCACCTGAACCAAGGCTAAAGCAGTAGCCCTGGGAGGACATGAGCGTCTCAGCATTGTCTGCCCACGAAGCGTCTATGTGCCCAGCAAGGACCAATGGCCTGCGTCCTCCCAGCACTAACCCCATGCCCGATGTACTTGCTAGAGAACGCAAAACCCTCTTAGCGGCCGACCACTCTGTGGTCGGTGTCTGCATATGGCCACAAAGCGAGCCAGGATGCTAAGAGGGTATGCGAGATCTGGACGAGTGCAAGTCATCAGGTACTGTACATGAGGCAACCCACTAGCTCTGTGTAAGGACCACTGGGCTCTACTGGCTCCTCAAGAACTGGAGCAGATAGCCTGTAATCTACTGGCAGAGGTGTGGGCTGTGCGGAGGAGAACTGAAGACCGAACCTCTAAAGGACCTGGTGCACCAAGTGTTACTGTGTGAGAGTGATGGTGCGCGCTGCTCTATCCCTGGAGATTTGAAGGCCAAGGTAGCGGCGCAGCTCTCCTAGGTCAGTGCAGCTCATAGTCACGCGGTGCTGCTACGTGTAGAGTGAGACCGCTGAACAGGGGAGGTAGGACGAGCAATTAGACAGACGACGAGACCAGACGTGAGACGGAGGAATCGGGTCAGGAGAGAGGGGAGGAGACACAGGAGGAGAACGAGGAGGGAAACGAGCCAGAGAGGAGTCCGGGGGAGGAAACACTAGGCCGTAGACCAGTGGAGGAGGAGGCGGCGGCGACGGAGGTGGCACCGGCAGGCGGGCAGGGGAAGGAAGACCGAGGAGGCGAAGAACGGACATCGGCGCCGACTGCGGCGTCTGCTGCCCGACTCCAATACCAGAACCTCCAGCAACAGCACGGCTCCCTCTGAGAAGCTCCACGCGAGCACCCCCAGAATGGGAACCCGCTGTAGGACACGCTCCAGCACGCTCCCCAGCACCCCCAGAACGCACGAACCACAGCGGCAGTGACGACGGCGGCTGCGGCCGCGGCGGCAACGGTAGCGGCGGAGGCGGTTGTGGTGGTGACAGCAACGGCGACGTTGGGGGATAAGAGACCGTGGCGGGGAGGGGCGGGGGGAGGGACTCCGCAGAGTCGCGAGAGTCAGCAGACTCCTCGGCAGGGACACCCGAGCGATGTTGCTGGGAGTTTGGTCTCTGATTAGCTCTCATACCATGTTGGGCTGATACGACTTTCCTCGAGTGTAGTGTTACACTTCAGAAACGCTTAAGTCTTTGAGGTATTTCCAACACTCCCCTTCGTTTCTGAAGTGCTGACGTGTTCGGATTCGGTAACGTTTATCTGCCCGGTCAGCAGCATGCAGTAATCGAAATTTGCCTTTGCCAGTTTCTTCGTCAGGTAATCTGCAGCCATTTCTGTCGTGGGGCAGTAACTGAGTTGAAGTCTCCCCTTCGCGATCTCATCCTTGACGAAGAAATAACGCAGAGCGATGTGCTTGGTTCGATTGGCGAACCCGTCTTTGTTCGCGATTTTGATCGCGGATTGGTTGTCGCAGAATAACGAGAAGGCGAGTATGGTCGCAATTTTGGCTTCCTCGAGTAGCTCTCGCAGGAAAAGTCCTTCTTTGGTCGCAGAACAGAGGGCGATGTATTCCGCTTCAGCCGAGGATAGCGCGATTAGTTCCTGCTTGCTTGATTGCCAGGAAATAGTCCCGATAGGCTCTAGTCGGTAGATGTAGCCCGTCCTGGAGCGACGATTCTCCCTATCTCCCGCGTGGTCGGCGTCGACATAGCCGAGTAGTTGTACGGACGATGGCGTTACTTTGCTGTAGGTAAGTCCGATCGTCGGCGTAGAGACGAAGTAGAGTAGTGCCCAATTTGCTCCTCGAGATCCTCTTGCTCCGGCTGCTTCAGGTGTGTTGCCAGTTGGCTCACGCTGTAGGACAGATCCGGTCGGCAGGTTACTGCTGTGAACTGTAGACAGCCAAGCTTCTGTTGATATTCCTGGATTTGCTTCGCGGGGAGCTTTGCGGAGGTGTCGCTGTTGTTCCCGTAGCGATAGGGAGTCGCGACTGTGACCGGCGTTAGTCCGAATTTCTTCGCAACAACGCCTGCGTACTTTCTGGCGTGTAGGTAGAACGCCGAGTCGTCTTCGACGACGTTCAGACCTAGGTACTGGCTCACGGTGTCTGACACCGTGAGTGTTAAGTCACTCCTCAGCTCCCCTTCGAACCAGGTGACGACGTCGGTAGTGGAGCCGACGTAGAGTAGGTCATCCACGTAGATGATGAGTAGGACGAAATTCCCCCCCTTCTGTAGTCGGTACATCCCTTGATCGTGCGGCAGCTGCAGGAAGCCGATCCTGACGAGGCGGCCGTGAAGGTGCTGCTGCCAGAGCCGCGGGGCTTGTTTGATTCCGTAGAGGGATTTTACCAGCTGGCACACTTTTGTGGGGTCATCGATGAATCCATGGGGCTGCTCGATGAAGATTTCGGCGTCCACAGGTGCGTACAGGAAGGCGTTGGCGACATCGATCTGGCGCAGTGGTAGCTTTTTCGTGGCCGCAACGGTGAGCAGAATGCGCAGAGAGGTATGTTGGGAGACTGGGGCGAATGTCTCCGTGTAGTCGGTTCCGTATCGTTGGTCGAATCCTCGAACGACCCAGCGAGCTTTGAAGTGGTCGATGGAGCCATCCGCATTAGTCTTGATGCGGTACGCCCATTTCCCCGAGAGCACATTCTTCCCGTTGGTTTTTGTTGCAAGTACCAACTTTCACGTATTTCGGTCTTGCAGGGCCTTCAGTTCTTTTTCCGTTGCTTCCTTCCATTTTGCCTTGTGTTCCCCCCCCAGGGCCTGCGATAGAGTCGTTGGCTCTTGCGGCGACGGCAGCGGCGGGCTCTGGACGGCGACCCAGAGTCCGAGTATCTGCAGGCCCGTGGGTGTGTGTCGAGGGGAATTGGCATTCTCGGGATTAGCTGCTTCATCACAACCTTCAGGGTCAGGAAAGAAATTGGGTCCGATGCGTTCAGAGATATTTGTGTCGACCGGTTGAGGTGTAGTGTAACCCTGGTCAGCGAAGTAGTAATAGGTGTCGAGGTTGTTACTATCGAGAGGATTGTCGCCGTCGAGTGGAACTGGCACGGAGCAGTAAGGGAGTGGTCCGGCAGCTTCCGAGGCTTCCGGTACGTCTTCTTCTGCTGCATCAGCTTCGGCAGCACGGTCGGCAAAGGACCGATGGCCCTCGAAGCCGTCGGTGGGGTCGTCTGTGTTGGCGATGTTGTCCAGGTAATGTTGCACCGTCAGTCGCTCGTAGAAAATCGCATCACGTGAGGCCACTGTGGTTTTGTCCTGAATGTCGAGAAGTTTCCATGCTTGGAAATGTTTTGCGATGCCGAGGTGTAGTCCCCACCGCGCTCGTTGAGAGAATCGACCTGCTCGGGCTGTGTGGGGTCTGTACTGTACCATGCAACCGAAGACTCGATGTAATTTTGTGCTGCCCTGCTTTCCTGTCCACAGCAGGTGTGGTGGTGCGCTGTTGGGAAGTGATGACGAGGACAGCAATTTGTGCAGGTGGACTGCATGCGTCATCGCGTCAGGCCAAAGCGTGTTGGGCAGTCTCATCCCCAGGAGCAGCATCCGCATCATCCTCTGCAAGGTTCTGTTCATCCTCTCTGCGACCCCCTGCTGCTGGTGAGCATAGGGCAGGGACACCAGACGTCTGATGCCTCTTTCTGCCAAGTAGTTCCTGAATCATTGTGACTGATATTCCAGTGCTCCGACTGTCTTGAAACTTTTGAGTTGCGAGCCCGATTCTCATTCAGCGATGGGGAGCCACGTTGTGAAAGCTTTGAATGCTTGATCTTGTGTCTTGAGGTTATGGTGCCAGAAATATCGTGTTGCTGCGTCGATGAACGTGATGACATAGTTGTACTCTGCTTCACTGTCGTCTCGAGGCATATTTAAGATATCGCTGTAGACTTTTTCCATCGGTGCGTATGCAGGTGCGCTTGGATTGTGGTGCGGCGGGAAAGGTTGGTGGGGAAGATCGGCTTCAAGACACGTGAAGCATCGTGTGCGGGGTCATCGAAGCTTCTGGCCGTTCGTTGTGAGAAGAGCGTCCTCTTCTAATACTCCGGCTTGTATGGTTTGTAGTACTGTGCTGTTTGCACGGTGTCCGAAGCGTTGATGCCAGATGTCGTCGGGAGCGCGATGGCCGAGTGAGCGCTGGTACATGTCGGCGTTGGAGAAGAACGCGACGACCGTGGCTGGACTGCGGCAGACTCCTCGGGCGATGGGCATGAGTTGATCTGCTTGGGATGGCGGTCCTCGGATTGCTGGTGATGGCGCACGGCTGGGTCCTGCTGCTGCTACTGCAGGTGATGTCGGGTGAGGGATGCTTGCTGGTACTTGTCGTTCTTGTCGGATGACTGCTAATGCTCGTGTTCTCTCTGCTGCAGGGATGGTGTTGGAGTACCAGAATCCGTCTGGAGTGAAGGCGGGGTCAAGATCTGGCGGATGCGTCCAGGCAGCGAATGACACGATGCCGTCGCTGTCGGCAGTTCCGCGGTCGGGGACGAAGTCCAGCACGAAGACGCCCGACTTTAGGAGAGCACGACCGATGAAGAGGCCGCCCTTCCCGTGGTAAAGTCAAAACTCGTTGGCGTCCGAGTCGCATTCCAGGTGAATTCCCTTCGCCATTAACTGGCTGACACTTAGCAGATTGTATCCCAAGTTGTCGACGATGAGAACTTTGTTGAGTTGTAGTATGACGTTTGTCTCCATTGACTGAAGTTGAACCACTCCTTGTCTATTTGTTTTCAGGTTTTCGCTATTGGCGATGGTGATGATGACATCGCAGTTGAGGCGTCGCTCCCGTTGCACGAAGCCCCCGGAAGAACACATGTGTTGGCCGCAGCAACTGTCCAAGAACCAGGTGTTTCGTCCAGTGGGTTCGACGTTGGCAACTGCAGCATATGTGGGGTTGACTTGAAGACCTTGTGAGCGCGGCGGTGGTAGTTCTTCTACGCTTGGAGCGTAAGTGGGTGGTGACTCGGGTCTGCAGCTGTCGATCCGTACCATGCAGTTGATGATGTTTGGTGTGTCTCGTGCAGGTGTGGAGGAGCGACTAAGCGGATTCTCTTGAGTTGAGGCGACATGCGGATCTGCTGGACGATAAACTCGAGGGCGCGTGCAGTTAACCTTGGAGTGTCCGGATGTCTGACAATTGTGGCAGAACGGCGGCACGACGGTGAGACCTCTTGTGTCATATCGATTCTGCTTATCGCGTCGGTTGTAGTTGTTGTCGTTTCTTCTTTGAGTGTAGAAGACTAATGGCTGCTGCTTGTTTCGTGGTTGTCTTTCTTCAAACAGGTCCATCTCCTGTTGTTCGGCATGAAGTTCAGCGCAGAGGTGCATCTCGGAAATTCGTCCGTGGGCGCGAAGAAGCGAGCGGGTGGTTCTCCATTCCGGCCCGAGCCCGGCGAGAACAGGTGTTACGAAGCTTTCCTCAGTGATTGTTCCTCCGCACCGAAGCAGGCGGTCGCGATGTGTCTGACAGCGAATCATATACTGCATCGCCTTTTCCCCGGTCTTCATTTGTATTGTGGTCAACTGCTGCATGAGTCTGCTTTGTGTCACGCTGTCGTTTGCTTGATAGAGACACTTCGGATAATGCCAAGCAAGCTCCGCGGAGTTTCCGTAGCTCCGATACGTTCTGATGCTTTGTTGCTCTTGTGGTGACAGAATTTGCAGGAGAACTGTGTACGCCAGCAGCGACTGATAAGTGAAAATTTCCTGCTCCTTTGCAGTGCCATTACTTGGAAATGGCAGGGACCCGTTGAAGTATCCCAAGAGGTGCGCGGCCTCCATCAGCAGCTCGAACTCAAAACTCCAGGTAAAGAAGTCGTTCCCGTTGAATGGGGAAGATGTCTGCAGTTTGATCACGCCTGGAGACTCAATATCTCGTTTGGTGTCTGTTGTGATGTAGCTGCTGTCGGTTGAGCACGGGGCGGCATGAACTCGAACGTCCCCGGTGAAGAGTGATAAGGCGCAAAGGTAGGCGCCTGATTGTGCCGCCCGAATGATGAGTTGTCGAGGCTCATTGGTGCTAATCCCATATTTCCCCTGTTGCTCTGTATTGAATGCGCAGGTATCCTTGTCTGCTGATGCTGGTCAAAGTGCGACATGAAGCTGAAGAACCTTTCCATACGGTTCGGGTCCACGCTTGAAGAGGGTGAAGGGGTCACCATTTCTGGTACCCTCCCTGTTGTTTCTTAAGCAGCGCCGGTCTCAGTTTGTAGTCCTGAAGTGTGTAGTCCAAAGTTGCCGGGTTGAGTGTCTTGGGCATTGGGTGAGCCCGTAGAAGTCTTCTTGCCCTTGTTGTCCATGACTTGTAATTGATGAAACTCTTGATGTGCTTGACTGTAGATAGAGCGTTGTTGCTGGGAGTTTGCTCATACCATGTTGGGCTGAGAAAATACTGTAGCCCTTGGGATCTTTTCAGAGACTAGGTCCACTTATACAAGATACTTGAGTAGTGCAGCGGAAGTGTTGAGTAGTTGAACCCTTGCACTAGTATGTGAGAGCAAGTGATTAATTAAAAGAAACAAGCATACAGCAATGTATAGAAAATAAGAGATGAAGCAGTTGTAGAATACAGTTGAAGGAACGGTTATCAAGTCGCACAGCGACTCGATTGTTGGTTCGGTTACCACCCTTGCAATCGTAACGGTCAGTCGCAACCTCTGGTTGCGACCCTTCGAGTTCCTTCGTCTTTTCGTGTTCTTTCGTCCAACCTCCTCGTGTAATTTCCGTTGACTCGCGTACTCGATACGACTTTCCTCGAGTGTAGTGTTATACTTCAGAAACGCTTAAGTCTTCGAGGTGTTTCCAACAAGAACCAAACACAAGACGCAAGAAATTATAAGAATATGAAGCTGAAAATGAGATGATACAAATTAAGCTAAACGCCGCAAGGAACTCAGAAACTTGTTTACAAGAAAACCTGCACAAAATCGAAATGGATTAACATGGATACTGTTAGAAAGAGAGAATGAATGGACTAGTGTGAGAAACCTAGAACATGCACCTGTTGAGGTTGTACTCACTAGAAGCACACACCTAGGCTAGCGTATAACTTCTACATACAGCATATGTATAAGTTGACACACCCCCTAGGCTAGAGAAGGGGTGGTGCTAAGCAAGAAGCACACATCTCAGGGTGGCACTACTAGTCCAACCACTGAGGTAGGGGTCATGAGACCAGTCATTAAGAGTACAAGCAAGACTAAAGCAAGCCAGGGCGGCACTACTAGTCCAGCCACTGGAGGTAAGGCCACAAGGCTAGTCAGACAGGTATATATAATAGAGAGTACACAATCAGGGTCCTAACAGGTGAGTAGCTACAGGAACAAGACCAAGCTGTACACAGTGCCGCTGATGATCTTTAGGCGCAAGCGCCTAAGTAAAGATATCAGCTGTGTTGGCACCTAAGGCTAAACGAACTACGCGGGCCTGGCGACGCTGCTGTAGCTCGCGCAGGATGAAGTACCGCAGCTGGATATGATTCGCTCTGCCCTCAAGCCGAGGCTCCTGACACAGGAGAATCATGGCCCTGTTGTCAGCGTACAGGACCGGGGCAGAGCTAGGCCGCTCAACTAAGTCTGTGAGCAAGAAGGTCAGCCAGCGTAGCTGCTGTGCCGCCATGGCACCGGCGTAGATCTCAGCCTCACAGGTGGACTAAGCAACAGACGAGGAGCGAGTGGATCTTTAAGAGATAGCACCCGAACCAAGGCTAAAACAGTAGCCCTGCGACGACCTGAGTGTCTCAGAGTCGTCTGCCCAAGAAGCGTCTGTGTGCCCAGTAAGGACCACTGGCCTGCGTCCTCCTAGCACTAACCCCATGCCCGATGTACTTGCTAGATATCGCAAAACCCTCTTAGCGGCCGACCAGTGCTGTGGTCGGTGTCTGCCAGTGGCCACAAAGCGAGCCAGGATGCTGAGAGGGTATGCGAGATCTGGGCGAGTGCAAGTCATCAGGTACATGAGGCAACCCACCAGCTCTGCGTAGGGGCCGCTTGGCTCTAATGGCTCCTCAGGAATGGGAGCGGAGAGCACATGGTCTACAGGTAGAGGTGTGGACTGTGCGGAGGAGAAATGAAGACCAAGCCTCTGAAGGACCTCACGCACCAAGTGTGACAGTGTCAGAGTGATGGTGTGTGCTGCTCTGTCCCTAGAGATCTGCAGGCCAAGATAATGACACAGCTCTCCAAGGTCAGTGCATGTGTGTCTCTTCAGCAGCTCGGCCTTCGCGGAGGCCAGTGCGTCCCTGTCAGCAGTAGCAAAGACCAGGTCGTCTATGTAGAACAGAGTCTGGCCGAAACTCACAAACAGCGAGGGGTCAGTAGAGGACGGAAAGAACTGCAGGTCAGCTAGCGTGGCAAGCAGCATGTCGTGCCACTCGCGGGGAGCCTGGCGCAGGCCGTAGACCGGGCGCCTGAGAAGCCACTGGGTCCCAGGGGGGAAGGTACCAGTGAAGCCCTGTGGTCGACGCAGGTAGACCTGCTTGTGTAGGCTGCCCTGACGAAAGGCAGTAGAGAAGTTGAGGGAGTGAAGCTCGTAGTCAAGCTGTGCTGCTACGTGTAGCAGCGCCCGAAGAGTGGTCATCTTCGGGTTCGGGGCGAAGGTCTGGAACCCCTCACGCTGGCTGAAGCCTCTGGCCACATAGCGCGCCTTGAAGACAGGTGGCTCTCCAGGGGGGCGCTTCATCTTGAAGAGCCACCAACCATCGACTCCGTTCATCCCAGGCGGGGGAACAGCGTCGACGTAAGTGCCGGTGGACCTCCAAGATGCCATCTCCTGCTCCATGGCAGCTATCCACTGAGAGGCCCAAGGTCCCGAGGTGGCCTCAGCGTAAGTGCGAGGGGTCGGGATGTCGAAGGCGTCTGGGTCACCCTCTGGGACTAGGAGCATGGAGCAGAGATGGGGAGCGGCCTTGGAAAGGAAAGCAAGCTCGTACTGCCGGTCCTCCAGAACGTCACTGCCAAGGGCAGGTGCACCCCCGAGGGACGGAGGACGGGCAGGGTCAGAGACCAGAGCGGTAGCGTAGTCAAGGCGGCGGGTAGAGGCGAAGTCAGCGACAGCCGCGACAAGCGCGTCAAGGCGCGAGACAGGAACAGACGGGTCTGTAACAAGAGAGGCAAGAACCTGAGGGACAAGGGGACGAGCGGCACGGAGGTAGTCAGACAGTGGGGGAGGTGCAACAACAAGCGACGAGGGAGGAGGCGACGGGAGGAGGGGAGGATGAGACGAGTGGGAACGGAGCATCATAGGGTGGGAGCGCAGGACAGGAGAGACGGCACGAGCACGGGACGGACGGCGAGACCAAACGTGGGACGGAGGTGTAAGATCAGCAGACAGCGGAGGGGACAAGTCCGGCGGTGGGAACACAGGGCCGGAGACAGGAAGGTGAGAAGGTGGTGGGGGAGACACCGGCAAGCGGTCGGGGGAGGGAAGGCCGAGCAGGCGAAAAGCGGAGACTGGCGGCGACGGCTGCGGCGGCAGCTGCGGCGGCTGGTGCTCGACCCGCGTACCGGCAGGGGTACGACGGCTGCTGGGAGAACACTCAACAGCAGCACCCCCAGAACCAACACCCCCAGAGCAAGAACCCCCTCCAGCACCGGCGGCACCCCCAGGCTCGCCAGGACAAACCACGCCAGGGGCCGCAGGATGAACACCCTCCTCAACGCCAGCACCCCCAGAGGCCAAGAGCGGTAGCGGCGGTGACGGCGACAGCGGCTGTGACGGCGGCGGCGGCGGCGACGGCGGCTGCGACAGCGGAGGCTGAGACACCGGGGAAGGGGAACGCGGCAAGGA
Source organism: Closterium sp. NIES-67 (assembly GCA_027943415.1). Taxonomy (NCBI): domain Eukaryota; kingdom Viridiplantae; phylum Streptophyta; class Zygnematophyceae; order Desmidiales; family Closteriaceae; genus Closterium; species Closterium sp. NIES-67. The sequence continues at coordinate 164,474 of BQMB01002414.1, forward strand.
CGGGCCGGGGGGACCACCAGAGTCAGCAGACTCCTCAACGGGGACAACCGACGGGAGGGGAGTGACATGGGAGACACCAGACGGGGCAGGACAAGGCGGGAGGGGAGTAGGGGCTACTGGGAGAGAGGGAGACAGGAACAAGGGGGGGGGAACTGGGAGACCTCGGTGAGGGAAGCGACGGTAGGAGGAGACAGACTCGTCAAAGGTGACGTTACGAGAGTGAAGGAAGCGGTGAGACTGTGGGTGGTAGAAGAGCCAGTCAGACGAGTCCAGGGGGAAACCGAGGAAGACACAGGGGACAGTGCGGGCAGTGAGCTTGTCCGTGCCAGAGGCACGAACGTGAGCAAGGCAACCCCAGACGTGGAACGCAGACGCGTCACCGGGGGACCCAGTCCAAAGGAGGGTTGGCGAAACCTGCGGCCGCTGGGAGCGTGGCCACAGTTTAAGCTGGTGAGCAGCGTAGCGGACAGCGAATGGCCACAGAAAATGGGGGACATCGGCATGAATCATGGAGGTACGAGCAACCTCCATGACCAAGCCGATGCGGCGCTCAGCAACCCCATTCTGCTATGGCGAGTCCGGCAAGGTGTACGACTGGGTGATGCCCTCCGCACGACAGAACTGTCCAAGCCGACCAGAGGCGAACTCGCCGCCACGGTCAGAGTGGAGACACAACACGGGGAGACCGCGGTGAAGACACGCAGCCGCAACCCACGGTAGAAGAACGTCGGGCACGTCGGCCTTCCGCTCCAGGGGAAACACCGTGGTGTAGCGCGTGTAGTCGTCGACGAGCACAAAAAAGTAGCGCTCACCACGCGGTCCGGGGATGGGGGCTGGACCCCAAACGTCCAGGTGCAGGGTCTGAAGGGGAGCAGTAGCAGGGCGAAGCGAGGAGCACGGCGGAGCCAGCCCTCGACGCAAGGCGTGCACGGTGGCGCAGTCGAAGGGGGGGGGGCCTAAGACAAGACCGTGCTGAGACATGTGACGCAGACGCGGGAGAGCAGGGTGACCTGAGCGGTGGTGCCACAAATGGGACGGCTGAGTGAGGGACCGACACGAGCAAGCCGCAGCGACCTGGGAGGACGCACCAACCGGGGGGGAAGCGGTGTCGAGGGTAAACAGACCGGACACCGGGTCTTGGGGAAACGTCGCAAGAAGGGAACCTGAGACAGCCTCAGTACAGACAGCGAACCGCTCGTGCCCAGGGAACGTAGTGGTGACGCCGAGGTCCTGAAGACAGCCGACACCTACCAGGTTCCTGGAGAACGAGGGAACGTGGAGGCCTGTAAGAGAGCCCGAGGGAACGGCTGGACAGGGAAGGGAAGTGGAGCTGAAGCAACGATAGGACCCGCGGAGGGGTCAGCGAGAGCGACAACAGCAGGCGCAGCAAGCGGCGTGAGCGTGGAGCGGTCGCGGAAGAAACAGGCAAAAGCACCGGAGTCGAGAGTGAAGGACAGCGAGGCAGAAGCGGAGGCCGGGAACGGAGCCGGTGCAGAAACTAGGCTAGGCTAACTAGGCAGTCCTACGCCTGGCGCAGCACGGGAGGCTAAGCTACACAAGGGTGCTACGCCTAAACTAGAGTACACTGGGTAATAAGATCCAGCAACACTAGAAGCATCAGCATACAAGGCATGCAAAGCAGCACCTATCTGATCCATATCTAAATCAAAGTTCGGCACGCCCTGGCAAAGCAGGCTGTGCCAGTCGGGGAGGTCCGGGGCCGGGACAAAGCGACGACGAAAGAGGTTGTCGAGGCGGCGGAAACAGCGGGCGGTCGGGTGCGGGCGGCGGCACAGAGTGCTGCGGAGAAGCCCGGTCTGAAGCTGGTACTGGCAGGTCACGCCAACGGAGCTGCCGGTAGACGCCAAGCTGCGCGGGCCGCCACCACGGCCACCACCTACATTATGACCAGGGTCAACACCATCCACTGGTTGTGAGGCTACTCTTTGATCCAGGTCTTCCAGATATCAGTGAACCGCAGTTTCGGTCAAATGTTCCTCTGGCTCCCATGAGTTGTGTTCAGGCCCATAGCCTTTCCACTTAATGAGGAACTTGCGTACTGTCTTGCGGCCGCGCTGTCGATCACGGTGCATGAGCACACGCACGACCTCATAAAAGAGTTCCTCTCCGAAGACGATCGTTGGCGGAGGTAAGTACTTGCCTTCAGCAATGTACTTATTGAGCAGAGACACATGGAAGACATTGTGAATCTGCAATGTTTCGGGTAACTTCAACTTGTAAGCTACCACACCAACGCACTGGATCACCTCGAACGACCCAATCCATCGAGGGAACAGCATTCGTGCCCCAGGGATTTTGAGACGAATGTTCTTCGTGCTCAATAATACCTTGTCTCCAACCTCAAAAGAGACTTCCCGGCGTTTCATGTCGGCATAAGACTTTTGTCGCTGCTGAGACAGCTGCAGCCAGCGGCGAGCAGACTTGAGCGCTTCTTGCTGCTTGCCCACAAAGTCTTTCGCGGCAGGGACTCGCAGTCCGCCTATCCCATGCGTAGCAGGTGTCGTGGGATGCCGACCACAGTTCAGAATGAAGGGTTTTTCATGGGTACCTTCATGGACGGAATTGTTCACTGCGAACTCAACCACAGGTAACAAGTCATCCCAATCATCCTGAGTTGGGCCAATGAATGAACGAAGCATTTGCTCAAGAGTACGATTCGTCCGCTCTGTCTGCCCATCCGTTTGGGGATGGAAGGCTGACAACATCTTTAGCTTCGTTCCGAGTGTCCGTGTAACTTTGTGCCAGAACCGGCTTGTAAAGCGCGGATCTCGATCGGACACCAGCACACGTGGTAACCCGTGTAAGCGGAACACGTTCAGTATAAACAACTTGGCCGTATCTTCCGCAGATATGTCTGTTGTAGTAGCAAGTGCACCATTTTGGTCAGTCGATCCACAAAGACCAAGATCGCAGTATGACCGTCTCGTGTTTTTCGGAGGTCTGTGATGAAATCCAGTGAGACACTCTCCCAGGGTTCGTCTGGAATCTCCAGTGGTTGAAGCAAACCACCAGGCTTTTTCGTGTCTGACTTGTTGCGTGCGCATGCATCACAACGCGACACGAATTGTTGGACCTCAGTCCCCAATCCAAGCCACCAGTACACGTCACTTAAGGCCCACCGGGTTTTCTTGATACCCAGGTGTCCCCCGTACTTGGTGCTATGCACTCCCTCAATTATATCATTCCGCAGGTTACCCACGTGGGGTACCACAATCTCTTTCTCTCGCCACTAGAGCTCATGCTCGTACTTGAGGCCCTTCGTATTTTGTGGGTTCTGAAACCAGGAGTCAATATGGTATCCTGTGCGGATGCGTTTCAGAAAACCACTGAAGGTGACCTCACTCACTCGAGCCACGGCAAGAATACCGAAGCAAGCAGCAACCACTGCCTTATCCTCGGTTTCTTCAAGCCCAGTCGCTGCCCCTATCGGCTGTCTGCTGAGGGGGTCAGCCATGTTCGTAGAACCTGCACGATATCGAATATCGAATGTGAACCCACTAAGGAGTTCTGCCCAGCGGGCTTGGCGCCGAGTGAGCGTGGCTTGAGAAGAGAAATAGGTGTTCGGACAGTGGTCTGTCGTGACCACAAACTCCACACCTTCCAGATAACATCGCCATGTTCGCAGCGCATGCACGACCGCCAGCAACTCTTGTTCTGACGTCGTATAGCGCTGCTCTGCCGGGGAGAGTTTCCTACTCTCAAATGCCACTGGGCGGCCCTCCTGCAAGAGTACCGCCCCAATCCCTACTGTCGAGGCGTCTGTGACCACCTCATAGGGTTTATAAGGATTTGGCAATACCAGAACCGGAGCATTGGTCAGCTTTGTTTTGACTTTGTCAAATGCCTCTTGGCATTGTCGAGTCCACTCCCATGCACTACCCTTTCGGGTGAGTGCTGTCAGAGGGGCAACGACAGTTGAGTAATTTTCCAAGAACCGGCGGAAATAATTGGCCAGGCCTAGGAAGGACCTGATCTGGCCCACGTCTTGTGGGACGGGCCAATTCTGAACAGCCACCACCTTCTTGGGGTCGACTTTAAGTCTGTCGTTCTCGACAAGATGACCGAGGTATTCCAGCTCGCGTTTGTAGAAATGGCATTTCCATAAACGAGCATAGAACTTGTGTTCTCGCAACTTTCCTAACACCCATTTTAGGTGTTGAGTGTGCTCCTCTTCAGTCTTGGAATAAACCAAGATGTCGTCAAGGTAAACCAGAACGAAGTGCCCGATTGCTTCGCGAAACACATCGTTCATGGCCCTTTGAAAAGAGGCTGGAGCATTGGTCAAGCCAAAGCTCAGCACACGCCATTGAAAATGGCCAAACGGCGAACGGAACGCCGTCTTGGGAACATCTTCCTCAGTGATGCGCAGTTGGTGGTACCCCTGTGCCAGATCCAACGCGCTAAACCACTGAGCACCCTGGAGTCGATCGAACAGGTCTTCTATCCTTGGAAGAGGATATCTGTTCTTGATCGTGATCTTGTTTAAGGCGCGGTAGTCGACGCACATGCGTAAGCCACCACCCTTCTTGTTAACGAACATGATTGGTGCTCCATATGGTGATGCGCTTGGCTCAATCCATCCCTTCCTGAGGTACTCCTCAATCTGTTGTTTAGCCTCCTTGTACTCAGCTGGACTGAGGCGATACAGAGGTCGAAACGGTGGGAGCTTTCCAGGCTCCACAGGGATGGTGTGGCCCACGGCGCGGTTAGGAGGGAGTCCGTCTGGAATAGACTCAAAGACCTCCTTAAACTCATCCGCCAGTACCTTCATTTGAGGTGGAAAATCCTCAATGTCGGGCGTTGGGGTTCCAGCTTCCTCGAGCTGTACGACGAAAAGTGTGTTAGCAACGCGGTAATGTTGTCCGAATTGACATGCAAGAGCAAAGCACACGTCTGCACTTAATTTGAACCACCGGGATGGTTGTGTCGACAGACACCTGCCACTGGATTGGTTCACCATTCTTGGTGAAAGAAACTGTGTTATCCTGGAAATCCAAAATAACCTCATTTGCACGTAACCAATCCATTCCCAAGACTACATCGACACCCGCAAGCAAGGGGAGAACGTAAGTGCGAATCTTTTCGCTATAGCCTTGGATTTTCATGTCGATCAATGTCCGTCCTTTGCTTGGGATAAGACTATTGTCCCCAAGACGAATGGGACATGACGGTCCTTCAACGAGGACCCCAAGCGGTGTGACCCACTTTTCATCAAGGAGGGAAACAGTGGCACCTGTATCGACAAGGATTTTCGCGTTATGTCCGTTAACGCGACCCGAAAGGAGTAGATTTTGTTGATGCATTGGACGGATGGGGCATGCCACAATGTTCGACGAGGGTTTGTAGTACACCTTGATATTGTGGCGAGCTCGTCCAAAGGATTCAGATTTGGTCTACCACACGTGGTGTCCCTTGTCCCAAGACGCCAGCACAATCCATCCACGAAGCGATTTGAACGTTTCGCCCTTTACTGTACGAGTCACCACGGCGACCGCAGTCAGGGGGTGCTCTTGAGTACAACGACTCACAACATCGAGTACAGAAGGCAATGTTTCCAGGCCACAGTAAACGACTGAGAATTTATCTCGTAACGCTTCGATGGATATAGTATCAAGTGGGTACGATCGAGGTGCAAACATTGACTTTTTATTAAAAGAAGAGGCAAACAAATAAGAGATTTTGCATTCAGCAAGCTTCTCTAGCTTTAGTAAATCATCGTCACATAAAGCATATGCCTCATCCCCTCGATCTATCTGCCCAACTAGGTACCCACACCCTAGTTGGACTTCTGAAAATCCTTCTTACTGCCAGAAGGTCCTTCGCCGCCATTGTTGTTGCCCTTAGGCTTACCACTATGCTTTATGATATTCCTATAGCGGCACTGAAATTCTATGTGGCCACGGCGGCCACACCCTCGGCAGACGACATTAGAGAAGTCCTTTGGCGGCCCTTTGTAATCGCCACCATTCGCCCTCTTAGCCGGAGGACGCTGCTGGTTACCATTCTGGTGGAAGGGCCTCTTGTACCCATGGCCCTTCCCCTTGGAATTCCACTGGCCACCACCACCATTGCTACCATCACCCCTCGCCTGAGTCCTCGACTCAGGCTCGTCGGTGGAAGGCGTTGCTAGCATACGAACAGTCTCGTCCGTTGCTTGAACCGCCTCTTTGAGCTCCTTGTAGGTGCTCCATTTGTTGAGGCCATTTGCGACATGCTTATCCTGCAGGGACTGGGGCAAATTCTAGAAGAAGATATACATAACTTCATTCTCAGACAGCTGCTTGCCCATCAGTCGCAGAACGCCCTCAAACTCTTGTGCATATTTTTGCACTGAGCGATCGCCACACTTGATGTTTTCAAGGCGGCGACGCACCTCCATGTCAGTTGTCTTGACAAGAAAAGCCGCTTTCATTGCAGCACAGAACTCGTCCCAAGTGAAAAACTTTCCACTTGCTTCGAGCTGTTTCCGGCTAGCAAACATGGTTTGGCTAGCATGCTCATCCAACGCACCAGAGACGGCGGTGACACGAGCGTTGGTGCGCACGTTGTGGAGAGTCAGCATTTCATCTACAGTCGTCACCCAGTTCTCAACATCCGTCTTGCCATGGATGAATTTTGGGAGCGCAGTGGGGAGCGAGCCAAAAGGCGTTGCCATGGGCTGGACAGGCTGCTGAGGTGCTGCAGTTGAAGGAGATGCAACTGGCGGTGGGTTGGATTGGGTGCCCGATGGGCCAGCAGTAGCGGGTGAGTGTTGGTAGATAGGACCCCGCCGAATATCCCGGTACTGGTTCTGCAGGTGGGCAATAGCAGGTTGCATCGGGGCGATTGTAGATTGCAGCTGGGCAGTTGTAGTCTGCAGTTGGGTGATAGCAGCTTGCAGCTGGTCGCACGTTTTCTCCAGGGCCTGGATTTGATTGCCCCTGTTATGTAGCAGACGCTTGTGATCCCGTACCTCTCCATATGCCATATTGAGATCGGCTTGCAGCCTAGTCGTGTCGGTCTTTTGTGTCGCCAAAGCAATATTGAGGGAGTTGATGTGTCCCTTATGTTGATTGATTATAAGCTGCTGCTCCGAGACTTGTGCTTGGAGTTTAGCCACATCATCGGAGAGCGACCATTCCTCGATGCCATCATCCTCCCCCTCTGCTCCATCAATCCCTTCTGTTTCTCCATGCTCTTCATTTCCCTCATTCTCCAAATTTAGGTCCACCAATTCAATATCAGCCATGGCCTCATCTTGCTGTTGGTTATTACTAGCAGCAAGGTTGGCTCCCTCAGGAGTCACATTAGGCTCCTCCCTTTCCAAGTTCTCCAAAACTTGACTCGAAGTCATGGTAAAACAAGGAAGATATCTCAACATATCTGAAATGTTATTTAAAATCTCTTAAGAAATCTGTTCAAGTCCCAATCACTACAGTGAGAGGGCAAGACAATCTCTATAAAGAGATCTCTTAACAGAATAACTTAATAAGAGAAATTACAAGAAATACAATCTATTGCCCAATCCCTAGCACCTCAATGCTAGGGCAAGATCTAAACTAGATCTTGCAACAGATCGCAGATCTGAGCCACACTCCTCAAGGGAGTCTTCCACCAACAAGGTGGGTAAGAGAGAAAATGTTCTCTCTTCAAATCTTGAATGGTGGAGATAGGAGAAGAGGTTGTGCTGGAAAATTGTCTTGAGAAGTGGAGGAATTGATGAAGATCTTGAAGAAGCTCTTCAAAATGACTTGGAGAAGCTTGAGATATCTTGAAATCTTCACTCCAATGTCTTGGATTGAAAGCCAATCATCCCTCAAAAAAAAAAAGATCAAGAAAAATCCCACAAGGCTTAAGATTAACGTAGCTCTGAATACCAAATGTAACAACCCTTGCCCTTATATCATGGGCAACAAGGGTTGAAGTCCAAACCCAACATCCAAGATCCTATGATATAAAATGGAGTACAAAATCAACTAACGACCCCCTAGCGTAGTATTTAGGAGGAACCTCCTCTAAGAGATAGCTTAAGCTTGAGGAAGGCCCTTGAAGAAAGTGCTTGAGACTTTGGTTGGGTAGGGCTTCCCCTAGGAGATCTCACTAGAAGCCACTAGTGTGAGAAGCTTGTGAGGAGAGCTCATGACTTAGAGAAAAATCTCATTTCAAGATTGAATTCTTGGAATGAGAAGTTGAGAATGAGCTTCTCAGCTCAGACCCCTTTCAATGACTCCCAGCAGCTGCTCAACCTCCTCCATGGCTCCAAGGAAGTGAGCTAGCTTATGTGGCAATGGGGTTGGATTTCCAACCAATGAGAGGTTTACAGCAATATATTCAGATTAGCATATAGTGCACAGCATAAGAATATTCGAATTGAGTTGGCACTGCCAACCAGCTCCCTGGTTCTGATTGGTCGTAAATCCAACCATCGCGTGAGTTGGGAATTTCGCCAACTCAATTTGTACAACTAAAATCTGATTGGTCCCAAGTGTCGACCAATCCCAATCCTCCCCTCCCAACCCTTCCTTCCCATTTCGCGCTACCTAGCACAGGTAGCCGATTTGTGGAAAGCGGTTGGGAAGGTCGTTTCTAGGCCCGCGTACTGTGCAGAGGCCATGCGTTACAGCGAAGCTCTGAGAACAAGGCGAGGGAGGGAAGGCGGAACTAGGAGCGGAGGGAAGACCGCGAAAGAAGCTGAAAGCTAAGAACGAGAGTTGGAAAGAGCGACTCCCAGCACGCGATGGGTGACGACTTGCCGAGTGAGCTTGGTCAGCTCAGCACGGCGGGAGGGATGGCCGGGACTCCCAGTGGGACGCAGGTTGGGTGGCTCGCTCGCAGAAAGCCTAGTTAGGAGGACCATTCGTTCAATTGTCACTGGCGGTGCCAATGGCGGTGCACTTTGGTGGTTTCCTAAGAACCGAGGTGCCACTAGCGTGTCAGAAACCCAGTCACTAACCACTGGGTTAAAAGGGCTTATTGAATAGCGGGTAAGTGCGCCCATAGCCCCCCAGGCTCTGCACCTGTGGCCCTTCCCCGAGGATCTCAAGGGCAACCCCAGCGGGTCACTCAACACCCCCCCCCCCCGCTGGGATAGGTGGAAGACACGAGCGCCTCTGCAGCGCTGGCACTGGGAGTTGAACCCAAGACCTTTTGGCTCTGATACCATGTCAGAAACCCAGTCACTAACCACTGGGTTAAAAGGGCTTATTGAATAGCGGGTAAGTGCGCCCATAGCCCCCCAGGCTCTGCACCTGTGGCCCTTCCCCGAGGATCTCAAGGGCAACCCCAGCGGGTCACTCAACATAGCGGTGGATTCCTGTCGTCGAATGCGAAAGATCGATTCGAGGTTGTTTTCGCGAGGCGCACGGTTTTGGTTTAGGCAGGAAGGCTTGGCGACACGACGAAACGGACGCTAACGGATCACAAATACGCGCGGAGAATGTTATACGCGCCTTGGTGGGAGGTTCGACACGGGGTTCACGTGACTCGGTGAGGTGAATAAGGACAAGGAATTGAATTGAATTGCCGAGGTGAATTCAATTCGAAGCCGGGGATGGGAAGGACCCTGAGGTTGGGGTGACTGCGACTCGAAAGGCGGCGGCCATGGTTTGGTGGGAAAAGCAAGTGGTCGAGGGAGGGAGGGGAAATTTTTCGGCAGACTGACACAGGACAGAAGTGAACAAGAAGGTGAACTTGATACCCGTTACAGGAAAATTTGATAAGAAACATGACAATACCTACTGAGCGCAACATACTCTCAATAATAGCACTACGTGCACACAGTGCCAGTTATAAAAGCACAACCTCATCACTTAGAGATTACAACATAACCTCTTGGCGCGTTCCAGTCCAACACATAAGTTCCATCGCTCAAGATTGGTCTCATATGATCGGATCATACGCATGCGACAGCCATGGGTGTAGAAGGGCTTCATCTGCAGACGGTCTCTTGTCCGGGTCTACCTGTAGCAGGAACGCCACAAACTCAAGAAAGCCTTCGTCTCCCATCGGCAGTCGGTGCTTGAGAGATGACTTTTTGGGAATAAGGTACTCCAAAGCATCCGTCTCCTGGGGTGTAGCACGGGCGAGGGGGGACAGGGGAGATGAGGGCCCACAGGACGCATGTTATTTCAACTCTATACCCCATTGCCCGTTTCCTGTGGTGTAGCACGGACAGGGGGGGACAAGTTGCGAGGTTAAGTGGAGTGCACATAAGGAAAGCACTCTACAGGCAGATTCAGTGGCCCCTGCAATAATCACACCCAGCCTTTACGTGGAATAGTCACACACGCCATTACAAGGCACTAACTCACTGGGTTTCTCTCGTACAGCACTCGGTGGCGCGTGAAGTACTTGTGGGTATCTTTAGCTTTGCGTAGCAGCTGGGGGTCGATGGGTCCTATGACACCCACCACCCGCGTCAGCAGGGTTGCCAGGGAGTCGTTTTGAAACAGCACCTGGAGGGGAAGGAGAGGGGACGAAGGGGTGGGCGTGGGCTTGAAGGTGTGCTTGTGCGCGTGTGTTGGTTGCTGCATTGGTCGATGGGTCCTACGATGCCCACCACCCGCGCCAGCAGGGTTGCCAGGGAATCGTTTTGGAAGAGCTCCTTGTGGGAAGAAGAGGATGGCGGTGAAAGAGAAAGGGGTGCTTGTGTGAACGTCTGTGCGCTTATGTGTATGTGTGCGTGAACGTGTCCGCAAAACGTCATATACACTCGCCCTTCCTTGCTCACGCTTTCCCCCCCTTCCCTCCCACCCACCCCCCTCACCTGTCCGGAACAGAGTTCAGCCAGAATGCATCCAAGCGACCAGACGTCGATCTTGGGCCCATACGGCAGTCCAAGAATCACTTCAGGCGCCCTATAGGAGCGCGACTGCACGTAGGAGCACAGGTGGTCCGTGGTGAAGCAGCTGCTGCCGATGTCGATCACCTTAACGAGGCAGCGCGAGTAGCTCTTGATGAGGATGTTCTCGGGCTTGAGGTCGCAGTGGATGAGCCCCCAGGAGTGCATGAAGCTGAGCGCCTGCAGGATCTGTTTGGCAATGGACTGTTGAACGTGGGGGGAACAGGCGGGGGAAGGAAGGAGGGAGGGGCCGTGCAAGCAGCTCTTGATGAGGATGTTCTCGCACGTGCAGCCAGGGATGCTCCCGAGGGCAGAGGGTGAGCGCCAGGGAGTGCATGAACCGCATTGAACCGCAGGGCATCTAGACTCTGGCGAGCGATGGACTAATGAGCGGCTGGGAGGGAGGGGAAGGGAAAGCGGAAGGGGTAAAGAAGCTTTGCAGGTCGCTCTTATCGAAGTGGACTTTCTTTCTTTCATCTACCAAAGCTAGGCTACGCTAAGCTTCTCACCTGGATGCGGGGCATGGTAAAGTAGACCTCCCCTCCTGATTCCCGGTTGTACTTGTGGAACTCGTACAGGTTGGCACGCAGCAACTCGCATATTATAAACAGATGCTCCTGTCAGAGGGGGAAATGGAAGTGGGGCGCAAGGGGCGGGGATGGCGGGAGGGTGTGGAGGAGGGCTCTGTGGAACTCGTACAGGTTGGCAGGCAGCAGCTCGCATATTATGAACAGATGCTCCTGGCAGGAGGGAGAGAGGGGGAGGGAGGGTGAGTGGAGTGAGGGGGACGGCGGAAGCGAGACGAGCTGAGTGAGCGCGAGCAGATTGGTGCGTCAGATCTTGCAGATTCTGCACATATGCTCCGGTGAGTGGGCGGGGGTTTTTCAGAATTCTAAAAAATGCTCATATGCTCCAGTGAGTAGGCGGGGGAGAAAACAAACGAACAGCAAACGCTCCTAGGGGAGTGAATATTCCTTCCCCTCCCCACTCTCAACCACCACATTCCCTACACTTACCCCCACATGACCACCCTTGCTTCCACGCATCCGATGGTAAAAGTAGTCATACATCCGAGCAGGTGGTGCACATCCGCGGGGTCGTGCTGGTTAATAAACTTGAGCAGCTTGATCTCATCAGCCTCTGGTCGAAGAAGCCTACCTTACACAACTGCAGACAGACACACTCAATCACCCACCCAATGGTAAAAGTAGTCGTACATCTGCAGCAGCAAATGGTGCTCGTCAGCAGGGTCGTGCCTATTGATGAACTTGAGCAGCTTGATCACATCCAGAAGTCCTTATTTTCTTTCCCCCCCATACACATGCAAGGGCAACACACCCCCTCCCCTCTCCCTCCCCCCCCCACCCCCCCCCCGTCGCCTCCCAGCACACACACGGATACTCATCCGATGGTAAAAGTAGTCGTACATCCGCAGTAAATGGTGCTCATCCGCGGGGTCGTGCCTGTTGACGAACTTGAGCAGCTTGATCACATCAAGGCTTTGGTCAAAGAAGTCCTTCCTTTTTGTTCTTGATGATCTTGAGGAACACACACCCCCCTCCTGCGGGGTCATACCTCCCCCCCATTCACCCTACGTGTTAGACGTGTACTGAGGCGCCAAACACACTCACCCTATGATAGAAGTAGTCGTACATCCGCAGCAGGTGGTGCTCGTCCGCGGGGTCGTGCCTATTAATGAACTTGAGCAGCTTGATCTCGTCAAGGCTCTGGTCGAAGAAGTCCTTATTGTTCTTGATGATCTTGAGGCACACGTCCATCCCAGTGTGCAGGTCGTGAGCTTGGATCGCCTTGCTGAATGCTGCTGACCCCAGGTACTCAGTCACGTAATAGCGACCTGCGATAACTGAATTCAGCACCACAGGAAAGTCCTTCTCCTCTTCGAAACCCGTTCTGTGGAGAGGGAAGGGAAAGGAGGGGGGGGGGGGCGGGGCACAAGAGCAGGCGAGAAAGAATGAACTCGAGGCACGCCTCCATCCCCTTGCTGTTGCTCACCGCCTTGCTCAACGTCTTGCTGAACGCCTTGCTGAACGCCGCTGAGCCCAGGTATTCGGTGACGTAGTAACGCCCAGCGATAACCGAGTTGAGCATGACAGGGAAGTCTTTATCTTCTTCAAAACCCGTTCTGAGTTGGGGAGGTGGGGAAGGAGAGGGGAGGGAGTGGGGTGTGGGAAAATGATCTTCAAGCACGGGCACGGGCCATGGGGTCAGCAGCTCGGCGACGGGGTAAGCAGCTCGGCCATGGTGTCAGCAGCAGCTCGGCCATACACAGAGAGCGTCTCACCTGTTCTTTCGGTGGATGACCCTCAGGTTGAAGGTCTCAAACTCCTCCTCTTCCTTCACCTTGCTCTCTTCCTTCGCCTTGCTCCCCTCCTCTTTAGCCCCTCCCTCCTCCTCCACCACCTCCTCTCCCTCCTTCTTCTCCTTCTGCTTCTCTGCACCGTCTGCCGCACCCGCTTCCTCCCCCACCTTGACTCCTGCGCCCGCCCCTGCTCCTGCTCCTGCTCCTGCTCCTCCGGCTCCTTCTGTTCGCTGCACATCCGCCGTCCCTTCCCCTGCTCCCTTCTCCAGAGACTTCCCCCTCCCAGCCTGACCCACACCTGCGTGCTTCTGCTTCGCCTCCTTCTTCTCTTCTCTTCCCTCCACGTTCCCCCCCACATCCTCCTCCTCCTTCCTCGAATCTTCCATCCTCGAACCTTCCTTCCCCACCACCTCGCCCACCTCCCCAACCTCAACTGCCTCCATAGACAGCCTCGACCGTCGCTCCCCAGCCACACTACTGCTCGCACTCCCTCCCCCGCTCCTCCTCCCCCCTCCCCCTCCCCCCACACTCCCCCCTCTCCCCCCCTGATCCCGCTCCTCCCCCCCAGCCCCCCCACTCCCCCCTGACGCGAAATCCCAGTTACCCGAGGCTGTCTGTGCGAGTTTGGGGAAGGTCCCGCTGGCCTGCTTCTTCCACACCTCCAGGGTGCTATCGGCCACGCTGCCCATGCGCTCCAGCTCGTGGTCTAGCCCCTCCATAGCTATTCCGCTGCCGTCTAGGGACGGGGAACCTAAGCCGTCCCCCAGCCCCGACCACCCAGAGTTACCCCGCGAAAGCCCCTCGTTACTCGAGGGTGAGTGGAAAGAAAAGCCCCCTCCCCCAACGCCGTCTAGCCCCCCTCCCCCATCCGCCCCTCCCCTGCCTCCTCCCCCCCCAAACCCTCCAAAGTCTTCTCCGAATCCAGCCCCTCCCAAGTCGCCCCCTTGCTGTCCGTCTCTCCCCCCTTCCTCTGCACCCCCTCCTGGCTCACTCCTACCACTCTTCGCCCCGCCTCCTACAATCACATCATGTAAAATTACACCGGCCCCAGTCTCAGCGGCCCCGCCTCTAGGTCCCTTCTTTTCTCCCCCATCCACTTTCCCCTCCATTCCCCCCTCTGCTCCTTGCTCCCTCCCCCTCCCCTCGCCCTGCCCACTTCTATCCCCTCCCCCACTCCCGCCACCTCCTGGCCCTTTCCCACTCTCCGCATCTCCCTCAACCCCTCTCCCCTTGTCTTCCCCCCCCACAGCACCAGCACCAGTCGTGGCAGCCTTCCCTGCACCACCATCATTCCCATGGTAGTGCTCCTCGCCTGGGAACATCACATCGCCGCCAGCACCCATCACGTGTGCATCACCTGCCGTACAACTTACCCCTGACCCATCAACAGCGTCCGCTGCTGCATCTGCTGATTCCGCTCCCCTCCCAGACACACTCCCCTGTTCTACCTTCTGAGAATATACCCTCCCACCCGACACACTTCCCCCTTCGCCCTTACCCTCTTCCTTACGCACTGACGGCGTGCCACTCACGGACGTTTTGCTGCTCTCCTTCTCATCGTCTGACTCTGGGTCCAGCTCGTACAATAAGAACCGCTCTTCATCCTCCACTAATCTCCTCACGTATCCCACATCCTCCTCGTCGTCATACGCGTCAGAGTCCGATCCACTCCCTTCATACAGCAACATGGTAGAGTAGTCCACCCCCCGCCCGTTCTCCTCTGTATCTGACCCCCCAGCTGCTGACGTCGGCGTGGTAACCACCGATGCTGACCCGTCAGCCGTCCCCGAACGGCTCAGCACGTTTCCCGACCCTCCTCCTCCTGCCAAAGCCCCTCGGGGCGACCTGTGAGTCGTCTCAAAAACCATAACGTTTCCCGACCCTCCGCCCCGTGCCAACACCCCCCGGGGTGACTTGCGAGTCGACTCAAGAGAGGTCATTACGTTTCCCGAGCCCCCGCCTCCTGCCAAGGCCGCCCGGGGACGTCTATTTCCGAATTCTTCTGAGACCACCTGTGACCCGACGACCACGGGGCCGATTGTGATGGGGGGGAGGGGGGAGGAAGGCGCGGAGGAGCCCGCGGGGCTACGATCCCCTGATGCCTGCCGCTGGTGGTGCTCCTGCGCCTGCTGCTGCTGCTGCTGCTGTTGTGGAGGGGCTACCGCCTCTCTCGGCTCTTGTGCGTCCGCCGGCTGCTTTGCTCCCCCTGGTTTCTGCTCCGCGGAAACAGCCACTGTCGCGAACTCTAGCACCTCAGTTGACAATCCCACGTCCCCCTGGTCGCCCACGTCCCCCATGGCTGCCCTGTCAGGACCACTGTCTACCTTATCCCCATCGCTTCCCCGGCCTCCTTTGCCGTCCCCCGCGCTCCCTCTCGCGCTTCCCCCGCCGCTGCCTCTTGCGCTTCCCCCTGCGCCCCAGTCACTCCCCCCCGCGCCCCTGTCGCTCTCCCGCAGGGACCCAATCCCGAAGTCCAGCGACGCCACCAGGTTCACGCCCTCGCGGCTCTCCGCACTAAGTCGAATCGGCTTCAAACGGGGAAAACCGTTGTCCAACGCGGGAGCGACAGGCGCGGCGTCGGCAGGGGACGGTCCTATATCTAATACTGGAGCAGCTTTAGGAGGAGAGTCGGCTAGGCCCAGAATAGGATCCGCTACGAGGAGCGGAACCAGAGTGCCACTGCTTCCCACCTTTTTTAAAGTGCCGCTCCCCGCTGTCTCCCTTCCCGTTGCACCGACACACTGATCCGACGGCGCAGGTGACGCCGACCCTGATGCCGCCGCCGAGCCTGATGCCGCCGAACCTGAGCCCCCGGGTTCGGCAAGAGCAGCGCCGTGCAGAGAGGCCTCCTCCTCGTGAACCACGTGCAGGGAAGTGGGGGACGGTAGGGAGGGCGATCGGGGGAAATACGCGGACGAAAACGGATGCTCGCTCTTAGGCGGCGTACCCGACGCACTGGCTGGGATTGCCAACGGATTCGACGCGTTAGGAGCATCCGAAGCCGATCCTGCTTGTCCTGCTGCCTCACGCGGAGAGAGGCCCGGCGGAGTGACTGAGGGGGAGTGCGCCATCGGGGGGGAGTGCGCCGGGGACCACGGCAGGCCGGAGTTTTCCAGGAACTGCGACGGAGCCGTGTTGCTCCTCGCGATCGGATTGAACCCCGCGAACCCGCCTCCGCCGCCGCCGCCGCCGCTCCCGCTGCCGAACCCGCCGCTGCCAGCGCCGCCTCCTGCGCCGGGAAACCCCGAGCCGAGATTAAACATCTGGTCCTGCTTCATCCAGAGGAAGAGATTGACGTCCATGTCGGAGGGGTCGGGTGGAGGGGGGGAGGAGGAGGAGGAGGCGGGGGGAGAGGACTGCTTGAACTTGGGCTGTTTCTGAGGCATCCGCTTTAGAGGCGGCTGCGTTTGAGGCGACTGTCGCTGGGATATTTCTAGGCGGAGCGTCTCCGCCGCTTTGTGGAGGTTGTTGCGCTCCAAGTACTCCACTATGGCGCCTAGCGTGTCCCCCATGGCTGATCGGCGCAGAGCGGGACGGAGGTAGTCTTAACGCAATTTCACGATGTGAAGGATAGTGTGATTGTAGTGATATATATGTCGCTAGCGAATTTGACGATGCTAGTGACGCGTTATGATGCCTGCGATACTAATGCGGACGGCGTTGACGTCAGCGTAGCGTCAGAAGACGATTTCGCTGCTCTGCGCTCGGGCGGGAGACGCGGGAATACTATCTAACGATCGTTGAGACAGGGACATCTCAAAATGCGATCTCAACCCGCCGACAAAGAGTCATTTCTAAGGAATTGACGGACTTATCAGAAAGCCTCTGCAGGTGATCTCCAGGCACTGGTGATCCTGTCGAGCCGCCTCGCATTCGGCGCGCCATGAAATGGGACGGTTCTTGGGGTACTTGTAACCCTCCGCGAAGCAGATCGGCTAAGCTTATGACTAACCCTCGCCCGACGGACTAGACGACATGAAAACGGGCAGCCCTAATGTGTAACCTGATGACGGAAAGAAAACGGGCTCTTATGAACACCGATGATACAACGTGGACGCGCAAAACAGGGATCAACGGCAGAAGAAAGTTGATGGCCTAACTCTCTTGGTGTCAGGACTCAGTGCCGGCTTTCTCGGACTAATGCACTCAACGGCTCACAGACTTCTAGAATCTAGGAAATGCTGGGATCTAGGGACACAAGCGGTAGGTAACCTTTCAACTTGGAAATCCCAAGGGGAAATCACCGCCGCACATCTGACTATTCACTGTAGCACATTCCCGCCTCTGGCAGTGCCCCTGCTCGAGCTGCGGGCTCGACGAGGCTTGTAACGAGTACAAAGTTCGCGAATACTCAAATTTCTGGGATTGCCGAGCATGTTCATGAGACGAAGTGAAAACATTTCATATCAATGCCTGTCTGGCATTGCATTGTTGTACAGTGTACACCATCCATTATCTACCAAAGAACTGGTCACCACACCCTGTCCCATCATCTGATTTCAACAGATTCATAGGCCTTCAACCAAAACCAATCCTCTATAGGACTGGACGTTTCATTGTCCATTTCTAGTACTAAACCACACTTTCTACAACCAGATGGCTTGCTGGCCTGGAACTCGGGGGCAGCCTAGGTTGTGGGTGTAGCCACCACTGCAGGTGACAGGTCACAGCACCAAGCCAGCCTTGGACTTCATCCCCAGTGCTTTCGATGCAACACCTGTATCTTTGCTCCCAACGGCACCGTTGCAGGAACCATGCCCACTCTTGTGGCCATTCTTCTGAGAATGCGGCTGCGGCTGCGGTTGCTGCATGAGGTGTTGCTGGCGCTGCTGCTGCTGGGCCGACACTGTCTGCTGCTGAGCGTGGCAGAGCTGGCGGCAGGAGAGGAAGAAGAGCAGCGAGTGGTAACCCACCAACGCCATCACTGCATAGCCCTCCCACCACCGCGACCACACCAGCAGCAGCAGCAGCTGGGACGCCTGGTATTTCCATCGGCACGCCACAGAAAATGGAAGTGTCAAGACAAACGCAAGTACAGGAGAGACGTGGGGGGGGGAGGGGGGGGGAGGGGGGGTTTCTATGTATGGCAGGTGGCATTGCATTCCGCTCGTAGGCACAGGAGGTTGGTGCTTACTGAGATACATGTCTGCGTGCATTTTAGGAGGTGCGTGAAAAATCGGCAATGTTGCTTTCTGGTCAGAGGCAGGAGGTTGGGACTTACCGAGACGCAGATCTGAGTGCCGACCACCCAGTTGGAGAAGACCAGGGGCTGGTGGTGTAACAGCTGCAGGCACAAGGAGAGACACAGGACAAGACAGGAGGCAAGGCAAGAAGAGACACCGGCCAAGAAAAGACGCAATCACGCACACAGCAGAATCCAGTCATGTTGCAGACACGGAACAGCACAAATGACACAGCTATAACGGGGCAATAGGACTTACAAAGAGGAGTGCAGCAGAGAGCGACCCTGGTTGCGCAGTGTTGAATCTGCCCACGCCCACAAAGAGGCGGCCCCCTCTCTGCACAATCGCGCCCTCGCTGTACGGCACACTGTGGGGGTTCCACTCTGCCACGTCCCTGATATGCACGAAAGGGGAGAGACGGGGTGAAGGGAGAGGAATCGCCATTGAGACTAGGAGCCCCAGCCCAGCAAATAGGCAGCCCCCCTGTAAACTATGGCGCCCTCAATGTGCGGCACATTGTGAAGTTTCCACTCTGCCACGTCCCTGGTGAGAGAGAGAGCTTCGAGAGAGACACAAAGATAAGCCCAGTACCCCCCATATGCAACAAAGATGCCACCTCCTGGGAAACGCTCAGCGATAGTCTAAGTCGTTAGTCTAAGTTGTTATGCTGATAGTGAAGTCTGGTACGTCCACTCTGCTGCGATGACAAAAACTCTAAGCTCCTCCTTATGAGACGCCTCCTTAAAACACACCTTCTTATTAGAGCCACACCTTTCATCATCCTGAGACGGCTTGAGATGTCTCCACGTCCATGCACCTGCTGATGGTGAAGTTGGGTGCATCCGCTCTGTGCCAGCACCCCTAGTGAGAAGACACACAGACCAGCTGCCGCCTCTTAAACTTCGACCTACTAAGGCACTACTCTCACCGGCTGATGGTGAAGTTGGGTACGTCCACTCGGTGCCAGCACCCCAGGTGCGACGACACATAGTCCAGCTACTCTTTTCATCAACATGAGACAACAGGTCACAACAAACCAACTGTGCACAACGCACCTGCTGATGGTGAAGTTGGGTGTGTCCGCTCTGTGCCAGCACCCCTAGTGAGAAGACACACAGACCAGCTGCCGCCTCTTAAACTTCGACCTACTAAGGCGCTACTCTCACCGGCTGATGGTAAAATTCGGAACGGCCACCCGGTGCCAGCACCCCAGGTGCGATGACACATAGTCCAGCTGCTCCCTTCGAAGACGCGCAGAAACCTCCAAAGGCGCGAGGCGCAACC
The DNA here is from genome assembly GCA_027943415.1 of Closterium sp. NIES-67. NCBI lineage: Eukaryota > Viridiplantae > Streptophyta > Zygnematophyceae > Desmidiales > Closteriaceae > Closterium > Closterium sp. NIES-67. Next base: position 184,101 of record BQMB01002414.1, read on the forward strand.
GCAAGGGCGCTACGCGCAACTGCAAAGGCCCTGCTCTCACCTGCTAATAGTGAAGTTTGGAACGTCCACTCGGTGCCAGCACCCCAGGTGCGACGACACATAGTCCAGCTGCTCCCTTCTGAGCGCCGCCTCCTTCATGAGCAGCAGCATGAGCGCGCCCATGAAGGCGTAGCCGAGGAGTAGGCAGCAAGAGACGCGGCTGAAGAGCACATCCTCATGCATCTGAGGGACGAGGAGGGAGGAAGGAAGGGGGAGTATGTGGCGAAAGAGCAGGAGGCAAGGTGAAATTCGGCGGTTTGAGCCACCTCCTTCACGAGCACCAGCACGAGCGCGCCCACGAAGGCGTAGCCCAGGAGCAGGCAGCAGGAGACCTGGCTGAAGAGCACGTCCTCGTGCAGCTGGATCGGGAGGGGGGTGTGGCAGACGAAGAGCATCAGGTAAGAAGGGGGGTATCAGGGGTCTGAGCTCCGCCTCCTTCATCAGCAGCAGCATGAGCGCCCCGGTGAAGGCATGAGACCCGGAGCAGGCAGCAGCAGGAGACCCGGCTGATTAGGGCGTGCTCATGCATCTGGCGGAAGGGGGAAGGGGGGAGGGGGGAGGGGGGAGGGGGGAGGGGGGAGGGAAGAGGGATGTGGCAGTAGGGTAGGAGATACTGGTGTTTATCAGGGAGGGAGCTGAGAACCCCGCCTTCATCAGCAGCAGCATGAGCGCTGAGCCTTACAAAGGCATACGCCAGGAGCTAGCAGCAGGACACGCGGCTGATCGTGCACCTTGGGAGGGGGGAAGGAGGGGGGGGGAGGGGGAGAGGGGAGGATGTGGCAGTAGGGTAGGTGACAAGGGGGTTATCACGGGGCTGAGCGCAGGCTCTCACACCAGCAGCAGTATGACTGCTGCTCCACATGCACGCCTCTCCCAGCACGCGGCGCATCAGCAGCTCGGGCACATTCCAAACGCTTGGATAAACTAACTTTTAAGGCGCCTCTCCCAGCACGCGGTGCATCAGCAGCTCAGGCACATTCCAAACGCTTGGATAAACTGAAAGAGACACTCGCATAGGTGCCACAAGGTAGCTACCCGGCCCATGCACGGCTCAACGAGCACCAGGCGCATGAGCAGCTTGGGGAGGCTACAAGCAGTTGGACAGGCAGAGCAGAGCAGTTTGAAGAGAAACTTACATAGGTGCCTTTGATGGGGACGATCCCCACGAGGTAGCTGCCCATGCACGCCTCCACCAGCACCAGGCGCATGAGCAGCTTGGGCCAGCGCCGCAGCATGCGAGTGAAGCGCGCAAAGTCCGAGGACGAACCAGACAGCGCAGCTGCTGCTGCTGCACCCCCCGAGCCGCCAGCGCCACTGCTGCTGCTCCTCATGCTGCTACCTCTGCTGCTGCTGGTGCTGGCACTGGCACTGGCACCGGCGCTGCTGCTGCTGGTGCTGGTGCTGCTGACAAGGCCAGTGCTTTCCCTGCTGCTGCTAGCGCTGATACTGCCCCCGCTGGTGCCAGTACCCGAGCTGTCAGCACTCATCGTACCCGTCCTCGCCTTGCTGCCCTCACTCGCTCCCCTCCCCCCTGCACCTTCCCCTGGCGGCTCTCCCGTTGAGAGCTTCGCCTGTAGTGACGCCTGATGAAGGCTGTTTGGCTGGTGCAACGGGGTTGCTGCTGCAGCAGCAGCAAGTGCTGTTCCCTGAGTGACGAGGCGGTTCTGGAGCCCATCTCCCTTGGACGTGGAGGTGTCGGGGATGGAAGAGGAAGGGGGGGCGTGGGTGCTTAGACTAGGTGCGTGACTGGGGGGTTGAGAGAGGGAGCAAGCGGGAGGAGGAAGGGACGAGGCTGGCTGGTGCTGATGCAGAAGGAGCGGTTGCTGTAGGGGTTGTGATGAAAGCGAGGCAGCTATTGTGGAGGATGGAGGAATAGGGAGGGGCACTGCTGGTGCTGCTGGTGCTGATGCTGCTGGTGCTGCTGGTGGTGGTGTGGTGCTCTTATCGGAGGTGAGATAAGAGGGGACGAGAGAAGAGGAGCGCAGGGAAGGGAGGGAGGGAGGAGGGGAGGATGGGAGGGCGTCGCGATGGAGAGACCTGATCTGGTGGTTGAGGAGAGCCACGATGATGGAGTAGCAGATTGGCCTGGTGGCAGGGATAGGACAGGGGGGAGGGGGGAAGGGGGGGAGAAGGGGGGGTAGGTGAAAGAGAGGGTTAGTGAGTAATGCAACAAGCTACGGAGAGACCTGATCTGGTGGTTAAGGAGAGCAACGATGATGGAGTAGAAGCACGTCACGGGGTGTAGAAGCAGATCGGGATGGCAGCAGAAGCACGTCACGGGGTGAGGAGGGGAGGTAGAAACAGAGGGATGGTGAGCGGTACAAATTATGGTACGTGTTGAGTCATTAGCTGCTGAGACAAGAGCGTGGAAAGTGCCATGCCATGGCACGTACGGGATGAAGAGCAGCAGCTGTCAGTCACTCTTTTGCGAAACTTTTTTATCTTAACGCTTATGGCATGGCACGTACGGGATGAAGAGCAGCAGCTGCGACTGCCATGGTAGAGTGAGGGAGAGCTTGAGCGCCAGCAAAGCCACCGCTGCCACATACAGAAGAACCTGCAATGAGCAGAGCAGTGCAGAGAGCGAGTAACGGGTGGTGAGCGGATGGGTATGTGCATGCAAAAAGACATCTCATAGCACCAGAAGCATGGTCCTACACCAGGCTCAATAGAACCGGGGTAGGGTTTCTGAGCCTCTGTGCATGTGGGTACGGCATTGTGGTACTGTGCATACAAAATCCATATCTGCATGTGTCAGAGAAGGCTTTTCATAAGGAAGGGAGCTTCGTACCAGAAGCAGGGAGTTGCAGCTGCCAGTGACGATGCCCATGTGGGGGAAGAGATGGCAGTGCTCTTGGTAATGCTCTGGCAGTAAATCGCATGGCCCTTGGGAGGCGAAATTACCACCACCAGAACCAACAGCATCCACACCAGCAGCAGCAGCACCACCACCACCACCACCACCACCACCACCACCACCACCGCCAGCGCCTGACGCAGTGCTGTGTTGTCGTCCCTCCTCATCCCCTCCGCCGCCTGCTGTTGCTGCTGCTGCTGCTGCTGCTGCTGCTGCTGCTGCTGCTGCTCCTGCCATCATACCGCCCTCTTCACACCCATTGCCATTCAAGCGAACAACCTCACTCCCAGCAGCAGCAGCAGTGGCATCACCATCAATGGCACCTCTACCCTTCCCCTCTTTCGGCTTCACCTCCGTTTTATCCTGCTCTCCGCCATGCCCTGCCTCACCCCCCTTCGCACTCCACCCTCGCTTTGTGCTGGGATCGTTGCACTTGTCGTATGGAGCGGCGGCAAGGGGGGTCTGCTTATTGGCGGCAGGGGGGTGGAAGTCAACGAAGCAGGCGACTATGCGGCGGAGGAGGAGCAGGCAGACCAGAGTGACCTGGGAAGAGCAGAGTGGAAGGGGAGCGCAGGGCCAAGAACTTAAGGGAGAGATGAGGATACTCTCAAGTCAAGGGATGGGGTAAAGGGGCCGAGACGATGATGCACGGGTGGCTAGCAACCGCACATCAACAGTCCATCCAGGGGAGCTCCTGCGTCTCTCCACGTAATAGTTCATGTGCCGGACGGACGGATGGCTGTCGTGTGTACTTAATCACTAACCTAACGTGCTAACGTGCTCGTACTGCATAACGTGCTATAACGCGGACTGCGTACTCACATAAGCGTAGCCAATGGCGACTCAACACGTGGTGGTTGAAGCCTCAGAGCCCCTGGCGAGAACTCGCGACGTGGTAGCTAATATCTAGCAACTCAAACGTATTAGTCAATGTCTTATAACGCGGACAGAGCCCCTAGCGAGCACTCACGACGTGGTAGTTGATGTCCGGCAGCGCGCAGCGGTGGAGGCAGAGCAGCTGGATGGCGAGGAAGACGCACATGTGCAGGAAGAACATCGCCTCCACGCGCACCTCCGTCAACCCCCCGCCCATCATGCCCCTCCTGCTGCTGCCGCTGCTGCTCAACCCCCTGTTGCTGCTGTTGCCGCCGCCGCCGCCGCTGCTGCTTCTGGCGCTGCTGCTGCTGTTCGTCAGCCCGCTGTTCCCGCTGCTGCTCTTATTATTCGAGCCTCCTCGTCCCGTCTCCGCAACCCCTTTCGCGCTCCCCGCCTTCTTACCCGCCGCACTGACAGTCACACTAGAATCCCCTCTCTTTACCATGGTAGAAACGGTCCCGATAAGCGCAGAAGCCTCACCCTGCTGCTGCTGCTGCGGCTGCTGGGTCTGAGTTGCAGCGGGACTAGGGTTGCTGACGTGAGCGGAAGAATGACCAGCATTGCTCTCTACCCTACTCTTAACCGGCTTGCGCCCTCCACTTCCGCCTCTGGGGGGCGGAGAGGCGTCACGGGGGAATGCCGGGGGAATGGTCGCCCGCGTGGGTGAAGAGGGACCATTGGCAAGGGATCGGTGGGAGTGCCGCCTGGTCGAGCTCATGACTAGGGTTTCACGCGGAACGTCGGGTTTGAAAGCGGAAGGGAGGAAGACAGGGATCGGGATACGAATGAGTGAAACGGATAAGGTAGATCGTTCAAGAAACTCCGGGGCAAGTCACGGATGGTAGGACGGTCAGCTACAAAAAAAAAATCCGTGCAAGTACCAAAGCTGACAGTGTAACCAACTACAGGAACGAGGGGGAGAAGGGAAGCAGGAAACGGACATTTCTCGCATTTCTCGTATGCAGGCACCCAGCAGCATTCACCTGGGACCCTAGAAACTTGAAAGGATTCGAAACTGAAATTGGTTGGAAATAAGGAGACGGAAAAGCTTACCCGCTTACAGATCCGATAACGCAGCGAGGCACCATGGGTTGTGACGTAAAAAGTTTCTGCTGGTCACACTACTGTAACTTCACCATGAAGAATCAGAAACGACGCTGATCATATTACCGTGCGACTAGGACTACTGGGTTTACACGCAACTGCGTAGACAAGCCTTACAGGGGTAAAACTCTAGGCTCCTAGCTATCTGTGGCTCGGCGATGCCTCCTAACTACTGCATTTGGTCTGCAGATGATGCGAAGGACAAACTTCAAGGGACCGTCCGGCTGGCTCGGGAATTCTTCGAACCTGCAGTTCAGGTTTGAAGGGTGGTCTGACGGGTTCCGGCTCTGACAGGTTCGGCTTCTGATGGATGCCTGATTTTGTCCCTTGAATGCCTTGCCAATTTGAGTGCATCCGCAGTGAATGCCATGCCGCGTGAAGTCAGCTTGTTATTCAATCATCAGCTGTTCATTCATATATATAATTCCATTCATGGTGTTCGCACATCGGGCAATGAAACACTAGCACTCGCATGAATGAGACAACTCTCGATTTTTTTTGTAAACGTGTTACTTGTAGCATGCTATGATACAAGGTTATTTTCCAATGATAAGGTTGCCACTGACAAAGTGCATTTATTCATTATTACAGTTTTTATTATAATTATGGCGATCTATTATTTTAAGTAGATATATTATACAAGAATCGTTTCCTAAATTATAGATCTAGTATGGAGAGAGGATATCTAGCACGTGGTTTTTGAAGTGCATGCTCGTATCGCATACGCCGCTCTTCATCTCAAGCCACTTCTGATGGACCTTCTCCCGCCTTCACAAATTTCAACCCTACGAAACCAAAGCCATGGCCGCCGCCTTTCGAGTCGCATTTATCGAAACCTCCGGGTCCGTCCCCGGCTTCGAATCGAATTCACCTCGGTAATTCTATTCAATTCCTTGTCCTTATTCACCTCATCTGGTCACCTGTCCCCCGTGACGAACCTCCCACCAAGGCTCGTATGTTCTCCGCGCATATTTGTGATCCGTTAGCGTCCGTTTCGTTGTGCCGCCAAGCCTTCCAGCCTAGAATAAAACCGCGCGCCTCGTGAAATCCCCCTAGCGTCGATCCTTCGCATTCGGGGATAAGAATCCACCGCCAGTGGCACCTAGTATCTTGGAAAGCCGCCAGATTCCACCGCAAGTGGCACCGCCAGTGGCGATTGAACGAATGGTCCTTAGGCTTCTGCGAGCGAACCACGCTCCCTGCCTCCGAGTCCCACAGGGAGTCTCGGCCATCCCTCCCGCCATGCTCACCACGCTCACCCAGCCTCACCTCACCCGTCGCCTGCTCTTTCTCGCTCTCTTTCTCCAACGCCCGTTCTCGCCTTTCGGCTTCTTTCACGGTCTTCCCTCTGCTCCTAGTTCCGGCTTCCCTCACTCGCCTCGTTCTCAGGGCTTGGCTGCTAGCAACGACGGTCACGTTCAGCTCTGCTTTCTAGCGCGGAGCGAGACGAACTCCGTCGGCTCAGACGAACTGGCCTGCCTGCTTCGACGCGGCTCATCGCGACGTCCGTCGCAGCCTTCGCGTCGTCAAAATGACCGACATGCGCCGGACGAACGGTCGTCGTGGTCGCAACGGTCGCACCGGTCGCACATCGCAGTCGCTCACACCATGTGCCTCTGGCTGCACTCAGACTTGGCGGTCGTAAGCGACGCGGTCAATTTTTGTCGAATCGTCTCGGTTACTTCCAGTAGTCACGATTACTGCAGTCCAAGTGCTCCGCCGACGGATTTTATCAACGGCGGCCGTACCTTGCACGCGTCGTCATCAAGTCGGTCAAAATCCGTTTCAAGGTAACGGGAAGCGTCCACTGTCGTTATTCCCCTAAAAATCGATATTCAATCGGTTTGTTCATTAATCTTTCTCGTTTTACCGCTCGATTGCAGGTTCTCTGAATCCCGGCGGGAATGACAGTTGCTCGTATTTCAGCCGCGATGCTCGCCGCAATGTCGAGTCAAGCTGCTCGTTTCTCAGCCGTGCTCCGTCGAAGCAGCGAGGAGCGACGGAGGAGGCATGTGGCGAGGAAGTCCAAGCTGCAACGATGTTGGGTTCAGCCTGACGGTTTCCGTCAACCTGATGATTCGGTCAGGTGTGTGGTTGGGCGCAGAAATCTTTCGTCAAGCCGGCTGATTCCGTCCAGCTTGTCATCTCGTCGACACTGATGTTTCCCGTCAAACTAAATTTCCGCCGTCAAAATTCTGTTTCCTGTCGAACTGGTGTTTCTGATTGTCGCGTGCGACCTGACCAAGTCAACATGTGATCCATTGGTCTCATCTGAACCTGCACGCGATTGGAAGACGATCAAGTTCAATTGAATGCGACTTGCCGGCTCGACCTGAACCTGGTGCCGTTCATCACCGCTCCTCACCGCTTCTCGTCGCCCTCCACCGCCTTGTCAAGGTGATCCTCCAACTCTGCTGTTCTGCTATTCCGTCATTCCGTCAAATTTAGCTACCTCCTCTGCTGGTCAATTTCCGTAGTGGAAGTCCTTATTTTCCCGCTCGCAACTGACTCGCGGCTTTCCTTATCTTACTGTATCTCGCCTCGAGCAGACGATACGTCGTGCTGTGCGGTCGTCGGAGCAGAGGATGCACCACGCGACGATGTCCAGACCTTCATGATATCCTTAAGATTCGTTAGCCATCGTCGCCCTGATTCGCATCGTCGCCATGGTTCACATCGTCGCCATGATTATCCTGGTCGACGTGATTTGCCTCGTCGCCGTGATTCGCATCGTCTCTCTGCCGTCGCCGTCGTTCCTGCTCGCGGTCGCACTGCGTGCGATCTCGCTGCTGGTACGTCCGCGGGAAAGCCTCTTGGGGGAGGACGAGTAGGTGTCGCTGCCTAGCGCGTCTGCCGATTCGTCCTTGTTGCGAGTCCAACCTTTTCCGTGCCGCTGCTAACAACCCTCCCTGTGCGTGTGTGCTGCTGTCGGTGCTTGTGTGTGCGTCCGACCCGCCGCCGGTGCGTCTGAGGAAGGGCGGACAGAGTGGAGGAGGGAGGCGGTGGGTGGCACCGTGGCAGAAAGCACGGGTGGCGCGCCGCAGAGCAGCGAGAATGGTGGGGTCACATCGTTGCTGCGCGGAGATAACGCACGGCCGTTCTGCGCGGCTCGTCTGCCACCCCGACACCGCATGCATGGTTCTGCGCAGAGGACATGCCTTTGGGGGGGACGAGTAGGCGTCGCCGCCTAGCGCGCCTGTCCACTCTTCCTTGCATTGAGTCGTCGCCCTTTCCAACCGCTCCTAACACGCCCGTTCCTCTATTGCTTTCTGTTTGTGTGTGCGCGTGTGGGGTTATGGCCTCTCCGAGCCACCGAGTCTGCAGACTCGTGAGTCTGTAGGTTGAACGAGAGACACTTGGCTGGCGGAATGCAGGTTCGGCAGCGCACGCAGTGGATCGGGCGTTGCTCGGCCTCGTGCCCCTTCTCCCCCCCGCCCACCCATCCCCTCCCTCCTCCTACACGGTAAAGTCCGGGGGAAATGCCTGTGGGGGGGCGATTGAGTGTGCAGGCGGCCGCTAGAGCGTCTCGAGTCACGCTCGTCCATTCGAGTCGTCCCCCCTCTCGTCCTGCTGCTCACCCCTGCCTCCTCTTCTGTTTACCTTTCGTGCTTGCATGGGGGTGGGCGTTCTTACGGCCTCCGAGCCTCCAAGGCTGTGCAGTCTGCTGTGGGAGGGAGGGGGGGAAGGGGAGGAGAGTGTGTGTGTTGGAGCATGGCTGGCAGACTGCAGTCTGGGCGGCAGTGGCGGCACCAGTGATTATGGAGGCACTCGGCTTCTTCCCTCTCCTCTCCCCCCTAAAACCCCCCTCCTCCTACATGGTAATTCCGGGGGAAATGCCTGTGGGGGGGCGTTTGAGTGTGCAGGCGGCCGCTAGAGCGTCTCGAGTCACGCTCGCCCATTCGAGTCGTCCCCCCTTCTCCCTCTGCTGCTCACAGCCGTTCGTCCGCGTGTGTGGGGCATGGGGCATGGGGCATGGGGCATGGGGCATGGGGCATGGGGAGGGGAAACGAGTGTGGATGGTGAGGTGCAGGTTGGACACATGGGCGGCAGACTGGAGGTTGGGCGGGAGAGGCAGCAGCAGCAGCAGCAGCAGCAGCAGCAGCAGCAGGGGCAGGGAAGGAGGGGTAAGCGGCAACGCCTCAAAGTCTCAAAGCTAAGTACCCTCACCCTGCCTACCGTCTGCTGTAACTTGTGATGCCACACCATGCTTTGACATGCCATGCAGGGAGCAGCAGGCGAGGGGCGGGAAGGCATGCAGGGAGCAGCAGGGGAGGGGCGGGAAGGCATGCAGGGAGCAGCAGGGGAGGGGCGGGAAGGCATGCAGGGAGCAGCAGGGGAGGGGCGGGAAGGGATGCAAGGAGCAGCAGGGGAGGGGCGGGAAGGGATGCAGGGAGCAGCAGGCGAACAGGGAGCAGTGCATGCAGGGAGCAGCAGGGGAGGGGCGGAAAGCGGAGGGGAGTGGAGGGACGGGCGCCCAGCAGCGAGGGAAGGAGGGGGGGGGGAGAGTGGGAGCAGGGCGCCCAGCAGCGAAGGGAGAGTGTGGGGTGGGGCAAGGGTCCATGGAAAGAGGTGAGCCCCGTTCCTACCCCATCCCTCGTCTGCCTTCCATCCTTCTCAAGGCTTCTCAAAGCTTTCAAAGGGTTGAAAGTCTTCTCTTCTTTCAAGCTAGCTTGCAACTTGTGGCTTGCAACTTGTGGCTTGCATTTCGTTTGCTTTGCTTCCCTGGTGCAACTTGTTTCAACTCGTGTTACTCCCTGCAACTCCCTTTGCTCGTTATTCCTGTGCTCTTTTGCCTTCATTTCCTGCATCTGGTGGTGTGACCACCAAGTGGTGTTCTCTGGTGGTGTGGCCACCAAGTGGTGTTCTCTGGTGGTGTGGCCACCAAGTGGTGTTCTCTGGTGGCTAAGTGGAGAAATACGCTTGGGCAGCCTAGCGTATTGCGTACATACGCTAGCGTATAATACGAATACGCTGTACGCTAGCTAAGTACGCAATACGCTAGCGTATTTCTTGGCGGGCAGCCCGGCAAGAAATACGCAAAAAACGATGCGACAAATTTGCGACATGACGAAACCCCACAGGGATTTCGCCATGTCGCAAACCGAAATTTGGCTTTTCAAATCGTCAACCCAACCCCTTCGCCCCTCCCAACCACACAGCATCCCACCCAATCTGCGACTTCCAAGCAACACCCAAAGAAATCTCCTTCCTCTCCCTCTCTACTCTACTCCAGCAGGGTTCAGCGCAGTGCACTCCTACGACGAAATCAGGGTACAAGTAAACTGGCGCGCTAACTTCAGTCATTTCTACTTCCAAGCTAGCGCGACTAGCTAGCTGGTTTTTTAGCGACTGTTGCTATGTCGAACCCTCCACCTAGTCCTGGTTCCCACGGAACCGACGCGGGAACCTCCTGTGCTGCGTCTTCCTCTGACGAGCTCCTGGAGAACTCCACCCACGCTATCTTTAAGCATTTCAAGTTTAAGCATAAGGAGCACGGCAAGCAGCAAAAGTATTGGTGCAAGTACTGCCCCGTATCCTTTACCGGGACGGCCTACCGCTGCGCACAGCACATCACTAGTTGGGATGGTATGCGTAGGCGCGAGGTTCGGAAATGCGAGGAGGTAGGGAAGGAGGAGCAGGCTGCCGTCCGCGCGTTCCAAACCGCCAAAGTGCTCGCGAGGGAGGAGGCGCATAGGGCGGAGGAGTCGGCCCTCGACGCCGTTAGTGGTCGGGGAAAGCGGAAGATCACCGATTACCTGTCCGATGACGCCCAAGCGGCCAAGGCGGCGGCGGACGAGGCTATTTGCCTCCTCTTTGCCGGCCTCCGCCTTCCCGAGCGCCATGCCGACCACCCGCTTTGGCGCAACGCCGTCCGGTCCATCGCGCGCGCGGGGACCAGCTATGTGCCTCCAAAGCGCGACTACGTGGGTGGTGCCGGCTTGCAGCTATGCCGCAAGCGGATTGACGAGGGATTGACGGGCGTCATGTCGAGCTGGAAGCGCCACGGCGTGACGATTGCCAGCGACATGATGACCGACAAGTGTGGCAGGCCGCAGGCGAATGTGATGCTGGTCAATGACACCGGTGCAGTGTTCGTCGAGAGTATTGACTGCAAGATGGAGAAAAAGACCGGGGGATACATCGCCCGGCTCCTCCGGCCCATCCTGCAAAAAGTTGGGGTCGAGAACATCGTGGCATTCTGCACCGATGGCGGCAGCAACTACCACAGCGCCTGCCGGCTCCTCATTGCAGAGAATCCGCGCATCGAGCATGTGCCGTGTGCGACGCACGTGCTCGACCTCCTTATGGAGGATGTGGGACGGCAGGCTTGGGCCAAGGAGGTAGTGGGGCGGGCGAGCGAGCTCATCAACTACACCCGCAGCCACCATTGGACCCGACAGTATCTCAGGGGTGTGGACGGAGGGAAGGGGCTGCAGATGCTGAGGCCGGCGGGGACCAGGTTTGGGACGCAGCACATTGCTGTGTCCCGCCTGGTGGAGTTGCGGTCAACGCTGGTGACCATGGTGCTCTGCGATGCATGGAAGGCGGAGTGGGCGGTGGGCCCAAAGAAGGCAGCTGCAGAGACATTCCACGACCAGATCATGGATAAGGACTGGTGGCCAGCGGCTGAGCTCTTCAAGAGGCTGCTCCTGCTCCCGTTCAAGGCCATGAGGGCGACGGATTCGGCAACGAAAGGGATGATGGGCCGCATCTATGAGCTGATGCTTGAGCTCACTGTGAATGTGGCAGAACTGCTGAAGGAGGAGGGGGATGGGGTGCTGAGTGCGGGAGACAAGAAGGGCGTCAATGAGATTGTGAAGCGGCGTTGGGATGAGAGTATGGCTTGCCCACTGCACGTGGTCGGGCGGATTCTTAACCCGGTCAACCAGGAGGAGCGGATTTTTGGGCCGGACACGGAGTGCACCAATGTGTTCAAAGCTTTCATTGCCCGCCACTATGGCGGGGTGATGATTCCCCAGAGGGATGGCCTGCCCAAGCGTGCCACACTCCTCCTGCAGGAAGGGTTGGCCGCCTTTCTGAAGTTGAGGGGCAGCTTCGGCACGGCTGAGGCCATCAGTGACCGGAAGTTGGTGAAGGAAGGAAGTTATTCCATGGAGGCGTGGTGGGAGTGGCACGGCACTGACCACCCCTTGCTCATGGCCCTTGCTTGCCGTGTGCTAACTCAGCCGGTGTCTGCATCCAGCTGCGAGCGCAACTGGGCGGTGTGGGATACTGTCCACACCGCCCGACGCAACCGGCTGGGTTCAGAAAAGTGCAAGGATCTGGTTTACGTTGCGCACAACTGGAAGGTTGTGCACAACTGGCACATGGCCGACGAGGGGGCGGGGGTGGTGTCCGGTAACATCCCGGACGCCCCCGTCCCTGCGGGGTACAGGGTGGATCGGGAGGAGGAGGATGAGGAGGGCGAAGATGAGGAGCTGCTGGACGAGTACCTGTAGAGCAGAGCAGGAGAGGGTTAGGCGGGCGGTTTGGGGGAGGCTTACCTGAGATGGGTGGTTGGCTGGTTGTTGGAGTTTGGAACCCTTGACATGCCCTTGGTGGCTTGAACTATTTATTTATTACCATGCTAAATGATGCCACATTTGGTGGGGGGAATTTGGTGCTCTGAACCCCCCCTCTTCCCTCCCCAAACAGGTTTTTTTTACCCCTGCCCGAGTTGTTTTTATACCTGCCCGCCAGAGCGTATTTCCTAGCGTATCCAATCCCATAATGAAGCGTACAGCGTATATACGCTAGCGTATAATACGCTTGCGTATAATACGCTGTACGCGTATTTCTCCACTTAGTCTGGTGGTGTGACCACCAAGTGGTGTTCGCCCTGGTGGTGTGGCCATTTATCTCCTTCCCCCGCAACCCCCTCCGCCCTTGTCTTCCCCCTTGCAGGTCACTTGGCAGCAGCAGCTAGTAGCAGCAGAGGGGGGGCAGCAACAGCAGAGGGGCAGCAGCAGCAGATGGGGCAGCGGCTAGCAAGCTAGGGTTTAGGGGGTGAGGAGTGAGCGAGGTAAGGTACGGTAAGGTACGGTAAGGTACGGTAGGGTACGGTAAGGTACGGTAAGGTACGGTAAGGTAACGTTCATCAGCCTCGGATGCTGCATCATATCAGCCATCATATCATATCGGAGGACTCCTAGAGGAGTGACAGGAGGAGCAAAAGGAGGAGCAAAAGGAGGAGCAAAAGGAGGAGCAAAAGGAGGGGCAAAAGGAGGAGCAAAAGGAGGGGCAAAAGGAGGAGCAAAAGGAGGAGCAAAAGGAGAAACTATTGAGTCGACTCAAAAGGAAAAAATAGGGGCCACTTGGTTTCATCCCCCCCCCACAACACCCCCCCTACCCCCCCTCTCTCCCCTATCCCTTCCCTCCACAGCAGCAAGGCTCCTGCCTGGCAGTTGATTGGATCCCCCCCACTCACCATCCCCCCCCCCCCCCCGGCGGCTCCTCCCCCCACTCATGGTGCTCTGCATACCAGCGGTAAGTGGAGATAAGGAGGTAGAGGAGGGGGAAGGGGGGAGGTGGGGGTGGTGGGGGGTCAAGGGGGGGTGGGGTGGGGGGCACGGGAGCAGCAACCAGCTCACTCACTCCGTTAGGGGCAACAGGCAGGCTGGTGCGTGCGTTGCTGGTGGGGGTGTGGCTGGTGGAACTAGCGTGGCGAGGCAGTTGGTGCTCCAGTTCCGAACCTGCGCTGTTCAAGCACAATAGGCCCTGCCACAGCCGTGCTGGCTGGCTGTGGTTCGGGCAAGCTCATGCTATGCCAGGGGGTGGATTGAGTCTTGGGCCAGAAACGCTTATCCACCGCTGCTCCCCTCACTGCAAGGCACAGCCGCTTGGGTGCTGCTTCCGAGACGGAGGGGGCTGTGTGCTGCTCCTACTGCTGGGGGGGTGAAGGGGGAGCGGGCTGGGGGGGGCTGGGAGGTAAGGTGTGTTGGGAGGGGAGAGTGCTTGAGTAGAAACCCCAGGGTAAGTTGTGAGTGGGAGAGTGGGGAGTGGGGGCTAAATTCCCCAGAGAAGGTGAGTGGAAGAGTGGGGATTGGGGGCTGAATCCCCCAGAGGAGGTGAGTGGGAGAGTGGGGAGTGGGGGCTGAATCTCCCAGAGGAGTTGAGCGAGTGGAAGCGTGGGTAGTGGGGGCTGAATCCCCCAGAGGAGGTGAGTGGGAGATTGGGGAGTGGGGGCTGAATACCCCAAGGGAGTTGAGTGAGTGGAAGAATGGGGAGTGGGGGCTGAATCCCCCAGAGGAGGTGAGTGAGTGGGAGAGTGGGGAGTGGGGGCTGAATCCCCCAGAGGAGGTGAGCGGGAGAGTGGGGAGTGGGGGCTGAATCCCCCAGGGGAGTTGAGTGAGTGGCAGGGGAGGGGGGTGAAAGCTCTCAGGATAATGTCAGGGCAGGAGAGGGGAGGGGGGCTGGAAACCCCTCAGGGTAAGGCTAAAGAGGGGCAGGGGGGGGGAGAGGGGTTGGAACCACCAAGTAAGGGCGAGATAGGGGCAGGGGAACCCCCCTCCTCTGCCTCTGGTTCGCCCTAGCTTGGTTTCTGACTCCAAACCCCCTCTCTTGCCTCTCAACAGCCTTACCTTTCTCGCCCTCTTGTTGCCCTGTAGGCTTAAACCCTCTCCTCTGCCACACTCTCACCGCACCTCCCCACTTGTGCCCTAGACATACCTTGGCGGGCTCCAAACCCCCAGATTGTGGTGGAATTGATTCAAACCCCCAGAGTATGGTGGTGGGTGAGAGGGGAAGGGACGTACCCTGGGGTTGTTTAAACCCCCAGAGTGTGGTGTGTGAGAGGGGTCGGGACGTACTCTGGGGTTGTGCAAATGATACAGTATCATGTCAGGGGGGGGTTGTTCAGACCCCTATCGCAAGGAGAGGTTCAGGGCCCAGTGGCGGGGGAGGGGGGTTCATACCCCAATTGCTAGGAGAGGTTGGGGAGAAGGGATGCAGGCGAGGCAGGGGAGAGCGGGGCTTGAGACCCAAAATATGAGGAGATGCAGGGGAGAGGGGGGTTCAGACCCAAAATATGAGGAGGTAGGGGAGAGGGGGGTTCAGACCCCAAATACATGGTGAGGCAGGGGAGAGGGGGTTTCAGACCCCAAATACAAGGTGACACAGGGCGGTTCAGTCCACCTCCGTCCAACTGCCTCCGTCCAACCCAACCACCTCTGTCCAACCCACCACCGTCCAACCTCCTCCGTCCAACCACCTCCGTCCAACCACCTCCGTCCAACCACCTCCGTCCAACCACCTCCGTCCAACCACCTCCGTCCAACAACCTCCGTCCAACCACCTGCGTCCAACCCACCTGCATCCAACCACCTGCGTCCAACCACCTCCGTCCAGGCACCTCCGTCCAACCACCTCCGTCCTGAGAGTCAGGGAACAGGGCTGAGAGTCTCCTAGGGTTTGTTGAGTGCAGCAATTGACCGGTGAGGTGGATGGGGCGCAGGGCATGGGTGGTGGTGAGACGCAGGGTATGGGGGTCGTGGGATGCACGGTAAGGGGAGGAGGGGTTGGATGCTAGGTGTGTTTTGGCAGCAGGGGAAGGTGAGTTTGAGAGGCATGTTGGACTGCGCAGCCATACGCCAAGAGAAATGATTTTAGTAGAACGTCAATGAGGCAACAGACAGTGAGAGTTGAGTTCTTGAACCGCCCTGCATACATGTTGTACCTTCTGATGCGTGTGATGTGGACTATGGTGGTGTGCTGGACTGTGGTATATTTACTACGGAACTTAGGTTGTCTATTCATGTGGGGAGTAAAACGCTATGATTTTCTTATAATAGGATTCTTGCTGCTGTTGTACTTCGCTTTATTGCCCACCACCCAAATACCATTTAAGGGAAATAATGTTCGTAAAGAGCTATATCACTGTACCAGCATCAACGAATTTGAACTACGGGATCTGGCTGTGCTAAGTGGCGCGAGGTTTCCCGTTTCGGAGTTTTCAGGGTGATCCTTCCCGCCACAGCTGCTTGACCCCCTGTTCTGTCAGTCCGCCCATAGAGATGAGCCGAGCGGCGGAGCGGAGATGAGCCGAGTTGTGCTTGGCGGAGGGGAAACTAGCGGAGCGGAGCGGAGTTGAGATGGGCGGAGTGGAGGGGCGGAGGAACAGAGTAGAGGCAAGGCGATCCATCCATTCCATTTTCCCTAGATCCTGTCGCTTCGGTTTCTTTCCTTGTCTCCCTCCATATTCCTGATCTAACAGCCTGCGTTCCTGTTCTTACACTGGAGCCTCCTGTTGTTTATGGCTGGCTCTGGGTGTGCTGCCGCAACTCGCGGTTGAGTAAGCAGATGAGTAGGTTACGCTTATAAGGTCACGGCTGTTAGCTACCTGCTAATAATTTTCGTAACAATACATATACTCCTTCGTTCCGAGCAATGGCTTCGTCGCACGCCACAGAGTTCGCGTTTCCGACCAGCTTCGCGAACGATGCGACGTTCCATGCGACAGATCCTGTCGCCTCGGGGCATCTTTTCGATAGAGCGTCGACGCCTTACGGCGCAGCAGGAACAGGCGGCACAAGCGGACTAGGCGGAACAGGGGGAACAGGCGGAACGGGGGGAAAGCTCGGTAGATCCAGGCGATATGGAGTGCGAGCCGACACGCCGTACAGCAGACCGGCGACGGGACGGCACGCCGCTGCCGGCCAGTTAGCCGCTGCTGCCGCTACAGCCGCTGCTGCTACAACCGGCGCCGCTGCTGCTCCGGCGGGTGGTAAAGACGGAGGTTCGCAAAAGAAGGGTTGGCTCGGAGGTTTGGGCGGTGCGATGCTGAGTATGATTGGCTGGCGACGGACCAGCGATCAGGCGAACGACGCGAATAACCCAGGTACAGAGATCTCAGCCGTCCGTTGCTAAAATGTGTTTCACTGATCTAGGCGCCGCTTACCACCGCTCGTGTCATTTCTTTTTCCTGGTTGAGAACTGATCAATTTCTTCAGGTATCATAGCCGTTAGAAGTCTGCCTTTCCGCGCCAGCCAGAAACAATTTTAGGGTTTCTTCAGTTATCATAGCCGTTGAATGTTACCTGCCTTTCCGCAAAAAAAAAACCTAATGCAGTCTCTGCCGCGTACCGAATCTCCGATTCCCGATTCCGGGGATGTTCAAAACGAACAATTCGCGCTTTCCTCGCCTTTGGCCAACGAAACCCTTGCAACGGGATCCACATGAAAACCCCGTCTCACTTCGTTGCAATGTTCGCTCCCACTGGCGAACGTCCCTAACCCTCCCACACCCTCTTTCCCTTGACTGTGTTGTCTGCAATTTTACCAGGGTCGCGACGCCAAGAGGCGATTGCAGGCGGAGCGGATGAGAGAGCTGAGCTGAGCCTAGCTGACGGCATGGCGGCTGTTGCTGCTGCTGGGGACGTGCCCTCGAGTGGGAAGCCCCTGTCGATGTGAGTACGAGTATGGTGTGGTGTTTCACGCTGTGCGCGTGTCTCCAGGGTTCTTTCCGCTTCGTCTAGGCTGAAAGCCCCTGTGAATGTGAGTAGGGTGTGGTGTTTCACGCTGTGTGTGCCTCACCAGGGTCGCAACGGCAAGAAGGGACAGCAGACGAGGAGAACAGGTCGGAGCTTACCCTAGCTGACGGCTCGCAATCCTGCCACTGTACTTCTGTAGGCCGTGCATGTTTGTTCTATTCCAAGATTTTGCGTTGCCCCCCCCCCCCCCCCCCCCCCCCCCCCCCCCCCACCCACCTTCTCTTCCACACGTTCCGCTCCCACACTCTGTCTGCGTGCGTGCGTTCGTGCGTTCGTGTGCGAGTGCGTGTGTGGCATGCAGGCGTGAGTACGTGCGACTGTCGCAGATGCTGCGCGCTCAGGTGGTTGACCCCGACGCCACTACCGCCCCAGTACGCGCTAGTGCCGCTCGAGCGGACCCTTCCGCTCCGGGCCCTTCGACCCGCGCACCGTCAGTCGTTCCTGCCTCCGCAACCACTCCGGCCAGGCCAGCCCAGACCACCCCGTTCCACACTCCTGGTGTGGCAAACCCCACGCCCTTTCATACCCCTGGCGCTGCAGCAGCGGCGACAGCAGCGGCAGCAACGCCCTTCTTTGACGCATCCCGCACTTTCACCACCTCTGCCGCGGGCGCTGGAAGGACGGTGCCCGGAAGGGGCTTGGCAGGGGCAAGAGTTGGGGCAGTACCGGGGGTCGGAGCAGTAACGGGAACGGCAGGAGCAGTGACCGGAACTCCGTTCTTTGAGGCCGGAGCTAGATTCGCCACGCCTGTGGCCAGTGGTCGGGCGTCGCCCGCTGCTGACGTGGATGGTGCGGATGATGACGAGGACGAGGAGTTCCACACGCCAGACGTAAGCTCTTGGAGTTAGACGAATGGGGACAGGATAGGAGGGAACTGGGAGAGGGGGGGAGGAGGTGCGGGAAGGAGCAGGAGTTTGTGCTGTGTGCCATGTTACTTTAGAGGCGTGAAGGGTGCATTCCTCAGCAGCAGCGTGCAGTGTGAAGCACGCACGTCTGCCTGGCTGGTCTGCTCGGTTTTTCTTTTCCTTGATTTGCCTTGTTCCCATTTCGTTTCTAGCATTTCGTTTCTAGCATTTCGTTCCCATTTCATTTCGTTTTCCGCGGTTTCTCCTGACACTCCTCCTCGCACCGCTCTCATGTCACTGCTCCCGTCCTGCGGTGCTCCTTCTGCTTCCCCCCCCCCCCATTCCCGCCCAACCCCATCTCTCTTGTCCCCCCTCCCCCCAGGGCGGGGCATCGCCTGTGGATATTGCTAAGGCGTATATGAGAGGTGACCTCCGCGCTGCTGCTGCTGCTGCTGCCGCTGCTGCTGATCCCTCTCCTAGTCGTGCACGGGCTAGCAGTGCGGGCAAGGCCGCTGCAGCAAGGCCTAGGGCCAGTGCGTCTCCTATTGCAGAGGGTGCGGGTGGGGATGACCTGCCATTCCCCGCTGCTGCCGCCGCCGCTGCTGCTGGGGGGCCTAACGGCGGGTTCTCTGGGACAGGACCTAACGGTGGGTTCGCTGGGGCTGGGCACGATGGGAGGTTCTCTCAAGAGCAGGGTGGAGAGGGGAGGGCGAGCGGGTGGGGTGAGATGGTGGTGGTGGATTCCAGGCGGCCGTCAGAATCTGTGGCGGGGGACATGTGGGGGCAGCTGGCGCAGCATCGGGGGGAAGGCGAGGAGGAGGACGAGGAGGGGGAGCAAGGGGAGGCAGAGGAGGGTGGGTGGGGAGGGGAGAGGGGGGTTGAGAGGGGGGGTTTGAACGGAGAGTTGGTGCGAGCGGTGTTTCCAGGGGCGTCTTCTCACGGCCAGTATCGTGCCTCCGTGCCTGCTACGCCCAAGGTGGGTCATGGGCGAAGGGTCGATGCAGCTATAGGGACATGCGTGCTCTACTGTGTGAGCCATGCGATCACGCATGGATGCCCCCTTGCTTACACACCTGCCACACCTGCCACACCTGCCACACCTGCCACACCTGGCACACCTGGCACACCTGCCGCACCTGCCGCACCTGCCGCACCTGGCACGCCTGCCGCACCTGCCACGCCTGCCGCACCTGCCACACCTGCCACACCTGCCACACCTGGCACACCTGCCGCACCTGCCACACCTGGCACCTACAGCCTCTTTGCCTCTGGCTTACAGTGTGCGCGTTCCATTTTTGTTCACCCCTCCCTTCTTAATGCTGTCCTGGTGAGCGCTGGGCGCTCAGTAAGCCCTGTTTCCTTTTGATTCGACTCAAAAGCGCTGGGCTCAGTAAGCCCTGTTTCCTTTCTCCACCCGCTCCCCCTCTCCTTCCCCCTCCCCCTCTCCTTCCCCTCCCCCTTCCTTCCCCTCCCCCTCTCCTTCCCCCTCCCCCTTTCCTTCCCCCTCCCCCTCTCCTTCCCCTCCCCCTTTCCTTCCCCCTCCCCCTCTCCTTCCCCCTCCCCCTTTCCTTCCCCCTCCCCCTCTCCTTCCCCCTCCCCTCTCCTTCCCCCTCCCCTCTCCTTCCCCCTCCCCCTTTCCTTCCCCCTCCCCCTCTCCTTCCCCCTCCCCCTCTCCTTCCCCCTCCCCCTTCCTTCCCCCTCCCCCTGTCCTTCCCCCTCCCCCTCTCCTTCCCCCTCCCCCTCTCCTTCCCCCTCCCCCTCTCCTTCCCCCTCCCCCTTCCTTCCCCCTCCCCCTCGTCCATCCCCTCCCCCTTGGCCACTCAGTCCGCCAAGAGAGGTCGCGACGCTGACGAGGCAGACGCTGATTGGCTGAGAGGATCCGAGTCAGCGCGCCGCATTCGCCCTCGAGCCTCGCGCCAGCCAAACAGTCTCGCCCTCGTCTCTTTCCCACCCGGCCCTAGCGCTTATCCTCCGGGTCCTATCTCAAGGCGTTCAGATTTCCTCACAGGAGCTATAGCCGCCCCTCCCCTCCCTCCCCCTGCACTTTTTTCGGCGGGGGCTGGGAGTTTTCTCCCCTCTGCCCGGCTCCGCGGTCAGGCTGGCCGCTCGCATGCCTTTGCCTCTCGCAGCAGCAGCGGCGGGCCTCGCCTGCTGCCCGGAGACCTGCCCGGGTTTTCCCTCGGCGCGAGAAAGGGTGCTTGGGACAGGGCGTTCGAAGGGGTGGGAGACGCAGGAGGGCTGTTTCTGGAAAGGGATACGTTTGGGCTGTTCGGCCGAAAGGGCGTAGGCAAGGTGCGGAATGAGCCGTTGGAACGACAGAAGCGCCAGCAGCAGCAGGAGGAGGAGAGGCAGCAGCAGCAGCGAGAGAAGCAGCAGCGGGCAGAGGAGAAAGTGTTTTCTGGGCTGAACCTGGCCCCGTCTAAGTCGCTAGAGACGGCTCAGAAGATTCTGGCGAAACTAGAAGATATCACAGGGGGGGCTTTGCAAGGGGGGGGGCTGCAGGGGGCGTCGATGGGCGCACAGGGGGAGCGGTCGAAAGCAGGGTTGGAGGAGACAGGGATTTGAGCGGGTTTAGTGGGATTGGGGGTGGGTTGAGTGACAGGGGCGTAGATAGCTGGAAGAGATTGGTGGGCCTGGGATCCAGGGCAGGTGATGGTTTTAGGGCAGGTACGGGTGCAGGTCCGGGTGCAGGTACGGGTGCTGGTATGGGTGCAGGTTCGGGTGCAGGGCGTTTGGGCAGGAGGGGTCAGGGGGATGAGATAGTGGCGCCTCCCTTGACGTTCCTCCCCACGTACATGGGCAAGAGGGCTGCTGGCGAGCGTCTGTCTGTTGCTGAACTTCCATCTGCGCAGCCGGCTCCAGGTGGTTTCTCAGGTGCTGTGTCAGGTGCTGCTGGTCTAGGTCCTGAGGGTGGGGTCCAGCGTGTGGGGCAGATGGGGAAGGGCAAGGAAATGGTTGCGGAGGAAGAAGAAGGGGTGTATGCACAGACTGCCTTGATTGAATCCGCTGCTGGTGGTCTTGGTGTGGGCGTTGCCGCGAATGCTGCTGCTGCTGGGCGCTCGCAGCCTACTGCTTCGGCTGCTCCTGCTCCTGCTCCTGCTGCTGCTGCTGCTGCTGCTTCTGCTGCTGCTGCTCCCAAACCGTTGACCCCTGTTGATTCCATCTCCAAGCCTGGATTCCCTTGGGCTGGAGGTACCGGGGCAGGCACCAGTATTGCAGGTGCGGGTGCAAGTACAGGTATGGGTGCAGGTGTAGGCACGGGTATGGGTACGTTTGGAGGTTCGGTCTGGGGTATGGCAGCAGGTGCAAGCACCGGTGCAGGTGAAGGGGCAGGAGCGAGCAGGGCGGCAAGAGCAGATGCAACTGGGGTAACTATACGAGAGAAGCGAGAGGATTCGCAGCAGGTTGGGGGCGAGGCAGAGAAGGATGGCGGAGTTGCGAGAGGATTTGCAGCAGCAGCAGGGGCAGGTGCAGGTGCAGCAGCGGCACCAACAGCAGGTGCCGCTGGTGCAGGTGCCACCAGTAAGGCTAGAGGTGGAGGAAGCAAGGAGAGAGAGCCGTTTGCCACGTCATCTGATGAGCCGACCATTGTGATACGCCCACGTGGATCCCCTGATGCCACGTCAGCAGGAGGGGGTGCACGTGCAGGGTTTGCTGGGGGTTTCTCATTCCACGGCACAGGGGCAGCCCCGGCAGGCTCGGCATTCCCCTCTGCAGGTTTGGAAACCCCGAAGCTGTTCGGTTCGGGCAGCATTTCCAAGTCCCAGACCTCTCCACCTGGAGCTGCTTTGGGCGAGAAGAAGGGTGCAGAGGTTGCCGAGCCTAAGTTCAGCTTCGGCAGCAGGCCAGGCTCGGCAGCGGGTCTGGATTTCAGTGTGGTAGTCGCCAAGGCAGCAGAGCCAGAGCAAGCAGCAGTAGCACAAGCACCAAAATTCCAATTCCGCTCTCCAGCTTTCTCCTTCAGGTGGGCACCCTTGTCACTACAAGGACGCAATTCGTCTTAAAGCCTTTTCTGCTGTCTGAAACTGTTAGAGCTAGTTGTTGTGAGTCCGCACTTGCTCCGTTCACAGCTGCATTCTGGCCCCTTCCCCCCTGTTTCCTACACTATGTTTGAGGCCCCTCAAAAATAGACTTTCCCGCTGTTTGGTACCCTATGTCACTACAATTCACCTTGGTATGTTGTGTCTGCTAAAAAATACCCTGGCCCCTTTCCGCCTGTTTCCTACGCTATGTAAGTACAATTCACCTTGGTATGCTGTGTCTGCTCAAAAATACCCTGGCCCCTTTCCGCCTGTTTCCTTCGCTATGTAAGTACAATTCACCTTGGTATGTTGTGTCTTCTCAAAAATACCCTGGCCCCTTTCCGCGTGTTTCCTGTGCTATGTAAGTACAATTCGCCTTGGTATGTTGTGTCATGCTTCCATCCTCGCCATCCATGTATGTCTGCTGCTTCCCCATCCTCTACCCTCCTCATCCTATCCCTTCTCGCCCCATCCCTCGCACCATTCCCCTTGTGCCTTCCCCCTGTGCCTTCCCCCTGTGCCTTCCCCCTGTGCCTTCCCCCTCTGCCTTCCCCTTGTGCCTTCCCCCTGTGCCTTCCCCCTGTGCCTTCCCCCTCTGCCTTCCCCCTCTGCCTTCCCCTTGTGCCTTCCCCCTGTGCCTTCCCCCTGTGCCTTCCCCCTGTGCCTTCCCCTTGTGCCTTCCCCCTGTGCCTTCCCCCTGTGCCTTCCCCCTGTGCCTTCCCCTTGTGCCTTCCCCCTGTGCCTTCCCCCTGTGCCTTCCCCTTGTGCCTTCCCCCTGTGCCTTCCCCTTGTGCCTCACCCCTGCAGCATGGCTGTGCCATCACCATCACCATCGCATGCCTCAGAGCCAGGCTGCTGGAGCCATGCGTTGGTTATTTGCATGCAACCGCCGCTCCTCACCCCATCCCTCCTGCCCTCCCCAATCCCTTGCACCGATCCACATGTGTCTCCCTCACCCCTGCAGCAAGGCTGTACCATCACCATCGCATGCCTCAAAGCCAGACTCGCCAGCTGCAGCTCCTGTGTCTGTTGCCGCTGCGACTTCTGCCGGCGCTACAGCCGTTGCTGCTACAGCCCCCTCCTCCCCCTCCTTCCCATCCTCGCCCATCACTCCCGTCGCCTTCTCATTCAGATCCCCAGCCGCCACTACTACCAGCGCTGCCGCTGCTGCTGCTGGTGCGTTTGCTGCTGATAAGCCACAAGTGCTGGCCGCACCCAAGGCCCTTTTTGCCACGTCCTCTCCCTTCACGTCGTCGGTGGTTCCTAGCACTGGTGCTGCTGGGAATACCAAAACTGGTGCTGCGGAGACCGCACCAGGTACAGGCTTAGGCTCTGGCACAGCGGCTTCAGCAGAGGCAAAGGCACCAACTGCCACTCCGGTGTTTTCCTTCGGCGCTTCTGCCCCAGCTAAGAGTGGCTTTGCCTTTGGTGCTGCCACTCCTGCATCTTCCCCAGCTAAGAGTGGCTTCGCCTTTGGTGCTGCCCCTGCGACTCCTGCGTTTGGGGCGACCACTCCTGCTGCTGCTGCTGCTGCTGCTGGTGCTGGTGGTGCAGCAACAACCACTCCTGCCTTTGCAGTGACACCCTTCTCCTTTGCAGGAAAGAGCAGTCCCACAGAGGCAGGTGCAAAGATAGGGGCAGGTGGCGGGGATGGGGAGGAGGGTGGGGAGGGGGAGGGGGATGGGGAGGGGGATGAGGTGAGTGAGAGACTGCAGTCGGACAGGCCAAAGAAGAGGGGTGGCGTTGCTGTGTGGGGCAAAGGAAGCAGCAGCCCTGTTGCTGATGGTGGTGATGGTGGTGATGGCGGTGCTTTTCCCAACCCTTTCAAGGCGAGGGCTTCCCCACCAACTGCTGATGGTGCTGCTGCTGCTGCTGTTGCTGATGGGGGTGATTTTCCCAACCCTTTCAAGAAAAGGGCCTCCCCACCAACCCAGACATCCGACAAGCCGGCACAGGCCTCCCCATTTCCCTCATCCCCCTCCCCATTCCCCTCCCCTCCCTCCCCATTCTCTCCCTCTCCATTCAAGTTCGGCTCACCAGCAGCAGCGGCAGCAGCGGAGGGAACAGCAGCAGGCACCGCCTCTGCTCCCATGTTCGCATTCACCTCCTCTCCTCCTCCTGCCGCCGGCTCCTCCTCTCCGTCGATCCCCGCTTCCTCTCTGCCCCCCTCTTCTGCGTCCCTGGTTTTTAATACAGCTGCAGCAGATGCTGGTGCTTCGAAAGCAGCAGCCGGAGCGTCTTCCTCTCCTGTCTTTTCGTTCAGTGCTGCTCCCTCCTCCACACCCGCTCCCTCCTTTCAACTCTCCCCTTCAATGCCTGCCACTGCTTTCGCTCCCCCCACTTCGTCTGCTGCTCCTCTCTTCTCCTTTGCCTCCAAGAGCCTGTCACCATCACCATCCCTTGCCGCTGCTGCCTCATCCCCCGCTGCTGGCGGCTTAACCCCTGCTGCTGTTGCTGCCTCATCCCCTGCTGCCGCTGCTGCCGCTGCTCCGCTCTTCTCGTTTGGTGCGACTCCATCCGCCCCGCAGTTCTCCTTTGGCAAGGCGGCAGGTACAGGGACATCCCCGACTGCCACCCCTGTATTTTCCTTCTCTGCTGCTGCTTCCTCGGCTGCTGCTGGTACTTCGAGCTCTGCACCCTCTTTTGGCCTGTCATCCGCTCCTGCTGCCACTGCTGCTGCTGCTGGTGCTGGTGCTGGTGCTGCTGATGGTGTCAGCAAGGGCCTGTTTACATTTGGAGGGTCTGCAGCAAATGGCGTTGCTGCACCGTCGCTGCCAACTTTCAGTTTTGGAGCGTCAGCATCAACAGGCTCAGCAGCAGGATCAACAGCAGCTCTTGCGGCCCCTCTCTTTGGGGGTTTCACCCCTCCCCCTGCTGCAGCCGGTAATGCTGCTGATGGTGATGGGGGCAGTGGTGGTGCAGACGGCAATGAAAATAATAACCCAGGTGCGGATGGTGCTGCTGTTCCTGCTGCTGCTTCGCCGTTTGGTGGGTTTGGGGTGAATGGGAATGGTGGGGGGTTTGTGGGGGCGTCTGGAGGGTTTTCCATGGGTGCTGGGGGGGATGCAGGTGGGGATAAGACACCAGCAGCATCGAATATTGCGGGAAGGAGAATCGTCAGGGCGAAACGACCTCTGGCAAGGCGAAAATAGGGGAGGTGTGGGTGAATGAATTGATTGCCGTAGGTTGGACATTTGTTAGGTAGCAATTTTGATTTAAGCACTGTTCGTTTCATAGGTTCCTTTTCTAACATTCTTTACTCTAATGCCTTTGGCGCATTGAATTGAAGTGGCCCATCTTGCTGGGATACGAATTTACCATGTTCGCTCGCCTCTGGACAGTGATTCCCAACTTGTACTCCGATTGAGACAGACTGTAGCGGAGAATTGTACGCGAGGGGGACAAGGCGCACCAAATATCTCTCCTTCGGGGGGGAGAAGGCAGCAAAGCCCCCCTCTCGCAAAACGTTCTAAAAACCCTAATCCCGACCTCTCAGTTCCTACCTCAATAGCACCGTCACCCCTCCTTCGCTCACGCCGTAGTCACCGCATCTTCCCTCACTCCCAGGCGATATTAGTCTTGTGTTTTGAGAAAGTATTGGCGGCTTGTTAGTAGAGAATATTTTCTTTGAGGCGTTTCGTAACTCGAGGAGTCTTTTAGCGAGCTGAGAATGGCGAAGAAGGACGAGAAGACGCCGAAGAAGAGCAAGAGCGAGGCGGCGGGTGACGAGGTCGAGAAGACGCCCAAGCGGAAAAAGAGCGACGCGACAGCCGGCGACGAGCCGACGCCGAAGAAAAAGAAGTCGGAAGCCGCCGCCGCCGCGGGGAGCGACGGCGCGACGCCGAAGAAATCGAAGAAGAAGGAGAAGGAGGGGGGCGACAAGGGCGCTATAGCGGAGGCGGGAGCCGCGGAGGCGGAGGCGCTGAAGTGGCGGAACGTGTGCGCCATCG
This sequence comes from Closterium sp. NIES-67, assembly GCA_027943415.1. Classification (NCBI taxonomy): domain Eukaryota; kingdom Viridiplantae; phylum Streptophyta; class Zygnematophyceae; order Desmidiales; family Closteriaceae; genus Closterium; species Closterium sp. NIES-67. The sequence continues at coordinate 210,282 of BQMB01002414.1, forward strand.
CAAAGCCGCTGGCGGACCCGAAGTTTAACCAGAAAGTGCTGAAGCTCGTCAAGAAAGGTGCTTGCATTGAATCGCAATTCCTTTCATAAATCGCGCGGAGGGGAGGGGAGTGTCGAGGGGAAGGGAGCGGGGGGTTTTTTTTTTTGGGGGGGGGGGGGGGGGGGGGGGGGGGGAGGATGTGGGGGGTTGTGAGGGGAGGAAGGAATTCAGCGAAGACGATTCGGTTATATTGTTTTGAGGTTACCCCCCCTCCCCCCCGCCCGCCCTCCATCCCCCGCCGCTACCAGCCCCTCTTTATTTTTGTATTCCTTCCCTGCATTGTCCCTTCTTCTCATCTGTGTCTCCATGTCCGTCCGTCCTTTCACAAATGGGCTCGTGACCCTCTGTGCGTCTCGCTGTCTTTACCATTATTGTTCTCCTTAACGGTCCTCGCCTTCGTTCTGCCGTGTCCTCATTTCTCCCTTGTCTGAACCGGTAACCGGTTCGATCCCTGCGAGCAGCGGCGAAGAACAAGGGGTTTCTACGCAGAGGAGTGAAGGAGGTTGCTAAGGCCATTCGGAAGGGCGAAAGAGGGTGAGTTATTATGCGTGTGTTTCTATGTTTCTTTATGGTAAGGACATTCGCTTGACCCTTGCCCTTCATGGAATTTTTTTTTCTCTCATTCCTAGTCCCTCCCGCCCGTTTCTCCCCAATTTCGTCGTGTGCACAACTTGCCCTACTCCCACCCGTTTCTAACTCCCTTGGCCCCCCTTCCCTCCCTCCTCCCGTTGCTCTCCTTGTCTCTTCCTGCATCCCGCAGCGTGTGTCTGCTGGGCGGGGATGTGTCGCCCACTGACGTCATCTCTTGAATCGACTCAAAAGCCCCCTCCTGCCGTTGCTCTCCTTGTCTCTTTGTCCCCCGGTGCATCCCGCAGCGTATGTGTGCTGGGCGGCGATGTGTCGCCCATTGACGTCATCTCGCACCTCCCCATTGTATGCGAGGAGGCCAACATTCCCTACACCTATGTGCCCAGTCGCGCTGTAAGTAACCATGTAACCCTATTACCAATAAGTGTCATCTCCCGTCTCCCCATTGTGTGCGAGGAGGCCAACATTCCCCACACCTACTACGTGCAGTAAGTTACCCTGTAACATGTAACTCACGAACCCAGTGCAGACAACGGCAAGGCCTCCATTTCTAGTGCCCTATTCTAACATCCTGTGCAGAAGAGTGAAATCATTTTTAGGTATCCCTTTTCACCATCTCCCTTGTCGCTGCTTGTCTTATGTTTACCTGTGTGGGCATCAGGACCTGGGCAATGCTGCGATCACAAAACGGCCCACAAGTGTCGTCTTGATCCTACCGACTGCGTCAAAGGGGAAAGCAGCAGAGTTGGAGGAAGGGTTTGCTGATGATTTCAAAGTGGTGCAGGGTGAATGCCAAGAGAGGCTCAACAAGTGGCTTCAAGAGAAATGACAATTGTGATACCCTTAATATTTTCGGCTCTTACAGTTTGATCTTTGTTTTCTAGCGCAATCAACCTGCTTAATTTCATGATACAGGTAGCTTCTTTCGCATGGAAGGTAAGGCATTGACGGTTGGTGGGAAATGCAGCTGATTCTTATTTTACCAGCTTATGGTTGACGCTTTTCTCCGAGTTTATGTAGATGGTCACACCCGTAAATGAAGAGCCGCATACAGTCACACTGGTAAGTCAATGTTTCGACAATTTGTCGGTGCCTCGCTGCTCTACTGTGTACCTGTACAGTTGGTGTATTAAAGGGCTGTGTGAAAAAATACAACGAAAACAGTGCTCGTATGAGGTGAGACTTTGCTGATCGCGGAAGGGTTCTTGGTAACTAGTTTCACCTTCATACCAAAACTTTAGGAGTAATGTTTTGCTGGGTTCGGTTTCCCTTGATTTCTGGATGAGGTTCGTCTTGTTAAAGCCCGACCGGCAGGTTGCAACTCTCTTTTTCTCAAGATGCTGCATCTTGAGAACCTGTAACTGACTCCACCCCCAGCAGCAGTTGACGAGACTCAAGCACCTCAACTTAGTGCCTCGACAAACTTGGCAGGTTTGCGTCCCTGCCAAGTATCGAGGCGAGGAAGCAAAGACTGTGCGCGAAGGGTAATTATTTGTACAAATTTCGACTTTCGGGCGGTTTAGTGCGAGTGTACCAATTTGTGTTTGATTGCACAAGGGCAAAATTGACGCCCAATAGTTGGAGTTTCGTTTTCTTCCAACTTGCCCGAACCAAAAAAAAAGAGGTTGGCTGTTTGCGCAAAAACGCAGGCACGCAAACCCCTTTGCAACATGGCAAAGAGTCAAGTGTGAGTCCCCTGCCACCTGACGGGGCTCAAACCTGACACCTCTGCCAGGTTGCGTAGCCCTCGGGGACTCTCGCGCAAGCAGGAGCTGGACGAAGATAAAGTTTCGCAAAACGATTTCGTTCATCTTTTTCCTCGTCAGCCAATCATAATTTGCCGCCCCACCTACCTCAACAGTACCAATATGCAACCTGCCAGTCGGGCTTTAATAATCCACCAGTACCTTACGTTGATTCGGTACGTGATGCACTTATGGAAATCTGTCAATGGTGGTACATACAACCACCACCCCCCCTCCTCCTCTTCATAATCTACTTAACAGCGAAGGTAGCAGTTCAATTCCCTACGTGGTTTTGCTCTCTTGGTCCCCTTGTGAGGCGCCCTGAGTCATGCTAGGAGCGGATTCCTCACACCCCTAGGGTGCATTGGGCTGTCCCGTTGCCCTGCTAAGTCACTGTGAGAATGACAGTACCGTATAATGTAGCTCTTGGGCGAGTCCGTTCGTCAATGGGTATGTTTCGGGAGATTCCGTGTACTAGCGGGTAATTAGGATGCTGATACCGTTCCCTAGCAGAATGCCCAGGCCATGGCGAGTTCCGTCAGCAGCATGCGACATTTATTGTGCTAAGCTCGAAGAAGCTTCGAGTGACGAATCTGGCGTCAGCAGTATGACTGGTGGCAACTCTCTTTTTCTCAAGATGCTGCATCTTGAGAACCTGTAACCGACACACACGCAGCAGTGGTTGACGAGACTCAAACACCTCAACTCTGTGCCTCGACAAACTTGGCAAGTTTGCGTCCCTACCAAGTATCTAGGTGAACAAGCACGAAGTGTGCTCGAAGGGTAATTACTCGTTCAAAGTTTTACTTTCAGGTGGTTTAGCGCAAGTGTACCAATGTGTGTTTGATCGCACAAGGGCGAAACCGAAGCCCAATAGTTGAGTCTCGTTTCCTTTCAACCTGCCCTAACAAAAAACGATTGGGCTGTTAGCAAAAATGCAGGCACGAAAACCCCCCTTGCAACATGGCAAAGAGGCAGGTGTGAGTCCCCTGCCAAATGACGGGGCTCAAACCTGACACCTCTGCCAGGTTGCGTAGCCCTTGGGAACTCCCGTGCACGCACGAGGTGGACGAATATGAAGTTTCATAAAAATCGCTTATATTTTTCCTCGTCAACCAATCGTAACCTGCCGCCCCACTACTTCAACAGTACCAATATGCAACCTGCCGGTCGGGTTTTAAATTTTGCATATTTTCCCTACACTGAGAGAGGGCCACCCTACACAAAATTTGCTTGAATGCTTCCCAGTGATTTCAGATATGAAAGCCATTCTACGCAGTAAAATTGCTAACGAGCGTCAAACTTTTGATCAAGCTGCCCACCTGAACAAGGTTGGCCTGATCAGCACCCGAAAATCACCTTGCTCCTTGCCCGTGCCTTCGAGGCAGGTGACAACGAGACGAATTGTGCGTTTGCGAAATGCAACTGCTTTTGGCGGTCCTCAGGGAGCGGTTTCTTTCGTTCCTATTCGTGCAATTTCATGCAACTCCAGCGTCTTTCGTCCCGCTGGCAGTGCTGCTCTTGTTCGTTCCAGTCTCGTCTGATCTGATCACGCAACCCGACAGGCACGCAGGAAGCAAGCAAGCATTCCTTCCACTACAAACAAGGGAGCGTAGCGTACCTACAGTATCTTTTCCCAAGGCCTCTCGTCTTGCGCTTTCGTCGAGGCCCAGCCCGGGCCGTAACGGTCGCTCCCTCCCAGCTTATTTTCCATTGCTCCCCCTGACGCTAATTCTGGCCTTTCGCACCACTTAACGTGGACATGCCAGATTTGCTGCCTGCAATGTTTGCTGCTCCCAGCACGTGGTACACTGTGGTCAGAACGATAAGACATAACGGCCGCTGCCCCGGATGTTAGTTAGGCTTCAGATCAGGTTAGACCCTGCAGCGAGCACCTTACCTCTAGGACAGAAAGCGAGACAGCGAGACAAAAAGCCTAATGCAATTTCTCCATTCCTCTGAGCCGCGTTGCCCAGTCATTGGGCATGGGCTTACCGCATTTTGCGGCAGATTGTGTCCATGTCCATGATTCGCTGTTTGCCTCGTCGAACGGATACTCATACATGCACCCACAGCGACATTCCTGTAACGTAGCCCATTGTCGGTGTGGCGGAGGCGATTCGGGTGTCTAGGTTCAAGAGTTTGCTTGATTGGAAGGGGACAGGACTGGAAACTTCCACCCCACTTCCGCGATTTCTAGAACTAATTATCGAATTGATTGCCCGCTTGGTCCGAAATCCGATCTACTACAGTAGGAGACGGGACCTTAGTTACCATTGGCCTGGCCACAGTTCCGAGCTCTGTCATGTGGTGCTTCACGATAGGGGGTCCGAGACCGAGACCAAATGTCCTACCCATGACGTGAAAGACGCGATTTTTGCATCGGCTCAAAAGCATGACCGACGCGATCAAGTGTGAATGACCAGACACCCGACGACGCGACGTCGCGACGCAATTCGAGAACACCAGCCACCAAAAATCTTCCGTTCTATCCCGAGGCCTCCGTTTTTCGCGCTCAGTTCCCTGTCATACAACAACCCCAGTCACCGCTACCAGCAGCACGAGCCCACAGAAGGTCGGTGTTCGTTAGACCGGTTGGACAAAGCCAAGGCGTAATGGACAAGACGAAAACCCTCGAGAGTGCCGATGCGGGGGGTTTACTGGAGACGGATTTATCCCTCACCCTTACTCCCTTTGGCGCCTCCAGGAGACGAGAGGACGAGGAGAGTCCTTTCCGCGGTCCCAGGAGACGGGAGGACGAGGAGGTTGTACTTTCGCGAAGCGATTCGACAACGCGACCCGCGGAGCCGCGGCTCGACAGATTTCCGACGTCGGGCAGTCGAACGCGTAGTCCGCCGGCCGTGGCGGGCAGCTTGGAAAAATCGCAGGATAGTCCCGCCAAAACTCCCACCGAGGCTCGTCAGCAGGTTCGGCAGCAGCAGCAGCAGCTACAGCAACTCCTGGCTCGGTTGCAGCAGTTTAACCCGCCGGCTTTTCCGCCAGGCCCTTTCCCCCCGCAGCCGCGCGCTACTGCCTTCCCCCGGCATGACGTGGCAAATACTCCAACCGCCGGCCCGGGGATCGCAGCGCCGACGCGGCCGCCGCAATTTCACATCCCAGCTCTGGCCCCCTTCTCCGCCGGATCGCCCGCTTCGCCGCGCGGCGCCTCCGATGTTCCGCCAGGCGCGCCGTCAGCGCACCACGCAGCGGCGGTGGATTCAGTTGCGCAGTTCCTCCGCAGCCTCGGCGCGCCAGCTCCTTCCGCCTTCCCTGGGATGTTGCTCGCAACTGCCCCCCCCTTCTCCGCCGCGGCCGCGCCTTTTTCCGCTCCCTCGCTTACCATTTCCGCATTTCCCGCACCCGCGGCTTCCGCCGCTGGCCGCTCTCCTGCCTCCGCCGGTCCAGCGCCCGCTACCCCCCCTCCCGCAACACCAGCGCCTTCGGCTTCCGCTACTCCCGTCGGCGCCAGCGCCGGCGTTGGGTCTGTATCAGAGCAAGCGCTGGCGCGGCTTTTGGGCGCGCCTGGCGGAAATCATGCTGCGGAACTGGAACGCCTCGCGCTAGTGGCGCGGCTATGGGGCGCGGCAGGCCTCGTTACAGCGCCGTTGGCGCAAAGTAGCGAGGCGAAAAATAGCGGTGTGCAAGTGGTAGGAGAAGGCGGAAACTGCGGCAACAAACCTGAGACAAGCAGAAGCGCGGAGGGTATACTGTCCCGCCCTGTTTTCCCTGGGGAAATCAGGAGGGGGGCGGGTGGTGAAGCGGACATGGTAGCCGCGCGGAAGGGGGGGGAAGATTTTGTACGCGGAGGGGCGAGCGGGAAATGTGCGGATGCTGGTGGTGATTCCGCAAAGCCAGATTCGGGCGGGTTGAGATCGGTTGGTGGTGGTCCAAATTCTGGCGAAGGTGGTCGAGACGGAATGGCGTTACAGCTACACTCTGAACCAGCGTTACAATTGTTCCAACCACAGTTACAATCACAGCAATTGCTCTCATATTCGCACCCACTTCATTTGCCACCGCCTTCAGGAACAGAACCTGCCGCTTGGGCTCGAGCACTTGAGTTTCTCAAAAATCATCCCAGCGTCATGGCAGGAGGAGGAGGAGGAGGAGGAGGAGGGGCAGCACCAGATGCAGATGTGAGCCCAGTGCTAGGGGCAGGGCTAGAAATAAGCGGGGCAACTAGGATAGGTGGTGCAAAAACACAATGTGAGGAAGCGGCAGTGGGGAGACAAAGGACTGTGGCTCAGCCAATACTAAAACGAAGCAGGTTTCATGAAGATGCAGGCAGAGAGGGGTGGGAAGGGGAGCGGGCGGATGGAGGAAACAACCTGGGGGGGAGGGAGGTGGAAGGAGTGACGAAGGTGGGGCAAGGAGGGGAGGTGGGGGTGACAAGGGCAATGTGGGGCGTGGACACAGGGCTGAAGAGAAAGCTCAGTGCTATTCTTGCTGGTGCCTCGGGACTTGCTGCTGCTGGTATTGCTGATGGCAGTGCTGGTGGTGGTGGTGGTGGTGCTGCTGCTGCTTCTGCTGCTGCTGCTGCTAATGCTGCTGTAGGTATAAACATGGCGGTTGCTGGTGGGGGTGCTGCTGGTGCTGCTGCTTCAAGCGTCCGTCTCATTGGTCCTGATAAAAGAGACAGGGAAGGTGGTAAGGAGGGTGGTGGGAGCTGCGAGAATGACAAAGGGGAGAATGCCGGCGCACTGGGGGAGACAGATGGTGCTGAGCTGGAAGCAGCAGAGCGAATGAGTGGGGGGGAGGAGTGTGAGGGAGAGGGGCGGGGAGAAGCAGGAGGAACAGGAGGAGAGGAAGGAGATGAAGCGGGAACGGAAGGAGGGGGAGGCGAGGAGGAGGAGGGGAGTGGGAGCAAGAGGAAGATGAGGCTGACCCAGGAGCAGCTGAGCACAATGGAAGCAGTATTCAAGAAGACCCCCAGGCTCACCCCCAGGGAGAAGAGCGCCCTGGCGGGGCGGCTGGGCGTGCGCGTGCGGCAGGTGGAGGTGTGGTTTCAGAATAGGAGGGCGCGCACTAAGGTGAAGCACACAGAAGCGGAGCTGGACGGCTTGAGGCGCCGGTGCGAAGCACTAGCTGACGAGAATCGCCGCCTAAGGGAGAGGCTCAGTGTAAGTGCCTGAAGCCCTTACAGTGGCAAAGTTTTTCCTTCTCAATTGATGGTGACGTTTGTTCGGGCAGGTGTGGCTTGTGCCTATGCTGCCATAAACCCTCTTTTGACCTTTGTCCTGGCTTTCCAAGACAGCGTCATGTGCTGACATTTCTGTTTGCTTTTGTGTAACGCATGCAGCAAAAGCAAGAGCAACAGCGACAGCAGCAGCAGGAGCGACCGCATCAGTTGGCAGAGCAGCAACAGCCGCAGGGGCAGCAGCAGCAGGGACAAACAGGCTCCCCTGGCAGCAGGGAGCAGACTAGAGAAGCAACATGGGTGCTTTGCACCTCCTGCCGATGCTCTCAACAGCAGAACACGGAGGCAGGAGAAGAGGGTCTGAGGCTGACAGCATTAGAAATGGTGGCACACTTGGGAAGCCAGCCTCTAGGACAAGAGGATCAGCAGTTGCCGAACCAGCAGAGGCAGCAACATCAGCAGCAATGTCCGCACCAGCAACAGCAGCAGCAACGGCCACTCAGTCTTCAATTACAGCAAGCAGTTGAGCAACACCTGGGAACTCTAGCTGAACTGCCCAGGGCCAGAAATAAAAGAGATGATAGCCATGCAGATTTACCATCTGATAGTACGTCACCAGGTTCGTTCCTCAAGCTCTGATGTATAAATCGCTCTACACATAGTAAGCACACCTCTTATATTTCACAACAAACGGAATTCCCCTAGGTGACAATACTATCACGATAGGCTAGGTAGCTAGGAAGGGTAAGCCGCCATGGAAATGGTGTGACGTTTTAGGCTAGGAACGTTTAGGCTAGGAGAGCCTAGAGGTCGAGTAAAGAAGAGGGAGGGATAAGAGGGGTGTCGTTTGCTCTACAGTAGGTTCCAGTAACGACTACCAAGCCTACAATTATATAACATACATATAATTTAACAAATACGTGATGGGTATGTGCACAATTTGCTGTGAGATGGAATATCTACAGGTTCACTTTCTGCTGTTGAGCCTACAAGAAGCTGCCTAACCTATCCGCAAGAATGGTTTGTAGGTATTGCATTGGATTTAGACAAAGTACAGTGATTGCTACAGTAGGAGCAAGATTATGGGCTTGGGCACAAGCAAAGAATATGGAGCAGAAGGAAGCAGGGCAGCGTCACTGCAGCAAAGGCCTGTCAACCTGGTGTCAGCATGAAGACTTGCGAAAATCTGAAGAGACATCTGTAAGAGACGTATTTGAGTACCGTATCTGTTTTTCACTCCTCCCCATCGGCCTTCCTCAGTGATCCCAGCTCCACAGGCGCTGATGTGCCAACAACCTTCGACGAGGAGAACACAGACGCGTCCGTGCCCTTAGCCTTCTCCTTCTCGATTTGCGTCGTGATCCACTTGTACGTGATTGTGAGCCCATCCTGCAAAATGGCACACCAATCGTTCTCAGCTTATGATTCACCATATTCTGAAAGTCGAGGAGAACAAAACAGGTAGGGTGTTAGAACAAAACAGGGGGTGCAGAAAAGGGGAAGGGGGGAGGGGGGGAGTAGAGGAAAGTAGGGTGCAAGAGCCTGATGGGTCAGAGGGAAATCGCAAGACTTACAATGAGCTTCATCGAAGGAGCCCAGCCAAGCTTCTCCCGGATCAATGTGTTGTCCGAGTTGCGTCCTCGCACGCCCTCGGGGCCCGGGATGTGCTCGATGGGCAGGTCCTTGTGCTCGATGCTCATCACCATGCCCGCCATGTCATTCATGCTCACGCACTCGTCGCTCCCGATGTTCAGCGGCTCCCTGAAGTCCGACTTGGTCAGCCTGCAAGGTGTCGCAGTCGCAGACAGGAAAGCGCAAGACAGAGGATTTTGATTGGCTGCTAAGGGCGGAAAACAGGTACTCCACAAAGAAAGAACAGCCCATCCAGACACCCCCGAAAGAAATATCCACCCGCAATATTTACCTGCACTCGTACCTATGTAGCCACGAAATACCTCCGGGATTCGGTAGGCTGATCTTAAAGAACCAACAATATCATGGTTCTAACTTCCTTTTTCCAGTTTCTTAACTCCCACGATCTAATGCCTCGCCCAGCTTCCTTTCTTGCTGCCTATAGTATCCAGACCAGGGACTACTTAGAGAGCAAGCAATGATAGACATACCTGAGGACGCCTTCCACACACTCGTCGATGAAGGTGAACGACCTCGTCTGCTTGCCATCGCCCCACATCTCAAAGTGATCCTTCGACGTCAGCACCTTGCGGCAGAACGCAGCTGGCGCCTTCTCGCGGCCACCTGAATCAACAATGTCAAACAGTCAGAAAAGCCTTCCAAAAATAACTTCCGCGCCCAGAAACCGAGAGGGTGAGGCAAGAAACTTGCAACTGAAAACCAAAGCAACGTACCCTTCCATGTGCCGAAGGGGCCGTAAATGTTGTGGAAGCGGCCGATTCTGCACTCCACGCCGAAGTCCTTGGTGTAATGCTTGCAGAGCTCCTCAGTCACCAATTTCTCGAGACCGTACGCGTCTTGCGGCTGCAAATAGAAACGATCCGTGTTATATTAACATGTGAATTAAAACCCGCATTGGGAGTCTAATTACCAATATGGAAACAACAATTATTTCGCATATCGAGAGTGCAAACTCATGTGAGGACTGTGAATTAATAGATCGCGACTCACCTCAGCAGGCCAGGCATCCGACTCTTTAAGATTGACGTTGTCAGTCTCGAGCTGACGGAATTCAGGGTAGATGCACGCACTCGAGGCGTAGAAGAAGCTGCACGAGAGAAAAATGGAATCGATTCAGCTTCTGCAAGTATATAGCACGATAAATGAAACAAGTTCACTCCATTACAAATTATAGCTTGATTGTTGAAATTAAAAAGGCTTACCGAGAGACACCGTTGATACGAGCAGCCTCGAGCATGTTGAAGCTGATCATGGTGTTGTTGTAGAGAATCACGGAGTGATTCGACTGGATGAACCCCATGCCACCCATGTCAGCAGCCAGGTTGAACACGTGCTCCACTCCCTTGGTGACCTTCAGACAGTTGTCCATGACACGTAAATCCACGAGATGAAACTCATCGCAGAACATGTCCTCGGTCATGTGCTCGTTCCTCTTCCAGTCCGACGCGATCACGTAGTGACCCTCCGATTTCAATCGGCGCGCGATGTGCGATCCGATGAAACCGCCGGCTCCGGTGACGGAGATCCTGAGCTTCTTCTCGGGCCAGTAGGGCTCGCGCTCGAGGTTCGAAGCAGTGAAGGAGCCATAGTCGTTAGAAGCGGCCATGACTGCAAACACAGATGTGATCACTGAGGAATGCTGGAGACTGGAGAGAGGTTGAGGCTTGACTGGGCAAGCCGGAGCACAAAGAAGCTGAGCTTTACAGAACGGACGCAGAAGCTGAGTGTTTATGGAGCAGCCGTGCCAGCCCAAACCCTAGGGAGGATTGATTGGGGGAACCAACTCGACCAATCAGGAAGCGGCGTGGGTGACGCAAAGCGATGAGACCTCAAAAAGTTCTCCCGCCAAGTATATTCTCTGGGGGGCAGCTGGCACCAAGCCCAGGGGAGCGCGACTCGCCTCTTTGCCCACACAATTCTCAAGGCTAATCCAATGGCAGGCACCGGAGTCCACAAAAAGCGTTCGCCCTGCAATCCGACCGACAAATTGATGGTGCTGGGCAGGCAATGAAAAGCCTGCGGGGATTGACTGGCTCGTCAGTCAGTGTTACGGGCAGTCGAACTAAAGGGATGGTGGTGTTCGTGAGACGGGACACACCAAAATTACTGACGTGGCAGCCTTAAAGTCCCCTTGGGAGTGAGGTAGGAGGACACGGTGGTTGGGGCTCTGCAAGGGCCACGTGTTCAAGCCCAGAGCTCATGAACCGACCTTGAACTAGCACGCGATTCGCGCTTATTCACTGACGTGGACACTAGCAATTCGCCTGGTCCCACAGTCACACGCACCCATGCCATTCAATTCGTACGGTGTACCAAAGGAACAATACGAATGGCTCCTCACTACAAAGTTTGTGCAGGTCCACTAATGTGTGGGTATGCTATGCATGCATGCTACTGGCCAAGAAAATATCACATAAAGTCCGGCCCAAATAACAAGAGCATCCATTTACCAATCAGCAATTGATTCTTACGTGCTAGAATTCTACACACACCAAATGACTGAACCCTCTAACTAATGCTTTAGGCGAAACTTGTCACATCTAAAAGTCCACATAGAGGCAAGGCTCTACAATGACACTACCTAACCAGCACGCCTACACAGTTCAGCCAAACAAGGGTGTCCAAAGCGAGGTCACATCTCCTCTTGCGATTTTCTTACACATCGGCCAACCTTTTTCTTGAACACATCCCGCGTCTCCCGCCACTCTTTCTGTTGGTGTGGAGAAGGGGGGAGGATGGGCACAGAGCAGGCATTGCGCCAAAAGCGATGGGGCATTGAACAGTCGAGACGGAGAGCAAGCGAGAATGTGTTTGTGAAGGGGGGAGTGATGGGAGAAAGGAAAGTGAGTGGGAGAGAGAGGTGGGAGGAGGGAAAGAGAGGAGGGGAGATTGAAAGAGGGAGGGAGGAGGGTGGGTGTGAGGGGGAAAGAGAAAAAGAGACGGATGAGAGAAAATGGATGCGCGCAAAGGAGTGAATAAAGTAAAGAGGAAACGATGCGAGCGAGAGAAAATAGGCGAGGAGAGTGTGGGAGAGATTGGCGAGGGAGGAAGCGATGGGGGAGTGTGAGGGGGAGAGCGAGAGAGTGACAGACTGAGAGAGAGAGGATTGCCAGGGCAAACGGGATTCAAGACAGTGGGAATGGCAAGGGCGGGGTAAAATCCAAGAGAACGGCGGTGGCAGCACTGCAACACAGGCAACACAGGGCTCGGATCGAGCAGCTCACCGCTGCATCAATATTGGCAGGCGACTCGTCGTTGGGGCTTGACAGCATGGAGATGATGCTCAGCAGGATGGTTTCCACCTGAGAAGGGGTCAGGAACCAGATGGGGTCGGGAACCAGATGTGGAAGCACATACACACACGGAACGGACGTATCACATACATACGGAACGGATTATACAAACCATGCAGCCAACCCACGCAGTGTTCACAGGAGAGCAACGAATTGACTCCGCTTGGCTTACAAACATATGTGCAGGAGCCCACAGCTTGCAAGGGAGACCAGTACTTACAGTGTGAAAAGCAGACATATGAGCTGACCGAAGGAATTTGTTAAGGAGCTTACAGTGTGCACAGGCGACCAGCGTTCGCTGGCCAGCTCGTAGCCATTGGGGTCATCGCCAGGCGCATGCAGAATCGATATGCACACCCGGCCGTCCGGGTAGACTGCCGTGGGGGAGGAACGATAAAGAGGCAGAACAGGAAGGAGAAAGACAGAAATAAATCGCCAGATAAAGTGGTTACGTAGACGATGGCCACCAGCAGATCCGTTATCGAATCACCTTCTGGCCGGCTCACAACCTCGACCTCCAGATGATTTTGATTCGTCGAACATTCAAGCGACGTGAGCCAGGGAAGCAAAAACGGACCGGGAGCGAAGGCGGGAATTTGGTGGCCGATTGGAGGCTCACCGTTTCGTCCAACAAAGGCTCACCGTTTGGGTGCCACATTTCCGACGTGAACCGCACTTGCGGTGGGCTGTTGGGGTAGTTGTTTGGGAAGCTCATGATTGCATTGAAGAAACCACCCTCACTGCCGCAACAGAAAACATCCATTAGTAACATGCGCCGGGCTGCTCCTTATCGCGGATAAACAGGAAGAGACCAGCGATTAGAATCTGGAGAACGAAAACATCCATAAATAACATGGGCCAGGCTGCTTCTTATCTGCTTCTAGTGAACGTACTAAAGGGTATCTGGCGGTCCGATGATCGTAACTTGCCACTCGAAGAGATTAGAATCGTCCACGAGGCCGGCCGAGAACCCATCGACAGGATTCTTTAACAAATCTGCGAAGAAGAATGACCAGAGCGATGGAGTACAAGAAAAGCCAGATTCGGCACACGAAAGATCCAACGAAGGTGTAACGCCTTTCGTGCAGTACAAAAACAAATAGTTTCGAAGGCAACGGAAACCCGCTGGTAAATCACCTCTCAGTTGCTTCTTCAGGAGCAAGCAAGCCTGGGAATCTGCCATGCTTCTACCCTCACCCCCACTACGACCGAACGCGCTGCAAGCTCACGCCAAGAATACAAAAGCCGTGGATTCTCACCGCAGGCGATCGTTAAGTTCAAAACCTAAATCCAGTGGAAGAAACTAGGACTAAGACCTAAAATTGCTCTGGCTGACTTAGGCTAACGAGATAAGAGGGGAGTCTAGATTTTAGAAGATGCCCGAAGGTCCAAGAAGGTATGGGATGGGGGTGTGGCTTATGGTGAGAGCCTCTAGGGAATCCCGAATCACCAAGAAGTAACTCGTTTGTATGCACCACGATCATGAATGGAAGGACGTAAACGCGGATGAACAAGGTTTTCGTGCCAGCGAAGCTCCTGCGTGGAAAAAGGAAACAAAGGACTGTAGCCACGTCGTCTTGGTTGCTCGGGTGTGAAGTGTAAGGGCTAAGTTAGAGCGCGTGTCAGGCGGTCGGTACAGCCCTACCTGACACCTGGAAGCACATAATGCCCTGGTGTCAGGGTGGTTCGAAGCACGCGGCAACATTTCCCGCTCTAAAAAACCGGTAACATCGTGTCTACACGTCCAACTGCCGCGAAACAAGCCGAGCCAGTAAGCATTCAGAATGGCAGTCGCTTGTATCGTACTCGACCTCGCTGTGCAACCTGGCCACACTTTCAGTTCTCCTGGCGTCAAGGGTCGCGCAATGGCTGTTAGGTCGACCTGTACCCAGGGTCAGCTCAGCATACCTGTACCAACTGCCTGACACTCTGTCTAACTCTGCCCTAAGATAATTCCACAAATTGCGGATGTGTGGATCACTTTCCAGCCCATCAGGCTCCTTCCCGCGCTTAGGGGACCTGTGCAATGAAACTCCAGAACCCTCTCACCAGCTGCTGAATGTCCTTTTCCTGCCCTTCTGCTGCCAGTCCTCCAATCCTAGCCTTCCCTTTCTCCACCACCTTTTCCACATGTTCTAGCCCCCTATCAGGGCAGTGTTTTCGGGTACACCTGTTCGTTTCTCGGGTCGGTAAAGTCTGCCCGTGATAGACTTCGGGCGACTGCTCGAGGGAACTTGGAAACTACTTTGCAGTAGTACAATTCAGTTGATGTGCCGAAGAACTGAATTTCTTTGGTGTGAAGGGGGGGTCTTGAATTCCAGAACTTCCGCCAATGCAGAGAAACCTTGGAATGCCATTTGGAGAAACCCTTGGACTTCTCATTCTGGCACTTCATCAGGGCCAGTTGTTGCAAGGATCAGGTTCTCCTTGTTCCTGGATCAGGCTCTTTATCTTAGATCAGGCTACTGGTTTCTGAATCAGGTACTAGTTTGGTGTAGCAGGCGGTGACGCTTGGAATGCCCGGCTTAGCTCCGGCAGAAGCCATGGTTTCGAAATCAGCTAAAGATGAGGTTTCCGTCAAGTCGAAGTTCATGCGACGGCTAGCGGCGAGCGACGAAGAAACAAGGGACCAGGCGTTCGAGGTCTTGTCGCGATGGCTGGTCGCTCGCAAGGAGATCGCCGAAGACGACCTCCTTAAAATCTGGAAAGGCCTCTTTTACTGCATGTGGCATTCCGACAAGCCGCCAGTTCAGGCGAATCTTGCGGAACGAATGTCGGGTATCCTGATCTCCCTCGATCCCGACCTCGCGCTGCTTTTTCTACGAACCTTCTGGAAGACGATGCGTCGGGAATGGGGAGGAATCGACTACCATCGCCTGGACAAGTTTTACCTGCTCATACGTCTGGTCATGCGGAATCTTCTCGAGTATCTCAAGAAACGTGAATGGGAGGAAGAGGTAGTTTCTGAGCTCGCAGCATGCGTCATGGAGCAGGGCCTTCTCGCTAAGGACAAACATCGGGCTATCGGCCTTGAACTCCATATACTTGATATTTTTAATGAGGTTTTTAAAAAGGCGGGAGGGGGTGACGTCAGAGTGGTGAAGGCGGTTCTGCAGTTCTGTCGGCCCGTCGTGGGGGTGATTCAAACGAAGGAGGACGGACGGCTGCACAAACGGGCTCTGACTTCCGTGTTTTCGGGCCTGGCGGAATACCTACGGAACGAAGCGAAGGCGAACACGAACGACGAGTCCTACGTGGCAGCGCTTCTAGATACGGCGAGTGAGATGTCCGCTGATATCAAAGCAGCGCACGGCAAGGCGAAAGGAAAAAAGAAGGGAATGCTCAGGAAAGGAGAGGCGATTTTCGCGGCGCTGCTAAGTGAGCTGTCTGGCAGTGATGCAGCAGGAGGAGGGGAACAAGGGGAGGAGGAAGACTGCGAGGAAGACATGCAGGGTTTAGAGGAGGAAGATGCTGACGCTGCTGGCGGAAAAGGCGATTCTGATGATGGTGAAGATGGGGAGATGGAAGAGGGAGAGGAGGAGGGTGAGGCAGTAGAGGATGGCGGGGAGAGAACTGGGGAGCAGGGTTCAGGGGAGGGTTCAGGGGAGGGTTTAGAAGAAGAGGAGGGCGGGGAAGCGGAGAAGGAGCAGCAGAATGCCGAGAACGAGGAAGAGGATGGCGAGGAGAATGATGAAGAGAGGGAGGAGGGCGAGGAGGGCGACGGTAGGCAAGTCTCGACCAGTGCAGAGGAGGAAACGAATAGTGTGAAGGGTGCAGCTGATGAGCAATCGACGGCCCAAACGGGGGAGCAGCAAGGAGCAAAGCTGTCTGAATCGACAACCAAGCGGAAGAGGCGGCAGCAGGAGCAGCAGCAGCAAGCGGAGGTCAGCGGCAAAGGCAAGAAACGTAAGGGTAAGAAGGATGCTCCAATGAAGGAGGAGGTGACAGCCCTGTCTTCTGCAGACACAGAGTCTGCGCTGGGGGAGGGGCAGCAGACGGTGCAGGGACAAGCAGCAGACGCCTCAGCAGCAGATGCCTCAGCAGCAGGAACAGCAGATGCTGCACCTGCAGCAGGTTCTGCTGCTGCTTCAACGGCCGGGGCAGCATCAGGGTTGGTGCATCCGAAGCTGTCCATAAACGCCAAGGCTAAAGCAGCAGGCGCGGCAGAGGAGGAGGAGGAAGCAGACGGATTCCGCACGCCAGAGAAGGACATCATTGACGCCTTCGGTTTCGAATTCCCCCAGGAGCTTGCTGCTGCAGCGGGGAGCGTGGGCGCCAGAATCATGGCTGCTGGTGAAGCCGCCGCCGCCGCAGCAGCAGCCGGAACAGAAGCAGCAGCAGGCACAGAAGCAGGAGGCGTTGGCAGCAGGGGTCCAGGGACTCGATCCAGGGACGGGAGGACAGACGCCGCTGCAGTGGGCGTGCAGTCAGCCCCGGCGGGAGGAAAGGCCGGCGCCGGCAAGCGTCAAAAGAAGGTGAAATTCGTGCTGAGCCGCAACCTGGAAATGGCCAAGGGAGGGCCGGTGCCCCCCCCTGCAGTGCGCACTCCGCCTGCTTCCCGCCCAAAGGGCCCAGCGCTGAAGTCCGGGACGAAGCCCGGGCCCATCAACATGCGCATGCTCATGGCCACTGCTGATACCAGCCCGTCGCAGATGACCGCTTCGGGCAGGAAAAAGGTGGATAAAGCTGCCCGCTCGCCTGCCAAGTCCCATTCTCCTGTTTCCCTGCGCCTGGCTAACTTCCTGCAGTAGGCGTAGTGGTGCTAGGTGTGCGCACGCCTCCATCTTCCTGCCCTAGCGGGTCAGTGCAGGGAAGGCCGGGACGAAGCCCAGGCACATCAATATTCGCATGCTAAGGGCCACTGCTGATACGAGCCCATCGCAGATGACTGCTTCTGGAATGAAGGTGGTGGAAAAAGCTGCCCGCTCGCCCGCCAAGTCCCCGACTGCTGTGTCGCTGCGTCTGGCTAACTTCCTGCAGTTAGTGCTGTTAGGTGTGCGGAAGGAGGCCACGCAGCCTGGCTTTCATGCTGCAGTGCTACTGGTACCACCAGGGTTGGACTGGGGTGGGCACAGAGGGCAATCGGTCCTACCGTATCCATTTTGTGATGTGCTCATTTTGTTGGCATGGCATAGAGGATGATACTAGGGACATGGAATTTCGGTTGTTGTCTTAGCCAGACTAGTGCGGTGCGGCACTGTCGAGATGCTGAACTATGACCAGCCGTTATGAGATGACAGCCCATTGACATCAATGTTCTGCTCTTTCACTGTGATCAAGCAAGCAACCACACCCCACCTCAAAATGCTGCAATAATGAATCACTGTCTGCTTAAATTGATAGAGCCGAACCCCTTTGTGGAGTAAAGGTACAACAAATCCCTTCCATTAACCAATACTGGGTATAGGGTACCACGGATCACAGACAAAACTAAACCAATGTATCAGTCGAATCTTTGCATCGGACAGAATTGTTTAGGGCTCTTCCTCCCCGGTTGGAAGTCCGGAGGAACGTTGCACAGCAGCCGCACCCCATCACCTAGCACATGCAGGGTAATTGTCACTGATGTCCCTACTCCATGGGATGGACATGTCAGTGAACCCATGAAGCAACAGTAGCACGTGCTTTTAAGAAAAAAAAAAGGGAAAGCGAACGAGAAAGCTGTAGCGCATGGCGGGCCAGAGAGCGTGTACGTGTGCCCTTCACAGTGCCAATGAGGACTCTTGAAGGCAACATAACTGCTGCGAAGCGGATGTGGGTTTATCCCGTCAAGAGTCCGGCCGGCCCTGAGACCGTTATAGTAGAGCAGCAGGGTTATCATCTGATTCTGAGTGTAGTCCAGCCTTGTCTGTGCCCTCGACGCCCAGACGCAGAGGTTAGAAGTGATGGAATATAAGTGCGATGGATATCAGGGACACCGGCGCCACCCTTGTGCCAAGACATGTCAATGGAATGCCATGTCGTGAGGTGCAGAACAAACACCAGGTCAAACACACTCTTGGCTGCTCCAAGCTTGAATATTATGCCTCCCTAAATGCACCCTCCCACCCTCCTCCCCTCATCCCCTGCTCTCCATAGGCTTGCCGGTCCTCCACCCCCCCATCCATCGGCAATCCGCTCTCGTGCCCACCACAGTCCCCCCAACTCCTCCCCGTGCCATCCCCCATCCTTGCTGCCCCCTTCCTCCACGTGCTGCTTGCCTGCCCTCTTCCTCCCCGTGCTGCTTGCCTGCTCCCTTCCTCCCCATGCTGCTTGCCTGCTCCCTTCCTCCCCGTGCTGCTTGCCTGCTCCCTTCCTTCTCAGTCCCCTCCTCTGCTTCACCCTCATCCCACCCCCTCCCCATCTTGCAACCGCTATCCTTGAGCTCCTACCCCATCCTCCCCCAGGCCAGCAGTTCCCCCACCCCAAACCCCTGCACCATGCACCTCTCTCCCATCCTCCACACGCTGACTGTTGCACGAACCTGCACCTCCCATCCTCCATCCCTCTACTGTGCTTGCTTGCACATGCACCTGCCTATCTCCTACCACTGCCACACATGCCCGCTTCCCTGGCCTGCTTGGGGCGGGAAAGAAGGGAGGGAGGGCGCGGAGAGGTGAGGGGGAAGGAGGAGGAGGGTGGGGCTAATACACAGGACACAATAGGGGCTTCTGGAAGTTCCCGGTGCGGACTCGTGATCCTGAGCGGATCCCCAGCAGTGCATAGGTGAGGCCCAGAGGCCCAGCCCTCGCTTGCTGTCCAGGGTGTCAGGTGTGCTCCCCCACACCCCCGCTGCTGCTGCTGCTCCTGCTGCCTGTGCTTTTGAGGATCCTATCATAACACACGCTCAACCACCAACCACCAGGCATCGCTCCCCACCGCAGTGATGTGAACAGCTCACCAGTGCGGACGCGTGATCCTGAGCGGATGCCAGAAAGTGCATTGGTAAGACCCAGCCCGCGCTTGCTGTCCAGGGCGTCAGGTGTGCTCCCCCGCACCCCCCCCGCTCCCGCTGCTGCCGGTGCGGGCGCCATCCCGCCTGCAGCAGGGGCTCTGCGCGCCCCTGACCCGCTGCCTGTGCGCCCATAGGCATGGCGCTCAGCTTCCGCCTGGGGTGAGGGGGAGGGTGAGGGGGAGGGGGAGGGGGAGGGGGAGGGGGAGATGGGGTGTGGTGAATGCTCGTGTCAAACACCTGCAGCAGGGGCCCTGCACGCCCCCGACCCACTGCCTGTGCGCCCATAGGCGTGGCGCTCCGCCTCCGCCTGAATTGAGGGGAGGGGAAAGGCGGGGAGAGGGGGGGAGAGGGGGGGAGAGGGGGGGAGAGGGGGGGAGAGGGGGGGAAAGGGGGGGAAAGGGGGGAGAGGGGGGGAGAAGGGGGGAGAGGGTGGGAGAGGGTGAATGCTCCTTTTGATACCAGATACCATCTGCAGCAGGGGCTCCGCGTGCCCCTGACCCCCGGGGCGAAGGAGAGAGGGAAGGGGGAAAGGGAGGGGAGGAAGTGGGGAATCTCACCTGTGTGCAGCACGGGGCTCAGAGTGCCGAGGGCTCTCCATGGGCAACTTTAATGAGTGCCGAGGGCTCTCCATGGACAACCTTAATGAGTGCCGAGGGCTCTCCATCGGCAACCTTAATGAGTGCCCTTCCAGCTATATCAACCCCTACCCCCTCACCTCCCTCACCTCCTCCCTCAACCCCCTCTCAACCCCTCCCCTCGCCTCCTCGTCTGCATGTGGTATGCCCGTATGGGGCTCCGGTGCCGAGGGCTCTCCATGGGCGACCTAAGTACCTCCCATTCACCCCAACCAGCCACTCAACCGTTCAACCCACTCATCACCGCTCATCACCTCACTCCACCCCTCAACCCCTCCACCCCTCCACACCTCAACCCCACTCCTCACCTCCTCGTCCGCGTGCGGCATGGGGCTCCGGTGCCGAGGGCTCTCCATGGGCGACCATAGTACGTCCCATTGAGCCATACCAAAGACTAAGTGGTCTCATTCAGCCCTACAAGAGCCTATCAGCCTACAGAACGTTCCTCACCTCCTCGTCCGCGTGGGGCATGGGGCTCCGGTGCCGAGGGCGCGCCAAGTCCGCGTCTGGCGGGATGCAGGGCGATGGGAGCGAGACGCGGAGGGGGAGCGTTGTGAGTCACCAGAGGAAGTGCAAGCGAATTATAGACAAGCCGACAGAACGGAGGAGAGACGGGGCGGGGGGGTCGGTGGGAGGGGAGGGGAAGGTGCGAAGGGGAAGGGGAATAAGAAGAGTGCAAGACACACAAGGAATGGGAGGAATAATAGAGGTGGTGTTTAAAAGCTGAAGCTGACCTGCTGCATTGGCAGCGGGCGATGGTGCTGCAGCTGCCGCATTTGCACCCTGCACAGGAGAGCACAGGAGAGCATAGGAGAGAACAGGAGAGCATAGGAGAGCACAGGAGAGCACAGGAGAGCATAGGAGAGCACAGGAGAGCATAGGAGAGCACAGGAGAGCACAGGAGAGCATAGGAGAGCACAGGAGAGCACAGGAGAGCACATAGGAGAGCACAGGAGAGCACAGGAGCGCATAGGAGAGCACAGGAGAGCATAGGAGAGCACAGGAGAGCACAGGAGAGCACAGGAGAGCATAGGAGAGCATAGGAGAGCACAGGAGAGCACAGGAGAGCACAGGAGAGCACAGGAGAGCATAGGAGAGCATAGGAGAGCATAGGAGAGCATAAAAGAGCACAGGAGAGCATAGGAGAGCATAGGAGAGCACAGGAGAGCATAGGAGAGCATAGGAGAGCATAGGAGAGCATAGGAGAGCATAGGAGAGCATAGGAGAGCATAGGAGAGCATAGGAGAGCATAGGAGAGCACAGGAGAGCATAGGAGAGCATAGGATAGCATACGAGAGCATAGGAGAGCACAGGAGAGCATAGGAGAGCATAGGAGAGCACAAGAGAGCATAGGAGAGCACAGGAGAGCATAAGAGGGCATAGGAGAGCACAGGAGAGCATAGGAGAGCATAGGAGAGCACAGGAGAGCATAGGAGAGCACAGGAGAGCATAGGAGAGCATAGGAGAGCACAGGAGAGCATAGGAGAGCATAGGAGAGCATAGGAGAGCACAGGAGAGCATAGGAGAGCATAGGAGAGCATAGGAGAGCATAGGAGAGCATAGGAGAGCATAGGAGAGCACAGGAGAGCACAGGAGAGCATAGGAGAGCATACGAGAGCATAGGAGAGCACAGGAGAGCATAGGAGAGCATAGGAGAGCACAAGAGAGCATAGGAGAGCACAGGAGAGCATAAGAGGGCATAGGAGAGCACAGGAGAGCATAGGAGAGCATAGGAGAGCACAGGAGAGCATAGGAGAGCATAGGAGAGCACAGGAGAGCATAGGAGAGCATAGGAGAGCATAGGAGAGCACAGGAGAGCACAGGAGAGCATAGGAGAGCATACGAGGGCATACGAGAGCATAGGAGAGCACAGGAGAGCATAGGAGAGCATAGGAGAGCACAAGAGAGCATAGGAGAGCACAGGAGAGCATAAGAGGGCATAGGAGAGCACAGGAGAGCATAGGAGAGCATAGGAGAGCACAGGAGAGCATAGGAGAGCATAGGAGAGCACAGGAGAGCATAGGAGAGCACAGGAGAGCATAGGAGAGCATAGGAGAGCACAGGAGAGCATAGGAGAGCATAGGAGAGCATAGGAGAGCATAGGAGAGCACAGGAGAGCATAGGAGAGCATAGGAGAGCATAGGAGAGCATAGGAGAGCACATACACACACGGGGACATGCAGTGGTGTGCATTACCCCACACACATGCCCACACAAGCATGCCCACACAAGCATGCCCACACACACATGCCCACACAAGCATGCCCACACACACATGCCCACACAAGCATGCCCACACAAGCATGACCACACACACAGAAACACACATGCACGCACACACGGAAACACAGAGATGCACACACGCACTTAAGTACAGAAGGAAGTTAGCATCGCCAAGCCAGGAGACCATGAAGCCAAGAGAGAACGGAGGGATACAGGATAGAGAGCAGGAAGAGAGCACATACCAGCATGCGAGGCGCGGCAACAGAAGCCTGCGACTGCTGGTACTTGAGAATAGTCCAGTCGAACACATAGTCAAACTGGAAACCTGGCGCGCACACAGGCACCGACACACACACACACACACATACACCAAAGAGCAGTCAGGCACAGAGGGACAATCAGGCACACATGAAGAGCCAAAAACGCACACCACACACGTTCAGCAGCAACGTGTGACAGGCACCAAAAACCAATGGACGTTCCAGACACTTCCTCCATCAACCAGGAACGGGTACCACATGCCACGCCCCACACACACCTTCCCGGATGAAAAGATCCCGGGAGAGGCGCTTGAGGTACGCATAGACGGGAGGGCAGGGAGACATGGGGAAGCCTTATTGTCTGGAACGAGGTCCGCCCACCCCATGCCACGCCCCACACGAATGTACCTTCCCGAATGAAGAGCTCTCGAATAAGGAAGAGGCGTTTGAGGCACGCATAGTCCGGACGGCAGGGAGGCCTTATTGACTGGAACGCGGCCCGCCCACGCCATGCCACGCCCCACACGAACGTACCTTCCCGAACGAAGAGCTCCCAAAAGAGGCGCTTGAGGCATGCATAGTCGGGAGGGCAGGGAGCCCACCCCCACAGGTATGAATTGTCCGGAACGAGGCCCGCCCACCCCACGCCACGTACCTTGATTTTGCAGGGTGTTTTTGAGAATTCTCAAAAACACCCTGCAGAATTGTCTGGAACGAGGCCCGCCCACCCCACGCCACGTACCTTCCCGAGAAGAGAGACCAGAAGAGGCGCTTGAGGTACTCATAGTCGGGCTTGTCGTCGAAGCGCAGCGAGCGGCTCTGAGGTGACTACAGACGCCTGCTACATCCCACACGTGATAGGAGTCTAGTTTTGAGGCGCCTCAAAACTGAACAGACGCCTGCTACATCCCACACGTACCTTCCCGGATGAACAGGTCGCGGAAGAGGCGCTTGAGGTATGCATAGTCGGGCTTGTCGTCGAAGCGCAGCGAGCGGCAGTAGTGGAAGTAGGAGGCGAGCTCAGTGGGGTAGCCCTTGCAGAGGACCTCTATGGGAGTGGACATCTTCTTCTCGCTGATCTTCTCGTACTTCTGTTTCTTGGTGCCCGCCTTCAGTCCCTGCCAGGGCAGGCTGCAGAGGCGAAACGCACAAAGCACACAAAAAGGTACATGAGCACACAGGTGAGGTCCGTGGGGTAGCCCTTGCAGAGGACACCTATGGGCGTGGGCATTTTTCCTCACTGGTCTTCTCGTACTTCTGCTTCTTGGTGCCTGCCTTCAGTCCCTGCCAGGGCAGACTGCAGCAGAGAACATACCAATCACAAGAGGACACATGCGTGCATGAGCACATAGCCCGACCAACAGAGCGCTCTCCACGTCATTGCATCCGAGTCAACTTGAGCGCAAGCATCTCGCCTTCCTTTGAGAAAGCACACGAGCACGTAGCGCAACATGCAGCGCCAGCTCCTATAGAAGTTGTGCGCCATGTGCGCTAACACTCAGCGCTTCATGTTTCACCACGAAGCGCTAGCTCCTACACAACTCTCTCACAGAGCACCTTCCTCGAAGAACGTCATGAGAACAGAACGAACGGAGTGCCATATCCCCTCAACCACCCAGACACGCCACAGCGCATCTTCCTCGAAGAAAGGTCAAGAGAACAGAAAAACGGAGTGCCGTATCCCCTCAACCACCCCACAGCGCACCTTCCTCGAAGGAAATACATGAGCACGTAGCCCAGAGACTCCAGATCGTCCCTCCGGCTTTGCTCTGCCAGCAACAAGCGCATGAGCAGGGATGAGGCAACGAATCAGGTAACATGAGCGTGCGAGCAACGTGCGGGCACAGTATGCGATACGAACATGGCACGAAAAGAGCACAAGTGAGCAGGGACGAGGGGCGAGAGACGAGAGGCGAGAGGCGAGAGGCGAGAGGCGGGAGGAACACACCGATGCCAAGATGTGTGTTGATGCTGGCGTAACGAGCCGTCCCCGTGAGGTTCTTGTTCTCTCTGCACCACCGCAGCAGCGAGCAACACCACGCACGCGGGGGAAGAGAGCGGGGGAGAAGAGACTCGAGAGCGCGGATGAAGACTACTCGCGGATGAAGACTACTCGCGGAAGAGCAGAAGCGGAGGAGAGGAACGCGCGCGGAGAGGCATCGAGGGAAACTCACACACAGGATAGGAGCGGGATTTTCGCGGATCATCGCTAGGCAGGGCGCGGATGGATGCAGGGCAGGGCGCGGATGGATGCAAGGGCGCGGATGGATGCAGGGCAGGCAAGGAGAGGAACGATTGGGAAGGCCAGGGAATGGCGGAATTTGGGCGGGAACGTGTGACAACAATTCCAGGACTGCGAAGTCGACTTTAAGCGCCTCCCTTCGCCGGGCAACGCAGAATGGATGCACCTGTAAGGGACGTGCTGATTGAGACGCTTATAACGCACCTGTAAGGGACGTGCTGATTGAGATGCTTATAACGCACCTGTAAGGGATGTGCCGCCGTATAACGCACCTATAAGGGATGTGCTGGTGCGTGGTGGGGTCGCGGTACTTCTTAGCGAGGCCGAAGTCGATGATGTACACCTGGTTGGCTCGCCTGCCCAGCCCCATCAGGAAATTGTCCGGCTTGATGTCACGATGCAGGAAGCTCTTGGAGTGCACGTACTCCACGCGGTTAATCTGCCGGAACAGTGGAAGTTGGGGAGTGGAACTGGTTGTTTAAACGACTCAGACACTATCCGGTCTGATGTCGCGATCTTCGAGTGCGCCTACGCCACGCGGTTTAACTGACAGAGTCGGGAAAGGCGGGGTGTGGGAAGAGAGAGGCAGGTCTAAGAAGCCACGCGTCGGAAACTCTGGTGAGCTTCCACGTTCTAACTCCATCTCTTTGCGTTACAGCTCCTCCCTCCGAGGCTCCCTGTCCCTCAACCTCCCGAAGCAACTCAGGCTTCAGCGTCTCTCGACACATCTGTAGTGGCCCATTCAATGTCGGTCGGCGATCAAGCAGCGAATATCGTCAACTAGAGCGTGCCTCCTTTCCGTCCATCCCAACGTAGAAACCTGTTTCTAAACCGCCGCCCGGCTCTCAGGCTACCAGTCAGTTTCGACACTGCCGGTCTGTTTCGATACTTCCGGTCTGTTTCCAAGCTACTGGTCTGTTCCCATAACCACAGCCACTCCAGCTAGCAGCTTGAGCCACGCGGGGTACGGGAAAAAAACTTGTCGATTTTTCAGCGGTAAGACTGCCGCGCCATCTCTCGCGCCATCTCGCGCCATCTACGCCGATGCACTTCGCGCGGACACTGCAAAAAGCCCCCACACCGAATAATATCCACGAGCAGAATCCCGCCGCCGCTCACCAACGGGTCCGCGACCATGAGCACGGTATTGAGCGAGAAATGAACGGAAGAGAACTCCCCGGCACAGAATAATTAAAAGGGGGTTCAGAACACCCACCAGCTGGTCCGCGAGCATGAGAACGGTCTTGAGCGAAAACTTCCGCGCGCAGAAGTTGAAGAGATCCTCGAGGCTGGGCCCGAGCAGGTCGATGACCATGACATTGTAGTCACCCTCCACGCCGAACCACCGGATGTTCGGGATGCCGGCTGCGACAACGGCGGCGAGGGAAGATAAGGTAAAGCGACGCTAAGAAATCGCGAAGAAGGTGATGTTAACGCGTGTGGTCCATGAAAGTATGAACGATAATCTCCCGAATATCCGTAAAATCGCCATAGCGCCGACGAAAAAAACGCATATTATCGTTCGGAAGGATTTAGAAAAGAGACCGGGAACTACGGTTAAGATACGCACTTCCTCCTTGGAGAATCCTGTAGAGCTTCGATTCGTAGAGTAGCTGCGGATGCTTCGTCTTGGTCGATTCCTACATGTAAAACCGCCATGAAAATCGGCCGTCAGCGACATAGAGGAAAAAGCCTAGGATGCGAAATTAGAGAATATGACGTCCGAGTGGTTACCAGCTTTATGCCGACTTCTTCATTTGTCTGAACGTTCGTTCCTGTTGACGGAATAAGGGATACCGGCCGGCAGTGGAAGCTTGAGATTTTGAGACGGCAAACGACGTAACTCTTGAAAGTATAATTGATCCTGCTGAGAAAAGAACGATGGTGCTACGTTGAAACCAAAGGCTGAATAGAACTGCTCACCAAGGTAGATCTCGCCGAAAGATCCGCTACCGATTTTTCTCCCTAGCCTAAACTTGTTCGCAATTCTGGGCTCCATGCCCGGAAGCTTGGAAAAGGGTCGTACAAACCTAACCTATCCCCCTATCACCAACACTATTTTTCCCTCTTTCGGTCACCCACTTTCCGGTACCTAAGAGCACCCTAAACCAACTTTTAGGTCCAGGGCCCAGAAGAGCAGGGCCCTGAACTAGGGTTAGGCCACGTCGTCCTGCCTTTGGGTGATAACTATGAACCTATGTTCAGCTAACCATTAGGTCATCCATGGATTGGGTGGGCTATTGACAGGGGGAAAGGTCTAGGAGAGGAGAGAGACTGCTGGATTTGAAATTGTCAACTTTTGGTTGGAGACCCTAGCAGTCCTAGAACAATGGTCCTACCCAAGTACAGGTGTAGGAGCAGTAGGAGAGAGGGAGAAATGGTGGTGTGGTGGATAGAGAGAAAGTGGAATGGGATGGAGTGAGATGAGTGAAAGAAGATGAGGTTGGACAAGGACAAGGCGATTCATCGTGGTCAGCTGACGATGATCCCAGGGTGGGTATATTCGCAGCTAGGGAAACCCTTTTGGCGAAGGCTTGTCGAGTAGCGTAGGCGAAAATATTGACTGGAACACAGCTGAGCGAATAATAAATGCGAGTGTTACTTTCTGTTGCGACCAGGCGATGGAAAGTGGTTGGTGCTAGTGTTTGCATGTGACTGTTTGGCTGTATGTGTGGCTGAGGTGGACTGTGGTGCTGTGCGGTGGGCCGGATGCATGGTTCACGCTCAGCCAAACCTAGGAAGTTTGGTGTGGGTGGATGGCATGGGAGATGGGTTTGTAGGTCAGCTGAACATGAGGCTAGGCTTGAACTTGATTGGCTCAAGCTCTGGTTCTGACACTAAGGAATATGCGAGATTTTCGAGTCGGGCGTTTGCGATCTCCCACCATTACCCGCTCGCGAACAATTTCGTGAGATTTTTTGTTCAGTTGTGTAACAGCATGATCTGTCGCGAAGATGGATCCAAGTCAGGTTTGGGATGGATGGATGACGGAATGAAGCTGGTTACAGCAGCAGAAATGTCCCTAGTGTCGCCAAATCTCCCCGGAGTGGGACCCTCCGAATCCTGGGGCGTTCTTCGTTTCACTCCTGGTTTCAAAATGCTTCTTCAGAATTGCTCCGCCGTTCGACCCTAAGTTTCGCGTGGCGATATCCGTTCGATTCATTCCATGCTTGGCTCATCTATGGTTTCATACCTGTGCTTGTGCCAGGACCATTCATCACGAACAGGCTACCCGAAACAGCCTTCTAATCTGTAGGCATGTCTTCGGCGTAATCTGAGCGGATCGCTCCGTAAAAGAGGACAATTTTTCGGGGAAGTGTGAACTGGGGACGGGAGAAGTAGTTTTTGGGTTGAGTGGATTGCTGCACGAGGAGGGCAAAAAGGATCATATATGCTGTTCGAATCTTAAAGCAGGAGCTTATGGCGGCCGCAGCGGTGCGGCTGTTGCGCGAGGGACGCGTCGAGGGTATGGAGGCACCGACCGTGGTGCTGAGTGACACGTGTCACGTTCTGGGTGGCTGGCAGATCTTGCGTCACATGGTTGAGTCCCTGGTTCGAGCGATCCACTGCAATCGCGCGCAGGCGAGGTATGTGTGTGTCTGCTGACGTGCCACGTGTATCGGACCCTGACATGCCACGTGTCCGGGATACACTCACGTGCCACGTGGACATGGAGCGCTGCCGCTAGTGCAGCCCCGACAGCAGAACGATGCTGATTCGGATGACTGCCTTAATGTACTATTGCTCGCACTCCTCCCCTCTCTCCCTTCCCCCACCTCCTCTCCTCTTCTCCTCTTTCTTGCCGCCATCCCCCACACCTTCCCGGTGTTCCCGCCTCGCTCCGTGCTACATCTTCTACAACGTTCCCCTCGCTCTCACCCCCTCTTCCTCCCCCCCCCCCCCCCCCCCCCCAACACCCTCTCAGCCGAGCCGTGCTTGTGCTCTCCTCGCCCCGTGCGGCCATGGCTCCCACCCTCGAGCTGCCCGCTGGCTTGTGCGCATGTCACTGCACGGCGCTGGACTGCTACAGTGATCCCATGGGTTGGGGACAGCCATTTCTGCCGTCCTGTGGTCCGGATCAAGACAACTGCAGCAAGGAAGGCAGCAGCAGCAGCAGCAGCAGCAGCAGCTTTTGCAACGTCTGGGACCTGGTGTCGCTTGAGCGTCGCATCCTGTAATCTTCTTTGATTCAATGCCCGCATTCTGTAATATCCCTGATCCCGTATGCCTTGAAGCTCTCTACACTGGCACTATTGCGCACAACATTTGAACCCGAACCTGTCATGCAGGCACGGCTTCCTAGTTCACTCTCCATGGCCCGTGCCGGGCCTCACTCCCTTCATTCCCGCTCCTTCCGCCCCCTCTCCACTCATCCCATCCCATGCACATGTGTTTCGAGTCGACTCAAAATACACTGTGCCTAGCTTCCTTTCATTCACGCTCCTTCCCCGCCCCCTCTCCATTCATCCCATCCCATGCACATGTGTTTCGATCGAGTCGACTCCAAAAACACCGTGCCTAGCTTCCTTCCGTTCGCGCTCCTTCCGCCCCCTCTCCATCCCATCCCGTCCCCTCTGCATGTGTCCTCTCTCTCCTTATTTCCCAACCAGCCTGGCAGCCAAGGCCCCAGCAGCAGAGGCGGATTCAGCTGCGGGCCAAAGCTCTCCGTCCGTGGTTGTGTTTGACTCGGTAGGTACGTCCATCCATCCAGTGGTGGGATTCCCTTGCCTTCTTCTTTTGAGGCGCCTCAAAAATATGCCAAGCCGGCAGCAGCCGAGGCAGGTTCAGCCGCGGGCCAAGGCTCTCCGTCCGTGGCCGCAGGTTCAGCAGCCGAGGCAGGTTCAGACTCGGTAGGTACGTGGAATTCTCTTGGCATTTTCAAAGCTCAGGGCATCGGGTCGGGTTTGATTGAGACGTCTCACAATCTGTTCTTCTTCTCACGGGGGATGCTTTGCCATGGATCTTTCCCACTCCTTTCTGGTCCAAGTCGTTTCCACTCCTTCTCTGTCTCCCTTTCTGGCCCAAGCCTTCCATGTTTCCGCTCCCTCTTCTGCAAGACAAATGCTGTGCTTCTTGCTCTTCTTGCGCTTCTTGCTCTTCTTGCGCTTCTTGCTCTTCTTGCGCTTCTTGCTCTTCTTGCGCTTCTTGCGCTTTGACTCCTCTACCTGTCTCGTACTCACTCACACCTCCCCTCTCTATTTTCTCCCCCACCCTTGCCCCCTCGCATCCCCTGGCCTCTCCCCCCTGCCCGTTTACCCCCCTTCTCCCACGTTTACCCCCCTTCTCCCATGTCTACCCCCCTTCTCCCATGTCTACCCCTATCCCATCCACTCGTCCCTCTCCCTCCAACCCCCCCCCTTTCCCCTCTCTACCATATCTCTTGTCCCATACCACCAACCATCCCCGGCTCCCAGCTGGACTCATTTCTGCACCACAACTCCCCGGCTGCTCTGCTGGCGCTGCTCAGGCGACTGCAGTGGCATGGTAGGGGGTGTGATGTGGGGTAATGGGCATGTGGGTAATGGGCATGGGTAATGGGCATGGGTAATGGGTAATGGGCATGTGGTAATGGGCATGGGTAATGGGCATGTGGTAATGGGCATGTGGTAATGGGCATGTGGTAATGGGCATGTGGGTAATGGGCATGGGTAATGGGCATGTGGTAATGGGCATGTGGTAATGGGCATGTCATATTGGGCATGGTTAATGGGCATGGGGTAATAGGCATGCAGGTATGGTAGGGGGTGTGGGTTTCGGGGTATGGGGCCATACTAGGAAGTTTGGGGCAAGGGGTATGGGCCCAGGCTAGAGGGGGCATGGGGCAATGCGCATGGGGGGGCGTGGTAGGGGGTGGCTCACGTGCCTGGTTGATGTCTTGACGAGTGAGTGTGCTGGGGTTGAGATGGATTATTGGATAGAATGCAGCCAGAAGCAGGTTGTATCAGCAGGTTGCATGTGCCTGTATGGGGCCATGATCCAAATGACTCCCACCTGCTTCTTCCCTCTCTCTTATTCTCTCACTCGCTCACTCTTTCTCACTCGCTCACTCTTTCTCACTCGCTCACTCTTTCTCACTCGCTCACTCTTTCTCACTCGCTCACTCTTTCTCACTCGCTCACTTCCGGGATTCCTCACTCACTCTTTATCCCACCCACCCACCCCCCTTCACCCTCCCCTCTACCCTCCCTTCCCTCCAGCCTCGGTATCGGGACTTCTCATCCTATCCCACGCTGACGTCACCCCACCAGCTGTCACCTCCTCCTTGTGCCACATGGCACACGCCCTCCTCTCCCTCGAGCCACATCCAGGGCACTCCCCCCCTCTGTCCCTCCCGCTCTCCCTCCTGCTCTCTTCCCCCTCACTCCCGCACTGCTCCTCCGTGTCCCCTCACCTGGTGGCCGGCTCAGCCGCTGCTCCTGGCGCTACAGGCAACACCGTCAGCAGCACAAGTAGAACCACCACCAGCAGCAGCAGCAGCAGCAGCAACGGCAGTACCAGCAGCTCTGGAAGGGGGGATAGGCACTTGCTGCCTGGAGGGATCCTGGTGTTGCAGCAGAAGAGGGCTTCGGGAAAATTCCGAACCGCGGTAGGTTATCTTGCTTAAACTGTCATGGTCTTGTCTCTGCTCCTTGGTGCTCCTAAAGGGGCCCTGCACATAGATGCCCACTCCAAGAGCCCTGTGCACACACCACAACCAGACCAAACCCAACTCTCCTCGCCCCGCTTCCCCCCTCCACGTACCTCCACGCACCTTCAAATCAGCACGAGGAGTATCGGTTTGACTCGCAAGGGGCTGTGCACATAGACGCCCACTCCAAAGGGCACGTAAGCATACCAGAACCCGCCCCTGCCAGTGGCAAAAGCACAGGCGGCCTGAAGCCATCTCTTCCAAGCGCGGAGCAGCAGCCTCTGGCCGACAGATCCCACAGGGAAGGGTTCGGGGAGCAAGATAAGGGGCAGGCGCATGGGCGAGAGGGGCGGATGACGGTGCATGACGGCGGGGTAATGGATGGGGCGTGCAGGGAGGGAGGGAGCGAGGAGGCGGCAGCTGTAGAGGTGATCAGGAAGACGGGAGATCAGGCACCTGAGGTGAGCGGCAGTTGAAATCATCTGTCTGTGTGATGCAAGTGACTCGTGACTCTCGACTTTTGAGTCGACTCAAAAGTGACTCTTGAGTCAACTCAAGAGGTGATCGGGAAGACGGGAGATCAGGCACCTGAGGTGAGTGGCAGTTGAGGTGATTCGACTGGCGAGTGTGTGGCTGGTGAGTGGAAAGTATATTTTTCAATCGCCTAAGAAATATAATCGACTGGCGAGGGACTGGCTGGTGAGTGGAAAGCCCTGGAAGGAGAGTCTTTTGGTGTGTTGGTGAGTGGCTGGTGGAGAGTCCTTCCCTTCGCCACTTTCGTGCGTCTTTCCTCTGCCCCTCACACCTTCCCTGTCGCAGGTTTCCTTCCGCCTGGAGTTGTCTGTGGAGGAGCGAGCAGCGAGAGAGAAAGTTGTGCTTCCATACGAGCACCGAGGTTGGTTGCAACCCCTCCCACCCCCTCCCACCCCCTACCACCGCTCCCAACCACTCCCAACCCCTCCCACTTCCCTGCATGGCTTGCTCGTCTCTTTCCTCATCTCTTTTCGCCTCCTCACCTTGTCTCTCTCTTACTCTATGCTCTTCTCTTTGGCTTGATGGCGTTTGGTTTCATTTTCCTCCTCGTGTTTCCGGCCCGTATCCAGGTGAAACTGGCCCGATCAAGATATACGACGGGAGAAGGAGCCTTGCGCCAAGCCACATCAAGGGGGCAAAGATTTACGGAGAGGGTTCAGTTGGTGCTACTGTTTCAGCTGGTATGGCTAGGGTTTCGGTGGGGGCAAGTGGGGGCGAGTGGAACGAAGGTGGGGGTTTGATTCATTATGAGCGTGATTCGGATGACGAATACCCAGATTCGGACGAAGACCCTGATGATGATCTGGATATATAGCATTTTGCGTTTAGATTGTATGATGTTTTGACTCGTATACTGGCCGTATACGTTTCTCAACTCCTGGGGAAGTGGTGTAGACGCGATTTAATCACACTGACAACACCCTGTACACCGCCTCAAACTCCTGCTTGTATCTCCCCTGACGCATTTCGAAATCACATCCTCACTCGAACCTCGAAGATAACGTAAGTTTCCCAACTGGTCATGGCGGTTGCTGGTGTGCTAGGATCAAGACTCCGCAGGCTGCAGTGACAACTAGCAAGCACTCGATCTGGCGTTGTTACCTTGAGAGCTGCGTGGCGAACGGGGATGAAGCCGCTAAGGAAAGCTAGCCCGGAACGGATAGTCTTGTCTCGAACCGCAGCTGGCGGAGAGTGATCGGATTCTAGGGTTTGCGCTAGCTCGGCCGTTGGGGTTTCGCTGCTTGGAATTGTCTCCGTTGGTGCTGTTAGTTGGCAGCATGCCGTGCCGTTAACGCGAGCGAACTACAGACCGTCGTACCGACGCGAACCTCGCTTGTGTTGCGTCGAGTCGAGTCGAGGCGTCGCGAATCGTCGCTACGTTTGAGGGGTCTCGCTTCACTCGTTGCACACCACCACTCCGTGCTTCGCATTGCGGCGGCTGACTTGTGAGAGATTTCTGAGAGATTTCTGAGAATTCTCAAAAGTCTCGCTTCGATCGCCGCACACCACCGCTCCGTGCTTCGCATCGCGGCTGACTCGAGCCGCTTCAGAACGCCCTGAGAGCGCGCTCCTTCGCTCCGTCCGTTCGCGTCTTAATCCGCTTCGATTCCCGCTACAGTCCCCAATGGACGACTACGATGCTCTAGATGATTTCGACTTCGAGCAAACCCTCGGCCCCGGGCCGCTCCCGCCCTCCGCGCCCGCCTTCAGCACCGCCGTCCCCGCTCCTGCGGCCGGTGCGGCCGCGGCCGCGGAGCCGAGCGTCGGCCCTGGCGGACCCGGCGGGAATTTCGGCGCAAGGCCCGATGGGTTTGGCACGGGATCGGCCCAGCACCCGCAACCCCCCTACCAGCAGCAGCAGCAGTTCCCCCAACATCCGCACCAGCAGCACCAGCAACCGCACCAGCAGCCGCCGCATGATATGGGCGGGCATGGGGGGGGACATGGGGGGGCGCACGGTGGTCCGCCTCCCCCGGGGGGGGGATTCCGGCGGAACTACCGGCAGACGGTGTGCCGGCACTGGCTGCGCGGGCTGTGTATGAAGGGCGCGGAGTGCGGGTTCCTGCACCAGTATGACAAGAGCCGCATGCCGGTGTGCCGGTACTTCGCGCGCTGGGGCGAGTGCAGGGAGCCGGACTGCGTGTACAAGCACACCAATGAGGACGTGAAAGAATGCAATATGTACGTGATGAGGGTTTTTTAGTCCACTCTCAAGTTACCCGAAGTGTTCGTGATGAGGGCTCTACATTCGACTCAGAAATTACCCGAAGTGTACGTGATGTGGGGGACGGCTACTCCTCTGCTCCTCTTAGGTCTCTAATCGCCTCGTGCTGATGGTTTTGAGTTAGTAGACCAATTGGTGGTTACTTTATCCGCCATTCCTGTATCCTGTATATTCTCATGTTTCCTTTTGGTGGTGGCGGGGTTTTGTTATCTCCTTATTCTGTACCCAGAATTGTGTATATAAGTGTGGCTGGCGTTTGTAGGTGGTGTAGGAACTGAGAGTGTGGCGCTCCCTTGTAATTTTGCATCAATTATTTCTTGTTAACCCTTTTTCCTGATAATAAAAGCTTGCCTTTCACCTCCTCCTTTTGCAGCGATCGCTCAGCTTCACTCATCCTCATTCCTCTCCATCCTCGCATGCCCACATGCTTGCAAATTCATAACCCCATCCTGCCATCCTGCCATTGCATGTGCTCTGGCCTCTTCACGGCCTCATTCATGATTATTTTTACGCATTATGAGCTCTATGGTTTCGTGCTGCTGCCTGCTGTTATTTGCCTTCCTTGCGTTTGCAGCTGGAATCTAACGCGGACAAGAAGTTAGCTAGAGTCGTTTCGACTGTGACATTAGTGCAGCGTGGCTCTACTCAGTGTATGTGACTGTATGCGATGTGCCATTCTCCTTGAGGAAAGATTCTCATTTTCCCGATCCCTGTTACCCATCATTCAACCACTCCCCACCACTCCCCACCCCCCCGCTCTCCAGGTATAAGCTTGGGTTCTGCCCGAACGGGCCGGATTGTCGCTACCGACACCAAAAGCTGCCGGGACCTCCCCCCCCTGTGGAGGCCTTGGCGGAAAAGTTTCAGCTGCAGCTGCAGCAGCGCCCGCCCTTCCACTTCGCGGGGGGGATGGGGGGCGGAGGGGGAGGGGGCATGGGGGGAGGCATGGGGGGAGGCATGGGCGGAGGTATGGGGGGAGGAATGGGGGGGATGGGGGTGGGGAATGGGGGCCCCATGGGGGGAGGCAACAAGCCTGTGCGGTTCTTTTCTGGTCCTGGGGGGATGGAGCAGCATGGGGGCGGGGGGATTGGGCAACATGGCGGTGGGGGATGGGGGTAGGGGGAGGCATGGGGGGAGGAATGGGGCAAGGGGGGATGGGACCAGGGGGAGGAATGGGGCCGGGGGGCGGATCAGGTGGGGTAATGGGCGGAGGCGGGGGAGGGGGCGTGGGGGGAGGAGGGGGAATGGGGGGAGGCGCGGAGATGGGCCCAGGGGGTCCCATGGGGCAAGCAGGCGGGGGAGCAGGGCCTGTAGGGGGGAATATGGCGCCAGTGGCAGCAGGGGGGATGGGAGCTGGGGCAGGGGTAGGGGCAGCTCCCGTGCACCAGCAAGCGCAGCAAACAGGGCAGCAACAGCAGCAGCAACAGCAGCAGCAACAGGGGCAGGGGCAGGGGCAGCAGGGGGGGCAGCAAGGAGGGGGAGAAGGGATGCAGGCGGATGGCACAGGGAGGGCGGAAGGGGGAGCAGGAGGCGGACCCACTGGGGGAGGGGGAGGCGGAGGGGGAGGGGGAGGGGGGGCTGGAGGGGGGGGTGTGAATGGAGTGGCGCATGCCAGGGGAGGGGCAGAGGCGGGAGGAGGGATAGGCGGTTCGGGGGCTGCTGAAAGGGGCGGTGGTGGTGGTGCTGCTGCTGCTGTTGCCGGTGGGGGAACAGGGGGAGGGCCGATGCACATGCCAAATCAGGCAAACGTTCCGAATCAGGCAAACGTTCCAAATCAGGGGCACGTGCAAAGCCAGGGCCAGATGACAAATCAAGGGCACATGGCCGGGCCTGGGATGCAGCAGCAGCCAAACATGGCAGGAGGAGGGATGGGAGGAGGGGGGATGGGGGGAGGAGGGATGGGGGGAGGAGGAATGGGGGGAGGAGGAATGGGACCCGGAGGAACAGGAGGTATGGGAGGAGGAGGAGGGGGAATGGGAGGAGGAGGGGGAGGAGGGGGAGGGATGCATGGGGATGCGATGATGATGGATGCACCTCAGGCAGCCATGTCCCCGGTCGCACCAATGAGTCTCGCCATTCCTCCTCCGCCCGGCACCACAAGGTGAGATGATTGGAATGATTGCAAGCAATGATTGGTGTGATTGGGATGGTTGGGATGATTGGAATAATTGTAATAATTGGAATGATTGGAATGATTGGAATAATTGGAATAATTGGATTGATGGATGCATGGCAGGCAGCCATCGCAGCAGTGGCACCGGCAGCACCTGTGAGTCTCGCCATCCCATCCCCCAACCCGGCGGCACAACACGACAAGGTGAGATGATGTATCCATCCTAAACCCTCTCCCCCTCTCTCCTCTTTCGGTTGCAATGTATCCACCCCCACCCCACCCCCACGGCAGGTACTTCATCGTGAAGAGCAACAACCTGGAGAACCTAGAGCTGTCGGCGCAGAGGGGCATGTGGGCGACGCACCGCAACAACGAGGGCAAGCTGAACGAGGCGTACGAGTCGTGCGACAGCGTCATCCTCATCTTCTCCGTGAATGAGACCAGGCATTTTCAGGTGCGCGAAAGCAGGTCTTTCAGGTACCTTCGAAGCTCGACGAGGCGTACGAGTCGTGCGACAGCGTCATCCTCATCTTCTCCGTGAATGAGACCAGGCATTTTCAGGTGCGCGAAAGCAGGTCTTTCAGGTACCTTCGAAGCTGGACGAGGCGTACGAGTCGTGCGACAGCGTCATCCTCATCTTCTCCGTGAATGAGACCAGGCATTTTCAGGTGCGCGAAAGCAGGTCTTTCAGGTACCTTTGAAGCTGGACGAGGTGTACGACTCGTGCGACAGCGTCATCCTCATCTTCTCCGTGAATGAGACCAGGCATTTTCAGGTGCAGTGCCCCCTCCAGCTGAATAGCTAGCAGGCTTTTCATGTGAGGCTGCTTGCCGGCTTTTAGCTGAATGAGGCTTATGAGTCGTGCGATAGCGTCATTCTCATCTTCTCCGTCAACGAGACCAGGCGGCACTTCCAGGTGAGAGATCAGGTGCCTAGGCCTTGTAAGGCATGCCACGCGGAGCACCGAGGGAGGGGAAGCTGGATGCGGCATATTAGTCGTGCGTGCAAGACAGTGTCAGCGAGACAGGGGACTTGCAGGTTTTTTTAGGCGCCTAAAAAAAAATTGAGGCGCCTAAAAAACCAGCGAGACAGTGGACTTGAAGGTGTGTGTGGGTGTGTGCCTGTGGCGTTTTCCACTCCTAATCTGCATATATTGTCTATGGCATTTTCCACTCCTAAATTCTACTCTGCATATATTTTCTGTGGCGCTTTCCACTCCTAATCTGCATATATTTCCTGTGGCGTTTTCCAGTCTATGCATCCTATCCTAATCTGCATATGTTTCCTGTAGCGTTTTCTCTTTAGGCTACCACTACCCTCTCAGCGTGACTTCAACTCTCTCCGCAATTCGTTAATCCCTTTCCATGGCGCTGCATCCATCCAGGGCTGTGTGCTCATCATGTCGCACACAGGGGCCATGGTGGCGGAAGGGCCGTGGAATTATGCTGTCTCCCTCAATCCTCACTCTCATCCCGCTCTCCCCCACGTGTCAAGGGCTGTGCGCTCATGATGTCGCGCATAGGAGCGGTGGTGGGGGGAAGGCCGTGGAAGTATGATCCCCGCACGCCCCTTCCCCTTGCCAACCCCCTCCCTTTTGTTCCTCTTCCCCTCTCGTCTTCCCAGGGCTGTGCGCTCATGATGTCGCGCATAGGAGCGGTGGTGGGGGGAGGGCCGTGGAAGTACGCCCAGAGAATGGGCAGCTACGGGCAGAACTTCCGGATCAGATGGCTGAAGGTGCGAGAGGGAGGGGGGAGTGTTGTGTGACATTGTAACGAGGTGACTTTTGAGTCGACTCAAAGTCACCAGGTGAGAGAGGGAGGGGGGAGGGAGGGGGTGTTAGCGCGTCCTCAATGCACGCATTCCAAGTCACCTCAAAGCACGCCTCAGCACACCGAGCATGAGCAGAGTATGGTAGGAGTCTAGTTTTGAGGCGCCTCAAAACGAGTATGAGCAGAGTATGGGCATTGGGCAGCTGTGGGCAGAGCTTCGGAATCAGTTGGCTCAAGGTGAGAGAGGGAGGGGGGAAGGGGGAAGGGGGAAGGGGGAAGGGGGAAGGGGGGAGGAAATAGCCAATGACTAAGGGGTGCGTCCCGCACCAAGCATGTACAGAGTATGGGCAGCTGTGGGCAGAACTTTAGAAACAGATCGCTCAAGGTGAGAGGGAAGGGAAGGGAGTTGTCGCTCAACAAGAAGTCCTTCCTCACTCCTCTCCCCCTTCTTTCCCATCCTTCAGCTGTGCTAATTATCCTTCAACAAGACCCGCCACCTGCTCAACCAGTACAACGACAACCCAGCCCGTGAAAATCAGCCGCGACTGCTTGCACTCACTCTTCCCCCCTTACCCTCCTTTTGTGAGGCGCCTCAAAAATAGACTCTCCACCCCTAACCCTCCTCACATGTGTCCTCCCATCGTCGTTTATCCCTTGACCAGCTGTGCGAGTTGTCGTTCAACAAGACGCGCCACCTGCGTAACCAGTACAATGACAACCAGCCGGTCAAGATCAGCCGCGACTGCCAGGAGGTGGAGCCTTGTGTGGGCGAGCAGCTCACTGCACTTCTGTATCGCGAGCCAGACGCTCCCCTGCTGGTACGTGTTTCGGGGGGAGTTTCAGGGGGACTGGAGAATGACCCTTGTGCTGGTGAGTTGAGGTGCCTCAAACGACTTTTGAGGCGCCTCAAAAGTTTCAGGGGGACTGGAGAATGACCCTTGTGCTGGTGAGTTGAGGTGCCTCAAACGACTTTTGAGGCGCCTCAAAAGTTTCAGGGGGACTGGAGAATGACCCTTGTGCTGGTGAGTTGAGGTGCCTCAAACGACTTTTGAGGCGCCTCAAAAGTTTCAGGGGGACTGGAGAATGACCCTTGTGCTGGTGAGTTGAGGTGCCTCAAACGACTGCCAGGAGGTGGAGCCGTGTGTGCACAAGCAGTGCACGGCACTTCTGTATTGTGAGCCAGAAGCTCCTTCGCTGGTCTGTATCCTTTAGAGCTGGCTATTTTCGAGCTGCTTCAAATGATTACTAGATAGTGGAACCCTTAGTGACGGTAAGCTGCTATCCCCAACTTGTCTTCGCCTCCTCCCGTGCCGTAACCTGCTGCTTCTGTTCCCATGCTCCCCGCTTTGCTCTCTTGCTCGCCCATCTCGTGTCTGCTTGCCCATCTCGTGTCTGCTTGCCCATCTCGTGTCTGCTCGCCCTTCTCGTGCGTGCTCGCCCTTCTCGCGCGTGCTCGCCCTTCTCGTGTCTGCTCGCCCTTCTCGTGCGTGCTCGCCCTTCTCGCGCGTGCTCGCCCTTCTCGTGTCTGCTCGCCCTTCTCGTGCCTCTCCTCGTGCCGCTTCGCCCCTCCCAGGCAGCTGCACGGGAAGCAGCAGATGAAGGGATGATGGAGCAGCCGCCTCTAGCCGTATATTTTTTAGGCGCCTCAAAAATAGACTCCTCACGCATGGAGCAGCCGCCTCTAGCTGTATGCTTGCTTTGCTTCTCCCTTCACCCGTCACTTTTTCTCTCCCTCCATTCTCCCCTCCCCCAGGCAACCTCTCGGGAAGCAGAGAAGAAAAGAATGATGAAGCAGCCACTTCCAGCTGCTTTCTTGCTTTACCCATCCCTTTTTCTCACCCCCTCCATTCGCCCCTCCCAGGCAACCGCACGGGAGGCAGAGAAGAAGAGAATGATGGAGCAGCAAGCACAGGCGCAGGGGAGAGGGGGCATGGGGGGGGGCATGGGGGGAGGGATGGGAGGAGGGATGGGGGCGGGCATGGGAGGAGGCATGGGCCACGGTATGGGTGGGATGGGAGGAATGGGCATGCATATGGGCATGGGTATGGGAGGAATGGGGATGGGGGATATGGGGGGTATGGGTGGCATGGGGGGCATGGGGGGCATGGGGGATATGGGTATGGGTATGGGTATGAATATGGGTGCTGGGGCTACTGCCATGGGTTCCAATGGTTATGGGATGTCCATGCATATGGGTGGTGGTGGTGGGGGGGAGGAAGTGGTGGAAGTGGGGGGAAGGGGGGGAGTGCAGGTGCGCGTCAGGCAGGGAACAAGAGAGGGAGTCAGAAGGAAGAGGAGGAGGAGGAGGAGGAGGAGGAGGATGATTCTGATGATGATGATGATGATGATGATGATGATGATGATGATGATGACGACGACGATTCAGATGATGATTCGGATGATGAGGATGAGGAGGAGAGTGAGGAGGAGGATGAGAAGGAGGGAGGGAGAAGGAATGGGGCCAAAGTAGGGGCTCAGGCTTCGAGAGCGAGAGAGGGAGCAGCAGGAGCAGCAGGAGGAGGACGAGGGGGGGGGCAACCTGCAGGGGTGACTACTGGGGGAAGCACAGCAAAGGCTGGAATGGGAGAGAGACAAGGGGGAAGCAGAACCGTGAATGCCACCGGTAAC
The DNA here is from genome assembly GCA_027943415.1 of Closterium sp. NIES-67. Taxonomy (NCBI): domain Eukaryota; kingdom Viridiplantae; phylum Streptophyta; class Zygnematophyceae; order Desmidiales; family Closteriaceae; genus Closterium; species Closterium sp. NIES-67. The sequence goes on from BQMB01002414.1 coordinate 250,927, forward strand.
CCTACGAGTGGTAACCCTATGGTTGGTAACACCAAGAGCAGTGATCCCAGGATTGCTAGGAATGTCGGTGCTTCTGGTGGGCGTGGCGGGGGTCCAGCCTTGGAGGGAGGTTCGGGGCGAGGCTCGGCCCAAGCCCGGGGCCCAACTGCAGCTGGTGCGGCTGACCAGCGGCGGAGCTTTGGTTCGGGCCAAAGCAACGGAGGTTCGGGAGGAGTGGGAGGGGATGGGGAGAAGGGGAGAGGAGAGAAAAAGAGGGCTATGGATGGGGAAGGAGGTAGGAGTGAGAAGGGGAGTGTGGCAGAGAGGAGGGATCCAAGAATGCGAAGGGGATAGAGGAAGGAGGGATTGGAGGGAGGAGGGATCCAAGGATTGGAGGGATTAAGCTGCTATAGCAGACGTGTCTGTCTGCCTCCTTGCAGTATGTGGCCTAGACCTCACCAAGTGCGTGTGTGAACTGGTGCTACTATACTTCGTAGGTGACTTCCCGTAGATGAATCATGATATGGACAGTAGGTCAGAAGGAGGTGTTCCTTGATACATAATTTAGGGCTACTTGGAAGTCTGACAGCCTACTAGTACTAACCCTGTGTTCTCAGCTACCCTGAGTTGTAGCTTGCTGTATCACTGTTTAGCGTTCTGGTACGTGAACTCTATCCAATTCTTTGTTATTTGCAATGTAACATTGTACCTCTGTTTGCCCAGCTGTTATGAGTAGAACTACCTAGTAGCGCGGAGGGCAATGGCGAAACTGTGAACGAGTGAAGGACAATAAAATGAAAGACAACACAGCATATAGGAAACCCAGGGAGATCCTGGACTCAGGATCAGGAGGTTTGGGAAAAGTGTCGGAAGGCCTCGATGTGTCTAACGAGGTCCAGAAAAGCCCAGGAGGTTCGGACTGAAAGGTATGGAATGGAACCCTATCGAGTTGCACACCCTGTAGCAAGCCTCGGAAAGGAATTACTATTTCCTTACTAGAAAGACATTGAGTATGTCAACTTATACATATTATCTATGTAGAAGTTATAGGCTAGACTGAGGTATGCTTCTAGTGAGTACAACCAACTAGTATTTGTTCTAGGTTTCCACCTCTAGTAATCATTCGTTTCTACGTTAACATGGTATCACGCTTAGGTTAGGATCCCCCCGCCTACCGCTTCCGCCCGTCGCGCCTCCTAGGCCCCGTCGCGCCCCCTAGGCCCCGTCGCGCCCCCCTGGGCCCCGTCGTGCCCGCTGGGCCCCGTCGCGCCTCCTAGGCCCCGTCGCGCTCCCCCTGGGCCCCGTCGCGCCCGCTGGGCCCCGTCGCGACCCCTAGGCCCTAACGCGCCCCCGCTGGGCCCCGTTGCGCCTCCTAGGCCCCGTCGCGCCCCCCATGGGCCCCGTCGAGCCCGCTGAGCCCCGTCGTGCCTCCTAGGCATCGTCGCGCCTCCTAAGCCCCGTCGCGTCCCCCCCCCTCTGGGCCCCGCCGCGCCCGTTCGGCCCCGTCGCGCCCCTCCTAGGCCCTGTCGTGCCCGCTGGGCCCCGTCGCGCCTCCTAGGCCCCGTCGCGCCCCCTCTGGGCACCGTCGCGCCCGCTGGGCCCTGTCGCGCCTCCTAGGCCCCGTCGCACCCGCTGGGCCCCTTCGCGCTTCCTAGGCCCCGTCGCGCCTGCTAGGCCCCGTCGCGCCCCCCCTGGGCCCCGTCGCGCCCGTTAGGCCCCGTCGCGGCCCCCCCTGGGCCCCGTCGTGCCCGCTGGTCCCCGTCGCGCCTCCTCGGCCCCGTCGCGCCCCCCCTGGGCCCCGTCGTGCCCGCTGGGCCCCGTCGCGCCCCTTAGGCCTCGTCGCGCCCGCTGGCCCCTGTCGCGCCTGCTGTTAGCGCTCGCCTGCCTGGCCTCCTAGTGCCGCTCGGCCTCCTCCTAGTGCCGCCCGGCCCCTTCCTAGCGCCGCCCGGCCTCTCCTCAGCGCTGCCCGGCCCCTCCTCGTGCCCGACCGGCCCCAGCAGCACCAGCCTCGCCCCTCCCAGCACCAGCCCGGCCCCAGAGCACCTGCCCGCCTCCCCTGCTCGGCCTGCCGTGTCCTCTCGGGCCCTGTGTCTTCTGCTCGCCTGCGCTGGGACGCCTAGCTGCTGCCCTACTGGAGAGTGCTGCCGCCGTGTCCCCGCGCCGCTGTGCTCCTGTGCCGCTGAGGAGCTGTGCTGCTGTGCCGCTGTGTCGCTGAGGAGCTGTGCCGCTGACCCTGCACGATGGCTGACTTTGTGCTCCGCCTGGACGCTGAGGGCCACGCGGTTGACTTCGCCGCCTGGCTCTCCGATCTCCGCCGCCAGCTTACAGGTCAGCGCCAGGATGGCCACTCTCTGGTTGTCCATGCTGATGGCTTGCTCCCCCGTCCCCCTGCACCTACTCCCCTCCCTGCTGACCCCTCCTCTGATGACCGTGAGGCTTTCTCTACTGCTGCGCTGGCCTGTGCGGTCTGGGACTCACGCGATGCAGTAGCTCAGGTTGCTATTAGTCACGCCCTCCCTGTGTCTGAGCGCTCGCGTTTTGCTACTGTTGAAACGGCCAAAGCTTATTTAGACGCCGTTATTGCTCGCTATTCCACCCCTGCCTCCGCTTCTGCTGGCCGCTTGCTCTTTCCGATGCTGTTCCCAGACCTGGCTGCCTTCCCTACTGTCGCAGACTTTGCCACTCATTTGCGTGCCCTAGAGACTCGCTATCGCACTGCCAGCACTGCTGCCCAGCTCACTGCGCTCCCCCCTCCTTTCTGCATGACGCTCTATTTTATCGCTATGCGCCTGCCAGACCGCCTCGCTAGTGCTCGCGACCACTTTCTTAGCCAGCACCCGGGTGATCTCACCCTGATCGCCTTTGTCGACACCCTCACTGAGATCGAGACTCGCCAGCGCACTATCGCTCAGTCGAGCGGTGCGCCGGCAGTCTCTATCTTTCACGGCTGTGCCCCATCCCAGTGCACGTTCACTGACGTTTCGGCTGCGGTCGCCACGGCGACCCCTCTTACCGAGACGGCTGCTGCTGTCCACCCGCAGCAGCGCTCGCGTCGCGGTGGCCGTGGCCGCCAGGGAGGTAGGGGTGGTGACGCAGGTGGTAGTGGTCGTGGTGGTGGTGACGGTAGTCCGCCTGAGGGGACTACCACCGGTGGGCAGGAGCAGCAGCCCCAGCAGCAGCAGGACCAGCCCCAGCCGCAGCCGCCGTCCCAGCAGCACCCGCCGCAGCCGTGGGCTCGTCTCCCGCCTGGTTGGCCCGGCACCTCCGGAGGCGGTGGCCGTGGTGGCGGCCCGCGCAGCTTGGCGTCTACCAGCGGCTCCAGTGCTGTGACCTGCCAGTACCAGCTTCAGACCGGGCCTCTCCGCGGCACTCTGTGCCGCCGCCCGCACCCGACCGCCCGCTGTTTCCGCCGCCTCGACGATCTTTTTCGTCGTCGCTTTGGCCCGGCCCCGGACCTCCCTGACTGGCACAGCCTACTCCGCCAGGGCGTGCCGATCTTTGAGTTAGACATGGATCAGATAGGTGCTGCTTTGCATGCTTTGTATGCTGACGCTTCTAGTGTTGCTGGATGTTACTACCCTGTGTACTCTAGTTTAGGTGTTTCACCCTTGTGTAGCTTAGCTTCCCCTGCTGCGACAGGCGTAGGACTGCCTAGGTTGCCTAGTCTAGTCGCTGCACCGGCTCCGTCCCCGGCCTCCACCACTGCGTCGCTGTCCTTCACTCTCGACTCTGGTGCTTCTGCCTGCTTCTTCCGCGACCGTTCCACGCTCACGCCGCTTGCTGCACCTGCTGTTGTCTCTCTCGCTGACCCCTCTGCGGGTCCGGTCGTCGCGCGCAGTTCTACGTCCCTTCCTTGTCCGGCAGTTCCCTCGGGCTCCCTTACTGGCCTCCACGTTCCCTCGTTCTCCAGGAACCTGGTTGGTGTCGGCTGTCTCCAGGACCTCGGCGTCACCACCACGTTCCCCGGGCACGAGCGGTTCGCTGTCTGTTCTGAGGCTGTCTCAGGTTCCCCCCTTGCGACGTTCCCCCGGGACCCGGTGTCCGGTCTGTTTACCCTACACACCGCTTCCCCCCCGGTTGGTGCGTCCTCCCAGGTCGCTGCAGCTTGCTCGTGTCGGTCCCTCACTCACCCCTCCCTTCTCTGGCACCACCGCTTAGGTCACCCTGCTCTCCCGCGTCTGCGTCACATGTCCCAGCACGGTCTTGTCTTAGGTCTCCCCGCGTCGCTCCCTGCCCTTCCTCCCTCGACTGCGCCACCGTGCACGCCTTGCGTCGAGGGTCGGCTCCGCCGTGCTCCTCACTCCTCCTCGCTGCGTCCTGCTACTGCCCCCCTTCAGACCCTGCACTTGGACGTTTGGGGCCCTGCCCCCGTCCCCGGACCGCGCGGTGAGCGCTACTTCCTTGTGCTCGTCGACGACTACACGCGCTACACCACGGTGTTTCCCCTGGAGCGGAAGGCCGACGTGCCCGACGTTCTTCTCCCGTGGGTTGTGGCTGCGCGTCTCCACCGCGGTCTCCCCGTGTTGTGTCTCCACTCCGACCGTGGCGGCGAGTTCGCCTCTGGTCGGCTTGGACAGTTCTGTCGTGCGGAGGGCATCACCCAGTCGTACACGTTGCCGGACTCGCCACAGCAGAATGGGGTTGCTGAGCGCCGCATCGGCTTGGTCATGGAGGTCGCCCGTACCTCCATGATCCATGCCGATGCCCCCCATTTTCTGTGGCCGTTCGCTGTTCGCTACGCGGCTCACCAGCTTAACCTGTGGCCACGCTCCCAGCGGCCGCAGGTTTCGCCGACCCTCCTTTGGACCGGGTCCCCCGGTGACGCGTCTGCGTTCCACGTCTGGGGCTGCCTTGCTCACGTTCGTGCCTCTGGCACGGACAAGCTCACTGCCCGTACTGTCCCCTGTGTCTTCCTCGGTTTCCCCCTGGACTCGTCTGACTGGCTTTTCTACCACCCGCCGTCTCACCGCTTCCTCCACTCTCGTGACGTCACCTTTGACGAGTCCGTCTCCTTCTACCGCCGCTTCCCTCACCGAGGTCTCCCAGTTGCCCCCCCCTTTTCCTTGCTCCCTCTCCCCCGGTAGCCCCTGCCCCTCTCCCGCCTCGTCCTGCCCCGTCTGGTGTCTCCCACGTCACTCCCCTCCCGTCGGTTGTCCCCGTTGAGGAGTCTGCTGACTCTGGTGGTACCCCCGGTCCGTCCTTGCAGCGTCCCCCTTCCCCGGTGCCTCCGCCCCCACTGTCGCAGTCGCCGACCCCGCTGCCGCCGCCGTCGCCGTCGCCGCCGCAGCCGTCGCCGCTGTCGTCGCCGCCGCCGCCGCTGTCGCTGCCGCAGCCGTCGCCGCTGTCGCCGCCGCCGCAGCCGTTGCCGCCACTGCCGCCGCTGCTCTCGGCCCCTGGGGGTGCTGGTGTGGAGGAGGGTGTTCGTCCTGCGGCTTCTGGGGGTGCCGCTGGTGTTGGAGGGGGTTCTCGCTCTGGGGGTGTTGGTTCTGGGGGTGCTGCTGTTGAGTGTTCTGCCGACGGTCGTTCTGCCTCTGCTGGTCCGAGAGTTCCGGCCCAGCCGTCGTCGCCGCCGCAGCAGCCGTCGCCGCCGGTTTCCGCTCTCCGCCTGCTCGGCCTTCCCTCCCCGGACCGCGCGCCGGTGTCTCCCCCACCGCCTCCTGACCTTTCTGTCTACGGTCCTGTGTTCCCGCCGCCAGACTCGTCTCCGGCCCGTCTTCCTCCTCGTTCCCCTCGTGTGTCTCCTCCGCTGTCCCCTGACCCTACCCCTCCGTCTCACGTTTGGGCTCGCCGTCCCTCCCGTGCTCGTCCCGTCTCTCCTGTCCTGCCCACCCACCCTACGTTGCTCCGTTCCCACTCGTCTCGTCCTCCCCTCCTCCCGTCCCCTCCTCCCTCGTCCCTTGCTGTTGCACCTCCTCCGTTCTCTGACTACCTCCGTGCTGCTCGTCCCCTTGTCCCTCGGGTCCTTGCCTCTCTTGTTACCGACCCTGCTGTTCCTGTCTCGCGCCTTGACGCGCTTGTCGCTGCTGTCGCTGACTTCGCCTCTACCCGCCGCCTTGACTACGCTACCGCTCTGGTCTCTGACCCTGCCCGTCCTCTGTCCGTCGGGGGTGCTCCTGCCCTTGGCAGTGACGTCCTAGAGGACAGGCAGTACGAGCTGGCTTTCCTTTCCGAGGCTGCTCCCCATCTCTGCTCCATGCTGTTAGTCCCTGAGGGTGACCCAGACGCCTTCGACATCCCGACCCCTCGCACCTACGCTGAGGCCACCTCGGGACCTTGGGCCTCTCAGTGGATAGCTGCCATGGAGCAGGAGATGGCATCTTGGAGATCCACCGGCACTTACGTCGACGCAGTTCCCCCGCCTGGGGTGAACGTAGTCGATGGTCGGTGGCTCTTCAAGGTGAAGCGCCCCCCTGGAGAGCCGCCTGTCTTCAAGGCGCGCTACGTGGCCAGAGGTTTCAGTCAGCGCGAGGGGGTTGACTTCTTCCAGACCTTCGCCCCGACCCCGAAGATGACCACTCTTCGGGCGCTGCTACACGTAGCAGCACAGCGTGACTACGAGCTTCACTCCCTCGACTTCTCTACTGCCTTTCTTCAGGGCAGCCTACACGAGCAGGTCTACCTGCGCCGACCACAGGGCTTCACTGGTACCTTCCCTCCTGGGACCCAGTGGCTTCTCAGGCGCCCGGTCTACGGCCTGCGTCAGGCTCCCCGCGAGTGGCACGACACGCTACGTGCCACGTTAGCAGACCTGCAGTTCTTTCCGTCCTCTGCTGACCCTTCACTGTTTGTGCGTTCCGGCCAGACTCCGTTCTACATCCTTGTCTACGTAGACGACCTGGTCTTCGCTACTCCTGACAGGGACGCACTGGCCTCTGTGAAGGCTGAGCTGCTGAAGAGACACACCTGCACTGACCTTGGAGAGCTGCGTCGCTATCTTGGCCTGCAGATCTCTAGGGACAGAGCAGCACGCACCATCACTCTGACCCAGTCACACTTGGTGCGTCAGGTCCTTCAGAGGTTCGGTCTTCAGTTCTCCTCTGCACAGCCCACACCTCTACCCGTAGACCATGGGCTCTCTGCTCCCGTTCCTGAGGAGTCAGTAGAGCCCAGTGGCCCCTACGCAGAGCTGGTGGGTTGCCTCATGTACCTGATGACTTGCACTCGCCCAGATCTCGCATACCCTCTCAGCATCCTGGCTCGCTTTGTGGCTACAGGCAGACACCGACCTCAGCACTGGTCTGCCGCTAAGAGGGTTTTGCGTTATCTTGCTAGTACATCAGGCATGGGGTTAGTGCTAGGAGGACGCAGGCCAGTGGTCCTTACTGGGCACACAGACGCTTCTTGGGCAGACGACGCTGAGACGCTCAGGTCGTCGCAGGGCTACTGTTTCAGCCTTGGTTCGGGTGCTATCTCTTGGAGATCCACTCTCTCGTCGTCTGTGGCTCAGTCTAGCTGTGAGGCTGAGATCTACGCTGGTGCCATGGCGGCACAGGAGCTCCGCTGGCTGACCTTCTTGCTCACAGACTTAGGTGAGCGGCCTAGCTCTGCCCCGGTCCTGTACGCTGACAACAGGGCCATGATACTCCTGTGTCAGGAGCCTCGGCTTGAGGGCAGAGCGAAGCATATCCAGCTGCGGTACTTCCTCCTGCGCGAGCTACAGCAGCGCCGCCAGGCCCGCGTAGTTCACTTGGCCTCAGGTGCCAACACAGCTGATATCTTTACTAAGGCGCTTGCGCCTAAAGATCATCAGCGGCACTGTGTACAGCTTGGTCTTGTTCCTGTAGCTGCTCCCCTGTTAGGATCCTGATTGTGTACTCTCTATTATATATGCTTGTCAGACTGGCCTTGTGGCCTTACCTCCAGTGGCTGGACTAGTAGTGCCACCCTGGCTTGCTTCAGTTTTGGTTGTATTCTTGCTGACTGGTCTCCAGACCCCTGCCTCAGTGGTTGGACTAGTAGTGCCGCCCTGAGCTGTTTGCTTCTTGTTTCGTTTCACCCCTTGTCTAGCCTAGGGGGTGTGTCAACTTATACATATTATCTATGAAGAAGTTATAGGCTAGACTGAGGTATGCTTCTAGTGAGTACAACCAACTAGTATTTGTTCTAGGTTTCCACCTCTAGTAATCATTCGTTTCTACGTTAACAGAGTACAGGGAAGGGAAGATTAGGTATGGACATCGGGATGGCACTTGGAAAAACAGCATGGTCGGTAAACCAGCTGCAGCGCCTGTGACTCCACAACCGTACAATAAAATACATCCACATAGCAAAACCCGAGTCAGAATGGTGTAGCCATGACACTCAAGCACCGGCCCATATTTACACCATATGAACGCAGGCTCTCGTTGGCCCCTTCAAGGATACACCACACACCACACACTCCCCATATCCCCCCTACAAAGCCCCCTGCTGCTCGTCCCATCGAGACCGACAAAGCAATCTCCTCAGTGTGCACTGATTTGAGAGCCAGTCAACAGTCAACTGCCACGTTCTGCCTCAGCCGCTGCAGTCAGCCTCACTCATCTAGAACCACTGCAACGTACTGCCACAACCAGTTCTGGACGAGTGAGTCCATCTCCTCGGCGCGCGCCGATTTGACAGCGGAGACGAGGCCGACCGGCACTTTCAGGCGGGGCCGCTGCTGTCAGGCAACAAGAGGTCGGCCTTCTAAATGAGCGAGTCAACCTCCTCAGTGCGTGCCGACTTGAGAGCGGACACAAGCCCAATCGGCACGTTCTGGCGCGGCCGCTGCGTGTACGGGTCGACGGGCGGCAGCGCGCAGCACTGCGCATACTCCTCGCCGTTGAAAGCAAAGCAGTAGGGATGCGCCGTGCCGATCTGCAGGGGGGGGGAGGGAGGATGGGAGAGAACAGGACGGTTGGACAGTTGAGACATAAGAGAGAGGGAGGGGGAGGACGGTTCTTGCCATCATAGGCAAAGCGTTGAGAGGAAAGGGAGGAGAGGAGAGAGGATGGCAGGGGAGTGATGGAGGAGAGTCGTGCTCACGTGCAGTCGCAGCATCTCGAGCTCAGAGAGGTCGCAGAGGTACGAGATGATGCAGCGCAGCACGTTGCCGTGCGCCACCACCAGCACGTTTTTGCCCTCTGCCAGCCGTGGCTCCACCGTCGACAGGAAGAAGGCCAACGTGCGCTCAGAGGTGTCCTGCAATAACGGGTACAGCAGGGGGGAGGAATAAGAGAGGAGGGCAGCAGAAGCGCGTTGCCATGCGCCACCACCAGCACAGTCTTGCCCTCTGCCAGCCGCGGCTCCACTTCAGACGAAACGATGCCCGGGTGCGCTCAGAAGTGTCATGAGGAATGCAATAACGAGTACAGGAGGGGGGATGCGTGTGAGGGGGGGTAGCTGGAGCATGTTGCAAGCGCCACCACCAGGAGGGTGTCTTGCCCTCAGCTAGCAGTGGCTCCACTGTTGGTAGGAAGAAGGCTAGAGTGCGCTCCTGATGTGCCATGGGGAATGTAATAACGGGTACATGAGAAGGAATCAATGTCATTCTGAAATTCCCTATGCACATGTGACAAATGGTCAAGGGAGGGAGCATGATACCAATGGTGGCCTTAAAACCCGCGAACCAAATGTCCCAAAATTGCCTCGAGCTTTCTACCTTTGGTTGAGAGTTCCCTAGGAGAACTACTCGACAACCAATCCCGTCCTCCTATCCAACCGACCCTCCTATCCAACCTAGTAGGAGAACTACTTGGCACGCGGGTCACTACTTGAACTACAGACACTCAATTCTACTCTAGGATCAGCACCATGGGGTCACTCCATATCGAGTACAGCACGAGAATAGAGGCTCACCAGCAGGCTCTCCCCCTTGGGCGGGCGCGTGTCGTGGCTCCTCCGCCACATCGCCACCTGCTCGTGCCCAAACTCCTTCGCCGCTGCCTCCTTATTCAAACCCTGGAGTGAGAAATTATATTAAAAAACAAAAAAAGAGGAGATGTGGAGGGGTATGGTTAAGAGAGACGAGGGGAAAGGGAAAAGACGGAGAAAGAAGTGAGACCGAAAATTAAATACCACACGCCTGCTTTTTTAGAACATCGGAAATCACCTGCAGATCGCCGTAGCAGCGCTCGTTGAGCCTGGGGTCCGCGTACACGGGGATCATGCGGCACGCGGCTTGCTTCAGCGCCTGCGCCGCGGCCTCCCGCAGCCTGAGGCGGTTCTCGTCGCCCGTCTTGCCGCGCCCGTAGTAGCCGCCGCGCACGATCACAGGCACCGCCTTGTGCACGCTCTGCGAAAACAACGGGCGAAAACGGAAAAATTCACGAAAAAAAACGAAAACAGCTCGACATGCGTAAAATCGCTTCCTTCGCCTGCGAAGTTCGTACGCCCTTTCCCCTCCCCACCCCCCACCCACCAAAAAAAAAAAGAAGCTGCTTAATTGCCACTAACGCCACATGTCTCTCGCCTGCTTAATTGCCACTAACTTGGGATTATCTTGGCAGTCGCGCAAGCAGCGCAGTCTGTTTGCACCGCACGAGCCGGCTCATGACACCCTCCAACACGCGACTCAGGACGATCAGCCGGGTCACGGCGCCATAAGACGCTCACCTGCGTCATCGCGAGCAGCGCAGTCTGCTTCGACCGCACGAGGCGGCTCGTGAAGATCATGTCGAAGTCGATCTCCGCCACGGACCGCCCGCCCGCCATGGCCTCCATCACGCCGCGCTCCGTCAGCGGAATGTCCACGTCACTGTGACGTGGCGGGTTTCAGAGAGAGTAGGGGATGGGCAGGGGACGATGTTTGAAAGTGGACAAATCCGTGGAAGTATCCGACACCATCTGCGAGCAGGAGGGGACATTCAAGACAGCTGACGGTTACAGACAGACGGGACGATCGGGCGCTATCAACTGAAAGGACACGGTCACAGGCAGCGCGCCACTCACCCGGTAAAGAGCTTCAAATCGTTCCACATGCTCTCGCCGTGTCGCATGAGCACGAGCGTGGGGTGGTCGTGCACCTTGGCGCACGTGATCTGCGGCTCCTGGTCCTCGCCGCACACCTTCACCACCATGCTCACATGGCGCGCCTTCTCCCGCGTCTCACGCGCCTCGCGCTTCTCCTCGCGCACCGCCGCACCGTTCGCCTTCTCGAGCCGCTCCCACGCGTCGCCGTCCGGCGGCCGCGCGGTCCGCTCCTCGCTCGGCGTTGCGGCGGGCCGCTCCGGCGGGGCGAGCCGCGCCGAGACCTTGACGCAGCGCCGACAGGCGGACGACACGGAGGACCAGCTCGGGGCGTCAAACGCGGACCCAGACCCCAGCGACGGGAAGCTTCGTTTCGCGAGGAACTGTGACTCGATGCGACAGACGGAGTGGCATGACGGCGACACGGTGGCGCAAGGTGCGCAGGCGCGAGCGGTGCTAGGCCTGCTGGTCGATAGCTTCGCGGTCGTGCTAGCACGGCCGGCGATGCCGGTTCTCGCGACCGCGTCTCGCGAAGTAAAACGAAATATGGCAGTCCTGGCCATGGGATCTGACTAGTACAAAGAGAGGGGTAGAACGGCTCAAAAACGAAAGGAAGGCGGCCTTGAAATCCCGGTCGCTAGCGACTTCCCTGTGCCAAGCAGTAGCTCGAATAAATCGCGTCAAAGTACTTGGTACTCAGCGAAGAAGTAGAGGAAGTGGACCGCGCTCAAGGCTGCTCTGGAAGCTAGGAGCACTTTTCAGCGGTAGTGGTGGGTGGGAGGACCAGGTGAGCTGAACCAGTTATGAATGCGGGAGAAACAGAGGATTCCAACAGGTTTTTGGTTTGGCTGGGTGCGGAACTGGAGGCCTGCTTGGCAGAAGGAATGCAGGCATGATGAATTGCAGTGCGAGGGACGGAAGAAATGGAGGAAACGGACAGGAAGGCTGTTGTGGGCCTGCTCCTACGTGACACAAGTTCAAGCTACTTCGTGTCAACATCTAAAACCACTGGCAAAATTGACGGGCAAATCTGAAATGACACGAATTGTCCTGACGTCATGCGCGTAAAAACACGCCCTGAATGACGCAAGGCCGGAACGGAATATGAACCGGGGGAGAGGGGAGAGAGGAGTTTTGGGGGGGGGGGGAGAGAGAGGAAGATAACAGTCCGACAGGTCAGGTTACCCACATGGGCTGGAATGCACAGCCAGGTGAAAGATGGAGTGGGCGGACGCGGGGCGCAACGCAACTGGAGGGAACGAGCGAGCGTGCGACTGATTGTGATTGTGGTCCCGAGTCGCAGAACGGTCTGCGACCAGCAAAGGGACGTCTCTCTGCTGCTGGCTGGAAGGGGAAGTCTTATCCGTCGTCCTGATTGACGGCTTGCAGTTTGGATGATGTCTCGAAGAGACCGAATGGATGTGGTTGATGGTGCGACGAGAACGACTCGGACCCAGCGGGAGATCTTCCGAATGGCTCGAAATTATGTGATATCATTACTCGTTGTGAGCTTCTGCCCGCGCCTTCGAAACGTGGCAGACTCTGACGTCACGACGTAGCTTCGAAATGCTGTGTTCGACACTGCATTTCTGGGTCGCAGAAGCAGCCTTGAATCCGGAAAATCTGAAAAACACACCAACCACCATCGCCATCCCCCAAACAGCCGCGCAGTCCTCGAGTCGTCAGAAGGACCATTACAGTCAGCATCGCCCCTTCTTGATGGTTGTCGCACGTTCGCGCTTCGACGTGATGTAGGTACCCCTACGATGCGGGAGACCTCACATCTCTAATCACATCTGACGATGGTAAGAGATACACGTCAACGAAGGATGACCACGTGTTGTACCATCGAGGATCTTCCTGCCCCCCAGCCGCAGGAATAGCCCATCCGATCGGGTCGCTGCGCCAATAACAATTCACGAAGAGACGACCTTTGCAATTGCGAGGAGGCTTCATAAAAATCTTCAACCAGAGGGCCCGACCAGGGCTCTCGGTTCAAGGGTAAACATCCGGAATGTCAGGTACATTCCGGGTCTTTCCCTCTGAAATACTGATTGAGGATTTCGGACTAACAAACCTCCTGACAGATTCCGGGCGTTTCCAAGGAACACCCTAAGAAATCCGGATTGCGCGAAAAATTATCCTGATCATCTGACTGGCATGGAAACTACCCGTGCTGGAATTGCAACCTCACGCCCCCACCCCCCAATTCCTTCGTAACCCTGACCAATTTTCCACGCAATCTGAAGGTGCGACCCGTGGAACTTTCACAACTACAGAAGTGCAGGCCTCACAACCTTAGCCAGGTTGCGCACTGTCCCTCTAAGTTGTGTGCATTTCTGTCGCGATTAACTGAAGTGTCGAACTAGGTGTAGTGGTGAGGGACAGCAGCAGCAGCAAGTGTGTGTTTTGTATTCTCGTTTCTTCCATCGATGTCCTTCCTGCTTGTACTCGAAGTGCCCACAGGTTCCGCTGATATGTAGGGAGTCCAAAAAACCACTCTGAATTTCAGATTGAAAGGTCAAAGTAATCCTGAAATAAAGAGAGATTTTCCAGGGAATGCTGAATTTTCAGGGTCTTTAGTGACGCGAATCCTGAGACCGCTGGGTCTTGAAAAACGAAAAATTAGCCCTGGGCCCGACTGCCCTTACCTCGCGGGAGAACAAAATGCACCATACTAAACCGTGGAAAACCGTATAAACCACTGGCGTGTCCATACACGGATTCCAGTGCACCATAAAAGGATGTACAGCACACCGCATAATGAGATGTTGAAAGGGCCATATATGCAGCATAACTAAACCACTGACCATGCTAATGTTTCAATGGAGAGGATGTGCTACAATGCTCTTGGGTTGATAGTGTGTGATTGATTTCTGGGCAAATATGAAAATTAGGATTCAGGACACGTACAAACAAAGGTTTGCCCTTCTAAAGAATCCCATATTCATCCGGATGTTTACAGCTCATAACTCGCGTTTGCTAACGGCTGAACTGTGCATGTGAAGAAGTCTCCACAGCGCAGGTGAAAGGTGCTGATTTCCCACCAGCCTTCTCTCATCTCCTGCATCATCTAGTTTGCAGTATCTTGTAGGAGCAATGTAACTCCACGACCGATAGCCATTATGATTCATCGACCTGAGTCGCGATTCTCACACTGCTGATTTCACAGGCGCCATTCTTGAATTCACAGGACGCTAGAGCACCGGCTTTGAGGCGCGTCGAAAGCAGCAGATCCGACTCAGGTGGGTCAACGTTCGACTCCGACTCAGGTAAATCCGTGATAGCATCGTACCACAGCATCACCAGCAGCATCGTGCCGTTGCCCATGCGCGTGTGGTACGATGCTGCACTCGTACGATGCTGCACTCGTACGATGCTGTACTCGCCCATCCGCCAATTTAGGCCCATTGCCGAATCCGTTGCTCTGCTCGCGGCGCTGACGCAACAAAGGTATTGCTTTCCGCACGAAGTGAGGCTTTCACTGCTTGGTGGGGAAGGGGGGGGGTAAGGAGCGGCTTCGAGGCGCGCCGAATCCGATCCACGTGGTGGTCGCCGCTCGACGGAGCGGTAGGAGTGCTAGGTGGTTGAAGCGCGAAGAAGGGCTGCTTTTGAGTCGACTCAAATGTAGCGACAGGAAGCTAGGAGAGTGAAGCGCGAAGATGGAGGGGTGCACAGGGTTTAGGTAAAGCGGAGCGTAGCGGGTAGGCAAGGGAGGAAACCCGGAGAAGGAGGGGGCTCTGGTACACGTTATGATATGATGCGTTCTATTGTCGTGGTGCGCGCTGAAACCTTTAGATTGCGTGTGATATCGTCTAGTAGGCGTAATGCACCGCGCTTTATGCAGTACTGAGGTGCTAGGCACTAGGCGGCCTAAGAAGCTCTTGGTCTAGTAGAGATTGCGCTGCCACCGCTCAGAGGCGGGGGATATAAGGCTTATATCCCCCGTCCCCCTCTTCCCCCTCCCCTCCCCTCCTCCCCCCACCCCTCCTCCTCCCTTCCTCCCCTCTCCCCCTCCCCCCCAGGCATGTCCCCCCTTTCCCCCAGGCGCTGGCGCGCGGGGGAGAGGGTGGAAGTTGCTCCTCGGGGGGAGGGTTTCCAGGGCGCTTGGTTCACTGCCGTGCTGCTGGCGGTAGACAGAGGCAGGCGGATGGGTTCAGTGCGGTACGAGGAGATGATGGAGGAGGACGGGGTGACCAGGCTGACTGAACACGTCAGCTTGGATCAGATCCGCCCCGTGCCACCTGTCATTGATGGGGATGACCCTGCCACGTGGGATGAGGTAGGGAGGAGAAGAGTCTTTTCAGGCGTGGGGTGGTTCAGTATTGCTGGTTGGTTGACGTGCCTGATTGCCGAGGATCTTTGACAGAGCACCCATCCTTTTCCGCTCTTTCTGCTCTTTCCTCCCCCCTCCTCCCTTTCCTCCCTTTCCTCACTTTTCCTCCCCCCCTCTACTCTCTCCCAGGGCCATCCCGTGGAGGCGTGGGACAATGATGGCTGGTGGGTCGGCACAATCGTTGGCCGCGACTTCAGGCGCCGAACCATGCCCCATCCCGAACCTCCCGGTGCCGTGCCTGGCGCTAGGCTCGGCACCGAGGCTGACGTGCTGGCGTTCAGGGTGTATTTCCAGGGATCAACGGAGCAGAAGGTGTTTCTGGCCCGTGACCTGCGCACGAGAATGGACTGGCTTCATGGCAAGTGGATCTCTCTGGGGCCCGTGGCTGCTGACGCTGACGCTGCTGCTGACATGTCTCCTTCGTCTGCTGACGCTGCTGCTGCTGCTGCTGCTGCTGCCGGTGATGCTGCTGCTGCTGCTGCTGCTGCTGCTGCTCCTGCCGTTACTGCCGCTGTAACTTCTGCTGCTATCACTCATGTAGCTATGGGTATTGCTAATGTATCAGCTTGTGCTGATGCTGTAACGGATGCTGTAACGGATCCTGAAGCTGATGCTGTAACCATGCAAGACATGGCAGCCGGAGGAGGAGCAGCGGGAGCAGCAGCAGAGGAAGGAGGCAAGGCAGCATTACTAGCTGATGGAAGAGGGGCTTCTTTGGCTTCAGGGCCCGAGACTCAGGCGGGGGAGACTCAGGCGGGGGAGACTCAGGCGGGGGAGGAGTCTGTGATGGAGGGGAGAGCAGGAGCCGAGGAAAGGGATGACGTGGCTGCAGCAGCAGCAGCAGCAGCAGCAGCAGCAGCAGCAGCAGCAGCAGCAGCAGCAGCAGCAGGGGAAAGAGAAAGAGGAGCACTACCAGCAGCAGAACGATTAGCTGCAGCAGCAGTAGCAGCAGCAGACGAAGCAGGTCATTCGCCATCAGCAGGATCACCAGCAGCGGAACATGAAGCAGCAGCGCCAGGAGTGAAGGAGTGCGTTGATGAGTGTGGATTGGAGGGCGGGGTGAACGAGGGTGGTATGGGGCAGGGTGGGTTGAAGGAGCAGGCTGCTGGTCACCAGGAGATAGATTCAGGGGAGCCGTTTTCTTGTGGGCCGGTGACAGTAGGACAGTGTGACATTAGTGAAGGGCGGGCGGCGCCTGTGAGTGTGGGTGGTGCTAGTGATCCTAAAGAATGTCAGAGAGGAGGTGACGGAGGGAATGGCGAGGAGTGGGGTGGAGAGGGAGAGTGTGAAGAGAAAATGAGGGGTGGAGAGGGGAAGAGTGAAGAGAAAGAGAGGGGTGGAGAGGGAAAGAGTGAGGAGAAAGAGAGGGTTGGAGAGGGGAAGAGAGAAGAGAAAGAGAGATGGAGAGAGGGGAAGAGTGAAGTGAAAGATAGGGGTGGAGAGGGGGAGTATGAAGAGAAAGCGAGGGGAGGAGAGGAAGGGGCCACAGGCCTAGCCACCGTCCTTGGCAGCAAGGCACGCATATCTGTGCACGTGCTTGGTGCAGCGAGAGGGGATGAAGGGGAGGAAAGGGAACCAGGCTTCGATGCGAGGTCGCCACCAGACGGGAGTGGTGGTGGGCGTGAGTGCAGGGCAGCTGGGAATGTGCCACAGGCAGTAGGAGGCGCTCCAACAGTAGCAGGCAGACCTGTGCACGTGCTTAGTGCAGTGAGATTCGAGCGGGTGGTGCCGGATGGCGGTAAAGGTGCGAGGTCACCACCACTCGAGAGCAGCGGTGAGGGTGAGGGTAAAGGCAGGGCAGCAGAATATGCGATACACGTGCCAGCACCTGAGGTTGAGGGATTAGCAGCTTTGGAGAAGCGTAGAAGCACCACGTGTCAGCCCCTCAGTGATTCCTGTCCGGATAAACCCTGTCAGGTTAAATCCTGTCCAGATAAACCCTGTCAGGATAAACCCTGTCCAGATAAACCCTGTCAGGATGACCCCTGGGATCTGAGCGCTGCTACTGGTTGTTCCAATGCTGGTGCTGGAGAGAGGGAGGCTCCACTGATCGTCTACAAGCGAAGGAGGACAGCGCAGGGGTGGGTGGGCCGATGCCTAGACATGCAGAGACAGAAGATTCAATTCTGCTCTCAAATTCTAAGTCAGACAATTAAGGGGGGAGGAGTCCCGTTGGTGGGTGTTTCTCTTGCAGAAGCAGCAGGTGGAGGAGGGGGTGAGCCAGCAGGAAGACACTCGGTGGCGCCTCAGGGCGGGGGCAAGCAGGCTGCACTGCTGCAGGAAACGCAGGGGGCAGGAGGGGGGAGGCAGGCAGATGGGGGAGATAAGAGTGCAGCAGGTGGGACTGGGGGAGGGAGAGGGAGGCTTTCAAGGCAGTGCAAGGCGTCTAGGGTTTATGCCAAGATGTTGGGAAAGGGAGGAGGAGTAGAAGGGAGAGGCGGAGCAGAAGGGAGAGGAGGAGTAACAGAAGGGAGAGGAGGAGGTTTGAAGGCCACCTCGCATGCACCAAGCACCCTTCCTCCGTTCACCTCCAGCACAGGATTGAAAACGAAGGCAGCAGCAGCAGCTGCTTCTGCTTCTGCTACTGCTGCTGCTGCTGCCCCTGCCACACCCGCCGCATTTCCCACCACACCTGCTGCAACTCCTGCCGCACCCGATGGTGCGCCTGCCACCCCTGCAGCAATGCCTGCAGCGATGCCTGCAACGATGCCTGCAGCGATGCCTGCAGCAATGCCTGCAGCGATGCCTGCAGCGATGCCTGCAGCGATGCCTGCAACGCCCATGGTGGGTGGGGAGAGGCCACGGGCACCTCCAGTCGCAAAGGCGATCTCTGAGGCGCCTCATGTAAGGCGAGCAGGAGGGGGGAGTGTAGGTGACAGGAGAAGGGAGTTGATTGGGGTGGATGTTGGGGAGCAGGGAGTGGCGAGGGTGGAGGGAGTGGTGGAGGTGGATGAGTGGGGAGAGGTGGGGGGGGAGCAGGAGAGGGCAGGTGGGGGAGCGGTGGTGGAAATTGAGGATGATGGGGAGGAGGTGGATGTGGAGGAGTTGAGAGAGGTGCATGGTGTCAAGGAAGGCGGTGATAATGATGCTGGTGTGGAGGAGGATGAGGACGATGAAGAGGATGACGAAGATGATGATGAGGATGATGATGTGGTGGAGGTGGTGGGGGAGGAGGTATGTGTGAGCATAGTGCAGCATAGACCAGGAGAAGCGGCAGTACCAGCAGGAGAACCGGTGCACCGGCATGTGAATGTGACATCCCCCTCGGGTCTCACCACAGCAGCAGGACAGACCAACTTCTCCACACTGGCCCTTACAGCAGCGCATGCCAAAGCACATCCACATGCAAGAGCACATACAAATACAACAGCGTACACAGAAGCGTGCACATCTGCACCTGCAGGCATGGCAGCAGCTCCCCACACACCAGCAGCACCTTCAGTCCATCACTGTGCGCCTGTTACCTCGCCATTCCAGCCAACCCTAGGAGCTGCACGGCTGTGCTCCGAGCAGCACATCGGCGGGGTGAAGAGACAGCGGTTCTTTGGCACCTGGAGCCGCCAGGGGCCTCTTTTCCACAGCCGCGACACGCTGCAGACACACAATGGACCGGGGGCCACTACTGAGAACAAAGAGTACTGTGGGGTGTCGACTCGATCACTCTATGGAGGGGGGGATATGAGGCATGTAGCTGGTGGGGTAGAGAGAGAGGTGGTGCTTGGGGGAGGGGATACGGGGGTCCAGGCAGTGGCAGAGGCGGCATACGGGGGGGTGCTGCATGCGCTGTGGGTGCAGGGAGGGGGAGAGGGCATCACGTGGGATAAGGAAGTGCTGCTGACAGACCTCCGCCGGGCTTTAAGTATTTCCAACGACCAGCACTCTCGCCTGCTTGCTGCTCTGCTCTCACAGGATGCGACAGCTGATGCCAGCTGGTAATTTGATGTCAAAATTGATACTTCAGTTTGTTTCATGCAGCATATGATTGTGAAGGCGTCTCGCATAGGCAGCGGCAGTGTGGTACTAGCATGAGAGCTACTACTTGTACCAGGCTTCCCACCAGCATGCGGATCTAGCGTAACTGTGACTTCTCCACAATGGAAATTCGACTCCATGCATCTTACAGCCTGCATGGCGGGGGACTTCAGGCATCCTTCGGTAGAGATGAATAAAGATTCAGTGTACATGAAACTAGTGATATTCGCTATTACCTACTGTACTGATGGTAGTTTGTCCACGTAGCTGCTGGAATGGCTCTCTCATTCTGACGGACTAAGATTGGGTCGCTGCCCAATCGTTGGCCGATGAGCGACTTTCCGCTCACCACGAACCGTTGCCCTTACACAGACCGCCACGTGGGGCCGCCTTTGCGTCGGATTCGTCGGAAACTCATCACTGGCCTGGCAGTGAGTCGGTGACGCGTCAACGGACTCTTCTCCATCAGTGCGATCTGATCGAGAGAGCTGCTTGGGTGCGTGGGTGGTGTGTCAGAGCGAACAGACCCACCAAGGGAGCCTTGAAAACTCCGCACCTCTCCGCCTGGGTCACTTCCCCCTTCCCCTGTCGGCTGTCGGTGCTCCGCAACCGCAACCCCCAGTATTCTAGTTTCAGTTCAGGCGTGTTCCGTGAGGGTTAGGTCCGCCATGAGTTCGCACGCAGTTCATACGATTGGTGAGAAAATACGGGCGAAGAACTTTTGGTTGGTAACCATGTTTTGTAACGTCTCAAAATAAAAAATCAGGAGGGATTTGACGCTTTGCGATTGTTGTAGATTTTCAAGAAGATCCCGAGAGCCTCTAACTGATCCCTTGGGTTCCTTGATATCATCCCCTTGCCTTTCTTCCCTCTCTTTTCCCAGATTCAAAATATCAGTCCCTCATCACTGATTACCTGACAAGTCTTGCTGGGCTTTTCAATCCAGGGTGTGACCACTCATTTTCTGGTGCGTAGTAGATTCTTCTTGCTCTGCTTGTTATCAGAATCATTTTCCTTTAGACAATAGTCGCCGTCAGCCTTGCTGACTTAGCAATCGTCGGACACGACGGACCGTAGGGTATCCGTCCTACTCCGTCAAAACTGACGTTTCCCCGTCAAGATTTCCGTCAACCTAATGCACCCTGTTTCCTCCAGGAAGGATCCGCGTCCGCATTTGTTTCTTGCCGTGGAGCCTTCACGCACATGACGATAGGATGAGCATCTGATGCAGCTGCTTCAATCCTCTCCTCGGGCCCTCTCTGCGGGCGATCAGTCATGGTCCGTCGCTTTCCTCGCTCATCGTAGATTTCTCCACTATGCGCTTGCTTTCTCCGTATAGTCGACGTGCCTCGGGTTCGAATCGAGGTCCGCTAGTATTTGACAGCGAAGCCGCCGCGATAAATCTGCAACGAGGGTTTTCTCGATGTTTCAGTTGGATAAGCTGTTGTATTCCTCCGTGCTCCATGAATTTTCTGAAGGATGCGGTGATGCGCTGTGCGTCGATCAGAGGATCTGAATCCTGCATGTCAAGATTTAACTTGCTACATCTCAAGTTATGCCTGTCCATATGCAATTTGTGCTTGTCTGTTAGTATCAGACTGCGTATGTTGCGATCACGTGTGTGCTCCTGTGTCATCTCGATCATGTCGTTTTCTGACCATCTCTCAATCTCTTTCTGCTCAATCGGATGTTCAATCCTAATCTTCCAGTGCTGCGACCAATCGTCCCTAAGGAGATTCATCATCACGACCAATGAGCACCATGACTGCTCGTCATCAGGAACGATTGTCCTCACGTTCAATCTTCCTCCTGACACGATCTTTCCCGCCGCTCCTCTAACATTTAATCTTCCTGCCTTTCTCAAACCCCCCCCCCCCAACCCCCCCCACCCACCCAGGCGTCTATGAGTGGCGTAGCACCGCTGGCAGCAGCATCAGCACCAGCATCAGCATCAGCCTCAGTAACAGCATCAGCATCAGCCTCAGTAACAGCATCAGCATCAGCATCAGCGTCAGCAACCTCAACATCCTCCCTCGCCGTCCGCCCGAAACCTCCGCATTGCTCTCTCTCCACCACCGCATCCCGCTCTTTCCCCACCTCATCCGCCACCGCTGCCACGTCAGCAACGGCAGCCAAATCGAGCCGTCTGCTGTATACGCTCCGCCCGTCCTCTCCCCCTAGACAGCGTTCCCCCTCGCGACTCCCCACGGTTGCTGTTCTCTACAGCACAGGGCATGCCCTGGACGGCTCCCCTCGTCTCCGATCCGCTACTGCTGCCTCTGGTGCCGGCCGTAGCCTGTTCCTGGGACAGAGGTGAGACGCGGCTTATGGGATTCGTTACAGACATCTTCTGCGGTTTCACCCTAGTGTAGATTCATGCACTTAGACGTTTGCTTTGGTCTATGGCTCCAATATACTTGCTGGCTGCTTTTTCCCGTGACACTGGCCGCTGATGCCAAGTCTGGTCCTTCCCGTGTGACTTTTTCCACCTTCCCGTGTGACTTTCTTTGTGCATGGGGCACATTCCTCTTTCCACGACATGGGCCTGCGTGCGCCACACATCCTCAGGAGCTTGATCCTGGGTCAGCCTGGGAAAAGGTCACCACCGGCGTTGGACTTTAGAAGGCTCCGCATTGCAAACGAGGTGAGAACTGCCTCACCAGATTCATCCAATGCTCTCGCTGAATCTATCACGCCTTGAGATATCCATATCCCTGAGACATTTATAAGCTCGAGGAAAGCAAGATAGATCGCGGCTTGAGACATTCACAAGCTCGAAGAAAGCAAGATAGCCCATCAGGCGGGTCCAGCAGAGGGCGTTGAGGCGGACAGCAATGGCACTACCCTAAGCCCGCTGCATCCCCCCTCCCCCTCTCTAATGGACATATCTCCCATATCTCCCTTTCAGATGGGCATGCCCCTTCCTCGAATGGACGTATTCCCCTTCAAAGGACCCCTCTTCTCTCCTCCCATCCCTGCCTCCCCTCCCCTCTCCTCCCACCAGGCGGGGCCAGCAGAGGGCACTTCTACAGACGGCAATGGCACTGCCCTGAGCCCCGCTGCGTCCCCCGAGGACACCATCCAGGCGCTCAAGGCGTCCCTCGCCGCTGCAGAGGAAGCAGCAGCCACCGCCCTGCAAGCCAAGGAACTCGCTCTAGAAGCAGTAACCGTGGCCGAGGCAAAGGTCGAATCCATGTCTGCTCAGATGGTCCTGACCACCGAAGAGGCGGTTTCCGAGGTGGAAGCAGCTAAGGAGAAGTTCAAAGAGGAGGTGGCGCGGCTGCAGAGGGAGAAGGAGGAGGTGGAGCAGCAGCTGGCCCAGGCGAAGCAGGAGGGGATCGACCTCGCGATGAAGGTGGAGCAGATGGCGGCCCTGGCGGTGCAGGAGCAGACCCAGGCAGTGGCGGAGGATGCGCGGCTCAAGATTGCTGCTGCTAAGGCTGAGGCGGCGGACCTGGCGGCGCAGATGGAGGAGCGGATCAGGCTTGCGGCGGACGAGGCTGCTGCTGCTGGTAAGGCGCTGGTTGTATGGTTTGTGACATGAGGCTGCTGCTGCTGGTGGGTCATGGCGTGCTGTCTCAGGGCTACTCATGTCTTGGGTATGCTCAAGAGGCTGTAACATTCTCTTCTCTCTAAACTTTTCCTATTCTGCTGTGCTGTCTCTCTTGGCTGTCCTTTTCCCTCCGGCGTCCCTTTTTCCCCTCCCTCCGTCCTCTTCCCCCTCTTGATCCCTGCACGTCGCCCGTCCCTGGGAGTGATCGAGGAGGCGAAGGCGACGATAGAGGACGCGATAGCCGCGACGGACATAGCCAGGGAGCAGGCGAGGTCGGCCGAGGCGGCACTGCAGAAGCGCCTGGACGTGCTGGACCGCTTGAGGTCACGCTCATGTTCTCGCCTTCCCCTCTCGCTTGCTGTCTTCCTTCTTCCTCATCTCCTCTTCTCCCTCCCTTCCTCTCCTTCTGCCCGTCTCTCTCCCTCCTCGTGTCTCCCTCCTCCCGCCATCCCCCGCCCTTGCCAGTGATCGAGGAGGCGAAGGCGACCATAGAGGACGCGATAGCCGCGGCGGACATAGCCAAGGAGCAGGCGAGGTCGGCCGAGGCGGCGCTGCAGGAGCGCCTGGATGTGCTGGATCGCCTGGGGCGCGCCGAAGTGGCGCTCATGCGCTCTGAGGAGCAGCGCACGGCGCTGCAGCTGAAGCTGGAGCAGGCAGAGAGCGAGAAGGAGAACCTCAGGATGGAGATCAAGGTGAGAGCGAGAGTTAAAGTTAGGTTGTATGCATCGGGGAAGTGGAGGGAGAATAAAGGGGCACTGGCGAGGGCTGCGCTACAGCTGTGCTGGAGCAAGCAGAGAGCGAGAAGGAGAAGCTGAGGATGGAGATCAAGGTGAGGGCTGAAAAGGGCTGAGGTTTGGGGGTTTAGGCGGGTCAGGGGCGTGTCGGGTTTCAAGAAGAGAGTCTAAGCGGGGCTGAGGCAGCAAAGTGGTTTTCTATCACCTCGAATGCGCACCCATTCCCCTTCTCGACCTTCCCCATCCGCTGACCAGGCTACCATAGCATGGGCTGAGCTGAGGCGTCTGAGTCGCGCATAGTGTCTGATGCTAGCAGCAGTGGCGGAGATACAAGCGCTGGCAGAGCGGACGGTCAAGGAGAGAGAGACGCACACACTCTTACCCTCCTCATCCTTCCCCTCCCTCCCTTCACTCTCCTCAGGCTGCCATAGCGCGCGCCGAGGCGGCTGAGTCGCGCATAGTGTCGACGCAGGCAGCGGTGGCGGAGATACAGGCGCTGGCAGAGAGGACGGCCAAGGAGAGGGAGGAGGGCACTGAGAGGGCGCTGGAGGCCATGCAGGTGAGTTGACATGTGGGAGAGTGTGTGTGACATGTGCAGGCGAATGTATGACGTGCCATCCCGGTTAGTGTGTGCTCTATTCTGCCAGAAATCGTTGTTCTCACCCCTCTGTTCCCTGTAGCACTTTCCCACTTCTTGCACTCTCTCACGCACACGCCAAACATCCAGCACCCAGCCTTGCCTCCCCCCTCCTCCCCTCCTCCTGAGGAGAGAGGAGAGGCGAGCCCCTTGCTGTGCCGACTCATCAAGTGTGCTCCCTTCCCCCCCTCCTCACCGTCTGTCACCCCCCCTACCCCTCACTCCCCCCTTTCCCCCTTCCCCAGCTGGCCTCAGAAGGCAGGGAGAAGGCAGCAGCGCTGGCATACAAGGCGGAGACGGAGAGTCTGCGGGCGGCGGCCATGGCGGCGCAAAAGGCTGACAAGGTCAAGGACCAGGCTGTGGCCCGGCGCTTCGCCGCGCTGCAGAGGAGCCTGGCTGCTGCGGAGGAGAGCACGAGGAAGTGGAGGGAGCGGTGCCTGGCAGTGGAGGAGCTGTTTGCGCTGGTGAGTTGTGCCTCGCCTACACCCTTCTCCCTTGTTCTTTGTTTGAGGCGGCACAAGCAGAGTAGGCTGACAGCGGAGGGGGAGAGCACAAGGAAGTGGAGGGAGCGGGGCCTGGCTGTTGAGGAGCTCTTTCCTCTGGTGAGTTTCTCGTCGTTGTTTTGTTGAGCCCTCATTTGGCGTGCCTTGGGGTGTGGCTGTAATTCTGGAAGACGCTTCATTTCCTCACTCCCATTCGCAAGCCAAGTCACGAGAGCTCGATGTGGTCATGGGCTCTCCGCTGCTGCTGCTGCTGCTGCTGCTGCTGCTGCTGCTGCTGCTGCCGCCCCTGCACGCAAACTGGCTGCTGCTGCTTGCGAAGTGGGCAAGTCTGTGGGCCACAGACATATGGACAGGACGCTGGGGACGCAGTTGGAGAAGTGGCACAGTTTGGCTGACGGACCCAGGAGGGAGCAGCCCGAGTGGCTCAACGCATCTCAACTCAGCACCTCCCCGCTTCCCCACTTCCTCCTTGCGCCACCAACCCTCCTTCCCCCCGTCCTCCCGCTGTCCCTGCGTCCCCTCTCAGGCTAAGTCACGTGGGCTGGACGCTGTCAAGGACGCCTCCCCTGCTGCTGCCCCAGCGCTGAAACCTGTGGAGACTGCTGCTCCTGCTGCTGCTGGTGCTGAAGTGGGCGAGGCGGTGGGCCGTGGGCGCATGGACGTGATGCTGGGGACGCAGTCGGAAAAGTGGCGCATTCTGGCCGACGGGCCCAGGAGGGAGCGCCCCGATTGGCTGCAGCGCAAGACGCTCACGACCACCCCGCTGCCATCCATGCCGATCTCTGTGGAGCTCGACAACGTGCAGGCTGCTGTGCCGCTGCAGCTGCCCACTCCGGACGATGTCTGGTCCATCTCCCTGCATAAGGTGAGAAATGCGTTCAACCCCAAAACTTGAGTCAAGAGCACCACACTGCCTTCCTTGCCCATCTCTGTGGGGCTCGACAACGTGCAGGCTCCCGGCCACTGCAGCTACCCACTCTCGATGACGTCTGGTCCATCTCCCTGCACAAGGTGAGCTGCGTTTTACCCCACAAGGTGAGCTGTGCTGACACCTAATCTTCGAGTCCACACAAAAGGCACCAAGTGGCTGTGCTGCTGCAGCTGCCCACTCCCGATGACGTCTGGTCCATCTCCCTGCACGAGGTGAGGTGTGCTGGAGTGGATTCGCCTCTAAATATCTCTTTTTCCCGGTTTGATCGGATCCATCGGAACCCCACATGTCGTCCCATTCAGCACATCTCTACCTGCCAATATATCTATCGTAGCGCACTGAATACCTGCCAATATATCTTAGCGCACTGAATACCTGTCACCCCTATGCAACGGCAGGTTGCCGACTACAAGTTAACCAAGGAGGCGCGCGAGGCTGGGGCGAAGGAGGTTGAGGAGAAGAGGAAGGAGCTGCAGGGGGTCACGTGCTGGTCAGTAACCTACCATCGATACCTTTCCAACCGCCCTCTCTCTCTCTCTCAACAATTTCCAGGTGGCAGACGACAAGTTCACCAAGGAGGCGGAGGCGCGCGAGGCCGAGGCGAAGGAGATTGAGGAGAAGAGGAAGGAGCTGGAGCGCGCCCTGCAGCGCAAGGCACCCAAACGGATCCGATCACCCGAGGAGCTGGAGGAGAGCAAAGGTGAGGGGGGAGCATGTGGGGCAGAGGGGCGTAAGGGCAGGGGTAGACGGGTGAGCAGCTTAAGGGCAGGGTTAGGGGGAGGGGGAGGGCTGCATAAGGACTGGAGCGAGGGCATGGTAGGGAGCTGGTATCACTATGTGGTATCACAATACACTCCAGCGGATCAATCACCTCGATCCATGGTCACTGAGAGCCACCGTTGCTTTCCTTGCCTCAATTGCGTCCATCCACAATCTATCCTTCTCTCCCACTTTTTTCTTAACCCCTATGTGTCTCACCCATGATGTGCCCAACCCAAACCCCTTGCAGAGTCCGGAACGGGAAGTGGTCGCGAGGTCGTGGTAAGTGGCAATCCTGGTCCCTTCTTTTTGCTTCTGTTGCTGGAGGTTGGGTGAAGGCTTTAGGAGAGGGGGGGAGTGGTTGTGAGATGCAAGGGAGGAAGGTTTAATGCAAGAGAGTTGGGACGAGAGGAAGTTTCCTCTGGTGAATCTAATGGCGTAAAAGTGCATTTACCTCCGATTCTCTCACCCCCTTCCCTGCCCCATCCACCTTCCTTGCTCCACCCCTCCACAATTCCCCTTCCACCCCATTCCCGTCCCCCCAAATGCCCCACATTCGTCATCCATCCCTGTGGTTCAGACGAACAAGCACGACTGGTATCTGATAGCTAGCCCGTATCCTCTCATTTCCCCCAACCCCTCCATGTCCCCCAACCAAAACCCCCGACAAACCGACTGGTTCTAACCCACCCCCCCCCCCCGCGGCCCTCTCCCTACTCCGCCTCTCAGATCCAGGCGTTCAACTGGGAGAGCAACAAGCGCGACTGGTACCTGGAGCTCGCCCCCAGGGCTGCTGACCTGGCTGCCTGCGGCATCACTGCTGTTTGGCTTCCTCCCCCCACTGAATCGGTGTCGCCTCAAGGTTCGTGTCAGTAGTGCTGTGCTGGTTGACTGGTCTTTCACGTATGGTACATGCTCTGCGGGAGGTAGTGCATGCTCAGTGCTCGCTCCCAGGGCTGCCTGGGGCATCACGGCTGTCTGGCTGCACCCGCCCATTGACTTGGTGTCGCCCCAAGCCCAAGGTGTGTGCTGCTAGTGCTGGTTGGCTATGGTGCATGCTCTGTGGTGGGTGGTGCGTGCTCAGTGCACGCGCCCAGGGCTGCTGACGTGGCTGCATGTGACATCTCAGCTGTCTGGCTGGCCCATCCCTCAGCTGCCAGCTCACCAAGCCTGTGGTGTGCCCCCCCAAGGTGAACCAGTGATGGGAATCTCATAGTCAATTCATATTTGGCCTTCTCTCCCGCCCTCCTGTATCGCAAGGTACATGGCTGTTGATCTGTAGGAACCTCAACTCGTGCTACGGCAACAAGGAGCATCAATTTGCCCCCTCCTTCCCACCTCCCCTCCCCCTCTGCTCTCTCCCCTTGTAGGGTACATGCCCGTTGATCTGTACAACCTCAACTCGTGCTACGGCACCAAGGAGCAGCTGCAGTTCTGCATCGACGAGCTGCACAACCACGACCTGCTGGTGGGTGCACTGCGCTGGTGCTATGCCTTACACCTGCTGGTGGGTGCACTACACTGGTGCTATGCCTTACACACACCTGCTGGTGGGTGCACTGCACTTCTACGGCTTACACCTGCTGGTGCGCTTGCGCAGGTTGCCTGGTGCTATGCTGCAGCTTGTGTGCGATAGATGCGCTGCCAAGGTACCCTCAGGCCGCACCAGATAGCTGCAGTTTTGCATTGCACTGACGAGCTGCACAACCACCACCTGCTGGTGGGTTTGTTCATGTGGTGGACTGGTGCCATGCTGTGGCTTGTGTGAGACGGATGCAGTGCCAAACTAACGCCAGATAGCTTGCTTTGTCATCAGCTGCGGGGTCTATTTTTGACCCAGCAAAAGTCTCCACTAATGCATAAACAACAAACTAACATCAGATAGCTTGCTTCGCCATCAGCTGCTGGGGGATGTGGTGTCCGACTCAACCAACACGCTGTGCATCCTACCAGAGCCCCCCTCTCTTCCCTCCCTTTTCTCTCTTTCCAGTCTTCCTCACTGGTCTCTCCTCTATAACCCCTCCACTCCCTCTCAGGTGCTGGGGCTCTCTATAGAGATCTCTCCTCTATAGCCCCTCCACTCTCCCCCGGACGCTGGGCTCTTTATAGAGATCTCTCCTCTATAACCCCTCCACTCTCCCCCAGATGTTCGGGCTCTCTAGAGAAATCTCTCCTCTATGACCCCTCCACTCTCCCCCAGATGTTCGGGCTCTCTATAGAAATCTCTCCTCTATAACCCCTCCATTCTCCCCCAGGAGCTGGGGCTCTCTATCGAGATCTCTCCTCTGTGACCCCTCCACTCCTCCAGGTGCTGGGCGACGTGGTGCTAAACCTCTGTTGTGCGTCCAAGCGTCATCTCTCTCTTATCCCCTTCCCCCAACCACCCTGCTTCCCCGCCCTTTGCTGTTATCCATCACCCCCCAACACTCCCTAAGGTGCCGGGCGACGTTTGCTGAACCACCGCTGTGCGTCCAAGCAGAGCCCATTCCTCACTTCCCTTTCTTCCCCTTTCTCCCCTCACTCCTGCACTCCCCCCCCTATTACCCATTCCCCCCACACTCCCCCAGGTGCTGGGCGACGTGGTGCTGAACCACCGCTGTGCGTCCAAGCAGAGCCCTGAGGGCATTTGGAACATCTTTGGGGGCAAGCTGGCGTGGGGGCCGGACGCCATCGTCAGGGACGACCCCAACTTCCATGGCCGGGGCAACCCCAGCAGCGGTGAGCATAAGAGTCGGTTTCGTGGTGAGCATAAGAGTCGTATTCGTGGTGAGAATAAGAGTCGGTTTCGTGGTGAGCATAAGAGTCGGTTTAGTAGTGAGCATAAGAGTTGGTTCAGTGGCGAGAATGTGAGTGTATGCATTGAATGGCAAGCATGCCAAGCTGGCGTGGGGGCTCATCCCCCTGCCACCCCCCCTCCCGTCGCTCTCCAGGTGACATCTTCTGGGCGGCGCCCAACATCGACAACTCACAGGACTCTCTCTGCAACGACATCTTCAAGTGGCCGGCCCCTCCTCTCCCCCTCGCTGTCCCTTACCCCACTCTGCACTGCCTGTGCCCCCCTCTCCCTCTTCCTCCCCCCCTTCACCCCCCCTCCCGCCCTCCCCCAACATCCACCTCCAGGTGACATCTTCCACGCGGCGCCCAACATCGACCACTCGCAAGACTTCGTGCGCAAGGACATCTGCGAGTGGCTGCGCTGGCTGCGCTCCGACATTGGCTACGATGGCTGGCGCCTCGACTTCGCACGGTGAGAGCATTGTGACGGGGTCCATGCCCTTATGTTGTGGGGGAATGTGGAGGGGTGGGGGTAAGGACATCTTCGAGTGGCTACGCTGGCTGCGCTCTGACGTGGGCTACGATGATTGGTGCCTTGCCTTCACTTGGTGAGAGCATTGTGAAGGGGCCCAGGCCTTTATGTTTTGGGGGGGGAAGGGGAAGGGTGGGGGTATGGAGAGATGTTGGGTGGCTGCGCTGGCTGCGCTTCAACATGGGCTACTACGACGGCTGGCGACTGGACTTGGCGTGGTAAGCAGAGGGTGTGCTATGGGGTCTGTGGTGCGATGGCAAGGGGATGGTTTGTGGCCGTGCTGACCACGCTCCGACGTGGCAACGATTGCTTGTGGCTGCATTTATTCTGGTGTTGGGTTCACGGTAGACATGGGCATGAGCCGAGCCTGGCTCGGCTCGCCTCGAGCCGGGTTCCCAGGATCCCCGGCTCGGCTCGTCAGGGGGGCTTGTGCGGGCTTTCAACTAGGGCCATGGGGTTTGGGGTCTCTAGTCTGGGGCCTGGTCCAGATTGTTGAGCTGATCGTCTGCTTCTACATCTTACAAAACTCTGAGGAGGTGCTGTTGGTGTAAACAGGGCTGGCTGAGGGCGATGGACTAGGGCAACAGGGTGAGGGCAACAGGGTGAGGTTAGGGTTGGCAGACGAAATGGGCGCGGGAGGTTTGTCGATCTGAGATTTGACAATGGCGAAACCCCCCCTTTCCCGAGCCGCGAGCCGGCTGGCTCGAAATCGAGCCAGCTCGAGCCGGCTCGACTCCGACTCGCCTGATTTTACGTGCGCGAGCCGAGCCGAGCCGAGCCAGGTCTGGCTCGGCTTGTGCCCATGTCTAGTTCACGGTGTGAGGGCAATGCAAGGGAGTATGCTGGTTCTGGACTATTCTTGGCACTGACACTGGCTGGCACGTACGAACTTCACCCTCCCTTGCATCTTCCGTAGACTCATATCGAAACCCACCTGTTAAACCCTGAACCCCATACCTTTTGCCCACCTGTTGCAGTGGGTTCTGGGGCGGGTATGTGAAGGAGTACATTGAGGCGTCCAGCCCCGCGTTCTGCATTGGCGAGTACTGGGACAGCCTCAGCTACGAGGGCGGCACCGTCTCCTACAACCAGAGTGAGTGCCCTAACCCCCAACCCTCATGGTGCAACTCCTTACCTTCAACACAAAGGCTCCTCCTCTGCAAGAATCACCAACCCCTGTTCATTCAGTGTCCTATTCTCCCGCTCCCTGCCCTTCAGATGCCCACATCAGCATGCACTGCTCCATTCCCCTTCCACTGCTCCATTCCCCTTCCCCTGCTCCATTCCCCTTCCCCTGCTCCATTCCCCTGCTCCTTTCCCCTGCTCGATTCCCCTGCTCCACTCCCCTGCTCCACTCCCCTTCTCCATTCCCCTGATCTATTCCCCTGATCTATTCCCCTGCCCTATTCCCCTGCCCAATCTCCTCATTCCCCCGCCTCCTCCCCCCCAAGACGCCCACCGGCAGCGCATCATCAACTGGATCAACGCCACTGGAGGCACCTCCTCTGCCTTTGACGTCACCACTAAGGTATGGCGGGATGTGATGGTGGTAATAAATGTGATGTCCTGTTATCCAGAAGGGGTTGTGAAGTGTGAATTTAACACCAAAAAACCGACGCAATCATACCCTCCCCTCTTCCCTCCCTCCCCCCGATCCTCTCCCCCTTTTCCCGCCACGTCCATCCCTTACTCGGTCGATCCATCCATCTCTCCATGGACCCTCAACTCCCCCTCCCACCCTCGTGTTGCCATCCTGCACACTGCTTCCTGCATGCAGCCTTGCACAGCGAGTACTGGCTCCTGATCGACCCGCAGGGCAAGCAAGCCTCTAAGCAAACACCCCCCCCCCCCCCCCCCCCCCTCCCCTTAACCACCACCCACACAGGGCATTCTGCACGCGGCGCTGCACAACGAGTACTGGCGGCTGATCGACCCGCAGGGCAAGCCCCCTGGCGTCATGGGATGGTGGCCGTCACGAGCCGTCACCTTCCTGGAGAACCACGACACAGGCTCCACTCAGGTATGGCTTTAGATGCAAGCTGTGATATTATCTTTTAGTCGCTTCGTGCCGAAGGCGCAGTGAAGATTCAGCAGAAACAGCCAGTTCCGTCTTTCTTTGTTGGTGCTTTCATTGCCTTCCGGTTTCTCCACCATTCCCCGATTCTTGCCTGCAGGGTCACTGGCCCTTCCCACGTGAGAAGCTCCTGCAGGGATATGCCTACATCCTCTCCCATCCGGGCACGGTAAGACATGCCTTCATTGGTAGGCTATCCATCGTCTTCGCTACACCATGCATCTAACTCCCGCCCAGTCTCCATGATGCTACTACAATGTCTACAGTTGCTCATGCGTTCCAACCTTTCTCGCTTATCTGCTCCCCCCCTCCCCCCCCCTCCTCCTCCCCCTTCACTCCTCCACCTCCCCCCCCTCCGTTTTCTCCTTGGCACCTGCAAACGACACAGCCTGTGGTATTCTACGATCACATGTACGAGTTTGGCATCCACGACCAGATCGCCGAGCTGATTGCCGCCCGGAAGCACGCGGGCGTGCACTGCAGATCTCCAGTGAAGATCTTCCACGCGGTGGCGCAGGGGTATGCGGCGCAGGTGGGGGACAACCTGGTGGTCAAGCTGGGGCACTTCGACTGGAACCCGTCCCGGCAGAATGACCTGATGGGGCGGTGGGAGAAGCTGGTGGATAAGGGTAATGATTACATCCTCTGGGAGAAAACGTCTTCATGAGCCCTGTCTTGGGAGCTTGTGTTGTGAGATGCTTCAGAACTTGACTGGAGAGGCTTGAAGGATGGTGTTTTGAAGGTGCAGGGTTGGGGATGGACAACTTTTCTCACAGGAAAATATCGACCATCTGTAGTCAGTGGCGGACATCTGCTACACGTTAACATAGAGCATGATTATTCTGGTGGCCACGCAAGGATTTGGGGATATGTTATGTCTATGCTACTTGAGTCACTTGGATACATTTTACGTTCATTGAACAATGGAGTTTCACTACATATCGATCACATTAGCAGCAGGTAGCAGAGAATGTGGACCGCTCCATATCGCGTTTAATAGATACACTTGATTGGGTAGCAGGCAGGGGTAGCCCAGCATAATCCGCCAATCCGTGCTCTCGAGAACGCCGAGCGACGATCGCGATTGGGTCGTCAAGTCCATGTGGTGTGGACACAAGGCATGCTCTCCCCCACCACACACATGGCTGAACAAATCACTCCCTGCTGGCTGGCCTTCTTTCAGCATTTGCTTTTATTACGTGAGCATTTCTAGCAACCTCCCACTCACCGACCAGGGATTTCATCCGACACGTAAGGATGACATATCCAGGAACCACACTTGACTTACCTCGCTATATCCTGAAATCCGGCGAGTGGGATTGGAGTTTTGCTTGCTGTCGAGAACCACTGCTCGCTTGCGTGGTCGCTCTGCAAAGGTTTCCGAGTTCCGGCAACCAGGCTTATCCATGCCGTAAGAATTAACCATTCTTAGGCGAGTAATCGAAATACTATTGGTGTTCTAAGCATGGTTTTTCTTTGCGAAGCAGGTCAGGACACATGAAAGAGCCTCAGAATGGTCGAGATTCTTTACCGACAGAAAGCACCCCTCTGTTACCATCGAAGGCACAAGATATTCCGTGTCAAGGTTCCTCTGACCAGAATGGAGAGTCGGAAGGAATGTCTCATGGACATCCAGGAAGCACCTTGGGATCTGCCGTATTCAACCTATCCAATACCATAATCGGTGCTGGGATAATGGGACTTCCAGCCACTATAAAGGTCCTAGTCTAATTTTGTCGATTTTTGGATGAGGCAACACAACGAATTTCCGGCTAACTTAGTGAAACCTGTATGCGGCAGGTCCTGGGGATTCCTCTTGGCCTAACAGTGCTCGTCATAATGGGAGCAATGAACGAGTACTCTCTTCAGCGGCTTCTCAGAAGCACAGCAGCAGCTAAAGCATGGTCCTTCGGCGATCTCATGGCTGCTACGCATGGAAGAGTGGGAAGGATGTTGCTCCGAACGAGCATCTTTATCAACAACACGGGCATCCTCCTTATATACCTTGTCATCATAGGTCGGTCAATAAGAAAAACCCATCAGCTTCACGACGCATGGTTCACATGTTCAGTTTTAGAACTGCACGAGCATAATCTATGTCCTGATGACTTATGCATTTCCATTCTTGTTTAATGTCTTCCCGTCCTTTGTCAGGCGATGTGCTGTCCGGTTCAGACGGTGCGGATGGAGAGCACTACTCTGGGCTATTCGAGGAGTGGGCCGGAGGTCCCACCTGGTGGAACAGCCGCCTGACAGTGCTCGCTGCCTCCATTGTCGCTGTTATCGGGCCTCTTGCCGCTCTTCCAGACATAGGTTTGTTCAGTTTGACCCATCCAAGCGACATCTGGTTTGGTTTGTTCGGGCCTCTTTTGCCCCTTTTCTGTTCATGCATCTTATACAAATACCTGGATTGTTCTGCAGATTCCCTCTGGTTCACATCAGGGCTGTCAGTCCTGCTGGCAGTTGTTTTTGTCGTCGTCACAATCCTCATTACTCTGTACAAGCTAGTCGAAGGGACCATTGATTGGTCTGGAGTGCACTGGCTTCCTCAGCTGAAGACGTCACAGGAGTACTGGCACCTCCTCTCTGTCATCCCCACCATGGCAACAGCCTTCACTTGCCACTACAACAGTAAGAAAACGGCTGCGAGGCCATAATTCACTTTCTCTGTTACACATTTCCGATTGATTAATTTCAACAGCTCTTTCATGCCTGTGCAGTGCATCCTATTTTGGTGGAGCTAAAGCCACCTCGAGAAGAAAAAATGCACACTGCGATACAGAAGACTTTCGTTATTTGCACGAGTGTATATGCGGTCACAGCTCTCTTTGGTTACCTCCTTTTTGGTGAAGCGACTTATGCTGACGTTCTTGCAAATTTCGACACCGACCTTGGGATTCCTGGAAGCTGCTACTTGAATGACATTGTCCGGCTTTTCTATGCCCTGCACTTGATGCTGGTTTTTCCTGTGATTCACTTCTCACTTAGGTCTACTGTAGGATCGGTGCTGTTTCCGCATTCAGCCCCCCTAAAGCATGATCCTTGTGGGTATATATTCACAACGGTTTTGCTGCTTGGGGCCATTCTTGCAGCTTCGCTCTATGTCCCGGGAATTCAATCGGCCTTCGAGCTAGCAGGGTCAACAGGAGCAGCCATCATTGCCTTCTGCTTCCCTGGAATGGTAGCACTAAGGTAGGTCTTGGTTCACGCATGTCCATGCTGCTCATTGCACTCTGAAGTGCTCTCCATGCTGATGCAATGGTTCGCTTTGTCCTGCAGTGAGAGAGCTGGGGGTTTGGCGGCATCTGCTACTCAAAGGGCTGCTGCCTGGTTCTTGCTTCTCCTAGGACTTGGTGTGTGTTTTACAGGTCTTGCTGACAGTGTCCATTCATTTCTACGAAAATAGAAGACACACCATTACAGTAACGCCTCCTACCCTGTCCTCATACAAATGGCGATTTGCTGGTTTCCGACTCTTTTGTCAGGCATATTACACTTATTCCGCAAGTTGACGAGTCTGAGAGCAGGTCCACACTGAACCTCGCATCACCCAAGCCCTCTCCTGCAGGAGAAGCTGATGCAGTTGGATACGAGGCTGTGCTTGCCTGCAGATGACCAATTGCAGCAAGCAGGACCCCTGGTGGCTTGGCACTGGCCAGCAGCCAAACACCACGTGGTTTTAGCGATCTGTGCACTGACCTGGGGGATACCAGAAAGGAATGGGCCAGCAAGTAGAAGTGTTACTAATCAATGAGTTGAGGACGATGGCAGGATGTTGCAGTGGACCAAAGAAGCTGAAGCGCACAAACAGACATGCATCCAACTCAGATACAAACCTGGAGAGTGATGCCACACCGTCAAATCTCTCAGCTTCTGTCCAAAGCACAACCCGAGGAGACACGCCCGCACGTCTTTCTGCTGATGCCAGCTCTACAAGCCCAAATTGGAGAGGTTGCAGCTTCGAGTCCTGACAAGGAAAAAGGCAAGTGCAATGCAACGAACGAACTCCAAGCTTGACTGTATACGGGCCAAAGCAGGGAATGGCTGAGACAGAGTGGGTGCTACAAGAAAGAAAGAAAAAACAGAGAAACTGGAGTGCATTTCGTTTCTGCCTCTTCTGATGCCCTTTCCATTTCATCCCCAGCTCACCTTTGACGATGGCTGGCACAGCAGAGCATCCACTGTTCCCTTATCCACCATCACATCCACCACCCCTGTCACCAACAGTGAGAAAACAAGGGGCCAATCAGACGTCGATGCACTTTTTTCAAAATGGCAGCCCCTGACCGGCAGCAAAGCCCTCACTAAAAGAAGCATTCTATACCCCGGAATGGCAAGCACCGCGCATCAGCAACCAAGCGGTCAACTGGATGGGCGGCAAACCGGGGATGAGAGGCATGGAGTTGAGACATGGATGCCATCACCCCAGCGTCTACGTCCGTGCTGATGACGGCCAGTCCCCTCTCTGCCATGCGCATGCTCCACTCCGAATTGCCGCTGCCTATCTCCACCACCACCAGTGGTGCCACCGCTGCTGCCCCTGCCGCTGTCGCTGCGTTGGCAGCTCCAGATGCTGTCGCTTCTGCTGATGCTACCGCCGATACTGCTGCTGATATTGCTGATGCCGAAGCTGCCGAAGATGCCTCGGTCATTTGTACGTGACTTCCCTCGTGGCAAGATTTATCCAGCTCTCCTGATCCCCTCTCTCTCCTCTCCTCTATCGAACAGAGGGGAGCCATGTGCGAGCGCCAGAAGGAGTCAAAGTCAACGTTGTACCTGGTTGGTGCAAGAGGTTGACGAATTGGAGGTTGTGCTTGAAACGCGGATCGGAAAATGGACTTCAGGAA
Organism: Closterium sp. NIES-67; assembly: GCA_027943415.1. Taxonomy (NCBI): domain Eukaryota; kingdom Viridiplantae; phylum Streptophyta; class Zygnematophyceae; order Desmidiales; family Closteriaceae; genus Closterium; species Closterium sp. NIES-67. The sequence continues at coordinate 287,488 of BQMB01002414.1, forward strand.
AGGTATGTACGGCTAGTCAGGGATAATATGCTTCACGACGCAAGGCACGGACGGTTTGGATGGGTAGGCCAGACAGTGGTCATGAAGGTACGACTTACCAGTCATAGAGGATGGTTTGCTCTCCCGCGTATCGCGTGCGCCAGTAGCGAGGTTGAGAGTATTCGGTGTTACGGGAAGGACTGCGAGGAGAAGGGGCGAGAGACGAGTTTTTAACTCAAGAGAGGGTTTTGCGGACGCATTAGGAGCGTCTGAAAAGAGACGTGGGGGAAGGGACAGAATGCCTGGTGAATGAAGAGAAAGAGCGAGAAGCCTTGTAACAAGGTACGTACATTCGACGGGTTATAACGTCCGATTCAGTGTCAAAAAGCCCTTCAAGCACCCCCCCATTGTCGTCGAGTGCAGATGTCTCTCCAAAGTCTCCCATTGCGTGCAGCCGCAACCTATCTCTGGGTGAATTTCCGCAACCATGCACCAACTACGAACTAAGAAATGATAGGCAGGGAGGGAGCCAGCGGCTATGTGTTGTTGCTCTGAGCGTGGCGGCAGGAGTTTGTACTCGATATGGGGATAATTGGGCAAATCTCTGCAATGATACAGGCTTATTTTGCTTCTAATGTACCCCCGAACCACTTTCATTTCGGGTCTTCGCTTGGCTTTCCCGAGGTTGCCGTGCGACGTGGCAGGTTTGTGTGGTCCCCATTCGCACAACCCAAATCCATCACTTCCAAAGCCAGGCAATGCACTCTCCTCCCCCCTCGCACGCGACTGTCCAAACTTCTTGGACCCATTCGCAAACCATCTCAAACGGCTCGGCGATTGTCGTAAAACCTCCAGCATATCCAGTAACCATCTCGACAGCAGCGAGGCCTTCGTCAGTGCTTATTATTGTCTCCCTCGAGGTACAATCGAACTGTAGCCTGTCGCCAGAATTCGCGAAGACGAACCTCTCTCGCCACCACAGGCCCGGAAACTTACCAGTGCTGCTTTTCCCTCCATCTCTTCTCACTCTGTTCTGTTCCCTTGTCTCTGATCTTTCAGCTCTCATACAGAATCCTGCCTTCACGGCTTCTTTTGCGGCTGGCCGGAGCTTGGCCGTCGTTGGTCACTTCGCTGGTGAATGATCACCATCCAGTATATTTTTCCACGTTAGTGGCTGGAGAAAGCTCGGCTAGGAGGCGGTTTCGGATCGCATTCCTTATTTGAATGTTCGGGTATCTTCGCTTCCAGTTCTGTAGGGTAGCTCATGCGTTGCGGGTCCTTGTGTGGTTGCAGAGCTGGTTCGAGAGCCCCTTTGTCATACGAGGGCTGAGTAAATCCTATAGATAACACGCCGTCGTTCTTCCCGCCTCTGTTCTCGATTCATCCGAATCTGAGAGCTGAAAGCTTTGTCTGCTTGATCGGCACCGTCCTTATTCTTGTCCTCAGCGTCCTCATCCCGTTACTCGGCTGGTTCAACATTTGCGAAGCCGATTAACACCATGGTTGACGACAACGGAGTATCTTCGTACGGAGCTATGTCCAACGGAATCTCTTCTCCGGAAGGATCTCCAAGCTCAGACCGCGGAGCCTCATCGGATTCCGTTGTCAGATGGCCAATGGCAGAAGCCCGCGTGGCTGAGCTGATCGCGCGGATTCAACCCACAACCAGAGCAGAGGAAAGACGCCTGGCCGTTTCAGAATACGTCACGAGGCTTATCTCGCGGTGCTTCGATTGCCAGGTAGCTTATTACATACTCTAAGCTCGTTAGGGTTTTCGAAACCCGGTATTTTTCGGCTCTAACCCGGTACGTTTCCCCTTGTAGGTGTTTATGTTCGGATCAGTGCCGCTGAAGACGTACCTCCCCGACGGGGATATTGACTTAACCGCGTTCTCCCGGGGTCTGGCCGTGAACGACGCCTGGGTTCACGACGTTCAAGCGATCCTGAAACGCGAGGAGCGGAACGCAGACGCTCTTTTTCAAGTGAAAGAAGTTCAGTACATTCACGCCGAGGTATTTATTTACCCCCGCATTTCCAGCTGACGCACTTGCCGACTCCAATCCGCTTACACAGTTTTAGAACCGACACGAATGCTTTCTCCTTGCCTTCCCCCCCCTCCAAGAAGCCTGTTTTTCGTCCTCTTCTCGATTCCGCAGGTGAAGCTGATCAAGTGTCTGGTGCAGAACATCGTTGTTGACATCTCCTTCAACCAGCTCGGAGGCCTCTGCGCGCTTGGCTTCCTCGAAGAGGTGTAGAAACCGACCGTTCCCGCGCTGATGGATTTGTTTCGCTGGCAATCAAGTGTGATTGCCTGGCAGCCGTGATACATTTTCTTGGGACTGCTGCATATTTCCTTGTCTGATGTCGTGCCGGTTCAGGTGGATGCTTTGATCGGGCGGAATCACATCTTCAAGCGGAGCATAATTCTGGTGAAGGCGTGGTGCTACTACGAGAGCCGCATTCTAGGGGCGCACCACGGGCTCATCTCCACATATGGCCTGGAGACCCTTGTTCTGTACATCTTTCATGTGTTTCATAAGGAACTGCCCAGTCCCTTGCATGTGAGTGCCCTATGAGGCTATGCTGTGGATACCCTGTCTGTCTCCACTTTAGTCTTTCCCCGTTTCTGTTCTTTCGTGTGGGTTTCCTCGATCTTTCTGCTCGCGTTGTGACATTCCCTTCCCTTCCCGTGTCGTTCTGCCTGTCTTTCATCTGCAACCAAGCCCCGTCACCTAACAGGAATGCCTCGTGCGAGCTGTTTGCTTTTGTGGCAGGTGCTTGTGAAGTTTCTCGAGGTGTTCAGCAAGTTTGACTGGGAACAGTTTTGCCTCAGCCTCAAAGGCCCCGTTCCTCTCTCCTCTCTTCCTACCATGCTTGGTGCGTTTCTCTCTCCTCTCTTCCCACCATGCTTGGTGCGTTTCTCCTCTCCATTCTCCCTTCTCCCCTCCCCTGCTCATTTCTCGTCATCAACTGCAATTGCTGCACACTTTGCCTCGAAATCCGAAATCACTGCAGTAATCATACGTGTCGTTGTCCATTCCCATCCGTTAGTAATGGTCCCGAGGAGCCTTATGCCGATTCTACCCATCTGTTTTTGTTTCTGTGCAGCTGAGAGGCCTGATGGAGTGGAGTAGGACGTGCTCCTCACAGACAAGTTTTGAGGCGACAAAAAATCAACGAAATTCAACAATTTCTATTTGTTCTTTCTTTGTGCAGCTGAGAAGCCTGGTGGAGTGGACGACCTGCTCCTCACAGACGAGTTATGAGGCAACAAAAAATCAACAAATTCTATTTGTTCTTTATTTGTGCAGCTGAGAGGCCTGGTGGAGTGGACGACCTGCTCCTCACAGACGAGTTTCTGGCAGCATGCTACGCCAAGTACTCGCTCTCTCCCATGGTCCAGGCGGGTCAAAGCCGTCCCTTCATGGTTAAGTTCCTCAACATTATTGACCCTCTTCTGGACAACAATAACCTCGGCCGGAGCGTCAGCAAAGGTACGCCTATGTCTCCCTCATACATACTTCACTAGCTCGCTTTTTTCTATAACTTGTTGATGCATGCACGCGTCTCTCAGTTTTTCTTCCATCCACTCCAGTAGCAGTTTTCACAATGCTTGCTCTATACCCGTCTTAATCCCGCGTTCCGCCTCATCCTGCCAGCTAATATCTGGATCCGAAGTGCCCTTGCATACGGATCTCGCAAGCTGACGACAGCACTGGGCGGCCCACAGGACGTGGTGGCCCAGGGTCTGCTTTGAGTCGACTCAAAAGCCACCTAGTCGACTCAAAGGTCTGCTTTGAGTCGACTCAAAAGCCACCTGGTCGACTCAAAAGCAGACTCAGGAGCTGACCTGGGCCGCTTCAATCTGTCCTTGTCCCGTCCTTGCACCCCCCCTTGTCCCTCCAGCTAACTTCTTCCGGATACGGAGTGCCCTGGCGTACGGATCTCGCAAGCTGAACGCAGCACTGGGCGGCCCGGAGGACGTGGTGGCGCAGGGGCTGGACTGGTTCTTCCGCAACACGTGGGACCGCAACGCCTCTGGCGCCCGCCCCGACGGCTCAAACCTCGAATTCCTCATGCAGCACATGCCCCGCCACCTGCCCCTCTTCCCCCATGCCATGCCGCCCATGCAAGCGGGAGGAGTGGCCCCAGCAGCTGCAGCCGCGGCAGCAGCAGGGCCGGGAGCAGGAGTAGGAGCGGGCACAGGCACAGGTGGCTATGCAGGCAGGCCGGCTATGGGTGTGGGTGGGGGTTTTCGGGGGCAGGTGAACGCAGCAGTGGGTCATGAGAATAAGCATCCGGGGGAGGTGGACATGATGCGGGCGCCGTACTCCCACGGGGGGCAGCACGGCGTGGTGATGAATGGAAATATGACCGGCAACGTAGCTGGGAACATGGCTGGGAACATGGCTGCAAATAGTGCAGGGAGCATGGCTGGAAGCATGGGGAGGCGGCAACAGGTGCAGGCGCCAGATGGGCCCCACCGGGTGCCATATGGTGGAGGTCACACGTGGATCCCTGCTCCTCTGTTCCCTGTGCCTGCCAATGTTGCTCATGTTCCCAGTGCGAGGGCTTCTCCTCCCATGGCTGGTGGTCCGAGGCTAGCTCAGCAGCAGCAGCAGCAGCACGAACAATCGCAGCAGCAACACCAACAGCAGCAGCAGCATCAACTGTTGCAGCAGCAACAGCAACAGCAACAGCAACAGCAACAGCAACAGCAACAGCAACAGCAACAGCAACAGCAGCAGCAGCACCAACAGACGCAGCAGCAACAACAGCAGCAACGGCAGTACCTGCACCAGCAGCAGTCACAGCAGCAGCAGGCGCAACAACAGCAGCCACATCAACAGCAGCAACAGCCGCAGCCACAGCAGCAACAGCAGCAGCCACAGCAACAGCAGCAACAGCCGCAGCCACAGCAGCAACAGCAGCAACAGCAGCAGCCACAGCAGGCACAAGTGCATCCGAAGAGAGCGGCGGAAGTAGTGAATGGGGGTTATGCTGTCCCACCGGTGCGACCCACTCCAGACCTGGCAGCGCCTCCTCACAGGGTAGCGCGGGCGGTTGATCAGGTGACACAGGCAGGCACAAACGAAGGCACTGAGAGACCGTCTGAGGGTAGTTTATCCTTGGCACATCCCTCTCGTCCCATGGAGAATAGGGCATCCGCGCAGCAAGACGTGGCAGCGTCTGCGGTTGACGCAAAATCGAGGGAGGAGCAGCGAAGCGGCAGCTCTGTGCCAGGGAGTGAAAGAAACGAAAGGAGTGAACGGAATGAGAGGAATGAAAGGATTGGTAGGAGTGAAAGCCAGGCCACACAGGCAGGGTTGGATGGAGCAGCGACTGTGGGGCCCGCTGTTAGCTCGGGGAAAGGCGAGGGGAAGGTGGCTGTGAGACAGCAGGATTCAAAAGGCCAACACGAAGAAGCTTCCTCTCGCACTGCCAAGGCAGCGTCGAGAGGTGCAAGGAGCGGCGGCAGCGGCAGCGGCGGCGCGGCATCGAGTGCCCAGTGGAAAAAGTCCAACACGGGCTCTAGAGGGGTTGTGGCTGCCAACACCCCTGCTGTGAGCAGCCTCGTTGTTACCAGCCCCGTTATTAGCAGCGGTGGGTTGAGTCCAGCGGGCGAAGCAGCGCCTGCACGGCAGTTGTCAGGCGGGCTCGACACTTCGGCAGTGCCTGCTGGTGGTGGTGGCATTCCGCGGCAGAGCTCAGAGCTGATCAGTGCGGGGTATCAGAGCGCGGGGTATCACAGCCGCAGCAGCAGCATGCACAGCACTGGGTCTTCGAGCTCTGTGGATCCCCTGAGCCAGGAAGCAAGCACGCTGGATGGTAGAGCACCGGCGAATCCCAACACTCCTATCAGCCAAGCGCCTGCAGCAGCGGCGACAGCAGCAGCAGCAGGGGTAGGGGCAGTGGGTGCAGGGCATACAGGTCTCCCCTCTCGCAGTATCTCTGATCGGGTGTCTGACAGGAGCAAGAGCTGGCATGAAACCCGGCATGCAGCCCAGCTTGAAACGCGGGCCGAGAGCCCTTCCAGTTTGCGGGCAGCTAGGTCTGAAAGCGTTGCTGTTCCCCATGTGCCTGCCATCGTCCCTCGCACAGCCTCAACCTCCCCTGTCATATCCAGCGCCAGCTCTCCCAGTTCTGACAGCATCCTCAACACCATAGACGCCCTTCCACAACCCGCTCGTGTTTCTGCTTCGGCCGGGCCTCCAGCCGGGCCTCCATCCGGGCTTCCAGCCGGACCTCCCACTGCGCCCCCTCCTCTCCCCCATATCAATCCGTTTCCCTTTCCCCCAGGTCTCCTCATTATGGCGTCTACCCCCAACGGCCCCTGTCTCGTCCCCCTCTCCGCATTCCCAGGGGCGCTTCACCCGCGCCTGCTGCAGATGCCGGTGCAGCAGCTTCAGGGCTTTGGCTCCCAGCCGTCCGATGACAACATGGCGCAGCAGCAGCTGCCACAGCAGATGCAGCAGCAGATACAGCAGCAGATGCAGCAGCAAATGCAGCAGCAGATGCAGCAGTACTTGCAGCAGCAGCTGCAGCAGAGAAGAGAAGGAGAGGGCAAGGCACCTGGACCTGGTTCAGGCCCCAACCCGCCCCACCTCATGCCAGCATCCCAAATCCGTCTCCCCGTCCCGACCTCGGATGGTGCCTCTGCCACACCTCTGCCTCCAGCCCCGCAGCTCTTCCCCTACATGGCTCTTCCCATGCCCCTGCCATCTGGAGCAGGTTTTCCACAGGCGCCTGGCCTTGTGGCCGTGCGACCTGGGACGCCAGACGGGGAAGGGCAGTACAGGGGGGTGCCGTTTGGTGCAGGTGAGGTTATTACTGGCGTGGATGGCCCTGGGCTTTCAGACGCAGCGGGAGCAGCAGGAGCAGGTGGTGGTGGTGATGGTGGTACTGGTGGGGCCTCTGGTGCTGCGCCTGTTGCTGTGGCGCCTCCTGTGTTTTGGCAGCGGATGGACCAGCTACAGCAGGCGCCAGGCTTGAAGCCACCGGAACCAAGGCAAGGGCCGGGAGAGCAGATCGGATCAGCAGCAGGAGCAGCAGGAGTAGGAGCAGGAGGAGCAGCAGCAGACGGGGTGCAGGCCCAAGTACCTGAAGGCATCAAGTCGGCCACCACACCCCCTCCGGGGCATGTTCCCTTCATTCCTCTCATTCGACCAGCGTCCGGCCAAGCCCCGCCATTCGCCCAGATCCCTGGCATGGCCCCGTTCCTCCCTCAGATCCCCATCCGTGCTCTCCACCTCGCCCCCCCCTGGATGTTCTCACCCCCTGGGCTTGCAGGCATGCAAGGCCAGGGTGGTGGCGTGGCAGCAGGTGATTGGTCGGAAGGATTCGCAAGAGTGGGGTCTCCTATGGCTCTGAGCGATCCTGGAGTGTCTGGGCCAGCTGCGAAGGCTGTGGATGGGGAGGTTAGGGATAGAGGTAGCAGCGCTGCAGATGACTTAGGGAAAGCAGGGGTAAGTGGGCTGGATCACAGGGTAGGAGCAGTGGCGCCTGTGGTCCATGTGGGAGACGGGAAGGCAGGTGCTGGTTCGAGCAGCAGCAGTGGTGGCGACGCCAGTGGATGGAGTGGTGGTGGGGTTACCGGGCCACCGTTGACCACAGTGACCCCGTTGACCCCGTTGACTTCCACTGGATCCCCTTTGGTGGGCACCTTAGCTGTGCCCCTGGCCAGGGAACCCCCAGAGGTGAGCTCTCAAGGGGACTCTCACAGATTCAGCAGCTATACTGCAGGAGCAGCTGCCGCACCCCCTGATGCCGTGCACCGCCAGCGCATTGCCACCGATTCCTCAGCTGCACCCGCCCCAAATAGGCCCTCCCCAGGTGCACCTACCCTGAATAGGCCCTCCCCAGGCGCGCCTGGTCAGAATAGACCCTCCCCAGGTGCTCCCGCCTCTGCCACTTCGATGCTCCACCCAGGTGCAGCCATCCCCTCGCCCACGTTTGGCCCCGCCAATCCCAGCGCTGATCCCTCAAAGCAGCAGCCGTTTGCCCCCGCTGCCTTCCCCACTGGGGTTCCAGGGGGCGCTGCTGCTAGCCCAGGGGGTGTGTTTCCCCTGCACCCCTTCTCCCGCCCGCTTGGCCCCCAGGCTGTGCTCCTGTCTCAGCTAGGGGCCCATCCAGGCCTCTTCCCCTCCTACGTCCTGGCTAATGCTCCCGCCACAGCGCCAGGCACAGGAGCCCCAGGCGTATCCCCAAACCCTGGAGCCACGGGGGGCCCTGCGGCTGCTGCTGCTGCTGCTGCGGTTGCTCTATCGGCCTCCCCTTCGCCTGGCGTGCCCGCACAGGCTGCAGGGAAGGCTGCTGCAGGAGGCAGTGAGGGAAGCAAGGCGATGCAGGTGCTGCCCAACCCGCAGCTGCTGCAGCCAGGGATGTTTGCTCCCGGGGGGCTCCCAGGGGGGTTACCGGGGGGGCTACCTGGGGGGTTACCAGGGGGGCTCCCAGGGGGGCCGTATTCCTTCATGCTTATGTATGCGCCCCAGCATGGCATGTTTCCGGGCAGCGGTGTGTCAGCAGCAGGGGCGGCGGGAGCAGGGGGTGGGGTAGGAGGGACAGGAGGAGCAGGGGTGGTGGGTGGGGTGGGAGCAGCGGTAGGAGGAGGGATGGGAGGAGGGGTGGGAGGTGGAGATGGAGGAGAGGGAGGAGAGGGAGGAGGGGTGGGATTGAAGGAGGAGATGGCGTCTGCATTGCCTGCCACTACCACTGCTGCCTCTGGCGCCTCTGCTGCTGCTGCCGCCGCCGCCGCTACTACTGCCACAGCTGCTGTTTCTGGTGCTGGGAATGGTGTGAAGGGCGGGGCGATGGACAAGTCAAGGGTGCTGCAAGCTCTGGCGGATGGCAGTGGGGCTGGGGAGTTCCGCATGCTCAGAGTTGCCAGTGCCGGCAGCATTGACACGTCCAAGCGAGCAGCAAGCACCAGCAGCAGCAGCAGCCTTGTCACGAGCAGCGGTAGCAGCGGCATCACGAGTGGTGGGACAGCAGTGTTCTCTGATGGAGGCCACCCTAGAAGTAAACTAGGAAGCTCCCAGATCGTTTCTGCAGCCTCAGACTTGGCTGCTCTGTCTGAACCTGCTGCGATGGTGCGGTCAGAATCGGCCAAAGCAGTGAGGCCGACACCTGCTGGACTCTGCGCGTCTAGCCAAAGCGTTTCCGCCTCTTTTATTCCCGCCTCGGCTGTGCAAGCATCAACCGCACCAGCCTTGGACGTGGATGGCGGAAGAGACCCTGTGGCGTCTGTCAAGGCTCCCTCCTTCTCTTCATCCTCTTCATCTATGCGCGCACGAGCAAACCCGGTTGCCGCAAGGGACGCCTCATCTTCCACACCTGGTGCTCCACGCGTGGTGCGTGGGAGGGGCGGCAGTGGAGGGGGGAGTGAGGGAGTGTTGGCAGAATCGCGCAGGGGTGGCAGTGGTGGGGGGAGTGAAGGCTTGCCAGCCGAGTCACGGGCTGATGCTGCTGGGGAAACTGCTTCCTGGAGCGGTGCGGACGGGATGCATAGGAGTGCAGCGGAGGGGTCCCAACGGGGCCATGGGTTGAATGTGAGAGGAGAGGGGCGGCAGTCAGTTGGGGGGAAGCAGCAGCGAGGGAGTGCGAGGGGGGAGGAGGTACGAGGTGCCGGAAGTGGAAGAGGGGAAGAGGGGGGTGGGAGAGGGGAGGGGGGTGAGAGAGGGGAGGGGAGCGGGAGCGGGAGAGGGGAAGGGAGTGGAAGAGGAGAGCATTCAGCACTCAAGGGAGCATTGGGAGTGTCCCAACCGCAGCAGGTTCCGGCTCAGGTCAAGCCCAAGCAGAGCCAGCAGAGCCTTGGGTTGAAGTCTTCAGCTCCCCTCACTAGAAAGGCTGGTGCGGTCACAGCAACTTGTGCTGCTCCTGCTGCTGCTGTTGCTACTCCTACTCTTGTTGCTGCTCCCGTTGCAGCTGCTGGAAGTGGTTCTGAGGGTGGTAATCCTAGTGCAGCTGCCGTCAGCCAGCCCTCTCTTCCCACTGTGGTCCCTCCTGTGATGCCATTCGGTGCAGTCCTCATGTCGCAGCAGAGTGCCGAGCCTGTGGAGCTGGACCGGCGAGTGCCGGAGCCAGACGACGAGCCCCTAGCGTCGGCGGACACAGTAACCGTCAGCTGGAGGTCGTCCTTGCAGCCGGGGGAAGGGAGGCAGACAACAGGGAAGCGAGGAGCGAGGGTTTCACACCAGCAGTTGCATTTGCTTGGGTCTCAACAGCCAGAATCACCAGCTAGTGAGGCTGGTGGCAGCGGGGCGGTAGGCATTGCGTCTGTAAGCAGCGCGGTCCACAGGGAGGAAGGTACGCCTGACAACGGGCAGGGGTTAGGAAATCCGCACAGCAACAGCCCGCACTCCTTGCAGCAGCAACATCCCAGAACCCCTCGGAGCAACAGCCCAGCAGCTGCAGCAACAACAGCAGCTGCTGCAGCATCTGTTTCAGGACCAGCAGGAGGAGGGGAGGTGGCACCTCGGGAGGGTACAGCTCGCGAGGGCCCACAGCGAGTGCGGAGCCTAGGGGGTGCGTCTCGGTCGGAAGACAGATTCTACAGTGCGCACCGAGGGGGGCTGGGCAACCGCAAGGGCCTAGGCTTGACAGCGGGTGCTGCTGCTGGTAGTGGCGGCGTTTCTGGTGCTGCTGCTGCTGGTGGCTCTGCTGCAGCTGGTGACGGGGGGGCAGATGGAATGGGGGGTTGTGGAGGGTTACCAGTCACTGGTGGGTCCGCTGGCGGGTCAGGTGCCTCAGGTTCTGGGGTACGCTCGGGCGGGGAAAAATCAAGTGGGGGAAGCTCTGGAGGGGAGAGATTGAGTGGGGGAAGCCCTCTGACCAGTGCAGGGGGGAGTGGGGGGCCGAGTAGCACAGGGGTGGCCGGGGAAAGCAGGAGCGGTGCAGGCAAGGGTGCAGCCTCTGCACCATCATCAGCAGCATCAACGGTGCTGCCATCGCTGCCGTCGATCTCTCCCCGGGCGGCTGGGAAGGGGAGTGGGGGGCCAGGGGTGGGCAGAAGCCTGCAGAGGGGAAGCGGGCAAAGCGGAAGTGGAAAGAGCAGAAGCGGACAGAGCGGGGGTGGACAGCGTGAGAGTGGCTCCCCGGTGCTGAATTCCCCTAAAGCGGGCAGACGAACCAGGTGATCCCTCTTCCTCCTTTCTTGGTTCCTCCCCCTTGACATAGGTATCGGGTGTATTTATTATGATGCTTCCAACCTTACCTTCCTTGGCTCTGACTCCGTGTTGTCCAAGTACATGCACCTGGCTGCGTTCCTGTGCAAATCACCATGGTGTAACCCATCACCCCACCCCACTAACTTTGATCCCCGACACGATTTTTGCATCCTCATTGCTCCTTGCATGCGGCAGGGGTGAGGTGAGGATTCTTTTTTTGAGGCGCCTCAAAAGGAGTCCAAGTTTGAGGCGCCTAAAATGGAGTCCAAGTTTGAGGCGCCTAAAAAGTAGACCCGTGTAACCCCCCCCCCCCCCCCACCATCTTGATCCCCGGATCAATTTTTGCGTCCTTGTGCCTTGCATGCTGCAGGGGTGAGGAGGATGCGCTATATGAAATGAAGGACGAGGATTTTCCTCCGTTACACATTTGACTTTTGAGTCGACTCAGAAGTCACCTCGAAGGACGAGGATTTTCCTCCGTTACACATTTCCAAGTGACAACTTAGGAAGTCTCCCATCTCCAGTAAAATCACTTCCTGTGGCGCTTGGCCTCTCTTGGACGTGCGATGGCAAGTGTAACGTTGCTTATTTAGCCACCGATTCCCTTCTTTGTTTCTTGTTTCTTGCTAGATGGTTTAGTCCACGTAACGCCAACAGTAGGCACTTACCCAATCGTGATTTTTTCACCTTTGCTTTGTAACGCTTTACGTTTATAAGAACTGCTCATGCAGAGAGACAGGTACTGCGGGGTACTCCATATGGAGGATGCATCGAGTTACCTGAATCTCGGGAACCTCCCTGCTCAATCTTCACCAAGACGCTCCCTGGTTCAGCAGCTTCTGTCCTGTGGAATCCAACACATAACGGCGATAGTCTGTCAAACCCCATAGTTTTCACCCTCTTCACCGAGGGAGTGACGAATATCGTCGCCAAGCGTGGTGAAGCCGTCGTTAGCATTTCGTTCTACACCATGCGAAACCAGGGCGGAGGGGTGATACAGTACGCCTCGCCGCCTAGTAGCGTCAACGCGCGATTTTCCCAGCCTGTAGTCCTCCTACCGTGCACCACCGGAGGCGGAACCACAAGACGCGTTCCTAGCGAATGCGTAACGGAATGCGTTTCGGCACGACGCGTTCCGTCAGAACGCGTTTCGTCTGGCCGCGTTTCGTCAGGCCACGTTACTACACGATGCGTTAGTACAGGATGCGTTAGTAGGCAATGCGCGAGATCCAGGACCGTCTATCCGCGGCCTCGCTTGCAGAGCCACTACATTGCGCGGCCACGTGTCAGATCCGCCGCGTTTGGCGGTTCTGGTTTATTTATCCCTGCATTTGCGCGGTCTGGTTCTACTACAGCCGCTAGTGGTGCCACTGCCGATTGTGATAGTAACGGCAGGAGCAACGGATATCGAGCCACCGGTATAAGAAACACTGGCAGGATCTCTACAGTGAGAGGAGCATCCGGTGATAGTGCTTGGTACAGCAGTAATGGCAGCAGCAACAGCAGCAGGGGCCAGAGCCGTAGTACTAGTGACTGGAGTAACAGCAGCTCCTGCGGACGCGGGAGGTCAAGCGGAGTCGGGAACGAGTATGGAGACCGGAGCGACTATAGTAACAGCAGGAGCAGCATTAGTGACAGCAGAAGTGACAGCAGAAGTGGTTACAGCAGCAGCAGCCGCAGCAGCAGGAGCAGGAGCAGCAGAAGCAGCAGCGGCAGGGGCAGCAGAAACAGCGGGGCGCGGGCAGGGGCGCGGTGGGAGCATGATTTTTGGGAGGCGCTGGAGGGGGTGGGGCGCGAGAGAGACTCGGGGGATGTGTGGGCGGAAATAGTGGCGCAGCTAGGGGGGACGGGGGAAGAGCAAGGGGAGGGAGGGGGAGATGAGGGGGCCGGGGAGAAGGAGAGGAAAGGCGAGGCGTTGAGGAGGGGTGGGCTGGAGTTTGGGGATGGGGGGGAGGGGGAGGGGAAGGGGAGGGGGGGAGATTTTGGGGGGGAGAGGGGGGATGAGGGGGGGTGGAGGGAGAGGGTATTGGGGAGAAGAGTGGAGCCTGAAGCGGTTTTGGAGGAGCTGCATATCAGGTAGGCTCACAATCTCCCCTTAGGCTCACAATCTCCCCTTCGGCTCACAATCTCCCCTTAGGCTCACAATCTCCCTTTAGGCTCACGGTCTCCCCTTAGGCTCACAATCTCCCCTTAGGCTCACAATCTCCCCTTAGGCTCACAATCTCCCCTTAGGCTCACAATCTCCCCTTAGGCTCACAATCTCCCCTTAGGCTCACGGTCTCCCCTTGCTGCCATTGGGGGTGATCTGGTGTGGGCGATAAGAAGCAGCCGCGGCAGGGAATGGGAGAAAGAGGTGTGAGGTGAGGGGGAGGAAGGGGTGTGAGGGGGAGAAAGGGGTGTGAGGGGGGCAGGGGAGCGTGAAGCGGTTTTGGAGGAGCTGCATTTGTGGTATGTGAGTGGTGTGTGAGTGGTGTGTGGGTAGTGTCGTGGCATGAATTTTTTACTTTTGAGTCCACACTCAGAAGTTAGAAATCAGGTGGGAGTGTGTGAGTGAGTAGTGTATGAGTGAATGGTGTGTGAGTGAGTAGTGTGTGAGTGAGTGGCCTATCACTCACGTCTTCTCCCCCCCTGCCCCTCCCCTTCCCAGAAACTTCGCCCTGGTGGAGCATCAGGTGGTTTCGTTCGCCCCCGGCTTCAACGTCATCACGGGCGACAGCGGGTCGGGCAAGTCCATCATCGTGCAGGCGATAGCTCAGGTGAGGTCTAGGTCTGGTTTATAGCAGAGGCGTGGCTGTAGCACAAGTGAGGCTGTAGCACGGGTGAGATTGACCCCCGGCGTCGATGCCATCATGGGGGACAGCGGGTCGGGCAAGTCCATCACCATGCAGGCCATAGCTCAGGTGAGGTTAGATGCAGGCGATAGCCCAGGTGAGGTTAGATGCAGGCGATAGCCCAGGTGAGGTTGGATGCAGGCGATAGCCCAGGTGAGGCTAGATGCAGGCGATAGCTCAGGTGAGGTTACATGCAGGCAATAGCTCAAGTGAGGTTAGATGCAGGCGATAGCTCAGGTGAGGTTAGATGCAGACGATAGCTCAGGTGAGGTTAGATGCAGACGATAGCTCAGGTGAGGTTAGATGCAGACGATAGCTCACGTGAGGTTAGATGCAGGCGATAGCTCCCGTGAGGTTAGATGCAGGCGATAGCTCCCGTGAGGTTAGATGCAGGCGATAGCTCAGGTGGGGTCAAATGCAGGTGAGGGCAGGTGAGCGCAGGTGAGGGCAGTGTAAGTTTCAAATCTCCTCTGATCCTTTCCTCTCATCCCCTCCTTTCCCCCTCTCCCTCCCCCCCCTCTCTAAGGTGCTGGGAGCAGCGGCATCAGAAGACTCTGTGCGGCCTCCGGCCCTCTCCTCCTCCCTCTCCGCCCATCTCTCCCTCTCCCCCTCCGCCTCTCACTCCCTCCTGCAACTGCTCAGGCAGGAGGGCCGGCTGGATGTGGTGAAGGCCGTTTCTGGGGGAGGTGATGGGAGGGTGAATGTGGTTTTAGAGAGGGAGATTTTCCGCTCTGTTTCGTCTACTGAGGCTGATAACGAGTCTGACGAGGATGCTAATAGCGAGGTCAAGGCAGGAGGGGGTCCTGGTGGTGGTGGCAGCAGCAGCAGCGGCGACAGCAGAAGAGGGGCCAAGCAGAGCGGCAGCAAGAGCAGCAGCAAGATCAGGAGCAGGAAGGCAAGGAGCGCGTGCCGGGTGAACGAGGTGGCAGTACCTCTAAGGCTGCTGCGCGCCGTGGGGGCGGCTGTGGTTGACCTTAACGGGCAGAACGCACAGGGAGCGCTGAGGAGCGAGGCCGCTCAGCTGCTGCTGCTGGATCGATTTGCAGGGAGGGGCCTGGGTGGGGGTGAGGGTGGGGGTGAGGGTGGGGGTGAGGGTGAGGGTGAGGGTGAGGGTGAGGGTTTGCGCAAGGGAAGTGATGTGGGCGTTAGTACTGGTGAAGCAGGGGGAAGGAGAGGGATGGGGCTGTATGGCGAGTGGGAGCAGGAGGAGTGGGTGGGGAGAGTGGATGAGGGAGGCGAGGAGATGAGGGAGAGGGGTGTGGAAGAGGAGAGAGGGGGGAACGGCAGAGAGGAGCAGGGAGGAGGGGAGGGGGTGGAGGTGGGGGTGCTGCTTGCGAGAGTGCAGCAGGTGTGGGAGGAGCAGAAGAGACTGCAGGAGGCTGGGGGGGAGCAGACGCTGTCAATGCTGCAGGAACTGGTAAGCGAGGTCCCCAGGAAGGAACCCCGGAAACCCTGGGTTCCTGGAATGTCGGGTCCCAGTCCCAGGGTCCCGAGGGGCCAGTGGTTTCAGGGGTGTGGGGTCCCCCTGGGTCCCGAGGTGGGGGGGGGTTCAGTTCAGGGGTGACGGGGACTGGTAAAGAAGGGAGCTCAGAGGTCTCAGAGGTGCGGAGCAGGCGCTGATGTTGCTGCAGGAGCTGGTAAGGTTGTGGGCAATGGGGGAGTACGGGAGGAGATCGAAGACCACTTCCGGATGATAGGAGTCTAGTTTTGAGGCGCCTCAAAACCGCGTGATAGAAGTCTAGTTTTGAGGCGCCTCAAAACTAGACTCCTATCACGTGGTAAGGGTGTGGGCAATGGGGGAGTATGGGAGGAGATCGAAGACCAATTCCGGACTCCTTTCTTCTCCAACTTCCCCCCTCCTCCCCTCCCCTCCTTGCCCACCCCTCCACACGCACCCTGCTGCCCCTCAGCTCAGGTGAGGAGAGACCAGGGCTGAGAGAGAGCGAGGTAGACGCGTTCAGAGAGGAGGTCAAAGCGCATGAGAGGGCGCTGAGAGCTGCAGAGAGTTGCAGCCGTGCGCACGAGTCCCTAGAGGGGCCAGCAGCTGCAGGCGTGCACACGAGTTCCTAGAGGGGCCAGCAGCTGTCGGCGTGCACACGAGTCCCTAGAGGGGCCAGCAGCTGTCGGCGTGCACACGAGTCCCTAGAGGGGCCAGCAGCTGCAGGCGTGCTGCACGGGCTCACCAAAGCCTCACACCCTCCCACCTCACCCCCCCCCTCTTCGTCCGTTCTGCCCCTCGGGTGGATGATGTGGAGCGGCTAGGCGTGAAGGAAGGGGAAGAGGAGGGAATCACGGAGGAGATCAAAGCCCATGAGAGGGCGCTCAGAGCCGCACAGCTTCTTATCTCCCTTCTTCCCCTCCCTTCCCACTGCGCTTCAGGTGGATGACGTGGAGCGGCTAGGGCTGAAGGAAGGGGAAGTGGAGGCGATACGAGAGGAGATCAAAGCCCATGAGAGGGCGCTCAGAGCCGCAGAGAGCTGCAGCCGTGCACACGAGTTCCTAGAGGGGTCTGCGGCCTTAGGGGTGCTGCAGGGCCTTACCAAGGCTGCAGAGGAGCTTAGGGAGGTGGAGGAGGAGGAGCAGGAGGAGGAGGAAGGGGCGCGGGATGGGGAGGAGGAGGAGGGGAGTGGGAGGAAGAGAGGAAAGGGGAGGGCGGGGGGGTTCGTGCAGAGGGGGCGGCTGGCGGATGTGTCGGCGGCGTTGGAGCTGCTGGGGGAAGCCAAGATGCTGGTCAACAGAGCGGTGAGTGCTGGGTTTAGAGCGGTGAAGAGTGGTGTACGTGCAAAGAGGTCGGCAGCATTAGAGCTGCTGGGGGAAGCAAAGATGCTGGTGAACAGAGCGGCGAGTGCTGGGTTTAGAGCGGTCAAGAGTGCTGTACATGCAGAGGGGGTGGCTGGCAGATGTGTCAGCAGCATTAGAGCTGCTGGGGGAAGCAAAGATGCTGGTCAACAGAGCGGTGAGTGCTGGGTTTAGAGCGGTCAAAAGTGGTGTACGTGCAGAGGGGGCGGTTGGCGGATGTGTCGGCAGCGTTGGAGCTGCTGGGGGAAGCCAAGATGCTGGTCAACAGAGCAGTGAGTGGTGAGTTTAGAGTGGTGAAGAGTGGTGAGTGCTGCTGTGATTAAAGCAGTGAAGAGCGTTGAGTGGCGTGAGTACTATTTGGATGGCTTGTGGTTTGACTGTGCCATGTGCACCCCATACACCGCACTGCACCCTGTCCCATTCCACCCATACCACTCCATTGCACCGCTCTGAACCACACCAGAAGGACCACGTGGAGTGCTACTTGGACGACCTGCGGTTCTCAAAGGAGCGCATAGACCGACTCAAGAAGCGGCTGAGAGAGGTGAGGTGGGGTGGTGGGTGGTGATGAGGGGTGCTGCTGGGTAAGGGGAAGGGGAATGGGAAATGTGAGGAGCAGGGAAGAGAGGGATTTCTCAAGTTGACATGTAAATGGCTTCTGCTCTTTGGACACCCCCTTCAGACTAGATTTTGTTTCTGCCTTCTGCTCTTGTGTGATGAGTCGACTCAAAAATCGACTCATTACACACGGGTTGTTCCTGCCTTCTGCCTCCGTGCTGCTGTGCTGTGCATGCCGGCAGATAGAGGTCGTTCGCAGGCGCCACACCATTCGAACTGCATCTGAGCTCTGGTCTGCCGCCCAAAAAGCGGCAGATCAGATCTCCAGCTCAGGTGAGCTTGTGGTGGAAGTGGGGGTGGCAATGTGGAGAAAAGGGGATGTCGATATAGGGGATGCTGTGGTGCTCGTTTGCACTGAGTTCCCTCACTTCCCAACCCCTTAAAGCGATGATGATGTTGAATTTTTTTATATATGTACCTTTTGTTCCCTACCCCATGGGCCTGGTTTCCCAAGCTCATCCCCCCACCATCACCTGCCAAAGATTCCATCCTCTTTCATTATAAGCTCCCTCCATCCCCTCATTTGTCTCCCCATATTTCCACTCCCTCGGTTCCCCCTGCCTCATACCCCTTTTCCCTTGATCCCTTGCTCTCTCCTTGTTATCCTTTTTTCTTCTCCTTTTTTGTTACCACGACAGGGAGTGTGGAGAAGAGGCAACGAGAGCTACAGGACGAAATGAACCGCCTTGCAGCGGAGATCGGGCGGCAGTTTCTGGCAGCTAGCAGGAGGAGGCGGGTGGCAGCGGAGGGCCTGGGGGAGAGAGTGGAGGGCGTGCTGAGAGGGCTGGAGATGGGTGCTGCGCGGTTCAGAGCGGTGGTGGCGTGGGTAAGCAGGGAAACGGCGGTATTTCACAGGTGGTGTGAAATTCAGGAGGGCCCTTATTCACTCCACTCCCCTCGTTCAAAAGGTACTACAGAAAATAGCAGTGGTTGCTTTTGAGGCGCCTCAAAAGCATTCCCCTCAGTTCAGGAAGGTACTACAGAGAATAGCAGTGGTTGCTAGGCTCCCCTTCGTTCCTCACCTGCCTCCCCTTTTCCCCCACCCCGTCCCCTCTTCCCCTCCCTCTTCCCCACCCTCCCCTCTTCCCCCACCCCTCCCCTCTTCCCCACCCCTTCCTTCCCCTGCGGCCTGGCCCCCTCCCTGCTTCCCTCCTTCCCTCCCCTTCTCCACCCCCCCAAATTCTTCTCCACAACCCCCGCTTGCTGCCTCTCCCCCTTCCCCTCGCTGCAGGAGCCCGGCATTCCACATGCCTACAGTGCAACGTCAGCTTCCCCCAGCCAATCACAGCTCAGCATGGAGGGGTCGAGGAGGGGGGGTGGAGGAGTGGGAGTGAGGGAGGGGGGGAGTGTGGGGGGGAGGGGAGCTGGGCGGAGGGGGAAGGAAACAGAGTGGGAGGAGGAAGAGGACGAAGAGGACGAAGAAGGGGAGGAGGAGGAAGAGGAGGAAGAGGAGGAAGAGGAGGAGAGGGGTCAGCATGAGGGGTCAGAGATATTAGTGGATGAGGGGCTGATTCGAGTGGAGGGAGCTGAGAGCGTGGGCGAGAGGAGCGATGTATTTTACCGATACAGCAGCACGGGCATGGATAGGGTGGGTGGGGTGAACATGGTAAATTCCACATCTAGGGTGCCGATAGCGCAACCTATGTGCTTGTGCTGATTTCTCGTGTCAGCCCTAGAAGTTCGTTGATGGTGCTTGCAAGTCCAAGCAACGGAATGCTATCAGTTTTCTGGCATTCTCAAACCATCCTTCCCCCCCGGCAGGTGGTGTTTCAATTGTCAGCCAATCCCGGGGAGCCTCTTTTGCCGCTCTCCCAGGTGGCGTCGGGCGGGGAGTGCTCACGAATCATGCTGGGTGGGTGGGTATCAGAAACTGAGAACTTGATTGATTGAAATGAGCAAGAGCATACATCCTTAAGTACCGAGCATCGGAGAGGATGGGAAGGGATAAGGGAGAATCGGAGGGAATCCCAAGGGAATCCTCCCAAATCGTGGGGATTTGGGATGGATTGGGTTGGGATAGGTTGGGGATGAAAACATAGCTACACCCAACCTAACAAATATGAGTATCCCTAAAACCAAGAAAGTGTCAACACACAAAATTGTGCCAACCGAATTGCAGCCTATCTCTAACACACCCCCTAGGCTGCAACGTCGGAAGCCGTAGGGACGCCAAGTCCCATGGTACGGAGGAGACGATAGTGATCACGGCGTCCAAGAGCCTTCGTAAACAAGTCGGCGAGGTTGCAGTCAGAGGAAATATGCTTGACGCACAACTGCCCTCGCTGGACGAGCTCGCGCATGAAGAAGTGTCTCAATTCGATGTGCTTGGTTCGTTGGTGGAAGACAGGATCTTTGGTGAGGTGGATAGTGCTCTCGTTATCACACCACAGAGTCGGGGTCTGCTGAGGATACCCGAGCTCAGCCATGAGGTAGGTAAGCCATCGAGCTTCTTGGGCTGCCATGGTGCCTGCGTATAACTCAGCTTCGCAAGATGACAATGAGACGGATGATGAGCGTGTAGATCGCCAGCTGATGACACCACTGCCAAGGGTGAAGCAATAGCCTTGGGAAGAGCGGCGGTCAGCTTGATCATCAGCCCATGAGGAGTCGCTGTATCCCTCGAGGTGAGGAGGGGTCGTGCCACCGAGAGTGAGGACGTAGTCCTTGGTGGCTTGGAGGTAGCGAAGGACGCGCTTAGCAGCCGACCAGTGGCGATTGGTGTATCGACCGGCAGCAACGTAACGCGAGAGCACACTGATGGGGTAGGCGAGGTCGGGCCTTGTGCACATCATCGCATACATGAGTGATCCGACGAGCTCGGGGTATGCCTCATCACAAGGCTCAGGCGATGGAACTGATGGAGTGGTCAGATCATGCTGCAAGGGAAGGGGAGTGGCCACTGGCTTGGCGTTGTCCATGGCAAAACGCTTGAGGACGTTGTTCACATAGAACTCTTGAGAGAGAGTGATGGTTCGAGCTTCGCGATCCCGCGAGATTTCCATCCCAAGGTAGTTCTTGAGTTCACCGAGGTCCTTCATGGCGAGAGCGTCCCCAAGAGCTTGCTTAACAGCTGCCAGCTGATCGGAGTCCTTGGAGACGAGAATCATGTCGTCAACGTAGACAAGGATGAAGAACGGGTTGTCGTTCTTGCGAATGAAGAGACTCGGATCGGCTGAGGAGGGGTGGAAGTCGAGTGACTCGAGGGTTGCCTTCAGCTTCTTGTGCCATTCCCGAGGAGCCTGCTTCAACCCGTAGACTGGTCGATTCAGCTTCCAGACCGTGCCGGGTGGAAAGGGTAAGGGAAATCCTTGAGGACGTTCCATGTAGATGTCCTCGGGGAGATCCCCTTGGAGAAATGCAGCAGAGACGTCCATGGAGTGAACGTCAAAGTTGCATCGAGCAGCGATGTCCAGCAGGGTCCGAAGTGTGGGCAGTTTGGCTGTCGGAGAGAATGTGTCGAAGAAGTCCAGGCCCTTCTTCTGCGTGAAGCCTTTTGCACAGTATCGCGCCTTGAAGACTGGGAGTTCGCCAGGCAGTTGCTTGACGCGAAAAACCCATTTGCCACGGACAATGTTAACTCCTCGCGGAGGGGAGACGTCCGTGAAAGAGTTGTTGCGAATGAATGCTTCACACTCCGCGATCATGGCTGCGAGCCACTGGGGGGAGTGTGGTCCAGAGATGGCTTCATCATATGAGTTCGGGGTCGGGATGGATGGATTTTCCGAGAAGTTAAGAGTTGGAGCGTCGGCAAGGTCGGGGAAGAGATGGCAGAGCTGACGGATGGCAGCATTGATCTCAATCAGCTCCTCATGCCTATCCTCCAAGAGGCCAGGCATGGATGCACCCCCGGCAGGAGGAGGCGGATTGAGGGAGATGCGAACAGAGAGGGCGAGAGGCGGAGCGGGACCATGAGAGCGGGTGCGGTGAGCAATAGGGACAGGAGAGGAGGGAGGTGGCGGGGGAGCAGGTGGGACATCGACATAAGAGCGTCCGTGGCGACGGCGACGATAGGTGATGGGCGAGTCGGGAGGAGAGGTGGAGGTTGGAGGCGGAAGCGGAGGTGAAGGCGGGGAGGGAGGCGCGGGGGCAGGGGGAGCCACAGAAGGAGAGGGAGGTGGAGGGGCAGCTGCAGGAGCGGGTGCAGGGGGAAGTGCAGGCGCGGGCGGAGGTGAACGGGCAACTGAGCCAGTGGGCGAAGAGGGGTGAGAGAGAGTGGAAGGAGATGGGGAAGGTGAGAGTGAGGGGGCCGCAGGAGCGGCAGAGGGAGGAGGTGGGGTGGGTGAAGTATCGAAATCAGCCCACACAAGCGAAGGTGGAGCGGTGGGGGGTGGTGAAGAGAGGTAAAAAGGGCGACTCTCGTCAAAGGCGACATCGCGGCTACGAATGAGCTGATTGGTGGAGAGATTGAGGAAAAGGTAATCGGGAGAGTCCAGGTTGTGGCCGAGGTAGACACAGGGTTGAGCTTTGGGTGCAAATTTGCCGCCGTGGGTGCGACGTTCCTGAGGGTTGAGGAGGACATAAGCTGTACACCCCCATACGCGGAGAGGACGT
Organism: Closterium sp. NIES-67; assembly: GCA_027943415.1. Classification (NCBI taxonomy): domain Eukaryota; kingdom Viridiplantae; phylum Streptophyta; class Zygnematophyceae; order Desmidiales; family Closteriaceae; genus Closterium; species Closterium sp. NIES-67. The sequence goes on from BQMB01002414.1 coordinate 309,431, forward strand.
GCACTGGGCTTGGTGCCGGTCCACAGTTCAGCGGGAGTGATGGCAGGCCGAAGAGGGTGAGGCAACTGGCGTAGTTTGCTTTGCGCGCAGTCCAAGCATGGAGGAGCGGGAGAAGTGGAGGGTGGAGGAAGTGTGTCGGGCAGGTGAAGAAGCAACTTCTTAGACGCAAGCTCGGAGAGCATGCGGAAGTTGGGATGCCCAAGACGATGGTGGTAAAGAATGGTTGGATCGGTGAGCTGACGGCAGGAGCACGATGATGTGGTGGAGGTAGAGTGTGCTTCTGTGGAAGATGGAGGTACTTGGAGTGTGTAGAGGTTGTTGGCGGTCAGTGTGAAGCGTGCAAGTAGGGCATTGGTGGTGGGCTGAAGGAGATCACAGTGATTGGAATGAGCTGGGAAGATAGTGGTTACCCCTGCTCGTTGAATCTCATGTTGTGCAAGTAAATTGTGCCGAAGAGTGGGCACGCATATGCCAGTGACTGTGCCAGATGGGAAGGCTGGGCATGGAAGAGTGGAGGAACCATGGGCGACAGTTGTGAAGCTGGAGTCAGCGCCCAGAAGAGGAATGGGTGCTTGGTATGGTTTGAAAGACTCTTTGTCTCGGAGGACTGTGTGGGTTGCGCCACTGTCCAGGACGAATTCAAGCGGTTTAGATGGTGTTTGTGGAGACGTCGAGTACTGGGAACTGGTTTCATTGATCATGGGAAGGCCAGGGAACAACAGGTTGAGACGAACATCAGGACTAGGGGCATGAACGGCTGAGTCCTGACTATCCTGTGCCTCAACCTGGTTGAGCTGGCGCATGCGAAGCCAGTTGGGCGGCTTGGAGTTGATACCATTCTTGGCGAACCAGTCGTCGTCCTTCTTTTTGAAACAGGTGGCGAGCGGGTGATTGGTGCCGCCGCACACCTGACCCGCACGGGGTCCCATTTTGATGACGTAAGGACAGGGTGGGTAGCGGTTACGAGTGGGTGGCGGATTGGGACGCGATGCTGGAGCCGGGACAGGAGCGCGAAGCGCATTTGCACGAGCCTGCGCAGTGTTGTCTTTTTCAGCAGAGAGAAGTGCGGAAGAGACTTTGGCAAAGGTTAGCTCTTCTGGCGGGAGATGGAGAAGCATGGAGCGGGTGACATTGTAAGAGGGGGTCAGCCCAACAAGCAGAGCTGCTGCAGGGGCTTGCTCTGGGAAGACAATGCCGAGTTGCTTCAGCTCCTGATGAATCCCTTGAATTTCAGCGACGTAATCTGCCATTCCAGGGCACTCCTCCAGACGCACTTGAAACATGCGGGGGATGAGGATCGCCACCCCCACAGCGGTTTTGTTGAGGAAGCGGTCGTTGAGGTACTCCCAGATGGCGTGCGCGGAGGGGTAGTTATGGTAAGTTTTGACGAGCTCGGAAGGGGTAGTGCCGACGAAGACGCCAATGATAGCGGCGTCGGCTTGCTCCCACACGCTGTAAGATTCCTCATACTTGGACATGGATTCCTCATGGGTTTTTAACTCTTCCCCTGTGGCTGTGGCCGAGAGCTTCTTGGGAAGGATCGGCATCTTTCCTTTGCCGCGATTGAGGAGGACATCCTTGAGGCAAATCCCCTCAATTTTACGGCTTAGGAGATGCTTATCAACCCCATAGCTCCACTCCTTGAAGTTCGGGCTCGAGCCATTTGGGTCGAGGCGCAAGGGAGTGATCGGGTTTGAGAGAGACGCGGAAGGATACGCCATGATGCTCCAAGGACCCTTTCTCCGCGCGTAGCGCAGCTCTTAAGTCGCCGATAGGCACTTCGGCGACTTAAACGAGCTGCGCGCAGCGCGGGCTCCGCGAAAAACAGGGTTTCCCTTTGCGGATTTTCAACACTCGGAGAAGAGGAATAGCCGATAAAGAGGGAAATCTGAACGCCAAAAATCTATGGAAACCCGCGATGTGCTGCTGCAATCCCGCTGCTCCGCGACCCCCCCTTTTCCGCTTCGCCGCTGCCCCTTTCCGCTTCGCCGCTGCACCCCCCCGCTGTTGCAAGGGCGACGGGCGACAGCCCGTCCAGCTTCGACGAGCAGATGCGGGGCGACGGGCTCAGCCCGATCAGGTGCGACGAGCAGATGCAGGGCGACGGGCTCAGCCCGATCAGGTGCGACGAGCAGATGCGGGGCGACGGGCTCAGCCCGATCAGGTGCGACGAGCAGATGCGGGGCGACGGGCTCAGCCCGATCAGGTGCGACGAGCAGATGCGGGGCGACGGGCTCAGCCCGATCAGGTGCGACGAGCAGATGCGGGGCGACGGGCTCAGCCCGATCAGGTACGACGAGCAGATGCGGGGCGACGGGCTCAGCCCGATCAGGTGTGACGAGCAGATGCGGGGCGACGGGCTTCAGCCCGAAAAGAAGCGCCGCGCTGAGTTGAGGCGACTAGAAAAGCTTTGCGTCGTAAGACGCAAATGCTAGGCTCCAACGGAGCGAGAGGATCAAGAGCCGCTTAGGCGGAAACGAGCTCTGATACCATATCAGAAACTGAGAACTTGATTGATTGAAATGAGCAAGAGCATACATCCTTAAGTACCGAGCATCGGAGAGGATGGGAAGGGATAAGGGAGAATCGGAGGGAATCCCAAGGGAATCCTCCCAAATCGTGGGGATTTGGGATGGATTGGGTTGGGATAGGTTGGGGATGAAAACATAGCTACACCCAACCTAACAAATATGAGTATCCCTAAAACCAAGAAAGTGTCAACACACAAAATTGTGCCAACCGAATTGCAGCCTATCTCTAACAGTGGGTCCAGTTGAGCGCTCGATGGGGTGATGATCATGAGTGGGTCGATGATGCTGCTGCGTGGGTGGGATGATGGGGCGCTGGATGGGCTGGTTGATGATCAGCCACTTGCCACCCGCCACTGGTTATGTGCATCTCAGAGGTCAATGTGTTATCTGTGCATTTCAGAGGTCAGGTTAAGTATGCACGGATTGGCTGATGATCAGTCACTGGATATGGGGACAATCCGCCAATGTGCTATCTGTGCATTTTAGAGGTCAAGCCGAGTATTGGGTCTCGCAAGTTAAGGGTGAACGCCCCTTACGTTCCCCCTTGGCGTCCCCCTTGGGGGCGTTCGCCTTCCAGTTTTGAGGCGCCTCAAAACTATTCCCCCCTTCGTCCCCCTCAAAACGTCTTTGTTCACTTTCCTTCGTCCCCCTCTCCTTTGACCCCTTTCCTTCAGCACTGAAAATCATTGCAGCCACAACTGCCACCAGCACCACCACCGCAGATACAACCTCCACCAGTACCACCTCAGATAACACCTTCACCAGCACCACCTCCCCATCATCCTTGGCAACAAGCAGCACCAGCCATGATCTCCCAGCGGCCAATGGGAGCACACCAGGGGTCAGCGTGTCGGTGTTTGATGAGCTGGACAGCGGTGTTGGCGGCCGAATCGCCTCCCGATTCGCCCTCGCCCTGCGCCACCTGTGCAGACAGGGTAACCAGGTGAGGGAACAGGGTAACCAGGTGAGTGTACCTAGAGTTAGGGGTAACCAGGTGAGTATAGTCAGGGGTGACCAGGTGACTATTTTTCGAACAGGGGTAATGAGATGAATATTCTTCGAACAGGGGTAACCAGGTGGTGAGTGGAGCGGGTAACCTGTGAGTAGACAGGATAACCAGCATGCACTTTAGCGCACCTCCTCTCTTTCTCTCTCGCTTCATTCCCCAACCCATGTGCTTCATCTTTATTCCCCAACCCATGTGCTTCATCTTCATTCCCCAACCCATGTGCTTCATCTTCATTCCCCAACCCATGTACCCCGTGCCACCAGCTCATCTGCATCACTCACCTGCCCCACGTGGCAGCGCACGCTGCCTCGCACATGCACCCATGGTAGCTCGCTGCCTCGCACATGCACCCATGGTAGCACGCTGCCTCGCACATGCACCCATGGTAGCACGCTGCCTCGCACATGCACCCATGGTAGCATGCTGCCTCGCACATGCACCCATGGTAGCATGCTGCCTCACACATGCACCCATGCTAGCACCCTTATCATCTTCCTGTGTCCCTCCCATCCACCACATGCCACCCACCACATGCCACCCAAGAGGTGATCTGCGCCAGGCACCTCCCCCAGGTGGCACCGTGGCAGTGCACACACCGACTCGCACGTCAGCAACGCGTGGATGAAGCCGATGGGCGCTTAAGAACTCCCCTCATCATTCACTCCTTTGCCCTACCCATGCACCACGTACCACATGGCTCATTTATGGTCTGTGGCAGTGCACGCCGACTCGCACATGCACCCGTGGTAGCACTTGCACCCTTACCTTTTCCCCCGTGTCCTACCTGTCCACCACGCACCACCTGCCATCCACCACATGCCACCCACCAGGTCATCTGCATAACCCACCTCCCCCAGGTGGCAGTGCACGCCGACTCACACATCAGCGTGAGCAAGCACGTGGACGAAGCGATTGGATGTGCCGATTCCTTTCCACTTTTGCCCTACACATGCACCACATATCACATGGCAGGTGATCTGCATCACGCATCTCCCCCAGGTGGCGGTGCACGCCGACTCGCACATCAGCGTGAGCAAGCACGTGGACGAGGCCGATGGGCGCATGCGCACCACTGCTGTCCGACTCACAACCCTGGAGGAACGGGTGAGGCTTAATGAGGCTCAAGGAGGGGTGAGGGGTGGTAAGCGATGGTGACATGACGGGATAGGAAGGATAGGCGCATGCGCACCACTGCTGTCGGAATTTCGACCCTGGAGGAAGGGGTGAGGTCAAAAGGAAGGCACGGGTGGGGTGACGAGAGGTGTAAGGCTAGGACGCGAGGGGGAGCAAGCACGTGGACGAGGCGGATGGGGGCATGCGCACCATTGCTGTCCGACCCACAACCCTGGAGGAACGGGTGAGGCTGACGAGAGGTGTGAGGGTTGGGGAGTGAGGGTGAGCAAGCACGAGGACGAGGCGGATGGGCGCATGCATGGGCACCAATGCTGTCCGACTCACAACCCTGGAGGAATGGGTGAGGCTGGGAGGGGCACAGGCTGTAGGATGGGGCAAGTTTGAACGAGGCTGTAGGGCAGAGCGAGGCCGACGGGCGCATGCGCACCACCGCTGTCAGACTCGCAACCCTGGAGGAACGGGTAGGTCAAAAGGGAGGCACGGGTGGGCTGACGAGAGGTGTAAGGGTTGGGGAGTGGGGGTGAGCACGCACGTGGACGAGTCCGATGGGCGCATGCGCACCACTGCTGTCCGACGCACAGCTTTGGAGGAACGGACAGGTCGTGGAAGTTAGTAAATGAGGGCGAAGTTGTCAGACTGACATGCCTGGTAGAGCTGGTAAGACTGGAAGGCGTTAACTCTGTTTTTGAGGAGCCTCAAAAGTAGACTCCTGGGGCTGATGGGGTGCGTCCGCACTATCATTGTCAGACCGACTTTTGAGTCGACGCGAAAACAGACTCCTGGGGCTGATGGGGTGCGTCCGCACTATCATTGTCAGACCGACTTTTGAGTCGACGCGAAAACAGACTCCTGGGGCTGATGGGGTGCACTATCCGCACTATCCGCGGGGTTGGAAGAAGGGGGGAGGTGAGATGGGGGTTGAAATTGCGAAGCAGGGTGAGGGGCAGGAAACGGATGGGCGCTTGCGCACCACTAGTGAGCCAACTCAAGAGCGCTTGCACACCACTTCGTAGAAGGCTTACTTTGAGATGTCTAAAAAAAGGTCGACTGAAAAGCGCTTGCACATCAATTTCCTCCGACTGACAAGCCCGAAGAAATGGGTGGGTCTTGTCGGGGGTAAAAGGCAGCCACACAATCTGCTTGCGCTTGCCACTCACTCTTCTTTGACCTCTTCCCCCTCTCCCACCTCTCCCCAATCTCCCCCTCTCCCCCTCTCCCCAATCTCCCCACTCTCCCCCCTCTTCCCACTCTCCCCCCTCTTCCCACTCTCCCCCCTCTTCCCCCTGTTCCCCTTCTTCCCCCTCTCCCCCCTCTTCCCCCTCTCCCCCCTCTCCCCCTCTCCCCCCTCTCCCCCCTCTCCCCCCTCTCCCCCCTCTCCCCCCTCTCCCCCCTCTCCCCCTCTCCCCCCTCTCCCCCCTCTCCCCCCTCTCCCCCCTCTCCCCCCTCTCCCCCCTCTCCCCCTCTCCCCCTCTCCCCCCTCTCCCCCTCTCCCCCCTCTCCCCCCTCTCCCCCCTCTCCCCCTCTCCCCCCTCTCCCCCCTCTCCCCCCTCTCCCCCCTCTCCCCCTCTCCCCCTCTTCCCCCTCTTCCCCCTCTTCCCCCTCTTCCCCCTCTTCCCCCTCTTCCCCCTCTTCCCCCTCTTCCCCCTCTTCCCCCTCTTCCCCCTCTCCCCCCCCCTCTTCCCCCTCTTCCCCCTCTTCCCCCTCTTCCCCCTCTTCCCCCTCTTCCCCCTCTCCGTTCAGGCCTTGGAGGTGGCTCAGATGCTGGGCCTGGGGCTGCCATCAGCGCTGGAGCTTTTCAGCGCAAAGAGAGGCTCGGAGGAACTAACGAGCGCGGAACGGGAGTTGAAGGTTGAGGAGCTGGACGCGTGATCAGTGCAGAGAAGGAAGACGGGCTCATTGTGTATTTTTGAGGCGCCTCAAAAAAGAGATTTTCATCGCAGAGAGAGGCTCTGAGGAACTAATTCGCGCAGAACGGGAGTTGACGGTTGTGGAGCGAGACGCGTGATCGGTGCAGAGAAGAAATAGGGATGTGCTCAGTGTTTTCTCGTGAATATGAATGGTGGGCGTATATTTCAACGTGCGCGCTTCCAAAGCGTGTGGTCTGCTCATTATCAGATTCTACCTGAGGCCAAAGCATCACTATCCAGTGAAGGGTTCTTTAGAGATTTAGTGAAAAACAAGAGGCGACGAGATCGTCTTAGGGTTGCGGAGCATTTCATGATGAGACTTTATTATACATAAAATGTTTTATTTCCATCACAACGAACATTTGATTTTTATTTCACAAACTTGAAAAGAAAACCAGCCAGATCGATTGCAATAGGTTGCTCCGCAACCCAAAAACATGGCAAAAGCTGGCACCAAAAGATAACAACGAAGGAGCAACCCGGGTTTGAACCGGGGACCTATCGATCTGCAGTCGATTGCTCTACCACTGAGCTATTGCTCCATGTTTTGAAAGATCGTTTATATTGTTTTTGCACGTTTATAAATTTGAGAATCACACACGATTGAGTTGCACGTGAACGAATCGAATCGACTCTCTAGCAAGAGACTTTCTGCCCTTTCGGTCAGTGAGCAGTGTTCTGGTCCAACCAAAAGCAGGGCAGCAGACAGCAAGCAAAGCAGCAAGATCCCCACAGTTGAAACCTTTTTCCTGCCCTTGAGCTGAAGTTGTCGTGGAGAATTAGATTTCGTCCTCGCCGAATCTTCCCCCTCAGGGCTGCTTGATTATCCGTCACTGTGCACCACCAGCCCATCCAATCCGTTCTTACCGTACTCCGCTTCATCGCACCGCGTTGTTTCCCTTGACATCGCCCTTAATATGTCCGAGATTCCGTATCTTCTGATTGACCATCCCTCCCTAGGCCTTCTTCCTATCTGCTGCACTCCTGCTCGCCCTCCCCTCCTCAACTCTTCAACTCTCTGAACTCAGCACAAACTGATCAGAGAATATCAGAGGCAGCCAAATCATATTTCTCCTCTATGTCTGTCTCTGACTAAACTGTATCTTGTATCCTGATCCGATTTTAAGTCGTCCAACCACAAAGCACCCAAATTTCCTGAGGGCGTGTCCCAAACTTACGTTTGATAGCGGTCGGGTAAGATGCTCTCGGAGTCTGAAGGGGCAAAAAACAATCTAAACCGGTTGGGTAGGGTTTCACCCGCAACAGCAAGATGACCAAACGAAACAAGCCTTCTCTTCTCCGCCACACATCATGTCATATTCGCAATCTCGGCGCAAGCAATCTTGTTCGGCCACTACTGCCAGCTCAATTGCTTTCCAGAGCTGCCCTCCATAATCCCTACTTTACTCTCCCGCCCGACGAGTCTGCTGTGTCGGTTCAATTCCTCCTGCCCCCACACGTACCAACGAATGAGAGCGTCTCATCTCGTCCCATTTCCTTTCCTGCCTGCCCAAGATTGGTTGGCTGGAAAGCAGCCCTCTCTCCTCCATTTCCAGCCACATTCTGCCCATTTTACGACCACACGCCGCGACCAGACGTGTTGATTTGCCTGCCCGTCGTCCTCTCCTCACTCCACAAGGCAGATTTCCTCTCCCTCGACAAATCCGTAGATAATACTGTTGTAACCGACGCAGGATCATTACACTCGTACATTTGATCACATATCTGCACGTACAGATCACCGGCGCAGGTAATCTGTCGATAGTCCAGCTTGGCTGCGCCGCAAGCTCTGCGAATTTTCCGATCGAATCGAAACGCCTCTCTCTGGCGCAGCTGTGGCGTCTGTTCGCCCTCCTACTGATCACATTCTGGGCCGTCCATATGTCTCACGAGTCGAGTCGAGTCTAGTCGAAACGAAACTCTCTGGCAAAACTGTTGCGTCGGTTAGACCTTTTAGCGACCACATTTGGGCAGTCCACAAATCCCCAGTGGTACCTTCCAAAGGGAGATTTTCTGCGTCTTACAGCTCCTAGAACGCTGTAGAAGAAGCAGGCGCAGCACAGCACATTATCCTTGAACCATTCTTTGTATACGAGGTTGGGAAACTCGGGGGGGGAGCGGAGCAAGCTGGCCCGTCTGTAGTACTGCGTCTTACAGCTCCTAGAACGCTGTAGAAGAAGAAGGCGCTCAGCACATCGGATTATTGAGTATACTTCCTCACAACTGTGGCTCGACACGGCCCTGGTAACCATGAGAGGAGTTCTCTCTTTCGCCGACGCCTCTAGTCGCGGCTGATGCAACCCTTCTATCATCACGGCGGTCGTTCGGCTGCTGGATTCGAATCTTGAGAGCTCCCAGTGGGCGAACACCAAGGCTACTACTAGGCTAGTACCACCATTACTTAACTTACAACGGACACCTCTCTAGGACTTTTGACTCACCGACGCCTCCTAGAATCTTGGCTCTTTGCAAGGCATGGCAACACCGGCGGCCATGGATCTACCTCCGTTTTCCTACCCATCGTCGTCGCCTCCCAGTGCTCCCCCCAGTCAGGAATTCCCCTTCACCGACTTGGGTAACTCAGAATCCCTCCTCCCGCTCTTCCCCTCACCTGCTCAACCTCTTCTGGCGACGCCTAAAGCCTCCACCCCGGATCTCACTAACAACCGCAGCAGCTTAGGGTTTCATCATCCTTCCGATCAGATTGGTCCTAAGACTTGGCTGGTCTGCCCGGAAAAGAGTCTCGCACCGGAACCGGACTCCACCGCGCCTCTTTCCAGTACTCCCTCCCGGAAACGCTGCCAGAGCCAGCCGTTTCCCCGCAGCAGCAGCACCAGCCGCGGCAGCACTTGGCAATCCGAGCACTGGGGAGCATCAGCAGCAGCAGTCGCACTAGCGAGCCCCACAACTCGGCCGTCAGATGCAGCATCAGCACCGGCGCACAGGCGGAGAAGGATCGGAGCAGCAGCAACGGCAAGCACGGCGAGCCTGCCTGCCAAGATGCCGGCAGCAGAGGGGTTTGCGAGGGAGATCCAGGAGACGGCTCGGTCTATGAGCTTGGACCTGCCGCCCCCCTGTTGCTCCTCTATGTGCTCGTACTTCTCTGTGCCCTGCAGGATGAAAAGAGGGCGGTATGGGGGTGTTGTGAATGGATCGGCTCGGAGTGGGGGGGCTGGGGTTCCTGCTGATAGCAGCCTGGCGGTGCAGCAGCAGGCGCAGCAGCAGGCGCAGCAGCAGGCGCAGCAGCAGGCGCAGCAGCAGGCGCAGCAGCAGGTGCAGCAGCAGGTGCAGCAACAGGTGCAGCAACAGGTGCAAGAGCAGGTGCAGCAGCAGGCACAGCAGCAGCAGGCACAGCAGCCGCGTATGAGGTGGCAGGAAGTGGCACAGGCAATGCCGCCGCAGCAGCCTCTACAGCAGCAGCAGCAGCAGCAGCAGCAGCAGCAGCAGCAGCAGCAGCAGCAGCAGCTGGTGCAGCTGCCACTGCCGCCGCATCTTGAGCTGGGGCCACAAGAGCAGCAAGCACTCGCATGTCATCTCCAGCTGAATCCCCTTCACGGTCTCGTAAACAGAGTAAACACCTGCCTGAGCAGTTCACGTGCTATACATACTACTGAAACAGTTCATATGGGGGATCATGCGGCATCTGTTGGAGACGCAGGTCCCCACCAGCTCCAGGTTCTGAGCCCGTGTTCAATGGGCACAAGAGGCAGTGTGTGCAAGGATAGGGAGCCCCTAAGGGATGCTTTTGAGGCGCGACAGGATGTGCCTTTCTGCGCAGAAATGCAGGGTTTCCAGTCGTCATCTGCAGCTGAGCCAGCTCAGCAACCACCGCTGTTGTTTGGCCGGCCGCTTTCGTCTGCCAGCCTTGATGTGGAAAGCTCGAGAGTTGAGGTGATGATGCGAGGGAGCCATTTTCAGAATGCGGGTATCAGTGAGAAGGAAACGGATGCTTCTGTCGGCGAGAGGTGTCCTGCAGGGGGGGATGTGAATGAGGGTAAGAGATTGTTTGGCCGTGTGCTTACTCAGACTAGTGGAGAGCCGGTGACAAGTAGTGAGGTTGAAACTTGGCGTTTAGATCTTAATTTAGGATTGTAAATAAATGTTGGATGTAGGGTATGATTTCACTTGTGGAATTATACTACACACGCTGTTGGAAATATCTCAAGGACTTAAGCGTTTCTGAAGTGTAACATCACACTCGAGGAAGATCGTAACGAGTACGCGAGTCAACGGAGGTTACACGAGGGGATGGACAAAGAACACGAAAGGACTCGAAGGGTCGCAACCGGAGGTTGCGACTGACCGTTACAACAGCGCGGATGGTAACCGAAGCGACAATCGAGTCGCTGTGCGACTCGATAACCGCTCCTGCAACTGTATTCTACAACTGCTTTACTTTCCTATTTTCTATATATTGCTGTATGCTTGTTTTCTTTAATCAATCACTTGTTCTCATATACTAGTACAAGGGTTCAACTACCTCAACTTCCGCTGCACTACTCAAGTCTTTTACAACTGGGACTTAGTCTCTGGAAAGATCCTAAGGGCATTTCTCAGCCCAACACACGCAACCCAATAGAACATGTAAGGAAAAGGAAAGAGCTTAAGTAGGAGGCATGGTAAATGTATTAAATTGCATTAAGATATGTACATGGATGGAAGTAAACATGCACTGTCTAGGCTTTGCTACTAGTGCGTTATAAAGAATTTCGCTCCAGCACTGCCTTCAGGCTCAAGGCAAGTGAGCCTTCTGTGTTTATCTGGATTCAGGTTTCCACCAATCCTATCTGGATTTAGGACTTGCATAGGCATCCCCGAACGAACGAATATGGCGTTCTCCTCCTAGCCAAATCTGCTGCGCGTACGCAAGCCGCGTGGCGATCGGCGCGGCTCCTTCCCTGCCGTCCTCCTCGTTAGGTCAAACCGCGCGGTTTCGCACCTCCTTCCTTCCCTGAATTCCGATAAGCACAGCTACAGGTTCGGGCTCCCGGCTTTCGTAGCTTGAGGGAACGAATTGAGCCTTAAGGTTGCCTACACGATACGCCTCGAAGGTTCAGTCAGCTTCGAGTCTATGGACGTGTCGAGTCGAGTCGAGTCGTGTCGTGTCGAGTCGTGTCGTGTCGTGTTGAGTCGTGTCGTGTGGAGTCGTGTCGTGTCGTGTAGGCAACCTTTAGGCTCAACAACTTCGTCAGGCGAGCTTCTAGGCTATTAGTTAACGCTGTGGTGACGTGTGTCCTCCCGACGAGTGCTCACCGATTTGAGCGGGATTAGGGACCGGTAGCCTCAGGCCGTTCTGCTTACTGATTTTTGAGTTGTATTTTGAGTCGACTCAAAAATCACCTGGGATTAGGGACCAGTAGCCTCAGGCCGTTCTGCTTACTCTTAGATGACGCCTTGAGCCGCTATTTTTAGAGAAACGTCAGAGTCTAGGCTTTAGAGTATCATTGGAAGCCAATTGTAGGGATTTCCGCCCCGAAATGCACCTAGGCTAGCCGGCTCGAGCTCGCCTTGCAAATCGCGTTGCTGCTTGGATTCTTGAATTCTCGCCTGGGTTTAGCGTAGCGGACGCCGTGACTGGCTTTCGACGGCACCGAATTCGGGTACACGGTTCCTCGCGGTTCCTCTCGGTTCCTTTCGTTCGAAGCAAGAAGCGAAAACGAGCTTCGGTCAGCGGTTTCCAGCATGCTTCCTAGCAGCGCCGTGGTAAGTAATGCACCTGGTTGTTCTGTTTGATCCCAATATGCCGTGCATGCTGGATCCGTGTACTGCCAGGTCTCAGGCATGGCTTGATCTGTGTTATTTGTGTTTATGGAGGTCTAGTGTGGCCTACAGAGCTCTAGACAGGCATCTGTAGGTGGAGTTTTTGAGAGTCCGAAAACATCATCTGTCACTCTCTACGCCACTCACTCCCCCACTTCCTCCTCTCCCTCACTTCCTCCTCTCCCCCACTTCCTCCTCTCCCCCACTTCCTCCTCTCCCCCACTTCCTCCTCTCCCCCACTTCCTCCTCTCCCTCACTTCCTCCTCTCCCCCTCTTCCTCCTCTCCCTCACTTCCTCCTCTCCCTCACTTCCTCCTCTCCCTCACTTACTCCTCTCCCTCCTCTCTCCCTCCCACCCCGCACCCCCCAGTGCGAGCTCCTCAGGAGTTAGGACCTGTGACCCGTCTGCTGCAGCCCACAGACGGACATAGCAGCGGGGCCCGCCTGCCTCCCCCCATTTGCCCCTCAGCAAATCACCCCATTCTCCTCCCCCCCATTTGCCCCTCAGCAAGTCACCCCATTCTCCTCCCCCCCGCCCTCCCCCAGCCCAGCGCGAGCTCCTCAGGACCCGTCTGCTGCAGCCCACAGACGGACATAGCAGCGGGGCCCGCCTGCCTCCCCCACGTGCCACCAGACGCTGCTTTTGACGTGCCTCAAACCACTCCCCCCACTTGTTATTCAACACATTTCCCCCCTCCTCCACCCCCCCCCCCTCCTCCCTCACCCACCCCTTCTCCCCCTCCCCCAGCGCGAGCTCCTCAGGACCCGTCTGCTGCAGCCCACGGACATAGCAGCGGGGCCCGCCTGTCTCCCCCCCCTCCTCCGCGCGCACCCCCACCTCGCCCCCCGCCTCGTCTCCGCGCTCCTCTCTTTTGGCGCTCAACCCCAGGAGGGGGGATGGGGGGCGAGGCAGGATACCAGGTGGGATGGGGGGAGAGGCTGGGGGGGGGAGGGCATGGGGGGAGGGATGGACGGGTGGAGTGAGAGCGGAGAGCAGAGAGGTTTGGGAGGAAGAGGAGGAGGAGGAAACGAGGGTGCTGAAGCTGCTGCTTTAGACGAGGCAGTTGCAGCAGTCATGTCTTTAAGTGGCGGTCGTGTGGGCTTTAATCTTGACCCGGACGCATTAGCTCTGGTGAAGGAGGCCTATTCCGGGGCAGTGGATTGGATTCTCTGGGCGGCATGCGGATCTGATCCGGAATCCACACTGGCAGCTCTCGGCCAATCAGGAGCGTCCGGGGTATGTGGTGCGGTATGGGGGGCGAGCGACATAGCATATAGGTGCAGGACGTGTGAGCATGATCCTACATGTGCCATATGTGTGCCCTGCTTTCTGGAAGGGGACCATGAGGGGCATGATTATGCCATGATCAAAACGGGCGGTGGATGCTGCGACTGCGGCGATCCAACGGCCTGGAAGCGCCAGGGGTTTTGCAGGAGGCATCCGGGCCCCGGGCACGCCCTGCCCCTGCCGGAAAATTTTGTTGCTCGGGCAGAGCCAGTGCTGGCTGCGGTTGCTGCGGAATGGCAGCAAAAAATAGTTTTTGCTGCCCGGATGGAGGAAGAGCGGAGCGGAGGCACAGGGGGTTGGGGGGGCGCTGGGTTTGGATTTGGCAGCAGGAGAAGCGGAGGAGGGGGAGGAGGAGGGGGAGGGGGAGGAGGCAGAGGAGGAGGGAGAGGAGGAGGGAGAGGAGGGAGCAGTATGAGCTCGCTGCTGGGATCACTAACAGGGGGTGGGGGGCGCGGGGGAGGATGGATGGGGAGCGAGGGGTTCGGAGGAGCGTCATCCTCCTCCTCCCTATCTGCTGCAACGCGCCTGAGAGCAGCCAAGAACGAGGCAGCAGCAGCCACTGAGAAGTTCTCGGACATGTTTCTGAGACTAGCCAGCACCAGTGAAGGGCTGCTGCACCTTGTGTCATCGATTCTCACCCGGAAAGGCAACCCCGTTACAGTCACATCGGGTGGCTTGGACCCCACGAGTCCCCCCTCTATCCCTGCCTCTGCTGCTGTCGGCCTAGGCTCAATCCTGAGCCCAGCCGTTGTGCCTGCCCTCCCTGGGTCGTCACATCCCTCTTCTGCCGCGTCATCTAGCCTCCTGGAAACCCTAGTAGCGAATGAGGTAGGGATCACAGAGGAAGCTATGCAGGCGGCCCACCGCCTGCTCTACAAGCTCTTGGGCGACCCGGGCTTTAAGTACCAGTTCGCGCTCGCGTTCGTCTCCAACTACTCGGCCTTCGTCCTGGGGGGTGCTGCCAGGGAGGAGGAGGAGGAGGGCGGGCGGTGGGGGGGAGGGGGTGCGGGCGGTGGAGGGAGCAGAGCAGGGAGGAGGGGGCGGGGAGGGGCGGGGAGTGCAGGCAGCCGGGTGTCGATTCTGGAGAGCTTTTCGGTGCAGATATTCACGGTGCCGGTGCTGACGCCGAGGCTGGTGGTGGAGGCTCGGCTGCTGGATATCCTCCTGGCAACCCTGCAGAGCACGCTGCAGGGGGCGCTGGGCCGGGACGGGCGGATCAACGTGAGTCAGAATGTTTCTACTTTTGTTGTGGATCCTAGGTGGCATGTTGATGGCGCACCTGTTGATGAGGCACCTGTTGATGGCGCACCTGTTGATGCGACACCTGTTGATGGCGCACCTGTTGATGGCGCACCTGTTGATGAGGCACCTGTTGATGAGGCACCTGTTGATGGCGCACCTGTTGATGAGGCACCTGTTGATGAGGCACCTGTTGATGGGGCACCTGTTGATGGGGCACCTGTTGATGGCGCACCTGTTGATGAGGTACCTGTTGATGAGGCACCTGTTGATGGCGCACCTGTTGATGAGGCACCTGTTGATGAGGCACCTGTTGATGGGGCACCTGTTGATGGGGCACCTGTTGATGGGGCACCTGTTGATGGGGCACCTGTTGATGGGGCACCTGTTGATGAGGCACCTGTTGATGGGGCACCTGTCGATGGGGCACCTGTTGATGAGGCACCTGTTGATGGGGCACCTGTTGATGGGGCACCTGTTGATGAGGCGGGAAACTCACATCGATGCGCTGGGGCGAGACGGGCGGATCAATGTGAGTTTCCCTTCACTTCCCCTCTCGTCCACCATCCTCCCATCCCATCCCTACCTTCCCCCTTGCATCTACCCTCCTCTCTCCCCTTCCCGCCCCCGTCTCCCAGCTGACTCCTGTCAGCCATCCCATGAGGAGGTGCGCAACGGGCTTGTCACCTACGACATTCGCTATGTTCTCTTCCACTCCGCCTCCTCATTTACCCTTCTCTCTTCTCCCCCCCCCCCCCCCCCCCCCCCCCCCCCCCCCGGGTTCTCCCCCTCCCTTTCCATCTTTCCCCAGCCATCTGAAGAGGAGGTCCGCAATGGGCGAGTGACAGACGATATCCGCTACGTCCTCTCTCACTCTGCCTCCTCATGAATCCCTCTCTGATCCTCCCCCTCCCCCCCTTTCCTCCATCCCCGGGGCGGTTGTCCCCTCCCCCTTTTTCCACCTTCCCCCAGCTATCTCAAGAGGAGGTCCGCAATGGAGTCTATTCTAGAGGCGCCTCAAAAAGAGACTCCCCCCCTCCCCGGTTCTCCCCTCCCCCCTGTTCCATCTTCCCCCAGCTGCCTCAAGAGGAGGTCCGCAATGGGCGAGTGACGGACGATATCGCAGGGTGTTTTTGAGAATTCTCAAAAACACCCTCCCCCCTTTTTCCATTTTCCCCCAGCTGTCTCACGAGGAGGTCCGCAATGGCCGAGTGACGGACGATATCCGCTACGTCCTCTCTCACTCCGCCTCCTCCCGCCACGTCACCGCCCGCCGCCCGGACCTGCTGCGCGCGTGGCTGCGCCAGCTGGCGGCCGCCCAGGGCATGTGTCCGCATGTGCGGCGCACGACCACCCATGTGGCAATAGAGCCCGATGATTGGAGCTTCGCCTACCTGTTAGAAGCACAGTTGGCGACTGTCAACCCGTTGCTCGCCGAAGCTAGTGCTGTGCCTGGGCTGGAGGCGTGGAGGGAGGCCCGGCAGGTGGAGGGAGGCTCGGCAGGGGAGAAGGGGGGAGGGGAGGGGGAGGGTGAGAGGGTGGTTGGAGGGGGTGGGTTTCCCGGTTTAGGGTTTGGGAGGAGAAAGGCCTTAAGATGGTTTGTAGATGAGGATGCAGCGCAGCAGGGGCAGCAGGGGGGGCAGCAGGGGCAACAGCAAGGGCAGCAGCAAGTGGGGGTGGAAGTAGGGGGTGGTGGTGGCAATGGTAGTGGTAGTGGTGGAAGTCACAAGGACATGTCAACAGGTGGCGCTGGTGGCTCTGCAGATCTCGATGGTTCTAGCTGGAAGGCAGAGGGTTTTGACCCGGAGGCCTATATGGATGATTGGGGAGACATGGACACAGGCACGCTAGCAGCAGCAACATGGGAGATGCTAGGCATATCTGGGGCAGGTCCTTGTGGCCCCTTACCTGCTCACCTCCCTGCTGCAGCCCCTTACCTGCCGCCCCGAGCCTGCGAGGTTCGGCAGGTGGCGGCCAGGTTCGGCATCCCTCCGGCTCTGGTTCGGCTGCTGCATGAGTGTGCGTGGGTGCTGGCACGGTGGCTGGCTGTGGAAGGGTTGAGATCGCTGGGATCCGCGTTTGGTAGTGGGGCGAGCAGTGTGGAGGCACTCAGGCTTCTCGGCCTTAGCAGGTCGGTTTTTTCTGCATTTCCTGCTGGTGCTGGCATTGCTGGTGCTGCTGCTGCTGGTGATGGTACTGCTGTCCCTGCTGCTGCTGCTGCTGCTGCTGCTGCTGCTGGTACTGCCGGTGGTGGTGGCGGTGCTACAGGGGCTGCTGCTTCAGCAGGAGGGGGGGGTGGAGGGTTAGCAATGAGAGGGATGCGGCAGTTGGGACAGCTAGGCCTGCTACCAGGGGCCTCAGCAGCCAGGGCTCTTCTCACCTCCCCTCCCACCCTCCCCGCCCCACTCCCTCCCCCTCCCCCCCGTCCCCTCTACTAACCCCACTGCCTGCTGCCGCTACCGCTGGGAGACTCTCTGGTGACGGTTCTATTAGGGAAGGTCTATCTAGGGAAGGTGAATTCGGACAAGACGGGCAGGAGCAACAGCAGCAGCAGCAGGAGCAGCAGCAGCAGATGCTGTCCTCAGTGCTGGCGCATGCCCCAGGGCCATCTCTCCTGTCCTTCAAATGGGCCCAGGACGAGCTGATCACCCTTGCTGCAGAGGCTGCAGCAGGGAAGGCAGTTGCAGGGGGCGCAGGAGGACGGGTAGAGGGCGGTAGAAGCAGCACAGTGCGCGGTGCAGGGGAAGCAGGGGCAGCAGGAGGAGGAGGGGGGGATCAGCAGGAGGCAGCGGCGGAGTGGGGAGGGCAGGGAGGTTCTTGTCAGGCATGGCAGCAGCCGCAGGGGCGGCAGCTGCTGCTGTGGGGGGGAGAGCAGCAGGGCTAGGCGGGCCAGGAGGCAGCCCTGGCAGCAGAGCAGCAGCAGGGGTGGGGAGCCCAGGCAATAGAGCAGCAGGGGCAGGCGGCCCAGGCAATAGACCAGCAGGGCACTTCGGTCCGGGTGGCAGAGCAGCAGCAGGGGTGGGGAGCCCAGGGGCGAGCAACCAGCCTCCTCGTGAGGCGACTGAAGTGCCTGAGCTAACACTTGGTCAGTCAGGGGGACCTAGTGGGGCTAGTGAGACACCAGTCCCTGCTGCTTCAGGTGCAAGGCTGGGCGGAGGGGGTGTTGGAGATCGGGAGGCAGGGGAAGGCTTGGCTGGCGGTGGAGGGGGGGTGGGAAGGGGGGGTGAGGCAGGGAGAGGGGAGGTAGGGCATGGTGGGGAGGAGGCAAGAGAGGGGGGAGATGGTGCAAGGCAGGAGGGCGAGGACGCTGCACACACGCAGAGGGGGCACATGGGGATACTGAGTAACTGGCTCAGACGGGCATCGCGGTTTAGAGCGACAGGAGGGGAAGGGACGCACGGCAGACCCACAGGCGCAGCTGAAGCAGCAGGGACAGGGACAGGAGGATCAGGCGCAGACGCAGGGGCAGGGGCAGGGGCAGGGGCAGGGCAGGGTCAGGGGCAGGGGCAGGGGCAGGGTCAGGGGCAGGGGCAGGGGCAGGGCAGGAGGAGGGTCAGGGGCAGGGGCAGACGCAGGGGCAGGAGGAGGGGAAGTGGCGGCGGCACCAACAGCCATGCTGACAGATCCCTCTGTTGCGTCAGAAGCTGATGCCAGGAGCCCTGGAGGGAATACCACCATGGCCCCTGCTACTCACTCACCTGCTATAGACTCCCCTGCTAGCGGCTCACCCGTGAGAGGCTCAGCGTCAGCTGGACCCTCCTCCCCTCGCCCCCCTCGCTCACCAGCTTATGCTGGCCCCCCATCTTCCGCTCCCCCCCCTCCCTCCGCTGCCCTTCCTCCTTCTGCTGCTGCCTCTGGCGCGCTCACCCCATTGAACAGCCCCTGCTGGTGGGTGGGGCGGCAACAGCTGTCGCTTCTGGAGGGGCTGCTGCCGTTCCCTCCCCCCCGGCTGGAACAAGGGGATGTGCAAGCAGGTGTGCAAGGAGGCATGCAAGGGCATGGGGCTTTATCTGGGGACGGTCCAGCGGGTGGGGATGTGGGTGGATGGAATCAGCCAGGGAAGGACTGGTCAGGTGTGGAATGGCCAGTAGTTGACTATGATGTGGCGAGGCAGGAGGTGTCGTTCCACCTGCCGCTGCACCGCATGCTGGCGCTGATGCTGCACTCGCTGCTACGCCTGCGCTTCCCCGTGGCTGAGTCGCAGGAGGACACGGAACAGAGTGTAGAAAAGGGCACACTGCAGGGCACACAGGACACACAGCTCGCGCAGAAAGGGCCAGCAGGAGAGGCACAAAGTGCGGCGCAGAAAGGGCCGCGAAGGGAGGGGGGAGAGCGGGGGTCACCAGAGGTGTGCTTGCTGCATCTGCTGCCCAGCGAGCTGCAGAGGGGGAGTTTCCTCGCAGCTGTGGCTGAGCATGGGCTCCGACTGCAAGTGCTGTGTGCTCAGGTGCGTGCTGCCGAGTAGTTGTCGTCTACTTTCGTGCTGAGGCCATCTCATGTTGTACAATCGCCCACGGCCATGTTTTCTCTCCCATCTCTCGTTTCCCCCTGCCATCTCCTCCTGTCCTCCCTCCCTCCCGCCCATCTCCCCCCCCCCCCAGATATCAGCGGGCATGTGGCGGCGGAATGGCCAGTCCATGGTTGCTCTCTGCGACCTCTACCACTCTGTGCACTGGTGAGTGGCAGCATGCGCGGCCCCCCTCTTCTCCCGTGCTTCCCGCCGGTCTTCTCTTTCTTCCCCATTCCTACCCACCAGGTGTGTGTGAGGACACCCGTAAGCTGTCAGTTTTTGAGGCGCCTCAAAAATAGACTCCCGCCGGTCTTCTCTTTCTTCCCCATTCGCACCTACCAGGTGTGTGTGAGGACACCCTTAAGCTGTCAGACATCTCAAAACTCCCTCGAATCTTCTCCCTCGGCTCTTCACCCTCCACCGTGCTCCTTCCCCATTCCCACCTACCAGGTGCGAGGACACCCTCGACCTCGACCTCTTTCTCCTGCAGTGCGCAGCTGTCTCTGCCCCTCCTGACCCCTATGTGCTCCCTTCGCTCTTTCCTCTACCTCTCCTCGGTTCCCTCACTCCCCATGCCTTATCCTGTGATAATCTTGTTTTGAGGCGCCTCAAAACTCCACCTCCCCTCAGTTCCCTCACTCCCCATGCCTTATCCTGTGATAATCTTATCCCACCAGGTGTGAGGACACCCCAGAGTTAGACCTCTTTCTCCTGCTGTGTATTTTGAGTCGACTCAAAATACGCCTTTCTCCCCCCCACGCCCTGTGCCATCACCATATCCCACTACCAGGTGTGAGGACACCCTGGAGTTGGACCTCTTTCTCCTGCAGTGCACTGCTGTCTCTGCTCCGCCTGACGCCTTTGTGCGCCAGGTTGTAGCGCGCTACAGCCTCACAAGCTACTTCTCTCTCACCCTTGGCTCTGCCTCAGAGTGAGTGATAGGGTTGCTTTCATGTGTGCGCCACTGAAGATGTGGAGTCTCAGGTCGTCGGGTTGTAGCGCGCTACAGCCTCACAAGCTACTTCTCTCTCGCCATCGGGACTACCTAAGTGTGAGTGGTAGGGTTTCTGGCACACGCGCGCCTCTGAGTGTGTGGAGTCTCAGCTCGTCGGGTTGTAGCGCGCTACATCCTCACAAGCTACTTCTCCCTCACCATTGGATTGGCCTCTGAAAATATTGCTGGAAGTCCCTCCTGCTTCTGCTTCTGCTTCTGCTTCTGCTTCTGCTTCTGTTGCTTCTGCTGCTGCTTCTGCTGCTGCTTCTGCTTCTTCTCCTTCTGCTCCTCCTTCTCCTTCTGCTTCTGCGTCTGCTTCTGTTGCTTCTGCTTCTGCGTCTGCTTCTGTTGCTTCTGCTTCTGCTTCTGCTGCTGCTTCTGCCGCGCTGCCTTTTGGCGGCAATATGGTACGGTGATCAGACATGGCTGTCCTATCCTCTCCTTGTCCTCCCCCATGCGAGTCTGCCTTTGAGTCGACTCAAAAGCAGACTCCTTGTCCTCCCCCGTGCGATCCACCTCCCCTTCCGTTCTCCTCTCTTCTTCCCTCTCTCCTCAAGCGAGCTGACTTTTGAGTCGACTCACAAGTCACTCCGTGCTATCCACCTCCCCTTCCCTTGTCCTCTCTCCTCCCCCCCCCCGGCTCACTCCAGGTACGAGCCAGCAGTGGCGCAGGACTGCCTGGCGTTTCTCATCGGCCTCATCTCAGAGCGATCCTTCTCCGGCCTTTTTTTAGGTGCCTCAAGAATCGCTCCTTCTCTGGCCTCCCTTCTTGCTGCCCCCGCTCCTCTTTCGCTCACTCTTCTCTCTTCTCCCCCCTCCCCCCCCCTCCCCCTCCCTCACACCAGGTACGAGCCAGCAGTGGCGCAGGACTGCCTGGCGTTCCTCATCCGCCTCATCTCAGAGCGCTCCTTCTCTGGCCTTCCCCCCACCGTGGCCCTGCGGAGAGAAATAGTGCAGCGCCTAGCCATCGGGAACGCCACCCGCAGCAGCGTCGTCAAATCCCTGCCGCCCCGCTTCGCCGAAAACCCGGCCATTCCCTCTGTTCTGGCTTCAGTGGCGGATTACTCCCGGCCTTCTGGTATGGAGCAGGGGCGGTACTTACTTAAAAGAGACTGTTACCGGGAGCTGGATCTGTATTGCTTAAGGTGGGCGCCCAGGGAGTTGCAGAGAGCAGAGGAGCGGTACTTAGAGGCGGTTAAGAGGTCAGCTGTTGTGGAGCAGACGCCCAGGTGGCGCGATCCTGTCCGCCCGTTGCTGGGGCTGAGGGAGATTGCCACGTCAGCAGGGGTGCATGACGTGGTGCTGTCGGTGGTGCTGCATGCGTGGTGGGACGAGGAGGGGAGGGAGAGGAGCGGGGGGGAAACCAGAGGCGGCGGCAGTGGCAGTGGTGGCAGTGGCGGCGGGAGTGGTAGTGAGAGTGGGGGGAATGGGCTGTCTAGAGCGCCAGATAATGTTCTTCATGCTGCCCTGCATCTACTGGCGTTGGCTCTGGACACTTTTGTGGCGTGGCAGGAAGCGGTGGAGAAGGTAAAGGAGGAACAGAAGGGGCAGGAAGGCCGGGGGGTAGGAGCGGAGGAAGGGAAGCAGGAGGAGGGTGGGAGAGTGGGTGGGAGAGTGGGTGGGAGAGAGGGTGAAGAAGGAGGTGAGGGGGAGGGGATGATGGATGTGGATAGGGGTATGAGGGGCAGATGGGGTGAAGGCACAGAGGGGTCTGCTCTTGAGTCGAGTCAAAGGCAAACAGAGCGTTCTGCTATGGAAGTGGAAGGGGCAGATGCGCATGGTGATTCACCTGTTAATACACATGGTGATATTGGGCCACCAGCCGTGCAGAAACGACAATCGTGGCCACCGGTGCTGCTATCCCGAGCGTGCCAACCATTTGAAGCACACTCAAGTGGCATCAACAGCAGCACTGCTGCCACCTCAGGCCTATTCTCCCTCCTGCCAGCATCCGCGTTCTCCTCCTCTCCCCAGACCCCCCATATTCTCCCAGTGTCCCTGCTCTTTCTCCTGGTGCGCCTGCTGAAGGTGTGGCAAAGGCAGGCGGGAGTAGCAGGAGCAGCAGGAGCAGCAGGAGCAGGGATAGGCTCCAGAGATGGGCATTGTGGTCTTCTTGGTGCTGCTGGTGGTGGTGGTGGTGTAGGGGTGGGACCAGGGCTCGAAGCTGAGCCTAGAGCAAGGGGAGCCGACGAGGGATGGGGCTTAGGGGTTGGGGAGATATCAGGGGGAGCAGGAGGAGCGGGAGGAGGAGGAGGAGCAGGAAGGGGAGGTGGAGGTGAGGGGCGGTCGGAGCTGCACGTTCTGGTGCTGCGGCTGCTTAAGCAATTCTCTCAGCTA
Organism: Closterium sp. NIES-67; assembly: GCA_027943415.1. Taxonomy (NCBI): domain Eukaryota; kingdom Viridiplantae; phylum Streptophyta; class Zygnematophyceae; order Desmidiales; family Closteriaceae; genus Closterium; species Closterium sp. NIES-67. The sequence goes on from BQMB01002414.1 coordinate 332,139, forward strand.
AGCGACGAGTGCAGGAGGGCTCTGGAGCAGCTCTGCCCGGAGGAATTCGATAAGGGGAAGGGGAAGGCAGTGGTGGGGGGGGCGGGGAAGGGGCTGGGGAAGCAGGCACAGGAGGGGTAGCAGGAACAGCAGGAACAGCAGGAACAGCAGGAACAGTAGGTGCTGGCGGCATTGCTGCAGAGGCAGGTGGCTGGAGCAGAGAGAGGGGGGTTGGGGAGGGGGCAACGGGAGTTGGTGGTGGTGGAGGGGGAGAAGAAAGGAGAGGAGGAGGAGAAGCGGGGGGAGGAGGAGGTGAGGGGAAGGGGGAGGGAGGAGCTTGGAGTGAAGCTGATGCAAGGAAGGTGTTTGCTCGAGCGAGGCAGCAAGCTCTGCTGGTACGTGGTTGAGTGGAATGGCGTGAACCTACCTAGTTAGCCTAGTGACATAGTCTGGGTGCAGATATTTTGGATCTGGGCAGTGGGCAGTGGCTTTGCCCTGAACCCTTTACCCGAATCTTAAACCCAAAACCCTGGTTAGCACAGTCTGGGTACAGTTCTTTTTCAGCTATTTTTTGCGGGGTCCTTCCTCTCTATCCACCTCCCTGAACCGAACCCCGAGTCCCTAAAACCCCTCTGCTTTTGATATTTTCACTGATTTCCGTCCTCCCCCCTCCACAAACAGGCCAAGATGCGGGCGGCAAAGCAGAGATTTGCAGCTAGCGTCAAACAAGTCCTCTCTTTCTGCTCTCAACTCCCAAAACATTAGCGCTGAAACCCCTCCCGGCCAATTCCGTCTCCCCCCACCCGCTCCACAAACAGGCCAAGATGCGGGCGGCACAGCAGAGATTCGCAGCAAGAGACAAACAGGGCGTTCCTCGTATCATCTCGTGTCCTCCCCTCCGAATCTCCCCTTTCCCCTCTCCCTCTACCCCTTCCCCCCTCCACAAACAGGCCAAAATGCGGGCAGCACAGCAGAGATTCGCAGCAAGCGTCAAACAGGACCCGGGAAAGGGGGCAGGCAAGAATGAGGACGAAGAGGAGGATGAGGAAGAGGAGGAAAGGGAGAAGGGACGGATGGGGAGAGGGGGGGTCTTTTCTGGGAGGGATGTGGAGATGGGAGGGGTGGAGGAGGAGGGAGGGGAGAGGAAGTCAGGCAAGAGGCGGAAGGGGAAGGCAGTGGTCGTTGAGGAGGAGGAGAGGGAGTGCGTGTTGTGCAGGGAGGGAGACAAGGGCGGAACGTCTTCCCCACTGTGTCACATCGTTTTCTGCCAGGTGCTGTGCTCCGTCCGTGCCTTCTGTCTCCGTAGCTGCCTTCTTTCTCTGTGCCCCTTGGTCAAGTAGTTTAGTTCTGAGACGTCTCAGAACTAACCTACCTAACCAGGTGCTGTGCTCCGTCCGTGCCTTCTCTCTGTAATTGCCTTCTTTCTTTGTGCCCCTTGTTGCTCGCGTTTCTGTTTCCTCCAGTGGATATCCTGGCTTCGTTGGGAAGACCTAGTCATGTGCACCTGTCGTCTCCCCTTCATCCACTTCGGTTCTTGATGCTACTGTCTCACCTCCTCTCTCTCCTCCCCTCCCCCATTTCCCTCTTTCCCTCCCATTCCCTCCCATTCCCTCCCTCAAGCGGTCCATTTATTAATAGGCAAGCAAATTTAATCCAGAATCCCCCATTCCGTCCCATTCCCTCTCTCTCTCTGAATCTTCCCAGAAGTCTCGCCTCGTCGGCCTCTCCAGCCGACTCACTCCCACCTGGCAAGGGGGCGCCCGTCCCTCTGCCGCTACTGCTCTTGCTGCCTCCCCTGGCGCTACTGCTGCTGCTGGCGGTGCTGGTGCTGCAGCACCCACAGGGGCAGCAGCAAGAGCAGCAGGTGCAACTGGGGCAGGTGCAACTGGGGCAGGCGGAACGGCAGGTGCTGCTGGTGGGTGGCTGGCTGGTCTAGGACTCGGGGAAGGGGCAGGGACGAGGGGAGGGGGAGGGGCAACTGGTGGAGGTGCTGCTGGGGAAGGTGGGACTGGAGGGCGGCAGCAGGGTTTGGGGCAAGCAGTTATCTTGCTGGGGGGAGCACGGGAAGGTGCAGGTGCAGGGGCAGGGGCAGGGGCAGGAGCGGGTATAGGCGCAGGTGAAGGGACAGTAAGGACAGGAGCGACAGTCCCAGAAACAGGCACAGCACCAGCAACAGCAACAGGAACGATAGCAACAGCAGGCACAGCAACAGCAGGCACAGCAACAGCAGCAGGAAGAGGAGCAGGAACAACAACGACTACAACAGGGACTTGGGTGCAAGCCACCGAGTTCCTAGACTGGATCAGAGCCACTCTCAGGGAAGGGGGAGGGGGGCCTGTGACTGTACAGGGGGCGCGGGGCGAGTGGCAGGTGGACGGCGAGGATCTGATGGATATCCTGCAGCAGGAGCTACCGGGGGAGGTGCGATTCACCACCACTATAGTCACAGGGGACGGGTGGGCTGGGGGAGGGGTGGGAGGAGGGGTGGGAGGGGGTGTTGGAGGGGGGGTTGGTGCGCTTGGGACGGGTCTGGGGGCGGGTGGGGTGGTGGAGAGAGGGGGAGGAGGGGGGAATGGAGTAGGAGGAGAGGAGAGAAGAGGTGAGGGGGAGACGGTGGAAGGGGAGATAGAGGGTGGGGGGAGGGAGGAGGGGGGAGCTGGGGTAGGAGGTAGAGAGGAGGGGGCTAGAGGTGAGGGGGCAGCAGGAGAGGGAGCAGATGGTGGTGCGGGTGGGAATGATGGTGCTGCTTCAACCGCTTCTGATTATAACGAGGATGGCAATGGAAGTGGCAGTGCTGAGGAGGAGGAGGAGGAGGAGGAGGGGGGGGAGGAGGGGGAGGAGGAGGGGGATGAAGATGAGATGATGGATGGACAGGGGTTGCTGCTTCTGGGAGAGAACGAGCTGGGAGACGCAGGGGAAGAGATGTTGTCAGATACTGATGGTGATAGCGCCGCGGAGGATGATGACGATGATCATGATGATGATGATGGTGGTGGTGGTGGTGGAGATGGGGATGGGGATGGGGATGGTGATGAGATGATGCTAGATGCTGCTAGTCTAGGGGTGGGAGAGGAGGAGCGGGAGGAGCGGGAGGTGTGGGCGGATGGGGAAGAGGACCCAATGGGGGAGGGGGAGGAGGGGGCGAGGGAAGGGGACACTCCCATGGGGATGGAAGTTGAAGGTGCTTTCGCCACTACTGCTACTGCTAATTCCGCTGCTACTGCTGCTACTGCTGCTGCTACTACTGCTGCTACTGTGGGAAATGATGCTGCTGTTGCTGCTACTGCTACTGCTGCTGCTGCTGCTGCTGCTGCTGCTGCTGCTGCTGCTGCTGCTGCTGCTGCTTCTCCTGCTGCGACAGGAGCTATGGCTGCTGGTTTAGCTGCGGATCAAACAGCAGCAGAAGAAGAAGCAGGAGCAGGAGCTGGAGCACGATCAGGATTAGCAGCAGAATTAGCAGCAGCAGAAGCAGAATTAGCAGAAGCAGAAGCAGAATTAGCAGCAGCAGAAGCAGAAGCAGGAGCAGGAGCAGGAGCAGGGGCAGGAGCAGGATTAGCAGCAGAAATAGCAGCAGCAGAAGCAGAAGCAGAAGCAGCAGAAGCAGACTTAGCAGCAGCACAAGCAGAATTAGCAGCAGCAGCAGCAGAATTAGCAGCATCAGCGGCAGGGGCAGAATCAGCAGCAGCAGAAGCAGAAGCAGCAACAGCAGCAGAAGCAGAAGCAGAAGCAGCAGCAGCAGCAGCAGCAGCAGCAGCAGCAGTGGAGCGGGCGGGTGCAGGAGGCGTGGACGCTCAAGGCGTGGGTAGAATGGGAGCATTAGGAGCAATTCATGCAACAAGGCAGGCAGGAATGGAGGTTGCTACAGGCGGTGGTACAGGCACTGCTACAGTCCTAGGCGCAGGAGCAGCAGGGGCAGCAGGGGCAGCAGGGGCAGCAGGGGCAGCAGGGGCAGCAGGGGCAGCAGGGGCAGCAGGGGCAGCAGGGCCCACTGCAACAGGAAGGGTGCGAGGGGGAGATGGGGGAGATGGGGGAGAAGGGGGGACACGAGCAGGCGAGGGGGGAGCCGCCAGGGGGAGGCTGGACACAGTGCAGGCAGTAGCAGGGGAGGTTTTTCGAGGCTTCTGGATGAACATTCCCCCCATCAGGCGCACTGCCAGGCTGAGGAGGAGGGGCATCTCGGGGAGGGCGGAACTGTTTGGGCAGGGCGGGGGGAGGGGGAGAGGGGGGGAGGAGAGGGAGGATGGGATGGTAGGGGGAGGGATGGCGAGTGGGGTGTGTGTGAAGGGGTGTGGCCACGTGATTCACCACTCGTGCATGGACCAGTACTTTTCAAGTCTGTACCAGCGGTGAGTGGGTATCAGTTAGGAGTGCTTACCAACAGTACATGCTCGTAAGAGGCCACTTTGAGTTGACTCAAAGGCACCTTGCCGGGAAGGGGTATGGCCATGTGATTCGCCACTGACACTTGTGCATGGACCAGTACTTCTCAAGTCTCTACCAGCGGTGAGTGGTGTATCAAGTGGGGTTGTTCGACAAGGGTGCTTGTCTATATTTGGCGTGAGGTGACGTTTGAGCCACCTGAAAGGGCATCTGGCTGGCAGGGGAGTGGGCTCGTGATTCACCACTCCTGCATGGAGCAGTGCTTCTCAAGTCTCTCCCAACGAAGATCAGTGGTGTGTCGAGTGCGGCTGTGATGTCTTTTGAGGCGCCTCAAAAGAATTTTGAGGCGCCTCAACGAAGATCAGTGGTGTGTCGAGTGCGGCTGTGATGTCTTTTGAGGCGCCTCAAAAGAATTTTGAGGCGCCTCAACGAAGATCAGTGGTGTGTCGAGTGCGGCTGTGATGTCTTTTGAGGCGCCTCAAAAGAATTTTGAGGCGCCTCAACGAAGATCAGTGGTGTGTCGAGTGCGGCTGTGATGTCTTTTGAGGCGCCTCAAAAGAATTTTGAGGCGCCTCAACGAAGATCAGTGGTGTGTCGAGTGCGGCTGTGATGTCTTTTGAGGCGCCTCAAAAGAATTTTGAGGCGCCTCAACGAAGATCAGTGGTGTGTCGAGTGCGGCTGTGATGTCTTTTGAGGCGCCTCAAAAGAATTTTGAGGCGCCTCAACGAAGATCAGTGGTGTGTCGAGTGCGGCTGTGATGTCTTTTGAGGCGCCTCAAAAGAATTTTGAGGCGCCTCAACGAAGATCAGTGGTGTGTCGAGTGCGGCTGTGATGTGGGAATGTTCACAAACGGTGCATGACTCATGTCCCTTAGATAGAATGTCTACATGCAGTGTGAGGTTTGAGCCGTCTTAAAGGACATCTGGCTGGCAGGGGTGTGGGCATGTGATTCCGACATCTGACTGGTGTGAAGCTTGAGCCATTCTCACGGACATCAGAAAGGGCTGTGGGCATGGAGAATTAGGTACGGAAGTCTCATTCTTAGGGATCTTGGGTCTACATTCTCAGGGACATCAGAAAGGGCTGTGGGTGTGGGTGTGGGTGTGGGTGTGGGTGTGGGTGTGGGGGTGGGTGTGGGTGTGGGTGTGGGTGTGGGTGTGAGTGTGGGTGTGGGTGTGGGCTCGTGATTGCCCTCATTCCTGCCCGTCTGATTAGTAAAACTGCCCCTTGTCTCCTTCCTCTTTTTCCTCTACCCTCCCCGCAACCCCTGCCAGGTACCTCAGCGGTTCGTTCTATGAGGGCTCGTCGGTGGTGGACCCTGAAGCGGTGAGTGTTCCTCCTTCCGTGGTCATCGCCTTGAGTTGAAACGTCTCAAAGCTTGATGCTGAGTTTCGTGGTTCGTTCTGTGAGGGCTCGTCAGTGGTGGACCCTGAAGCGGTGAGTGTTCCTCCTTCCGTGGTCATCGCCTTGAGTTGAGACGTCTCAAAGCTCATGATACTGAGTTTTGTGGTTCGTTCTGTGAGGGCTCGTCTGTGGTGGATCCTGAAGCGGTGAGTGTTGTGCATTGATAGTGAAGCCACGTGCATTAATGGCGAAGCCATATGCACGCTCAACCCCCGTGTGCTAAATATCTATTACATATCTATTACATATCTATTACACATATCTATTACATGTACACTCAGAAATCTATCAGGTGATATTCAATCCGGTCCTGAATAAGAAAACACCACTTGGTGGTGGTTTCAGCCATATGTGGCAGCAGGCTTGTAGAACACTGAGAAAAAATCTTGCTCAGAATCTACCAGGTGACATTCAATTCAACCCAGTCCTGAATATTCGTCTGCCCGAGTGTGCATTCAGCTGCACATCCGTGTGTTATGAGTCTATTTTTGAGTCGACTAAAAAATAGACTCACTACACACACTGAATGTGCATTGAGTTGCATATTCAATCCACTCCCATTCTTCCGCATTGGTCTGCCCTTGTCCCTGTTCCTCACCGCCTCTCTCCTCCCACTGTTTCACTCCCCTCCCTGGCCTCCCCCCTCCCACACCGTGCCCAGGGCGAGTTCCTGCGTACTGTCAGTCGCCTGCTGTCTCAACTATTCCCCTCCCCTCCCCTCCCCCTCTCCCCCTCTCCCGTCCCCTCTTCCCCTCTCCCCCTCTCCCCTCCCTGGTCCCACACCACCCCCCAGGGCGAGTTCCTCTGTCCTGTGTGTCGCCGTCGCGCCAACGCCACCCTCCTGTATCCCCACCCCCCCGGATCCGGCTCATTTTCTCTCCCCTCCTGTTCGCTCCCCTCCCCTCCCTCTCTCTCTCCCACACCACCCTCCAGGGCGAGTTCCTCTGTCCTGTGTGTCGCCGTCTCGCCAACGCCACACTCCCTCTCCTCCCATCGCGCTCCCCTCCTCTACCCGCCCCTCTGCTCCCTGCCGCTCCACCCTCCATCCCTCTTGCCGCTGCTGGCGAGGCAGAACGAAGTGCTCTAGAAGGAGAGCAGGTTGCAGCAGCAGCAGAGGGGAGAACAAGGGACGCAGAGACGGCAGCAGGGCCAGCTGCAGCTGCAGCAGCAGCAGCAGCACCTGCAGCAGCAGCAGCAGCACCTGCAGCAGCAGCAGCAGCACCTGCAGCAGCAGCAGCAGCAGCAGCAGCAGCAGCAGGCGAGGTCGGAGGTCACCTGTCTGAAGGCGCGGCAAGCGGTCTGTCTGGTGTGCTGTGGAGAATAAGAGAGGTGCAGAGCACCGTGAGAGAGCGCAACCTGCGAGCCTGCATCGTCGCCGAACCTGCCACCAGGTCTGGGGAAGGCAGGCGTGGCACCGGAGCTGCTGTACCCGCGCATCGATACGCTGGAAACAGCTCGAGCAGCATTGAGGCCATGATTGGGGGTGGGGCTTCTTTTCCTAGCGTAGCACGTAACATGGTAACCACCCCTCAAGACATGGTAACCAGACAGCCTCCAAGAATGCAGGAGGCGATTGAAGCCACAGCCATGCGCATCTGCCAGGTAGCGCGCTCCGATTCGTCCAGATTCCGCCACGTGGCGCTTGGCCGCGAGCTCCAGGGCTTGCTGATATGGCAGAGCCTGGAGTACACTGTTGCCTGCGCTGAGCTAGCAGGACGAGGGGCGCCACCTGGCTGTCCAGCTGGCAGGGTTGACACGTCAGCACAGTTCTGGGGGCTGGGGGAGACGGCAGCGGCTAGAATGAGGACAGGTGGCACGATGTGGTTGGCTAGTGCTGAGGCGAGGGTAGCAGCATTGGCTGCTTGTGCGGAGGAGGAAGGGTGGAGGGGGGAGTGGATGGAGGGAAGACAAGCGGAAAGAGGAGAGGGAGGGGAGAGGGGAGGAGCAAACATGGGAGATCAAGAGCCAGGTGGTTCAAGGAGTGGGTTTCAAGTGGGGAGTGAAAGTGGCATGGAGCTAGAGGATGCAAGCAGCGCTGGCCAAGGGAGGGGTGAGGAAGGAGGGGAGAGAATGGCAGGAGAGACAGGCAGCGAGAGGGGGAGAGGGGGTGAGGGGAGGAGTAGTGCAAGGATGGAGGAAGGGAGGAATGGTGAGAGGATTGAGGAGGAGAGGAGGAGGCAGGAGTGGTGGAGGAGGGTGCAGGAGAGGGTGCAGGGCGAGGGGAGGAGGGCGGATGGCATGGTGGGGGCGCTGGCACGGCTGGCTGTGGCACAGGCGTCTCACAGCACGCATGCTGTCATGCTCAGGACACGTGGCATGCTGCTACTGGTGGACAGCTTGGTCCATGGGAGGCCGGCTGACTCTGAACCCGCCCAAGGCGCAACCATCCGTCCCTCTGCTTCCGCCCAGGGTCACCAAGACCATCCCCACCCCTCCCACCATCCCCACCCCTCCTCCTTTAACTCCACCTCCTCCTCTCCTCCCTCCTCTCTCCCCTCCTCCCTCTCCTCCCTCTCCGCCTCTCCCTCCCCCTCCTCTCCCCCTGAGGAGAACGCCTTTCTCCTCCTCCTCTCCTCCCCTACTTTCCTCCGCGACCCCTTCCTGTCTCTCTCGCGCCTCCTCTACTGCTTCCTGCCCCTCCCTCTGTCACCTCCAGCAGACAGCAGAGACGCACCTTCAGCTGACAGCAGAGGCACACCCTCAGCAGACAGCAGAGACGCACCTTCAGCTGACAGCAGAGACACACCTTCAGCTGACAGCAGAGACGCACCTTCAGCTGACAGCAGGGGCACACCCTCAACAGACAGCAGAGGCACACCCTCAACAGACAGCAGAGGCACACCCTCAGCCGAGACACACAGACACACAGGGGACATTTCAGGTCTGTTAGTCGACACTATGGTGCTCGCATACACGGCAGCTGTGGCCCAGGCCTTGCTGCTTCTTGCCCCTGCTGCCATCCGTCTTGGTTTGCTCCCCTCCCTCTCTCCCACCAGCCAGCTCTCCGCGGTCACTACCCCGCCTGCCCTGCCACCGTTCCTCTCCTCCCTGCTCATCTCCATGCTGCACGCACTAGGTGCTGCTGCTCATGCTGCTCCCCCGCCTGCTCCCCCGACATCACCAACACCCACTGCTGCTGCCACAGGTGCCGCTCATACAGCCCTTGCAGCAGATGCCGACGCAGCAGCATCGCTACTGCCAGCCACGGCACCACCACCACCAGCAATAGAAGCAGGAACGCCTTCTCACCCACCCTCCTCGTCGCAAATTCCCTCCTCTCTCGCCTCCCCCGCCTCCCCTCTCCTGCCCGACCTGCTTCTCCAGCAGACCTCGTTCCTGGACGCCGTCCGCCGCCTCTCCCTGCCGTTCCTACGCCGCTCCGCCCTGCTCCTGCACCTGCTCTCGCGCAACGTGCTGCCGCTGCTGCTCATGCCCTCCTCCCACCCGAATCTCTTCCCCTCGCCCTCTCCCTCTTCCTCTGAACCAGCACCGACACCAGCACCGACACCAGCACCGACACCAGCACCGACACCAGCACCGACACCAGCACCGAAACCAGCACCGACACCAGCCCCATCACCAGCCCAAGCACTAAAACTGACACCCTTTGGCATTTCTTCCTCTCCCCATCCACCCCCCCTTCCCATCCCATCCACCTCCACCACCCCTCCCCTCTCCTCAACTCCTCCCAACCAACCAGGACCTTCCACATCGTCCCCTGCCCCACCACCACCACCACCACAACCATCACCATCACCATCACCATCACCATCATCAGCAGCAGCGGCATCCACCTCTGCCCTGCGCCCCTGGGCGCTAGACACCGGGGCCTTGGCACAGCAGGAGCTGGCGGAAGCAGCAGTGTGGGAGAGGGAGTTCCAGCTGCCCGCGCTCTCTGCCCTTCTATCCGACCCTGCTGCCGTGCACCTGTTGCTCTCCTGGTGCCGCCATGCTGTTTCTGCTGCAGGGCCAGCTTCTTCTTCTGCTGCTGCTGCTGCTGCTGCTGCTGCTGCTGCTGCTGGAGTGGCACGGATATCTGCTGCAGCAGCACCAGCTTCAGCAGCAGCAGGGGGAGGAGCAGAAGGGGCAGTGGGACAAGAAGCAGCAGCAGCAGCAACAACAGCAGCAGCAGTGGTTGCTACCCTCTCCCCTCTGTCGCTATACCAGCCATCCCTCGCCTTCCCCTTCCGCCTGGTCTCCCTCCCCCACCGCTACCTCGACTTCTTCCAACGGTGGGTGCCTCCTCACTCATCCCTCCCCTGCCGTGTCCCTCCTTATCCCCTCCCTCTTCCATGCTCAAGCCCTTTCTCTTCCTAACTCACTGCTTTCATCCTCCTCTCTCCTCTCCCCCCTCCCCCCTGCTAACTCTTTCCTCTCCCATCTTTTCCTCCAGCTACGTGAACGAGCCGTGTGAATCGTGCCAGCTGGTGCCGGAGCAGCGTACCGTCGTCAACCCCCCTCCCACCCCCTTCTCTCTCTCTCTCTCTCTCTCTCTCTCTCTCTCTCTCTCTCTCTCTCTCTCTCTCTCTCTCTCTCTCTCTCTCTCTCTCTCTCTCTCTCTCTCTCTCCCTTCGTTTCATCTCAGCTACGTGAACGAGCTGTGTGAATTGTGCCAGCTGGTGCCGGAGCAGCGTACCGTCGTCAACCCCCCTCCCACTCCTCTCTCTCTCTCTCTCACTCTCTCCCTTCGTTTCACCTCAGCTACGTGAACGAGCCGTGTGAATCGTGCCAGCTGGTGCCAGAGCAGCCGGCCTTCTGCCTCCTCTGCGCCGCTCTGCTCTGTGGCTCCACCAGGTGGGCTTTCCCCACCCCACCCCACCCCATCACACCCTACCCCACCCAACCGGATGGTACCGCACCCACCACGCTCGGCTTCCACCATCCTATCCCACTCCATGGCTTTCCCCCTTTCTCGTCCTGGTCGTGTGCTCTCCCGGTCCATAGCATCCTGCCTTTGACCGTCATGCGCTCGAATCTGCCTCGTTGCGCTCTAGTCACCCTCGCCTTTTCGCCCCCATCCACTCCTTCCTCCATTCTCTCCCCCGTTCCTCCTCTGGTTTTCCAACCATCAGTCTCCACCCTCTTGTCTCTTTTTGTCCCTTTCGGTGCTTCTTCCTCCAGCCGTGTGCACGAGTCCAGGAGCGGCAGCGGCAAGAGGGGCTGCTGTGGGGGGAGCTATGCTCATGCCAAGGAGTGTGGGGCTGGCCTTGGGGTCTTCCTGCTCGTACGGGTAGGTGTGAGCATGGAAAACTGCGTTTTTCTCTTTGTTCGTGTAAGCAATTTGGTCCGACTACTCCTAAACTGGCTTTCCTGGCACCCCCTTTTGATCCATTCGTTCTACCCTCTCGCCTCCGGCACTCGTCAAGCTCCCCTATGCTTTCCTTTTCCTTTCCTCCCCTATGCGAGTGCAGCGCACCTCTGTAATGCTACTACGCCGAATGCGCTATGCTGCGTGGCCGTCACCTTACCTTGATGCCTATGGTGAAGAGGTGAGTGTGAGTGTGGGTTTGCCCTCGTCCTGTTATCAATTTCGCCCTCTTTGTGATTACAAATAATCTCATGTTTCATGTATCTTACTCTGGACTGCAGGATGAGAATCTTCGGCGGGGAAAGCCATTATATCTCAGCAATGACCGTTTCCATGCTCTTCAAGCTATGGTGAACTGTTCCTTTCAATGGCTCGGCATGTTGCTATCCTTGTGTCCAACATATCTGGCTTATTGACAAGGTTTCATTTCCTGGTTTTTGCAGGTGGCATGTAATGGGGTGGATCACAATTCCCTCGTTCTCTCTCATTCGACGAGAGTGCCCTTTTAGATTAAAAACAAGGTTCGACGTTTCGCGTCGGAAGGGTTGCGTACCCGGAAAAACAAATTCACGTGGAAAATATATACGCCATATGGTCCCAAATCTACATACATTTTCATTGAGGTATATATTTGTCTTTGTATGCTTGGTTATTCTAGTATGATTTTTTTACGAAAGCTTGATTTTACATGATGATAAAATCATAATTCATTTATTTTCCACATTTCGACTCAATTATAGCACACGTATTATTCAAGTCTAAGCTTAAATTGGGAGTGTATCAAACAGTGAAATTGATGAATAGAGAGAGAGAGTACACAAACATATACCTAACAGTTGTACTCTCTAGAAGATGACCCTATACAGTCTATACAAGCATGATAACTAAACATGTTTGACACACCCCCTGGACTGCATAGGGGAATGTTCTAGACAAGCAGCTCAGGGTGGCACTACTAGTCCAGCCTCTGAGACAAGGGTCTAAAAGACCAGTCAGAAGGAGTACAGGCAAGGCAAGAACTAGTACAGGGCGGCACTACTAGTCCAACCACTGTAAGAGGACACAAGTCCAGTCTGAGTGTACACACAGATATATATAGGGCAGTACAAAGTCAAGGCCCGAGTAAGTGAGAGACTACAGGAACCAGACCAAGCTGTACACAGTGCCGCTGATGATCTTTAGGCGCAAGCGCCTTCGTAAAGATATCAGCTGTGTTGGCACCGGAGGCTAAGTGTACTACGCGAGCCTGGCGACGCTGCTGTAGCTCACGCAGGAGGAAGTACCGCAGCTGGATGTGCTTCGCTCTGCCCTCGAGTCGAGGCTCCTGACACAGGAGGATCCTGGCCCTGTTGTCAGCGTACAGGACCGGGGCAGAGCTAGGCCGCTCACCTAAGTCAGTGAGCAAGAAGGTCAGCCAGCGGAGCTCCTGTGCCGCCATGGCACCGGCGTAGATCTCAGCCTCACAGCTGGACTGGGCAACAGACGAGGAGCGGGTAGCTCTCCACGAGACAGCACCTGAGCCAAGGCTAAAGCAGTAGCCCTGGGAAGACCTGAGCGTCTCGGTGTCGTCTGCCCAAGAAGCGTCTGTGTGTCCAGTAAGGACCACTGGCCTGCGTCCGCCTAGCACTAACCCCATGCCCGATGTACTTGCAAGATAACGCAAAACCCTCTTAGCGGCAGACCAGTGCTGAGGTCGGTGTCTGCCTGTGGCCACGAAACGAGCCAGGATGCTGAGAGGGTATGCGAGATCTGGGCGAGTGCAAGTCATCAGGTACATGAGGCAACCCACTAGCTCAGCGTAAGGACCACTGGGATCTACCGACTCCTCAGGAACTGGAGCGGAGAGTCTGTGGTCCAGAGGAAGAGGGGTGGGCTGTGCGGAGGAGAACTGAAGGCCAAACCTCTGAAGGACCTGGCGCACCAAGTGTGACTGAGTCAGGGTGATGGTGCGCGCGGCTCTGTCCCTGGAGATCTGCAAGCCAAGGTAACGGCGCAGCTCTCCAAGGTCAGTGCAGGTGTGTCTCTTCAGCAGCTCTGCCTTCACGGAGGCCAGTGCGTCCCTGTCAGCAGTGGCAAAGACCAGGTCGTCTACGTAGACGAGGATGTAGAACGGAGTCGAGCCAGCACGAACGAAGAGCGAGGGGTCTGCAGAGGACGGAAAGAACTGCAGGTCAGCAAGGGTAGCACGCAAAGTGTCGTGCCACTCACGAGGCGCCTGGCGCAGGCCGTAGACTGGCCGCCGCAGAAGCCACTGGGTCCCAGGGGGGAAGGTGCCAGTAAAGCCCTGAGGGCGACGCAGGTAGACCTGCTCGTGAAGGCTGCCCTGAAGAAAGGCAGTGGAGAAGTCGAGGGAGTGAAGCTCGTAGTCACGCTGAGCCGCTACGTGTAGCAGCACCCGAAGAGTAGTCATCTTCGGGGTAGGAGCGAAAGTCTGAAAGAAGTCCACCCCCTCGCGCTGACTGAAGCCTCTAGCCACGTAGCGCGCCTTGAACACAGGCGGCTCTCCAGGAGGGCGCTTCACCTTGAAGAGCCAACGGCCATCGACCACGTTCACCCCAGGTGGGGGAACTGCGTCGACGAAGGTGCCGGTGGATCTCCAAGATGCCATCTCCTGCTCCATGGCAGCTATCCACTGAGAGGCCCAGGGTCCCGAAACCGCCTCAGCGTAAGTACGAGGGGTCGGGATGTCGAAAGCGTCTGGGTCACCCTCAGGGACTAGCAGCATGGAACAGAGATGGGGAGCAGCCTCGGACAGGAAAGCAAGCTCAAACTGGCGGTCCTCCAGGACGTCACTGCCGAGGGCAGGAGCACCCCCGACAGACGGAGGACAGGCAGGGTGAGAGACCAGAGCGGTGGCGTAGTCAAGGCGGCGGGTAGAGGCGAAGTCAGCGACCGCAGCGACGAGGGCGTCAAGACTCGACACGGGAACAGACGGGTCGGTAACGAGAGAGGCAAGGACCCGAGGAACAAGAGGACGAGCGGCACGAAAGGAGTCGGACAGAGGAGGAGACGCAACGACAAGGGAAGACGGAGGAGGAGACGGGAGGAGGGGAGGTCGAGACGCGTGGGAACGGAGCAACATAGGGTGAGAGCGCGGGACAGGGGAGACAGGACGAGCACGAGAGGGGCGGCGAGACCAGACGTGTGAGGGCGGCGTCGGGTCAGGAGACAGAGGAGGGGACACAGGAGGGGAACGAGGGGGAAGACGAGCCGGGGACGAGTCTGGCAGAGGGAACACGGGGCCGTAGACGGGAAGAGGGGGAGACGGCAGGAGAGGAACAGGCGCAGGGTCAGGAGACGGAAGGCCGAGCAGACGGAGGGCGGACACAGGCGGGGACTGCTGCTGCGGCGACACAACACCAACACCAGGGCCACAAGCTGCGCGACGGCTACCTCCCGAACCCTCCACACCTGCACCCCCAGAAGGGACACCCCCAGAGTCCACAAACGGCGGCAGCGACGACAGCGGCGGCGGCGGCGGCGGCTGCAGCGACGGCTGCGACGGCGGCGGCGGCGGAGACGACGGCTGCAACGGCGGCGGCGGTGGAGACGACGGCTGCAGCAGCTGCGGCGACGGCGGCTGCGGAGGCGGTGGAGGAGGAGACACCGGGGGAGGGACAGACGGCGAGGACTGCGCCGGAGGACTACCAGAGTCAGAAGACTCGTCGACCGGGACGACCGACGGGAGGGGGGTGACGTGAGACACACCAGAGGGGGCCGGACGGGGGGCGGGGGGGGGGGAGGGGCAGGGACCACCAGGGAGGGAGGAACCAGGAAAAGGGGGGGAGTAACCGGGGGACCACGGTGGGGAAAGCGGCGGTAGAAGGAGACGGACTCGTCAAAGGTGACGTCGCGAGAGTGAAAGAAGCGGTGAGACGGCGGGTGGTAGAAGTGCCAGTCGGACGCGTCAAGGGGGAAACCGAGGAAGACGCAGGGGAGGGTGCGGGCAGTGAGCTTGTCCGTGCCAGAGGCACGAACGTGAGCAAGGCAGCCCCAGACGCGGAACGCAGACGCGTCACCAGGGGACCCGGTCCACAGAAGGGTCGGCGAAACCTGCGGCCGCTGGGGGTGCGGCCACAGGTTAAGCTGGTGAGCGGCGTAGCGCACGGCGAACGGCCACAGAAAATGGGGTGCACCGGCGTGGATCATGGAGGTGCGAGCCACCTCCATGACCAAACCGATGCGTCGCTCAGCGACCCCATTCTGCTGCGGGGAGTCCGGCAGGGTAAACGTCTGGGTGATGCCCTCCGCACGACAGAAGCGACCAAGGACACCTGAGGCAAACTCGCCACCCCGGTCGGAGTGAAGGCGCAAGGCAGGGAGACCGCGGTGGACACGAGCAGAGACAAGCCAGGGGATGAGAACGTCAGGCACGTCGGCCTTCCGCTCCAGGGGGAAGACGGTGGTGTAGCGCGTGAAGTCGTCGACAAGCACTAGGAAGAAGCGCTCGCGACGCGGCCCATGGACCAGGGCTGGGCCCCAGACGTCCATGTGCAGAGTCTGCAGTGGTGCGGTGGTAGGGGGAAAAGAGGAGGAGTGAGGGGCACGGCGGAGCCGGCCCTCGACACAAGGCGTGCACGGTGGGGCGGGGGAGGAGGGAAACTCGGGGAACGAACCGGGGAGACCAAGGACGAGACCGTGCTGGGACATGTGACGCAGACGCGGGAGCGCAGGGTGACCTAGGCGGTGGTGCCAAAGGAGAGTCGGGTGAGTGAGGGACCGACAGGAGCAGGCAGCAGCAACCTGGGTAGACGCAGCCACCTGAGGGAGCGCTCCAGCCGGGGGGGTCACGGTGTCCAGAGTGAACAGGCCGGACACTGGGTCCCGGGGGAACGTGGACAGGGGGGCACCAGTGGCGGCCTCGGTACAGACAGCATACCGCTCGTGACCAGGGAACGTAGTGGTGACGCCAAGGTCCTGGAGGCAGCCGACACCAACTAGGTTCCTGGAGAACGAGGGGATATGCAGACCTGTGAGAGTGCCCGAAGGAACCGCCGGACAGGGAAGGGAGGTGGAACTGCGGGCAACGACGGGACCACCGGAGGGGTCAGCAAGAGTAACTGCAGCGGGAACAGGCAGCGGCGTCAGCGTCGTGGAGTCGCGGAAGAAACACCGGGAGGCGCCAGAGTCCAAGGTGAAGGAAAGCGCAGCAGTCGCGCGAGGCAGCAGTGAAGCGGTGGAAGCACCAAGGCTAAGCAAAGCAGGAGATCCTACGCCTGACGCAGCAGGGGAGTCTACGCTAGGCACCGCTACACTAGGCAACACGGGGTAATAAGAGGGAAGCACACTAGAGTCATCAGCATACATCACATGCAAGGCCGCTACAATGGCATCCATGTCCAAGTCAGAAATCCTAATGCTACGCCTAAGCAAGCTGTGCCAGTCCGGGAGGTCGGGCGCCGGGCCAAAGCGCTGGCGGAACAGGTCGTCCAGGCGACGAAAACAGCGAGGAGTAGAATGACCGATCTTACCGCAAACGAAGCCGCGGCGAGGACCGGTCTGGATCTGGTACTGACAGGGCCCGCCTCCAGAACCACCACCCGGTGCACCACCACGCGCACGACCACCACCAGCTCCAGGCCACCCAGGTGGGAGAGTACTCGCCTGCCTCGTCTGCGGCGGCTGCTGCGGCTGCTGCGAAGGCTGCGGCTGCGGCGACTGCTGCTGCTGCGGCTGCTGCAACTGTGGAGGCAGCGGGGCAGCTGGACCGGGCAGGGTCCCCACGTCCGCACCGGCACCGGACGACCCGCCTCCACCACTACCCCCACCCGCACCCCCGCCGCCTCCGCCGCTCCCAACCTTGGGGCGGCGGCCCTTCGCCGAGCGGGACTGCACTGCAGCAGCAGTCTCAGCCACAGCGACAGAGCCGTCGGAGAAGGTACACTGAGCGGGGGCACAACCCTGAAAGATAGGGACCGGTACTGTACCGCTCGCCAGGGCTATGGAGCGGTGACGAGTCTCTATGGCAGTCAGGGTGTCAACAAAGTCGGTGAGGGTGAGAGCAGCAGGGTGGATGCTAAGGAACTGGTCGCGGGCGGCGGCAAGGCGGTCAGGTAGGCGGGTGGCAAGGAGGTAGAGGGTAGAGGTCATGGGAGGCTGGTGGACTCTAAGCTGAGCATCAGTGCAGGCAGCGCGCCAGGCCTCATCTATCGAGCGCAGGTGGGCAGCGAGGTCAGAGACAGTGGGGAAAGACGTCAGGTCAGGAAAGAGCAGGGGAAGGATCAGGCGACCCACTGAGGCAGCAGGAGGGGTAGAATAGCGCTTGATGACAGCATCGAGGTAGGCCTGGGCGGTAGGAATGGTTCTAAAGCGAGGGCGCTCAGTGGGGGGGAGGGCATTGCTAATGGCGAGCTGAGCAAGGGCATCGCGGGAAAGCCAGACAGAGCGGGCAAGGGCAGCAGCGGCAGTGGACTCGCGCTCAGCGGGCGTGGGATCAGCGGGCAGCACAGCAGGGGGGTCAGGGCAGGGGAGCATACCGTCTAGGTGTGCAGAAAGCGGGTGGCCGTCCTGCCGCTGGCCAGTGAGGTGGCGGCGAAGGTCAGCCAACCACGCCTCGAACTCCAGAGGCTGACCCTCAACATCAAAACGAAGCTCAGCAGCCATGAGGGGCAGTGGAGGACAGTGCAGTGCGGTGCAGTGCGATGCAGAGCGGTGCAGTGCGGTCCAGTGCGGTGCAGTGCGGTCCAGTGCGGTGCAGTGCGGTTAGTGCGATCCAGGGAGGTGCAATGCGATGCAAGGCGGGGCAGGAAAGTGCAGGAGGGTGCAAAGTGGTGCGGGGAACGGGGGACAGTACCAGGAAGTATGGAGGGCCGGGGCAGGTGCGTCGGGGCCGGGCAGGCACGACAAGGCCGGGCGGCGGCGACGGGGCCGGGCGGCTGCGACGGGGCCGGGCGGCGGCGACGGGGCCGGGCGGCAGCGACAAGGCCGGGCGGCTGCGACGTGGCCGGGCGGCTGCGACGGGGCCGGGCGGCTGCGACGGGGCCGGGCGGCAGGGACGAGGCCGGGCCGGACACAGCAGGGCCGGGCAGGGGCGACGGGGCCGGGCGGCTGCGAGGTGGCCGGGCGGCTGCGACGTGGCCGGGCGGCTGCGACGGGGCCGGGCGGCTGCGACGGGGCCGGGCGGCAGGGACGGGGCCCGGGCAGGCCACAGCAGGGCCGGGCAGGGGCGACGGGGCCGGGCGGGCGAGCAGGGGCCGGGCAGGTGCGACAGGGGCCGGGCAGCCGCGACAGGGGCCGGGCGGGCGCCACGCGGCCGATAGGCCGCGACGGGGCCGAGCAGGGGCGACGGGGCCGAGCAGGGGCGACGGGCCGAGCAGGGGCGACGGGGCCGAGCAGGGGCGACGGGGCCGAGCAGGGGCGACGGGGATGGGTAGGGGCGCGACGGGGCCTGGAGGGGCGTTACCAAGCCCAGGTAGGGGCGCTACGGGGCCTGGGAGGAGCGCGACTGGGCTAGGGAGGGGCGCGACGGGGCCTGGGAGGAGCGCAATGGGGCCCAGGAGGGGCGCTACGGGGCCTGGGAGGAGCGCGACGGGGCCCTGGAGGGGCGCTACCAGGCCCTGGAAGGGGCGCGACGGGGCCTGGAGGGGCGCTACGAAGCCCTGAAAGGGGCGCGACGGGGCCTGGAGGGGCGCTACGAAGCCCGGGAAGGGGCGCGACGGGGCCTGGGAGGAGCGCAAAGGGGCCCAGGAGGGGCGCTACGGGGCCTGGGAGGAGCGCGACTGGGCTAGGGAGGGGCGCGACGGGGCCTGGGAGGAGCGCAATGGGGCCCAGGAGGGGCGCTACGGGGCCTGGGAGGAGCGCGACGGGGCCCTGGAGGGGCGCTACCAGGCCCTGGAAGGGGCGCGACGGGGCCTGGAGGGGCGCTACGAAGCCCTGAAAGGGGCGCGACGGGGCTAGGGAGGGTCGCGACGGGGCTAGGGAGGGTCGCGACGGGGCTAGGAGCACGACGGGGCCCAGCTAGGGGGCGAGCGGAAGCGTGAGGGGGGGGGGGGATCCTACCTACGCGTGATACCATATCAAACAGTGAAATTGATGAATAGAGAGAGAGAGTACACAAACATATACCTAACAGTTGTACTCTCTAGAAGATGACCCTATACAGTCTATACAAGCATGATAACTAAACATGTTTGACAGAGTGAACACTGGTCACCACGGGAAGTATTGTATTATCATATTCACTAGGATACAGTTTAGCGGGTAGATTTTTCTCTATATGAGACAATTAGGGCTTTCGGAAGAGTTGCTGACTTGGTTTGAGCGAACTCTGCTGACTCGGTAAGGGCGTGTCCAGCGCATACGTTTACGGTACACGGATCACGGTTCAGTAGGATATATCGCGATCGGGAGCGGTTTTCGCGCTTAACCACGTTGAACCTCTGCAAACCATATTGAACCGTATAAAGTGAACTGTAAACGTACGCGCTAGACACGCCCTAAGGGGTTGGTGGTGGTGCCCTTGGCTAGGCAATCTTGATACACCCAAACCAACTTCTTGCTCCACCCAACTCGCTCCCAATCTTGCTTCTCTTCGCCCGTAATTCGTTCTTAGTAGGCAGTCATAGTTAGGTCGCCATTCTTAGATCATCCTTACCATTTAGAATCGCCGCTCGTTGGCACTAGGGGCCCACGCGCCGCGCTTCCTGCTGCAAGCGCGCTGGCGCCGCACTTGCTGGCGCAAGGCGCGCAGGCGCCCCGCTGACTGGCGCTAGCGCGCTGACGCCACGCCTAGGCGCGCAGGTGCCGCGCTGGCCGGCGCGCGCTGGCTCTAGGGGTGCAAGCGCCGCGCTGACTTGCGCTAGCGCGCTGGCGCCAGGGCGCTGACGCCGCGCTGACTGGCACGCGCTGGTGCTAGGGTCGCAAGCGCCGTGCTGGTTGGCGCTAGCACGCTAGCGCTAGGCGCGCATGCACCACGCTGGTTGGCGCGCGCTGGCTCTAGGGGCGCAAGCGCTGCGCTGGCTTGCGCTAGCGTGCTGGCACCACGCTCGCTGGCGCAGGCGCGTTGGCGCCACGCTGGCTCTAGGCACGCTGGCGCTGCGGTCAGCAGCGCTAAGCGCGCAAACGCCTAGCGGGCTGGCGTAGCGCACTGGCTCTAGGCGCGCTGGCGTCACCCACTCTGACGCCCTGCTGTGCACTAGGAGCACAAGCAGCGCGCGCGTTGGTGCAAGGCATGCGATGATCCTGCGCACAGGCACCGCGCTCGATGGCGGAACGGGCTGATGGCGTGGCAAGCGACGTGCTTCGTTGGTGCTGAGTGATAGTGAGGCCCCCTCTCTTCTGGCAGATCAGCTACTGATGACACCCGTGTGACTCATTGCCTCATGTTGCTTGCAGAATTCAGCTGGTTATGGCACTCAGAAGAACGCTGCGCCCCAAGTCTAGCAGTTGATTATTTGGCTGGTGAGTCTCTCGCTTGTGCGTTACTAGGTATCACCAGATGGTGTGAAATGTCACTGCTGTGCGTTTCGATTGTTCTTACTGTCGCCTTCCTTTTCCTCACGTCAACAATTCCCTTCTGGTCACCTGTCTCTCTTGTCACCCTTCCTATTGCCGCTTTGTGTAGAATCTAGACGCCTAGCAGCTTGCCGTCTGAGAGAGACGTGCCAGCGGCAGCACCTAGCAACACCGAGCAACACATAGCAACACCTAGCAGCACCTAGCAGCACCTAGCAGCACCTAGCAGCACCTAGCAATACCTAGCAACACCTAGCAACACCTAGCAACACCAAGCAGCACCTAGCAGCACCTAGCAGCACCTTGCAACATCTAGCAGCACCTAGCAGCGCCTAGCAACACCTAGCAGCACCTAGCAACACCTAGCAGCACCTAGCTATGTGTGCACTAGCTGTCGGCACACTAGCCTTCGGCACACTAGCCGTCCGCACACTAGTTGTATGCGCACCAGCTATCTGTGCTTTAGCCATCCGCATACTAGTCATCGGTGCATTGGCCACCCACGTAATAGCCGTCCACACACTAGTTGGCTGCGCACTCGCCATCCGTGCACTAGGCATCGGCGAACCAGCTGTTAGCGCGCTGGCCGAAATCGTTCCTTATGGTAGCCCATTTGTTCGTTGTCCACTAATCATTTGGCAAAATTAGTGCACTTATTGCAAGCGCATTTAGTGTTCAACTATTGCAATAGGTTTTCTAAACCCTAAATTCTGTTTGTTTCCTATCGCCGTTGCGTGCAGGTCTATGTAGACGACTGGTAACTGCATTTGTGCATTGCCAAGACAAAGAGTGGGGGGGGGAGAGAGGTTTAGGGGATAAGCTGTAATTGGAAGGGGGGGAGAAAGAGTAGGGAAGGAGAGGAGGAGAAGAGGGGGGGGGGTGTGCTTCATTGCAACCAGTAGTAACAGAGTGATCAGCACATTTGGGCTTTCATATTTCTCTCAGAGTTCTCTTGTGTGTTGTGTTTGTACACCCATGATGTGTGGTCCCTATCTTCTTTGTCCTCTTCTTGGTTCCCCCCTTATTATTTCCCTTTTCTTTCGCCCTCCTCCCTTATCATATGTGTATGCGTGTTTTTTTTTTTTTTTTTTTTTTTTTTTTTTTTTTTCTTTCTTTCTTTCTTTTCTTTCGTGAGTATGTGGATTGCATGGTTTGAATCGTTGCTGTTATCGTGGTGTCATGTTTGTACTGGAGTGGTGCACATATGCCAAGTGCAGTACGCAAAATATGGTTGTCGTTGTCGGTTTGGAAAGCGTTGCTTCCGAAATGTACATGTCAATCTCACTTCCAGCACGAAAGCATTCGTGTATCACTTCATTGTATTCATGGCGGCATTCTACGTTTGCACACTGTGCGTATTGTTTTGTGGTCGTGCATTTTGTAATGTCATGTTTGTATTGGAGTGGTGCATATATGCTAAGTGCAACATGCAAATTGTGGTTTTCGTTGTCGGCTTGGAAAGCTTTGCTTCCAAAACGTACATGTCAACCACGCTTGCAGCACGGAAGCATTCGTGCATGGCTTCATTGCATTCACGGCATCATTGTACATTCGTACGCGTTTGTACGTGGTTGATTTTGTGTCACAAAAATGCGACAGAGTGTATGTTTTGAAACCATTCGTCCGCCGTATTCATCGACGGACTGTTGACAGGCAAAACATATATAAAATATACAGCATAAGGGTCGTATTATAACAACATTATACGAGTGTAAAATATTAATATTCAACCATTTTACACGTGTAGTAACCCTAAAGTTCTGGGACACCTTGGCGCACGAAAACATGAAACCAAATTTAGAAGGTTGCTACGCAACCCAAAAATGCAAAAGATAAGTTGGCATGATTAGCTAAATTAGGTACATTTCCCTCTCTAGCATTCGTTGTTGGGTTGAATTACAAGTTGATCGTGCTCCCAGGGCGGATGTGTTTCGTCGTTGTCGGAGATTCCAAGGTTGCCAGATGTTTGAGAACTAACGACATCAGGAGGCTAGTCGAGCCAGTGAGGAAAGCAGAGCACCAAGATTCGATGGGGATGATCAACAGGCAAATTTTTCGGAGAAGCATGACAGTCAAGGCTGCTCAGCTGAAGTAGAGCAGCGCGCAGAGCACTAAGCTTCGACGACGCTGATCACCACTCGTTTATTCGCCACACTGTTTGGCGACGTTTTTTAGTGTTCATAACTCGGTTCTTTTTGAAGGGTATCCGTACTACCAGCTAACGTCGGAGTCCGGTCAAAGTAGTCAGGATCGAAAGAGGAATTTCTTCTCTTCACGAAGCTATATCGCATGGCCACACCAGGAGCGTCGCACCATCCAGAGAAGGAGGTTCGGCTGGAGGCAGTGTATTAGCATTGTCGAAAAACTAATAAGACCGAGAGTTGCGCGGATGGCGGCGCCAGGAGCGTCGCACCATCTGGAAAAGGAGGTTCGGTTGGAGCCGGACGCCGAGGCTGTGGAGGAAATCCTCGAGGATGACGTGGCAGACGAGGAGAAGAAACGCGAAACTACGCGGAAGGAGGGGAGAACGGTAGCGGAGGCGGCAAGGGGGACTGGTGGGAGGAGAGGTGGAGAGGACGGGAGAGGGGAGGGGGGAGAAGGGGAAGAACAGGAGGAAGAGGAGGAGTGGGAGAGGGAGGAGCATCTAACCATTGGTGACATCATGAATCGAGTATGGTTCACATCTCATATGCCCGTAAAAAAACGTTCTTTTCCGGACCGTTTTGAAAGAATTTCCCTTTCCTTAAGCTTCCTCACTCATACATGATTAATGTTTGGAGCCATAAGCTCCTAGTTTCTGATTCTTCGCTGTCTCTTAGTTCGTCATTCCTCACAACATCCTCGTTGTAAACCGTGCAGGCTATTGCGGAGCAAGCATTCCCAGGAGGAGCGGTGGCCTTCGGCTCATCCGAGGGCCCCGTGTTCCACGCCTGTGAGTGCAACCACTGCAATCACCTCTATGGACCAGCTTATGCATTAAGTTACTCCGCTGTTTACCACCTTCAACCAACCCTCCCACCCGATCCACCCATCAATGTCATTGAATCACATACACGTGAATCACATACACGCGTGAATCACATACACGTGAATCACATACACGTGAATCACATACACGTGAATCACATACACGCAACCACTCTGATCGATTCTTCATCCGTTTCTTCCTTGCTTTTCCTCCTGTGGCTGGCACATGGCCTTTCCACGTGCATGCTTGGTTCCATGGCACATGGTCCATTGACATACGACACCGGACTTAACACCGGATTTTACACCGGATTTGGACTCGACCAACTCAGCCTTCGGCACATACACCTAGTAAGTTCTTTTACCTTAAGACCAATCCTTCATGTAAGTTGGTTTTCGAGAATTCTAATTTACCAACCCAGCCTTCGGCACATATTTTACCTCAAGACCAATCCTTTATGTCTCCTTCTTGTTCTGCCCTTCACCGTATATCCCTCCCAAACCTTCGGAAAACGCTGGTTTCTTTTCTGATGTATTCCTCCTAATATTTCATTTTCTGTTCCACCTCTGCTTCCTTCCACTCGCTCGGTCTGTTTCTGTCAACGTCCCTTCTTTAGTATCACCCCCCTTGTCTCTTCTCTCACCCCTCATTATCCCCCAGTGATTGCAACCGACCTGTAACATCACACTCTCTCTGGGACCTCGCCTCACTTACCAAGGTGAGGGGGGGGAGGGGTGATATGAGCTCAAGGATGAATAATCGGAAGGTGAGCTGAGAAAGCTACTAGAGTGACACTTTGGCAACGCAACTGCGCGAAGGTGGAGTGGAGTGCCAGCATGCGTTTTTTTATCGTGCTATCTTGTGGGCTGTGCGCCTGTGCGTGTACAGATAGTGGCCACCGCATTGCTGCCAAGAATCTGCTTCTGAGTCTCCTTAAACTGTGCCTGCTTGTTGGCAGCTCCACTAGCCCCGACAGCTACCTCGTCTGTTGATTTGAGGCGCCTCAAAAGTAGACTCTTATCAGGTTGTTGTGTGCGCACCTGTGTGCGTGTCTGCAGATAATGGCCACTGTTCCCGCTGCCATGATTTCCTAGAAGCTTGTCTCTGAGTTGACTAAGAATTCACCTCTGTTGTGTGCGCGCATGTTCGTCTTCCTGCAGATAATGGCCACTGTTCCCGCTGCCATGTTTCTGTACGAGAAGGGACTGCTCGGTAAGCCCCCAAGCCCCCCCCCCCCACCCCATCTCACTGTGTTTTCTTTCTCGAGTCATTGACGCCAATTGAAAGCATATAGCGACTGTGCTCATCTACTGTCGAGTCTTGGATTGTCCTGAACTCGCTGTCCCCCTCGCCCCCTATTTTTGAGGCGCCTAAAAAATGAACTCGCTTTCCCCCTCGCCTCCTCTCCCCCATCCCCGCCTTTTCATCTTCAGACCTCGACGCCCCTGTGCATCGCTACCTCCCAGCATTTGGCGCCAACGGCAAGCACGTTGTGGCGGTGCGCATGCTGCTGACACACACGGCTGGGCTGAGGGAGTTCCACCCCTTCTTCGCCCTCCAGCTCTCCACACGGCAGCAGGTGGGCCTCCCCTCTTACTCTCCCTTTGTGCCTGTGCGCAAGCTGTTGACGGTGAGCACTGCTGGGTTCAGGGGGTTTGCTTTTGAGTGGGTCCGAAACCCTTTGGGTTAACGGCAAGCACTTAATGACTGTGCGCATACTGCCTGCTGGCTGACGCACACTGCTGGGCTGAGGGAGTTCCACCCCTTCTTCGCCTCCAGCTCACCTCCAGACAGCAGGTGGGATTCTCTGAGTATTTACACGGCATTACTGTGTTTGTGGCATCCCCTTACAGTCGCGCCAATCACCAACCACCAATCACCAATCACCAATCACCAATCATACCCTTGCCATAATGGGAACTGAAATTTGTTCCCCGTCCCGAATCGCAGGTGATTGATTTCATTTCATGATGGCCTATCGCCTCCGGTATCCCCCTATAGTCACAACTACGCGCTACAGCGACCTCTTTATAATCTTTCCACCTGTTCTCATGTATCCTCCCACCCCCCAACATTTCATTTTTTAGAATTCTAAAAAATCGCCTACAACATAACTCATGCAGAATAATTTCATAATGGCGGACCACCTGCGGTGCCCCCCTTATAGTCACAATGTGCATGCTGGAATCACACTGGAATGATTCCCCCCTCTTTCACTCATGTGACTCAACACCAGGTGATTGATTTCATAATGGCCGACCACCTGTGGTACCCCCCTGTAGTCACGACTCGTTACAGCGACCTCTCCATGATCGTGCTGGCGCTCGTCATCGAGCGAATCACCGGCTGCCATCTCAGCGCCTTCGTTCACCGGGAGATATTCAGCCCGCTTGGCATGGCGAGCACGGCGTTCCGACCAATCCCTGCGCAGGATTCTTCTGAGTGGACCAATCCTGTGAAGGACTCACCAATGCCTGGGGAAGCCGTGTGGGAGAGGAACACTCAGGTGGATCCCCAGGTGGTCCCAACAGAGGTTGACTCGCTGCATCGCAAGAAGCTGCTGTGGGGGGAAGGTGAGAGGGGGAGAGAGGTGAAGGGGAAGGGTGAGGGGGAGAGGTGAGGGAGAGGGGTGAGGGAGAGGGATGAGGGTGAGATAGGAGATGTAGGGAGAAATGGGAGGTTTGGGGTTTGTGGCTGTAAAGAGATTGAGTGAGTGTAGAAAACGTTGACTGGCATGTGGTGCCTCACACAAATGTTGCCTCGCTGCATCGCAAGAAGCTAGTGCGGGTTGAAGGTGAGAGGGAGCGACAGTCTTCTTTGTCTCCCCATGCCTACCCCCCCTCCCCATGCTCATCTTCCCCCCTTATGCTACCCACCCCCCCACAAACCCCCCCACAACCCCCCCGATTCCCCTCCAGTGCACGACCCCACGGCATGGATCATGGGGGGCGCGGCGGGCCATGCTGGGCTGTTCTCTACCATCCTCGATGTCACCAAGGTGTGTGCTGCATGTGTGTGCGGGGGGGAGGGGGGGTATGTGTCAGGGGGGGGATCATGTATGTGTGACTAGGGTCATGTGTTTGTGACTGGGGTCATGTGTTTGTGACTGGGGTCATGTGTTTGTGACTGGGGTCATGTGTTTGTGACTGGGGTCATGTGTTTGTGACTGGGGTCGTGTGTGTTAGTGTGTTTCTGTGTGCGTGTGTGCGTGCGGGCACGCGGGCGGGCGTGTGTGTGTGTGTGTGTGTGTGTGTGTGTGTGACCATGCTGGCCTGTTCTCTACCATCATCGATGTCACCAAGGTGTGTGTTGTATGTGTGTGCGAGAGAGAGGGGGAAGATGGGGAGCATGTGTGCGTGGGGTATTGAAGGGGGGATTGTGAGGTTGTGGGTTGTTTTCAGTGTCAGTATTCCGCTCAATTGTTTTCGGAATAAGTTGCACAAGATGGTTCTGGTTTTCCGGGGCGTTTTTGAGAATTCTAAAAAACGCCCTTCAATCTAATGTACTTGGAATAAAGTGCATGAGATGATTCTGGTATTCTTCCATTCTTGGGATGACATGCCACCACGACCGCCTACTTCTGTGTGCTTCTTCGCGCTCGTCCCCCTTGAGTGCAGTTTGCTCACTGCATAAATTCAGGAGGCATGGTCCCAATGACTTGTTCGAGGCTGTCGTATGCAGTTTGCTCGTTGCATACTTCATGCCACATCTCCCCCCCCCACCCCTTCTCCCCTCCTCTCTCCATCCCTTTCAGTTTGCTCGCTGCATGCTAGCAGGAGGCACTGACCCAGTGACAGGGCACCAGTTAGTTTCGTCAAGCACTCTCCGTCTCTTCACCACGCCACCTCCCCCCACCGACCACAACCCGCGACCCTTTGCCCTCGGGTAACCACCACTCGTTGCTGGATTGCCCACCTTGTTCCTGATGGAGTTACCTCTATGCTGAGCCACCGGGTCTCATAATTTTGTGTTTTTTCTCCACTCTTCTGGATTCGCCACAACTCTGCCTTAGGATACCCACTTTCTCCTCGGTTTTTCACCCCTTCTCCCTCCCCACTATCTTTCTCTTTTGAGTCTCACTCCTACCTCACGCCATATGACTCATGCCATTTTCACCCTGTCTCCCTCCCCACTCCCCGGTCTCTCTCAGTTGGGATGTGGCAATCAGGCGCGGGAAGGATGGATACACATCGGCAGGTCGCTTCATGGGATATTCACTCTTCCTATCTCTCTTACCCTCCCTTCTTCTCTCCCTCCCTCCCTCCCCTCCCGCTCCCCCATTCAGTTGGGACGTGGCAATCAGAAGGGGCAAGGATGGATACACATCGGCAGGTCGATTCGTGGGGCCTCTTCCCTACTCTCCCTCTATTTTTCTCCCCCCTCCCGCTTCTTCTCCTCTGTCTCCGCCCCCACCCCCTCCCCCCCCGTCTCTCAGTTGGGACGTGGCAATCAGAAGGGGCAAGGATGGATACACATCGGCAGGTCGATTCATGGGCCCGCGCACCTTTGGTCACACGGGCTTTACTGGTAAGATGTGGTGTGCCAGTTGCGTCACCTGCAGGCATATCTTGTGGACGGAACTGCATCACGTGGATGGAACCTACTCGCGACTTTTTTGTCTAGTTCAAACCCATTCTGCCCGCAAACTTCCTTCCTGCCCTCGAACGCCCTTCCTGCCCTCAAACGCCTTCTGCCCGCAAAACACCCACCACCAGGCGCGTCCCTATGGATAGACCCTGATCGGAACACCCTGTGGCTCTGCTCTGTTAAGTCGACTCAAACCCCATTTTGCACTCATTCGCCCATTCCACCTGCAAAATACCCACCACCAGGCACGTCCCTATGGATAGACGCTGATCGGAACACCTTTGTGGCTCTGCTCTATTAATCGACTCAAAACCCATTTTGCACTCACTCGCCCATTCCACCTGCAAACACCCACCACCAGGCACGTCCCTATGGATAGACCCTGATCGAAACACCTTCGTGGCTCTCCTCTCTAATGCGGTGCACCCCTCTGTGGTAAGAAGTCTTTCGTTTATCTAGTTTCCCCATAAAATTTATTGTTAAATCCAGCCACCCCTCTGCGATGAGTGAATATGAAAGGGGAGGGGGGGAGAGGGGGACATGGCAACTTGTCACCCCTTCCCCTCTCGATCCCCCTTCCCCGCCTTCCCATTCTGGGCACCCCCCAACTGATCTCACCATTCGTGACATGTGCCTCCCTCATTGCCAGTCTTGCTCCCCTCTACCCTCGGTCACCCGCCCCGCCCCCCCCCAGCACACGCTTTCTTGAAACCTTGTCTCCGCTCCTTCTCACGTCCACTCTTCCCCTCCACGTGGTTCCAGCATACCCCCACAGCCCTCACCGCTCGTGACGTGCAGCCTCTCCCCCCACCCCACCCCCACCCCCCCCTCTCCTTCGCCCACAACACTTCTTCCCTCTTCCCTCCACGTGGTCCAGCACACCCCCACAGCCCCCACCGTTCGCGCTGTGCGCCCTCTCCCCCCACCCCCCCCTCTCTCCCCACCCAGACCTCTCTCCTTCGCCCACATCCACGACACCCCCACAGTCCTCACTGTTCGTGACGTGCGCCCCCTCGTCGCCAACGCTGCTGTCATCACCCTTGACCAACTAAGCCGCCTAAGGCTTACGTTTACACCCTCTTCCCCACACCCGCCCACCCCCTCTTCCTTCGCCCACATCCAGGACACCCCCACTGCCCTCACTGTTCGCGATGTGCGCCCGCTCGTTGCCAACGCTGCTGTCATCACACTCGGCCAACTGGGCCTCCCAAGGCGAGCTCTCACTTGGCAGCTGGGCGCACAGGCAGGCGCACAGACAGCCGAAGGGACGTGGACAGCAGCAGCAGCATCATCAGGAGCAGCCGAAGTAGCAGCAGCAGCAGCAGCAGGAGAAGGAGGAGAAGGAGGAGCTGGAGCAGCAGGAAGAGGAGCACGAGGGGGAGTTGCTCCGTTGGTGTCACATACAGCAGCAGAAGTTGTGAGCAGAGGCGATGGCAGCCGTCGATGGGAAGGAAGGGCCAGCAGACCCACGGCAGCAAGGGCACCTGTAGAGGTGGCAAGAGTAGCTGGTGCCGACTCAGAATCCGCCTCGGTCACTACCCAGGGGAGGAGGTCGGAAGGGGCGTTGCCTGGCGGGGGCAGGCTGGCAGTAGGGTCGCCTCTGCCTCAACACGCAAAACGGCCACACAAGACGCAGGCTAACCAACAGCAGGACCAGACATGCCGGCAGGACCGGCAGTGTGCATGTGCGCCTCCCCAAGCATGCCGACCTCCACTGGGTTGCCAAGAAGCACAGGCGTGCGAGCCAGCAGAGCGATGCCAGCCCAGCTGGGCGTGTGGAGCAGCAGGCGTGTGCAATTCAGGTGGGGCATGCGAGGCGGGTGGGGCATGTGAGGCGGGTGGGGCATGTGAGGCGGGTGGGGCATGTGAGGCGGGTGGGGCATGTGAGGGGGGTGGGGCATGTGAGGCGGGTGGGGCATGTGAGGTGGGTGGGACATGTGATTCGGGTGGGGCATGCGAGGCGGGTGGGGCATGCAAAGCACGCAGCGCATGTACAGCAGCAACAGACCCACGTGAGCAACCATGTGGCCCTAAACAGAGGATGAGGATGACCCTAGAATCCGGTCCTTGTGCGAGGGCTGCAATAGGGTGCGTGCGCTTGGAGAACTCCGTTCCTTCCACACTAGAAACCCCCGTGAGGGGTAAGCATGTCAGTAGGTGCCGAGTGGTGGAGTGCGGTTCTGGGGACCTCAAACACTTCGGCTGTGCTGGAGATTATAGTGGGGAGGGGTTGGCAAAAGAGGGTTCTTGTAATGAAGGGGGACAGGCGGGGAAGAATATGCCACTGCTTCGGTGGTTCAGGAAGTTCAAGAGGGAGCAGCTGGCACAAGGTGGGCTTGTACTACTTATAGCCACCTTCATTATTGTGTTTTGAATGGTGCTTCTTCTAGTAGTAGCCTTCATTATTGTGTTCAAGTACAATTCAGTTTCTAATTCAAGGCCTTCTGCATTCACAATTCTGCATTTAATTCCATTTTTCACCTCGTCAGCTCCAGGCATACCAGTAGAACAGCTACACAACACACTGCATCAATTTTCAATGCAATAAATTCCAATGACATGCAGTTCCTGCTCTCTCTGCTCCCTGCAATCTCTACTCTCTCTGCTCTCTCTGCTATCTATGCCATCTCTGCTCTCTGCTCTCTGCTCTCTGCTATCATCTCCCTCGCTGCTGCCTGATGCTGCCACTGCGGCTGGGGGGTTGCTGAGGCTGCATGGGTGGCGGATGGCGAAGCGAGCTGTGAGCCAGAATGACTGCAAGGACAGCGAAGAACAGAGGGGAATAAGAGATTACAATGGGAGAACAGGCTGCCGACAAATGGGCGGCGTGGCATGAGTGGATAGACACAAGGTCATGAATACACAAGAGAGCTGCTGAGGGCTTACGACCAAAGTAGGTAAGGTCAAAGACATACCAAATTAGACAAGGTTGAGGGCTCACCAAATAAGGCAAGGCTGAGAGCGAGGGTGAGAGCTGGAACGACTCTGAAACAGAACGCCACCACCCACAGCACTGGACGGAGGAAGAAGGAAGAATAGACAAGGGGTGCATGGGGAGAGAGAAGTTGAGACGTCTCAAAACTTGATTGAATCCAGAAGCCACCATCCACAGCACTGGGCAGAGGGAGAAGGAAGAATAGAAGAGGGGTATACGGGGAGAGAAAGGTGGGCGTGGTATGCAAAGGAAGAGGCTCACAACACAACCGATAACCCATAACCCCCCCTCCCTACTCCCCCCTGTTCTCCACACACACACACACGAACACACACACACACACACAGACGCACGCGCTCGCGCACGCGCACGCACACACACACACACACGCACGCACACACACACACACACGTGCGCACACACACACACACACACGCACACACACACCCACACGCACACACACACACGCGCGCACACACACACACACGCGCACACACAAACACGCGCACACACACACACACGCACACGCACACACACACACGCGCGCACACACACACGCGCACACACACACACGCGCGCACACACACATGCGCACACACAAACACGCGCACACACACACACACACGCACACACACACACACGCGCGCACACACACACGCGCACACACACACACGCGCACACACACTAGGAACGGACTTAGTTGCAAGAGGAACCGGCCTGCATGCAGGCGCCAGCTGTCCTTGTGCACTCGAAGCGCCACGTTGCATTTCCTGAGCTCGTGCCATAGCCGGACCATGGCTACCAACCCCGCGCACGCCACTGGCCGCTTGTACCTGCAAAAGGGCGAGGAGCGGGGAACAGACGGCAGAAGGGCATACTTTGGACAGCGTTGCACTTGCTGAGCTCGTGCCATAGTCGGACCATGCCCACCAACCCCGCGCACACCGCGGGTCGCTTGTAACTGCGAGCCAGCGAGGAAAGGGGGGACGGCACGAAAAAATCTCTGAGGCGCCTTGAAAAATGCAGCTCGTGGCATAGTCGCACCTGTGCTGCTGCTAGCCCAGCACACGCCACTGGTCGCTTGTACCTGCGAGCGAGGGAAAGGGTGGGTGGCGGGAGGACAAAGACAGATGATATGGCAGGGAAGGGGAGTGAGGGATGTGGTGGGGGAAGGACTGGAGGGGGATAGAGGGGGGAATGAGGGACAAGTAAGGGGAGGGGGTATGGGGGGTTCAGGTAGGCGAAAGAGGTATACGCCAGGGATACGCGGGAGACACGGCATTGGAAGGGGGGACATGGAGAGCAGGGAGGGGGGAGCTGGAGCGCAGGGAGGGGGGAGCTGGAGAGCAGGGAGGGGGGAGCTGGAGAAAGTGGGGGATATGTGCGGCTGGTATTGCGTGTCAGGCGTGTTTAAAGTCGACTAGAAGCACACCGGTAAGTGGGGGACATATGCGGCTGACTCTGAGCGTCAGGAGGCGAGTGGGGTGAGCGAACCCTAAAAATGAGGCGAGTGGGGTGAGCGAACCCTAAAAATGAGGCGAGTGGGGTGAGCGAATCTTAGAAATGAGGCGAGTGGGGTGAGCGAACACTAAAAATGACGCGAGTGGGGTGAGCGAACCCTAAAAATAGTCAGGCGAGCGAACCGGAAAGGCATGTGAGACTCCTCAACAGGTGAGCGAACCGGAAAGGCATGTGAGACTCCTCAACAGGTGAGCGAACCGGAAAGGCATGTGAGACTCCTCAACAGGTGAGCGAACCGGAAAGGCATGTGAGACTCCTCAACAGGTGAGCGAACGGGCAAGTCAGGTGAGACGTACATGACCCAGACTAGGAAGAATAGGAGGGCCCGGAGGTAGTTTTTGAGTCGAGTCAAAGGTCACATCGGTTTATTGTCACACACTTTCTTGAGTGGACTCAGAAGTCACCTCGGTTTATTGTCACACACTTTCGCTTCAACAGGTGAGAGACGGACATGACGCGGACTAGGAAGAATAGGAGGACCCGGAGGTAGTTTAGAGACGTCTCACAACCAAACTGCGTAACCACGGTGAGCGAACGGGAAAGTCAGGTGAGAGACGGACGTACATGACGCAGACTAGGAAGAAAAGGAGGACCCGGAGGTAGTTCCCCAGAAACTCCACGAAATTAGAGTCCACGCGTCTTCCCATTTCCCGCCAGCTGCCCGGAAAAGAATACGCTGACCGTATTTGTCCCCAGCCGAAGAACAAATCTGTCCACGATAGAGGCGGTTTCTTAAGATCCTCTACAGTTAGCATCGATATACGACTGGATGGCGCTGCTGTAGCGGATCGCCGAGATCCGTTATAAGGAGGCGCGTTTCCAGCACCGGACGACCCTTCTCGACCTCCTCTCCATCGGCTAACGTCGTCCGTTGGATCTAGCGAATCGACGCCGTTCCCGTGCTCTCGTCGAAACGCCTGCTCCTGGAGTAACGCGTGGACCTGTTCCGGCGGAAAAGCTAGCGACAGCGGGTTCTGTGCGAACGCCATAAGCGAATCTTCCCCGTTACCCGATCGTCAATCTCGCCTGTTCGCCTGCCTTCGAGCTATGAAGTGTGGCTCTCCGAATCGATCTCGGTTGAGTGGGGGGCAGCCGCGGAAGAAGGCAGGCAGGACCAACGGAGACGGCGATAGCGGCGGCTAGAGAACGCTGACAGACTAATAGCAAATACTGGCCTAAATTGTGCTGTGCTGTTCTGAAGAAGCTGTAAGGCTTGAGGCCGCACAGAAACCTCGGGTTAAAAAAAAAGCTGTTCGCGTTTTAGGGTACTGCGTTTTGTTTAAATGCTTTACGCAAAGGCAAATTTCCATCGAGTAAACTTATCCATATAGGCATCCTGCATAATTCATCTTATGAGGGTCAGTTTTGCAAAAGGTTTACTCGTCACATACCATACCCGTTCGTACCCCCTAACGAAGCAGGCGAAGCTGAGTTGACTCTGCCACGTCGTACACCTCTCCCCAAACCTACCAGGGTTGCACCAGCAGAAGCACGACACGGCAGACACGGAAGACACGGAGGACTCTGAAGTCTTTTCGGTCAACACGTCCAATTCCACTCCAGCATCTTGCTCTGCTGATTAGATTTCCCGAACCGCTGTGAGGTTATACCGGGTCTGCGAACAATTCAACAGCCGCCACGAAGTTCGTCGTTGTCGCGAGGAATCCGCCTCGCGATTTCCAATTCGCCGTAGTCGCAAGGATCGAATCCGCCTCGCACAGACAAATCTCATCATCGTCGCAACGATGGATTTCGCCCAATGCCTCTCTACTCTCATCCCTCACTCCTCGTCATTGACAAACCCCTCACCCCTTGTCCCTTTTCCCTCGTTCCTCCCTCCTCCCCGGTTTCTTTTCCCACACTCAGAAGCAGGAAGACGGTGCACCCGCAGTACATAGACGGCGCACATCAGTACCTATTCCATCCTCAACATAGCGGAGTACCTTCATATTTTGGCTACGAGTTCTTACCCCAGACTTCGCATACCAGGCCTTTACAAGCTTTCGACGAGAATCATCCGCGCATGCATACGACCCGTATGTCGGACTTGCTCCTTGTACCGTAGACCCAGCGACATCCAGGAACTGCACTTTTAGTACTTCGCAAAGAATCCGGTTGCACTCAGGTCCTGCCACGCATCCTATGAAGAACATCACGCCAATTTTCCTTCTCCTCGTCGCGTCTTGGAGTTTCGCGACTGTAATTCAGACCACCCACGCAGCACGCGTTTTAAGGGCCACGTCGGACGCGCCGGACCCGTCAGAGTCGCCGGAGTCGCCAGAGTCGCCGGCGACATCGTGGGACGTGGAGGTGTCGGCCAGTCGCACGCGAAGAGGGCTCACATCGATATACACGGGAACAGGCGGCGGCACCGTCGGTGATACTACGACTGATTCTATTTCCACCAACCCAGCGTCAGCTCGAACGCGGCGAGTTCTCTCCTCCAGCGACTACTTTTACGAGGAGGATGATAATGGCGGAACTGACGGAGGGAGCGGCAACGACTCAGGGGGCGGGTGGGAAACTCCCAAATCGGGAACAATTGGCGAGGCCTGGACTCCCGAATCGCCGGGCGACGACTCTTCAACGGACGGCGGCCGCGGTGACGAATCGACCTGGAACGGCGACTGGACGTTAACGGACGACCCAATAACGGACGGCAGAAGCGGCGGGGACAGCGGAGGGGACGGCGGCGGCGGCTTCTGGGACGAACTGTGGAGCAAGTGGGGGTGGGGATCATCGGACGAGCCGGATGTGATCAGCGGCGCGGATCCCGGAACGGACGGGAGCGATGATGGTAGCAGAAGTGGGTGGACGGACGACTCGTGGGACGGCAGTGGTGGCGGTGGCGATGATGGGTCGGACGATTGGTCAGAAGAGGGGTCGGACTCGAGTGAGTGTGGCGGCAGCGATTGCTACTCGAGCGACTCGAGCTATTCAGGCGATTCGGGTGATTGGAACGACCAGTACTCGGGGATGACGTCCGATGAGACGCCGCAGTATAGCAGTGTGACAACAACCAGCGACGACGGCAGCAGCAGCGCCAGTAGCGCCAGTAGCGCCAGCAGCAGCAGCAGCAGAAGCAGTGCTGTTTCCAGCCCTCCCCCGGACGAGGAGCCCATTGTTCCTCTTTACCCAGACCAGGGGAGCTCCACCTCCCTTACCCCAACCTGGGTCTCCACTGGTTCTCCTCTCCCCACGCCTTCTCATGGTGCATCCAAAGGCTCTCCTCCTCCAGTGGTGAAGTCCCCGGCTCAACCGCCACCAGATGTACCCGGCAGCCCCCCTCTTCCACCCACTGACATCCCTACTTCCCCCCCTCCATCTGGCGTCCCCACCACTCCTCTTCCACCCTCTAATGGACCTACCACCCCGCTTCCCCCTACTGACGGCTCTACCACCCCTGTCCCTCCTATTGAAGGCTCTCCCACCCCTCTTCCCCCTACTGATGGCTCTACCACCCCTGTCCCTCCTATTGAAGGCTCTCCCACCCCTCTTCCCCCTACTGACGGCTCTACCACCCCTGTCGCTCCTATTGAAGGCTCTCCCAATCCTCTTCCCCGTACTGACGGCTCTACCACCCCTGTCCCTCCTATTGAAGGCTCTCCCGCCCCTCTCCCCCCTACTGATGGGCCTAACGCCCCTCCCCCTCCCTCTAACTGCATCATGGACCAAGGTGCTGTGCAGGCGGCCCTCTCATGGGTGTGTGGTGCTGGTCGCGCTGACTGCTCCGCAATCCAGCCTGGGGGTGCGTGTTACGAACCGAATACACTCGCCGCGCATGCCTCTTACGCGTTTAATAATTACTATCAGAAGCTGGCCCATGTGCCTGGGAGTTGCTTCTTTGGGGGGACGGCTGTGGTTGTGCCGGCTCTGCCTGGGTATGCACCAGAGACTGGGGGCTGCAAGTATGCTGCAGGGAATAATCAGTACTGCGTAGTGGGCTGCAAGTGAGGAAATGAACAGCAGAAACGTTGTATGAGAGGGTGGTAGAGGGTGTACAAGATAGCCATTATGATTCTTGTTATATGTGTACTAGAGTTCCTTCATGTGGATAGCGGGGTTTTAGGTTATTATCTTTCGTTTATCATCCATTACGCATAATTTTATACGCATGAAACATCAACAACAACCTCTATGCAAAACCTTGGAGTGAACTACTTCGAAAAGGCATTATTGATATTTCTAAGGTCGTATTTTTGCATTTGCTTGGGGGTTTTACTTTGCACACGGATTCTTGCACCTAACGAGGAAGCGAAGCTGACTAATCGCTGCGACATTGTCCACCTCACCTCAAACCTGCCACGCTTGCACCCAAGGATGTGCGACACGGCAGACATGTAGGACACGGAGGACGTCGAAGTCTTGCCGGTCAACACGGCCGATCCCCCTAGAGCTCCCAGCTGTGCTGGATGAATTTCCCAAGCCGCGATGGTCTGCGAGCAAATCAACCAGAGATTTGGAATTCGTCGTCGTCGCAAGTAATCCGTCTCCCACAACACTAGTTCGTCATCGTCGCATGGATGGAATTCGCTCTGCTGTCAGCACAGCACAGCAGAAAGGGAAATCTTCTCCTTCCCTCGCCCCCTCCCTCTACCTCATGCTCCCATGCCCCCAACACTGACCCCTCCCCTCCCCCCGTCCCGTCCCTCGTTTCTCCAATCCCCATCAAGAACACTCAATCCTGACTTCTCCTGTCCCTGACTCCAGTACAAAACGACCCACAAAAATTCGGGTCTGTCCTCACCATAGCAACAACATTTTAGACTCTGATCTCTTACTGCAGACTTTCGCCATTCTGAGACATTCGAGATCAGGGCACGTTTCATTTAGTGGCTATTTCGTAGCTCGTAAAGCAGCCATAATACGACCCAGCAGCTGAGACAAAAACAATAGAGTCAGCGGCCAAATCTGCTGCACTAAGCAACTGGCTGAGCTCAGCTCATAATACTTATCCCCATGAAAAGATTCGCGGTATTTTTCCTTCTCCTCGTCATGGTTTCAAGTTGGACCGTCGCGCCCACCCACGCGACGCGCATGTTGAAGGCCACGTCTGGCTCGCCGGCTCGCACGGTACGCGGGCTCACATCGACGTACATGGGAGTCGGAGGCATCGTTGGCGATATTACAACCAGTACTCCTGGTTCTGCTACCGACGCCCCCTCGACTCCAAATCCGAGTCGCACGCGGCGCTTTCTACAGAGCGACCTCCTGTACGGTGACGAGGAGGACGGCGGGTCTGACGGCGGATGGAGCGGCGATGACTCGGGAAGCGGGTGGGAAGGCCCTCATGCCGAATGGGGCTACGTCGGTTCGACTAACACAGGCGGAAGCACGGAGCCCTGGACGGGCGAATCCGGTGACTCGTCAGGCGACAAGTCAGGCGACGGGTCAGGCGATAATTGGTCTGAAGATGGGTCGGGCGACGGGTCGAGCGGCACTGATTGGTCTAGCGACGGGTCGGGCGGCGGGTCAAGCGGAAATGGATGGGGAAATCCGTACCCTAGATATGGCTGGGTCGGCTCGACTGATACAGGTGGCTGCACGGATGGCGGTGAGGAAGCACAGTACCCACAGTACAACAGTATGACAACAACCAGTGACGACGGCAGCAGCAGCAGCAGCGCAAGCGCCAGCGCCAACAGCAGCAGCAGTAGTAGCTGTCAACTTATACATATATTTGTACGTAGAAGTTATAGGCTAGATAGGTGTGTGTTCTTAGAAGGTACAACTCCAACCCTATAACTCCCTTCCGCCCCTCGCCCACCTGCTTCCGTCCTTCGCCCTAGCCTACCGTCCCGTCGTACCCTAGTCTTACCGCGCCTTAACGGCCCCTCGTGCCCAGCCAGCCCCTCACGCCCCACCGCCCCCTCGTGTCTAGCCGGCCCCTCGCATGCTCGCCGGCCCCTCGTGTACTCGCCGGCCCCTTGCGTACCCTGCCGGCCCCTCGCGCACCCGCCTGGCCCCTCGCGCGCCTCGACGGCCCTTCACGCTCGCCGGCCCTTCGCACTCCCGCTGGCTCCTCGCGTACCTCGCCAGCCCCTCCCGTGCCCGCCGGCCCTTCGTGCCTCGCCGGCCCTTAGCACAGCGCCGACCCTTTGTGCCTTGCCGGCTTTGCACGCCTTGAGCCTTGCGCGCCTTGGGGCCCTCCTCAGCCTTTCGCCCAGTTTTCCCGCCGAAGAGTCATGCCGCCACGCCGCTGTGCCGCCGTACCGCTGAGTACCTATGCCGCTGTGCCAACGTGTCCCCGTGCCACTGTGCTGCCGTGACGCTGTACTGTCGTGACGCTGTGCTGCCATAGACCAGCACCGCGAGGTTGCACGATGGCGGATGTCGTACTTCGACTGGACAGGGAAGGGCACGCGATCGACTTCGCCGCCTGGCTTGTCGATCTTCGCCGGCACCTGACAGGTCAGCACTAGGATGGGCACTCCCTGGCTATGCATGTTGATGGCTTGCTTCCCCGCCCCCCTGCGCCTAATCCCCTCCTTGTTGACCCCACCACTGCTGAGAGTGAGGCCTTTTCTGCTACTGCACTCGCTCGCACAGTCTGGCATTCTCGCGATGCTAAAGCGCAGCTCGCCATTAATCATGCGCTTCCCATGTCTGAGCGTCTGCGCTTCACTGCTGTGGCAAACGCCAAGGACTTCCTAGATGCAGTAGTTGCGCGCTACTCTACCCCTACCTCTGCCTCCGCTGGCCGCTTGATCCTCTCCATGCTATTCCCTAATCTTTCCGCTTTCCCCACTTTCGTTGACCTCGCCATTCACCTCCGTGCACTAGAGACTAGCTACCGCGATGCTAGCACTGCCGCCTAGCTCACTGCCTTCCCCCCACCATTCAGCGCTACCCTGTACCTTAGTGCCATGTGCCTGCCCGACCGCTTAGCCAGTGCCCGACACTATTTTCTTAGCCAGCACCCTGGCGACCTCAACGTGACTGCCTTTGTCACAGCCCTGTCTGAGATAGAGACTCGCCAGCGCACTATCGCTTAGTCGAGCGGTGTTACGTCAGTCCTTATCTTTCAAGGCTGTGCTCCCTCCCAGTGCACGTACGTTGACGTCTCCGCCACGGTTGCTACAGCTACCTCTGCCACTGAGACCGCAGCTGCGGCCTTCCTGCAGCAGCGACAGCTTCGGGGCCGCCACGGCCCCGAGGGAGGGCGTGGTGGTGGTGCTAGTGGTGGTGGCGGGGACAGTGGTTCTGACGAGGGGGTTGGAGCTGGTGTCCAAGAGCAGCAGCAGTCGTAGCAGCAGCAGTAGCAGTCGCAGCAGCAGCAGCAGTCGTGGGCCCGCCTCCCGCCGAGGTCGCAAGGAGCCCAAGGAGGTGGTGGCCGCGGTGGCGACCCACCGCGGCCCTCACAGCTCGGCATCTACCAACGGCCTCGGTGCTATGAGCTGCCAATACCAGCTCTAGACCAGGCCCCTCCGTGGCACTGTGTGCTGCCACTCGCACCCGACCGCCCGCTGTCTCACTTGCTGACCCCCCTTCTAGTCCGGTCGTTGCTCGCAGCTACACTACCCTTCCCTGTCCAGCGGTTCATTCGGGTTCCCTTACACGCTTGCACATCCCTTCGTTCTCCATGAACTTAGTTGGTGTCGGCTGTCTTCAGGACCTCGGCGTCACCACTACGTTCCCTGGTCACGAGCGGTACGCTGTCTGTACCAAGGCCGCCTCACGTTCCCCCCTTGCGACGTTCCCCCGGGACCCGGTGTCTGGCTTGTTTACGCTGGACGCTGCTTCCCCCCTGGTTAGGGCGTCCTCCCTAAGCCCGGCGTCTACCCAAGTCGCCGCTGCTTGCTCGTGTCGGTCGCTCCTGTGGCACCACCGCCAAGGTCACCCCGCACTCCCGCATCTGCGTCACATGTCCCAGCACGGTCTCGTCCTAGGTCTCCCTGCGTCGCTTCCTCCCCTCCCTCCCTCGCCTGCTCCACCGTGCACGCCCTGCGTTGAGGTCCGGCTGCGGCGTGCTCCTTACTCCTCCTCGCTTCGCCCTGCCACCGCATCCCTCCAGACCCTGCACCTGGACGTCTGAGGCCCAGCCCCCGTCCTCGGACCTCGTCGCGAGCACTACTTTCTTGTGCTTGTCGACGAGTACATGCGCTACATCATGGTGTTTCCCCTGAATAGGAAGGCCGACGTGCCTGACGTTCTTATCCCGTGGGTCGTAGCTGCACGCCTACACCGCGGTCTCCCTGTGCTGTGTCTCCACTCCAACCGTGGCGGCGAGTTCGCCTCTGGTCGGCTTGGACAGTTCTGTCGTGCTGATGGCATCACCTGGTCGTACACCCTACCGGACTCCCTGCAACAGAATAGGGTCACTGAGCGTCGCATCGGTTTGGTCATGGAGGTGGCTTGTACCTCCAGGATCCATGCCGGTGTACCCCATTTTCTGTGGCCGTTTGCCGTTCGCCACGCCGCTCACCAGCTTAACCTCTGACCGCCGCATGTTTCGCCGACCCTTCTTTGGACCGGGTTCCATGGTGACACGTCTGCGTTCCACGTGTGGGGCTGCCTCGCTCACGTTCGTGCCTCTAGTACGGACAAGCTCACTGCCCGCACTGTCCCCTGTGTTTTCCTCGGTTTCCCCCTTGACTCGTCTAACAGGCACTTTTACCACTCGCAGTCTCACCGCTTCTTTCACTCCCGTGATGCTACTTTCAACGAGTCTGTCTCCTTCTACCACCGCTTTCCCCACCGAGGTCTCCCAGTTTCCCCTTCCCTGTTTCTGGTTCCCACTCCCCCGGTAGCCCGTGCTCACCTCCCTCCCCGTCCCGCTCCGTCTGGTGTGTCTCACGTCACTTCCTTCCCGTCGGTTGTCCCGGTCGAGGAGTTGGCTGACTCTGGTGGCCCCGCGGCACCGTTCTCGCCGCCTGCCTCTCCTTCGGTGTCTCCTCCTCCACCATCGCAGTCGCCGCCACAGCAGCCGCCGTAGCCGCCGTCATAGCCGCAGCAGCAGCAGCCGCCGCCACCGCAGCAACCGTCGCTGCCGTCACAGCTACAGCCGCTCGTGGACTCTGGGGGTGCTGGCGTTGAGGAGGGTGCGAGTCCTAGGGGTGGCACAGGTGCTGGAGAGAGTTCTCGCTCTGGGGGTGCTCTTCTGGGGATGCTAGAGTGGAGTGTTTCGGAGGTGGCCGTGGTTCAGCTGGCAGTCCACGTGTCGGCGTCGAGCAGCAGCAGCAGCAATCGCCACCGGTGTCCGCCCTTTGCCTGCTCGGCCTTCCCTTCCCTGACCGCTCGCCTGCACCTTCCTCGCCGCCTCCTTCCCTTCCTGTCTACGGCCATGTGTTCCCTCCGCCGGACTCGTCTCCGGCTCAACTTCCCCCTCGTTCCCCTCTTGTGTCTCCTCCTCTGACTCCTGACCAGACGCCTCCGTCTCACGTGTGGTCTTGCCGTCCCTCTCGTGCTCGTCCTGTCTCTCATGTTCAGCGTTCTCACCCTAGGTTGCTTCGTTCCCACGTGTCTCGTCCTCCCCTCCTGCCTTCGCCTCCTCCATCGTTGCTCGCTGTCGCGCCTCCCCCTCTGTCTGACTACCTTCGTGATGCTCGTCCTCTTGTTCCTCGGGTCCTTGCCTCCCTCGTTACCGACCCGTCTGTTCCTGTCTCGAGTCTTGACGCTCTTGTCGCTACTGTAGCTGACTTCGCCTCTACGCCACCGCCTTGATTACGCCACCGCTCTGGTCTCTGACCCTGTCTATCCTCTGTCCATCAGAGGTGCGCCTGCCCTTGGCAGTGACATAATGGAGGACAGGCAGTAGGAGCTTGCTTTCCTGTCCGAGGCTGCTCCCCATCTCTGTTCCAAGCTGCTAGTCTCTGAGGGTGACCCAGATGCCCTTGACGACATCCCGACCCCTCGCACTTACGCTGAGGCGCCCTCGGGACCCTGGGACTCTCAGAAGATAGCTGCCATGGAGCAGGAGATGGCATCTTGGAGATCCACCGGCACCTACGTCGACGCAGTTCCCCCATCTGGGATGAACGTAGTTGATGGCCGGTGGCTCTTCAAGGTGAAGCACCCACCTGGAGAGCCGCCAGTATTCAAGGCGCACTACGTGGCTAGAGGCTTCAGTCAGTGTGAGGGGGTGGACTTCTTTCATACCTTCGTCCCGACCCCGAAGATGACTACTCTTCGGGCGCTGCTACACGTAGCATCACATCGTGACTATGAGTTACACTTCCTCGACTTCTCCATAGCGTTTCTCCAAGGCTGTCTACATGAGCAGGATTACCTGCGCTGCCCGCAGGGCTTCACCGGTACCTTCCTTCCTGGGACCCAGTGTCTCCTCCGGTGCCCGGTCTACGGCCTGCGTCAGGCACCCCATGAGTGGCACGACAAACTACGTGCTACGCTAGCTGACCTACAGTTCTTTCCGTCCGGAGCAGTTATTGTATTCTAACAGCAGCAGCAGCAGCAGCAGTAGTGTCACGTCAGGAGGATCGGGTGATTCCTTCACCTTTTCCGGCCCTCCCCTGGATGAGGAACCCGTTGTTCCTCTTCACCCAGACCAAGGGGGCTACGCCTCCCCTCCCCCATCCGGTGGCTCTCCTGGATCTCCCCTCCCCACGCCCTCTGCTGGTCCATCGAATGGCCCCAGTCCTCCTGGTGCATCCAACGGCTCTCTTCCTCATGTGGCGAAGTCCCCAGTCCCAACGCCACCAGATGTACCCGGCAGTCCCCCTCTTCCACCCATAGACACCACTACTTCCCCTCCCCCCTCTGATGGATCAGCCACCCCTGCTCCTCCCACTGATGGGTCTACCTCCCCTGTTTACCCCGCTGATGGGTCTACCACCCCTATTCCCCCCGCTGATGGATCTACCGGCCCTGTTTCCCCCACCAATGGCTTGACCGCCTCCCCCCCTCCCACTACTTGCGTCA
Source organism: Closterium sp. NIES-67 (assembly GCA_027943415.1). Classification (NCBI taxonomy): domain Eukaryota; kingdom Viridiplantae; phylum Streptophyta; class Zygnematophyceae; order Desmidiales; family Closteriaceae; genus Closterium; species Closterium sp. NIES-67. The sequence goes on from BQMB01002414.1 coordinate 375,552, forward strand.
TGGACCAAGGTGCAGTCCAGGCAGCCCTCTCATGGGTGTGTGGTGCTGGTCGCGCTGACTGCTCCGCAATCCAGCCTGGGGTTGCGTGTTACGAACCGAATACACTCGCCGCCCATGCCTCTTACACTTTTAATAATTACTATCAGAAGCTGGCCGATGTGCCTGGGAGTTGCTTCTTTGGGGGGACGGCTGTGGTTGTGCCGGCTCTTCCTGGGTATGCACCTGAGACTGGGGGCTGCAAGTGTCCTGCAGGGAATAATCAGTACTGCGTGGTGGGCTGCACCAACATTGTACGTGAGGGTAATAGTGGTGGAATTAGAGTCCAGAATGACCACTAGGAGACTGACCACTAGGGATTTGTGGCTGTTGTGTGTTATGGCACTAGTATTCAAAGGTTTGGCTTCAAAATGACCGGAAGCCTTGACATATCAGGTTACCGAAGTCAAACAGTTTTGTACCACCCGAACAATGCTAGCACTGTTCTGCACAGCGTTCGAACATGTCAAAACGTTAACGTTTTGGCTACTTTTAACACCCCCTAAAAGGCGAGAATCTGAATACATGACTGCCAAACGAGTCACCATATTCGCATGATATAGTGATAATGTGTACAGAAATCGAGGCCTGTTGAGTACCTTAAAAATGGTGACTCTTTCAGGCTCAGGTGGACCGAATCCGAACATCAGCCATATGTGCATGATAGTGATAATGTGTAGATAGAATGCAAGGATTGCCCATTTGAAACGGCTGGCCTTGCTCCTAAAGAGATGTTGAAGAGGAATGCATTGATACAGAGGGTATGGATGCGCCAACCTGAGCTACAAAACAAACAAGTTTGCACAAAACCCCAAACATGCTTCATATGCCCTTAAATAATGTGGCTGAACTTCCAAAAACTAACCCCTGTACCAACTTATCATGGTACAAACCCCTGTACCAACTTACCATGGTGGGTCGTGACAATGGTGACGTGTGATATACTATGAGGTTTCGGGCTTTAATGCCATTAGATAACATACAGCAAAATGGTCACACTAACTCCAGCCAAGAACACCCATCCCCATATCCATCTCCAATAGGCTAAAAGTCACATGAGGTAGGCCTATGCTAAACCGTAGATTGAATTTTGCTACTTCCAAGAAGGTACATAGTGTTAGAAGCTAGAATAAATAACACAAGGGAGAACAGGGGAGATATATGGTTTGGGTTGTACCCTCTAAAAACATACCCTATCTAGCCTATAACTTCTACACAACAATATATGTATAAGTTGACACACCCCCTATGCTAGATTACGGGTAGTGCTGAGCAAGAAACACGCAACTCAAGGTGGCACAACTAGTCCAACCTCTAAGTCAGGGGCCCGAAGACCAGTCAGCAAGGGTACAAGCAAGACAAGAGCAAACCAGGGCGGCACTACTAGTCCGACCACTGGAAGAAAAGCCACAAGGCCAGTCTGGAAGGCATAAATATAAAGGAGTCTATAACTTCTACACAACAATATATGTATAAGTTGACACATAGTTCCTGCTCGATGCCTCGTGAATAGTTGAAATGTACCCCTCAAAAGCCATTTCCCCACCAATGCCTGCCACGCTAGAACCATCACACATCCAAACTGGAGGCCCTCAACCGGCATGCATACACAATAGGTCCTACCATTTTGGGTCGTCATAGCCCGATCCGACTCCCGACACGTCGCCTCCCCCACCACTTCCATCCGACGAGTCGTCAGTCCACCCATTGCTACTGCCATCGTCGCCCGAATCCGTCCCAGGGTCCTCGTCGGACGAGCCAGATTCTGATGAGCCGGATGAGTCCCACCCCCACTTGTTCCAGAGATGAGATCTTCCCAGAAGCCGCCGCCGTCCCCCCCGCTTCCGTTGTCCGTTCTTGAGTCGTCAGTTATCGAGTCGTCTGTTATCGAATCATCCGTTAACGAGCTATCGTCGTTCCAACTCGAACCTTCACCGGCGCCATCCGTTGTTGAGGAGTCGTCGTCAGACGAGTCGCCAGTCCGGGGCTCCGTGCTTCCGCCCGTGTCAGTCGAGACGACGTAGCCCCAGTCGGCATGGGGGACTTCCCATCCGCTTCCCGAGTCGTCGCTGCTCCATCCGCCGCCACCGTAATCCTCTTCATTCTCATACAGGAGGTCGCTCTGTAGAACGTGTCACGTGCGACTCGGATTTGGAGTCGACGGGGCATCGGTAACGGAGCCACTAATCCTGGTAGTAATATCGCCAAAGGCGCCTCCGACTCCCATGTACATCGATGTGAGCTCGCGTGCCCCGTGAGCCGGTGAGTCCGACGTGGCCATTAACACGCGCACATCGTGGGTGGGCGCGATGGTCCAGCTTGAAACCACGAGGAGGAGAAGGAAAAGTACCGTGGATGTCTTTATGGGGATCAGTGACTCGCAAAAAAACTCAAGTTTGCTGGCAGTGGTATGAGCTGAGCTCAGCCAGTTACTTCGTGCAGCACAATCAGTTTTGGTCGCCTGTTCTACTGTAGGAATGTAAGCCAAGTCGTATGGCTGCTTCACGAGCTATGCTAATGGTTATGAATGCCAAGGCACGGTGTCTTTAGTCCAATGGTCTGGAATGGTGGTGAGAAAGTAGATTATAAGATGAGGATGGAAAAGAGTGTGATCCGGGCTGTTTTTTATTGGGCTCTGGGGGCTGGGTGTACAAGAAAGCTGACGTGGTGAGACAAGCGTGAGGAGCGGGCAAGGAGACGAAGGCGAGAAGGCCCATCCTTAGTACTGTTTTGTACTGCACTGGAGTGCTACTAGCAGTTTTGTTTGAGGGCTCGGTTTGGGGCTTGGCGCAGTGGAGGCGGGAAGCTCGGGTTGGGAAAGCGAAGAAAGAAACCTCTTTGTTGACGTGGTGTGGGATATGCCAAGCGAAGGAGCGGGCGATTCCAGCGAAGCGAATTACAGATTCGCAGGGCTGACGAGAGAATTTCTAAATTCGCAGGACTCAGTAAGAGCGCATAGTACTCAAGGGGCTGCCAGCGCGATTTGCTTGCTTCCCTGAAGTCAATGCGGCTGGAAATGCTGGTGCTGAGGTGAAGGAGTTTGTGCTGATCTGGTGATTCAACACCCTCGCAGGGCTTGACACGAGTACTGGTACAGCAAGGCGAAGCAGGTCATGACATGTTCATACCCGTTACTACTGCTGGTTTATGTTAAATGAATCCGAGCATTCCATTCTCTTCCAAAAGCCATGCTGGATTGTTCTTACTCCCACCCAATTCATGATACAAACCGTTGGCGAATATGCCATGAGAAATCTGTATAAAAATAATGAGTGAAATATTACAGCCTCGTATCTTCAAATCAAAATCCGCCTTTTGGATCTAAATAGATGTCTACTAGAAATAATGTGCCAAAACACAGTGCAGACTTGTGCCACAGTAAAATGCGAGCTTGAACATAACTTTAGGCCAGTTTAGTGCCTTATTATGGTGACTCGTTCAGGCTCATATGGTTTGGCTTCGGAATGACTGCCATTTCAAATGGAAAATTGCGCATAAATGTCATGGTGGTTTTTTTTTTGGTCAAAGGCGACGTATTTACGATGGCATCTTGAAAGTTGTGATGAATGCATAAATGCAACAGATCTACTTTTGGGAAGAAGTAGTACGGGATGCTGCAACGGGGATGGACAGGTCATGGCCTGCTTCGCCTTGATTCAGGATGGATCTTATTAGCCGGTCGACGAGTGGGGATGTTGCCTTGTCTGTTCTTTGCACAGAGACCATTCGCGCTTTACGGGGAGCATTTGGCGGGGTAGCATTCAGGGCATTGGCGACGCACGCGCTGCAGTAAGGGTTTTCCTTGTGCTAGTAGTTCTGGGAGAGATTCAGTGTGTGGGCTGGAATGCTATATTAATTTTGAGCTGTTGTCTTTTGTAGGGCGGGGCGGGTCAGGGCTTTCTTTCTTCTCTTTGAGAGTCTGTAATAAGATAATCCTAGATATCATAAACCAGATGATTTGATTAGCTCGTTATCTCTTCGTTGCTTCTTCATGCTAAGGGCGTATTCCCACGAACTTGCTCCAACGGCTTTTCATCAGACGGCAAAGCCAGGGATGTTCCAGTCAGAAAGTCAGGAAAAGAGGGAAGTCGGAGTGGTGTGGAGTTAGGATGGAAGGCAGAGGCGTGGAAAACAAAGGTGTTGGTTTGAAAGGTTATCCTCATGATTCATAAGCACATGAAGTGTAAGGAACTTCCCTTTTTCTTACTGGGCTCGACTATAGCGCGTACGCCCTCGACTCTCGGAAGTCCAGGCCCGGCCAACTTCTTCGGTCCCGAACCACTTCGCAAACCCAAACCTAGACGCGCGGCGCTTCCGTAACTTTCGCCAACCGGACCGCCCCAACCTGTTTGCGTGGTTCTCGGCTAGCTCTAATCGTGCCTATAAATGCCTAGGCCCTCATTTGTATCGACACTCTTGAATCACGAGTCCTTTATTACACTTCCTGTTATTACTCTGATTAATTCATAACAGCTGGTACCAGAGCCCCGCTACCTCTTAGTCTTCCGTAGAGTAGTCCGTTTATACCGGGAGAGGACCCGACAGAATAGAGGGTTGGCATGTGGTTGGTAGGTGATCTCGTTAAAGCTCCTCCAACTAGAAGCGTGTGCACCCTCAGATCTGTCAGGTAAAATTTCCAGCATGTCTATCACGCCGGAAACCTCTGCCCGTCATAGTGTTAGGAACGTGACTCAAGAGGAGTTTGACGAGTTGCAAGCCAGGGCGGCTACAGTGACGACCATGCAAGCCCAACTTCAACAACTCACCTATAAGTTCGAGTCACTGGGAAGCGAAGTGCAGACGCTGCACAACGAAAACTCATCGCCTCGCCAGACGTGGGGTGAAACGCGTCAAGGGCTGCCAGTTATCCGAGACGAAGATGCTGCGAGCGAAGCGAAGGCGTCGGCGACACCTGAAGTAGTTGAAGAAGTCCACAACGAGCCGCGGGCGGTCATTAAAGTCAAACCTTTGATTCCACAGCCGTTTAACCCGACCGACAGAACAACTACAGTGAGTGGTTGGCTGTTTTCCATGGAAAACTTCTTCACAGCAACAATTATTAATGAGCGTCACGTGTCAACTTGGCTGTGTCGCTGCTGAGGGGACTGGCACTCGACTGGTGGCGCATGCATCTAGACGAGGGAGGAGCCCCGGCAGGGAATAAACAGGCGGTAGATGGGGAGCACGGTTCATCAACGGCTCAAGCAGAACCGATCTTTGGGTCGGCCACGATCCGCACATGGAAAGCGTGGGGCGAAGGATTGAAGAGCCAATTCGAGCACATATCCATGCGCGAAAATGCTCGCACAAGGCTTTGGATGTAGAGACAGTTGGGCTCTGTCCAAGAATACATGGCTTCGTTCTTGGCGCTGTGCAATCAAATCGGAGGGCTTAGCGAAGACGAGAAGATCGACTGCTACGTGGGTGGTCTCAAGCCAGAGATTCAGCAAGAGATCGTCCTGCGAGCCCCGGCAACATTCAATGAAAATGTCTGAATCGCGGATGCAGTGGACGCAAGGCGTGGACTCGGGAGGGCGGGTTTTCGGGAGGGAAATCACTTTCGAGGCCAGCCCCAACACACATCAATCAACAGCGTGGACGTGTTTGCAGCCCGGGTATTTTTCGGATGCTGTTTCCACTGCAACCAGCCGGGCCACATGGTGAGGGACTGCTCGCACTTGAAGAAGAACTTAGCTAACAAGGGAAAGCAGTCGGGAAATGGAGATTGTCAGTAGCAGATGGGCCACCTACTGACTTGACTGCGTCGCCCAAACGCCAACACTCCCACCAGGTTATAGTGCCGATTTGGGCTATAGACCATTCCTGGCTAAATAAGGAGGGTGAACTGTTTGATCGCCCTGTGCTGGTTGAAGGAAAAGTTGGTGACACCCGCATCAAAATATTAGTTGATGGTGGGGCAAGCCACAGTTTGATGGATGTGACAAAAGCAAAGAAACTCTGATTGCAGCTGGAACGCTGCATGCCCGAAATCGACGCGAGGTTGGTTAACGACACCCCAATGGCGATTCGGGAGCTCGTGCCTCATGTGCAAGTCACCTGTGGCGAAAATTTCAGTTTCACGACGAAAATGTTGGCGACCACTTTGGACGGGTGCGACATGCTGCTGGGATGCAATTGGTTGCACGAATACAATCCGAGCATCGATTGGCGGACGGGCGATTGTCGCATCAAGTGGAGTGGCGAGTGGCGGCGGCTACCCAAGTGGAACAGTCAAGGCTCGACAACATCGACGGTCAACACAATGACTAAAAAGCGCGCGATGATTCGAGGAGTGCAACTAAATGCCGTTCGATGGATTGCATCAACGGTTGACGACACGCCGACCAACATCGACAAACTCTGCGCTGCTGTACCGGATGATTTGGCAACAGTGATTCGGAAGCACGCCGACATTTTTCCATATGACCTCTCGATGGGCTTGCCACCCTAGCGACCGCATGACCACAAAATCGAGCTCGAACCCAGCGCGCAGCCTACTGTTTGGACCCAATAGTGGCTGACTCAGCCCGAGTTAGATGAACTTTGACGCCAGCTGAACTACTTCATCGAGAAAGGTTTTGTCCGTCCTAGCACATCACCATTTACAGCTCCGATCCTGTTCACAAAAAAAAATAATAATAAAAAAAATGGCGGTCTACGTATGTGTATTGACTACCGTGCCTTGAATCGGGTTACCATCAAGTCTCGCTACCCCATTCCACGTGCAGACGACCTCATCGACCAACTTCGCGGGGCCATATTTTTTTCCAAGATTGACATGCGTGGCGGTTACCACCAACTTCGCGTGCACAAAGCTAACTGCTACAAGATGGCATTTCGAACCCGGTACTGGAGTTTCGAGTACACGGTCATGCCATTCGGCCACAGCTGGATAAATGCGTTATCGTGTACCTCGACAACATCCTCATCTACAGCACAACCCGAGAGCAGCATTTGAAGGATCTGGAAGTGGTTTTCACTTTCTGCAGCAGAACCGACTCAGCACCAAGGGCTCAAAGTGCGAGTTCTTAAAACACGAGCTGGAGTTCTTGAGTCACGTGATTTCCATCGACGGTGTTAAAATCGACCCAAGAAAATCGCGACAATCCAAGACTGGAAGCCGCCAGCTAATCTCCGTGAACTTCAGAGTTTTCTGGGTTTGTTAATTACGTCCGCCGCTTAATTCCGAACATGGCGGGGGTAACTTCCCCTCTTACGGATCTCCTGAAGAAGGGCACGTTTTTTGAGTTGGGGGGAGAGCAGCAAGCTGCGCTCGAAAAGCTCATTTTTTTTTTTATCACACCGCCGGTTCTTCAGATTGCAAATCCCCATCATCCATTTGAGCTCATCACCGACGCTAGTGGTCTGGCCGTTGGCGCAGTCCTGTTACAAGACTTCGGTGAAGGCCTACAACCGATCGCCTACGAGCCACGAAAGTTGAACCCGGCCGAGCGAAATTATCCTGTCCACGCCAAGGAGTTACTCGTCATGGTTCACGCTTTCAAAGTCTGGCGCCGACGTAACAGTCCGAACAGACCACAAGTCGCTACAGTTCATCCGTGCCCAACTGACATTGAATCCTCGACAGATTCGCTGACTCAACTACCTCGAGTCCAATTTCCACTATAGAGTCACCTACAAACGAGGGGTCAGCAACATCGCCAATGCACTGACCTGCCCCTCGGTCCACACCGTGGCAGTCCTAATTACCCAAGCCAATCCGCTGCTAACAAGCCTATTCACCCACGGCTACAGTTACGACCCATTATTCACCACTAACAGTCATCCCAAACTGACGGTCAAGCAAGGGGTCTATTATCTAAAATCCGGTACCAATCGGATTTGGGTTCCCGCTTACCACACCCTACGGGAATTTCTGATCAAGGAGGCACATGACTCGAATTTCTCGGGTCACTACGGCATTGAAAAAACCGCAAAATTACTGAGCCGTAATTAGTACTAGCCCGACCTACCGACAGACGTGTAGCAGTACGTCACCTCCTGCGCCACATGTCAACGCATGAAGTCTTCACGACTTCGACCTGCTGGATTGTTGCAGCCGCTCGAGCTACCCAGGCGACCCTGGCAACAAATGATGATGGACTTCGTTAGTGGCCTACCAGTTGGTTCAAGCGGTAACGACGCGGTCCTCATCGTCGTTGACCGGTTGACAAAAATGGCCGATTTCGCCGCCTGCAAAACGACAATTACTGCCAAGCAGACAGCGAAACCGTTCCTCACGAACATCGTGTAGCTACACGGCATCCCATTGGCAATCATCAGCGATCGCGACCCACGGTTTACGTCCAAAATCTGGACAAAAACCTGGCAACAGTATGGCACACATTTGCACCTGTCTACGGCATACCACCCGCAATCGGACGGTCAGACTGAGCGCACCAACCAGACGATGGAGCAGCTGATTTGCACAATATGCACAGACCCAGCCCAATGGGAAGACACCCTCTCCTTGATCGAGTTTGCGTACAACAATGCCCTATCGGCCACAACTACTCAGTCCCCGTTCTTCTTTAATTACGGGATAGATCCGACAACCCCTCTATTACCACCGATAGAAAATCCAGCACCAAGGTCTCAGCAGTTCGTCGAAAATCTCCGACAGTCTCAGCAAAAAGCCGCCGATGCCATCCTCAAAGCCAACCAAAAGGCTAAGCAGCAAGCTGACCGATGACGCCGAGACTTAACACTTGTCCCTGAGCAATTGGTCCCGCTCGACACCAGGAATTTGGGAATCCCCCTCCCAAATAAATTATGACCAGGATTTTGTGGCCCCTTCCGCATCATCCGCATGGTGAAACTAGTCACTGCCCAGCTGCAACTGTGAACCGACTGGCGAATTCACGATTCGTTCCACGTCAGTCTCCTACGACCGTTTGTCTCGAGTGCGACCAATCTCGACCGTCAACATATTAATCCTACGGTCAACCCAGTACTCGAGCTGACGATAGCACCGTTCAAGATCGTCGCTCATTGCATACGGGGACATCGAGATACAGCAACGTTCGATTTCCTTGTACGCTGGGTCGGTTGCACAAGTGACGACGACCTCTGGGTTCCCGCAGCCACGCTCGGTGAAAACAGAGTTGTCCGGGACTATTTACATCGACGACGTGTCTCGGATGTGGGTAGTCTCATCCTGGAAGGGGGGGTGGTGTAACGAAATTCCCTTTTCCTTACAGGGCTCGACTACAGCGCGTACGCCTTCGATGTTAAAATTATATAAGTTATATATAATTGATAGGCTTGTTAGTTGTTACCGAACCTTATTGTAGAGGGTACAATCCCCTCCTTGTACCCCTCTCTCTTCCTAATCGACTCTCTTCTCTCTCGTCAATCTACCCTAGCTAATCCTCGGCCGCCATTTCATGGCGGCCTTCTCCTTTCCTGCATTCTCGTATTCTAACACTCGACTCTCGGAAGTCCAGGCCCGGCCAACTTCTTCGGTCCCGAACCACTTCGCAAACCCAAACCTAGACGCGCGGCGCTTCCGTAGCTTTCAGCAACCGGACCGCCCCAACCTGTTCGCGTGGTTCTTGGCTAGCTCTGTTCGTGCCTATAAATGCGTAGGCCCTCATTTGTATCGACACTCTTGAATCACGACTAATTTATGTCAAGATTATATAAGTTATATATAATTGATAGGCTTGATAGTTGTTACTGAACCTTTTTGTAGAGGGTACAATCCCCTCCTTGTACTCCTCTCTCTTCCTAATCGAACTCCCTTCTTTCTCGACTTTTCTCCTCACGTTCCTAGAGCTACTTTCCTCCCGCCATTCCATGTCGTCCTTTCCTAGTATCCTAGCTGCCTAGTCAAGCTAGCGTCCAAAGTTTTTAAGATGGTATCAGTGCGGCCGTTTCTGGGCCTGCTCTCCGTGCTTCCGCTGCGTGCCTTCACCGTTTGCGTACGTGCCGCCGTCGCGGCCATTCAGTCCCTTGCCGCCGTGGCGGCCTTCTGTTGTCGCGCCACCACGACGTCTTCTCGTCTTCGTGCCGCTACGACAGCCGTTACGAGATGCTGCCGCGGGCTCATGGTGCAGCCGTCGCCCGTTCGCCTCACCGCTGCAGCATTGACGTCGCGCTGGGGCGGCGTCTAGGGCGGCCGACGGCATCGTCGGGCTGCGGCCGGCCGAGCGACGTCTGTGGCGCCGTCGGACCTGCCGCCCGCTCGCCAGCCACGGGCGTCACTCAGGACGCCGTCCTCCCGCCAGTAAGCGCTGCGCCATTTATGGCGCGTCGCTGAAGACTCGCCACCGCCCCCCCCCCCATTCTTCCTTCCCCCTGCATCTCCTCCTGCTCCTGTTGCAGCTGCTGACTCCTACCCGGTCGTCGCCGGGCCGTGACACACCGCCGAGAGCCCTCAGCCGCGGCCGTTGCCTTTGCTGCCTCTCGGCGGGTGGGGATGTCACCACGTTACGCACGAGGGGTAGATGCCCGGCTGCTTACGAGCATGGGGGTGTAAGGGTGTCGGGGGTGTGTGGTGTTGGGTGGGTGTGTGACTATCAAGCCTAGGGGGTGTGTCAAGATTATATAAGTTATATATAATTGATAGGCTTGATAGTTCTTACTGAACCTTTTTGTAGAGGGTACAATCCCCTCCTTGTACTCCTCTCTCTTCCTTATCGAACTCCCTTCTTTCTCGACTTTTCTCCTCACGTTCCTAGAGCTACTTTCCTCCCGCCATTCCATGGTGTCCTTTCCTAGTATCCTAGCTGCCTAGTCAAGCTAGCGTCATAAGTTTCTAAGACTTTATTACACTACATGTTATTACTCTGATTAATTCATAACATGAAGCTTGTTTGGGGTTACCATATGTGCAAAGTTGCTTCAATTGTAGCTCATGTTTTCACATCCACACTCTCGTCAGTGCACGCCTCTTCAACATTTCTCTAGGAGCAAGGGCAGGATAAAGTGGCATGTTTTGAATGAACGAAAATTGTTACCCACAATGGACCGTCTTTACATGCAATCTGCACATTCTCTTTGTTGATAATAATATGCACATACATATCGTGGTGGTACATTTTTATCAACGACGTGTTATTTATGCTAACAACGTGAAACGTGGTAGTGAAAGTATAATGCAACATACCTATAGGAAGAAGTAGTGTATGAAATTTGGTACGTTGGAGTTCAAAGCTGTACATACATGTTATGGACTGCTCCGCCTTGCTGTACCGCTATTCATCGTGTCAAGCCATGGGAGGGCGTTTGAGTCGCCAGATCAGCACCATTCTTGGCTCGGCGAATTTCGACTACCTCAGCAACAGTGCTCCCCAGTCCCGTTGACTCCAGGGAAGGAAGCGAATCGTGAGCGGTAACCCCTTGAGTTCTCCGCGCTCTCACCGAGTCCTGCGAATTCAGAATTTCCACTCGCCAGCCCTGCGTACATGAAATTCGCTTCGTTGGAATCGCTCGCTGTTCGCTCTCCATATCCCATCGCATGCCAACAAGGAGCACGCCTGACCTGAAACCCACCCCCCTTTCCCCTCCCCAAACCACACAAGCCCCTTTCCCCTTTCCCTAGGCACACAAGCCAAACCACACCAAGCACAGACCCCACTTCCCCTGTCCCTAGTCAAATTGCTAAGATTTATACAGCCCTCAGATTCTCCCCGCAAGGTCGTTTTCACCCAACCATGCAGGATCTCTTGAACTTGTGGATATCCCGCTGCTACTTCCCGCGTGATCCCTTTCCGCTTCTACAGTCTCGCCTGCATTCCTAGCATTCATTTATATTTCTCCAAGCTCCAAGAACCATCGCGATGAGGCCGCTTGTGTACGCCATCCTCCTTCTCGTCCTCCTCGGCACTCTCGATGCCGCGCTCGCGCGTCCCAAGAGGGCTCGCCCGAAGCGCGCCAGCCCTGCGGTATTTATGGACGGGCACCGCTGGTATCCGCAGCCCCATACGTTCCGCCCCAAGCGCGCCAGCCTTGCGCACCCGCTGCTAGACCAGCGCGAGCCGTCTCCGCGCAGGTTTCGCCCCAAGCGCGCCAGTCCCATGCGCCAATTTTACGACACGGAAGGCGAATTCGTGATGTCCCGTCGCTACCGCCCCAAGCGGGCCAGCCCTATGCACGCGATTTACGGCCCAGATTCCGCTTTCGTCCCTCCCACCAGATTCCTGCCGAAGCGCGCCAGAATCGCGCACGCTAGCGGTCCGCGGATGCTGCGCGGAGGCGGGTTGGAGACGCGCCCTGTGGCTCGCTATAGCACTTTGGATTCGTACGATTATTATCCGGATTACTGGAGTGACTTGGGATACGGTAGCAGCTACGACTATGGTTACGACTTGAGTCCTTACTACGGCGATTATTCTTCGGCTGATCAGTTGTTCAGTTATTATGATGATGACTGGGTGGAAAGTTTCAGCTACTAGAAGGAGAATACTAAAACTACGGACCTTTTTAATATATTCGACAAGTGTGGTTGTTGTATGTTCGTTGCACGTCCTGTGAGAGTTGTATGACCTGAATGATCAGTTGTTCGATTCTGATGGTGATTGGACGAGTGGAGAGTTCTGAGACTTCAGCTCAGGGCACGGAGGATACAAAGCCCACGGATCTTATTTGCCGGTCGACGGGGATGGTGTGGATGTTGTCTTGTCTGTCCTTCGGGAATTGGCTGGGGGCACGCGTTGCAAGAAGGAATCTTCGTTGTGGTGGTTCCAGGAGAGGTTTAAAGACCAGATCCCAAGTTGCCAGCAAAATCGTAGCGCAAAAAAGTGGGTAACCCCATGCACCCGGATGAAACTGAACATTGACGCGGTGTGCAAGGAATTTTCCATTCCTTACCGAGCGGTACTGCTATCGCGTACGCTCGAACACACCTGAAGCCTCGGGACTGTTCCAGACCTTCTGACAGAACCGCCTCGGCTTCTCCAGACCTTTCGGTTCGACCTTCGGGAGTTCTCCAGGCCTCGCTTCGTCACTTCGAGACCCTTCGATCTCCTTCCCGAACCTTCCCATCGCATGGTTAGACTAGCTCTGGTGTTCCTATATCTTGGCTTGTCATTCCTTGTATCGTCAATTCATTGAGTGAACACTTCGTTATTCATTTCCGTGCTACTCTGCTTGTTCATTCATAACACCTGGTTATCAGAGCCACTTTCCTCGCTCACCCGTTTTCGTGAGTTGATTTTTTTTGGGGGGCGGTAGGTCCCTCACGTAAGCTGCAAAGCGGTTGCTCGCGAATTAGATTGATTAATTCGCCCAACTACGATAGCGTTTGCGCTTACCTGAGCACAGGCACACGACGGAATTCCCCCTGCCCCGGCGGAGCATTCGCCAAATGGACCAAGCTCAGTTCAACGAGCTTCGGGAGCAGTTCAACGCCATGAACACGCGCATGGCTACAGTGCTGGAGGACAACAAGCGACTTCGTGCGGAAGTTGCTGAGTTACGCCAGGCGCGAGAGGATTCACGTCAGAAAATTGCCGCCCAAGAGGAGGTCGCCAGCACCGGACGTGTCGAAACCGTCTTGGACAAAATCGCACGTCAGGTGTCACAGGAGCGCAAGGACAGTGAAGCCGCCGCAGCAGCTGACGTGGCAGCACGAGCAGCAGCCAAAGCAGCAGCAGCAGCCGCTCGGTCAGAAGCAGCAGCTACTGTAGCCACACCGACGTTTATGCCGATCGTGACGACAGCGACAATCAAACCGACAATGCCGCCCCCGTTCAACCCCACTGTTACGGGTTGGTTATTTTCAGCGGAACTCTATTTTAATGCCGCTGGGATCACTGCTGACGATTTAAAAATTCGACTGGCTGTATCACTACTGAGGGGACCTGCGCTAGATTGGTGGCGATATACTCTACAAGAGGGGGAGTTTTCGGCAGGCGACACACAGGGGTTTTTCGGAAACTTTGGGTCTGCTGCCCAAGGGTCAACCGCGATTTTTGGATCGACCAAGATTCGCACGTGGAAGGCGTGGGGTACACTCTGCGTGAACGTTTCGAGCCAATATCCGCCTCGGACAACGCACGCACGAAGCTGGACAACTGGCGCCAGTGGAGTTCTGTCCAGGATTACGCGTCGGTCTTCATGGCGTTATGCGATCAAATCATCGACATGCATGACTCCGAGAAGAAAGCTCGATTCATCTCGGGCTTGAAGCAGGACATTAAATGCGAGGTCCGACTGCGACTGCCGGCGACGTTTCACGAAGCTGTCCGGATCGCAGATAATTTCGACGCACATCGGACGTATGCGAGAGCGGGTTCCCGGGAGGGAAATCGTTTTCGTGGCCAGAATCCACGGCCCACGATTCACGGCGTAGTGGCGAAGGAGCACATGGACGATTTTTGCAAGGGACAATGTTTCAACTGCCACCAGCCGGGTCACCAATCTCACGATTGCCCCCGAAAGAAGCAGATAAAGAAGAACGACGAAGACAGGTCGGGAAACGCCAAGCGTCAGTAGCGGTCGGGCCCCCTACTGACCCTGTCTCCTCGCCCGAAAAACACCATCCCCACCGAGTAGTGGTTCCGATACATGCTATCAACCGCTCCCGGCTGAATAAGGGGGATGACCCAGTGGACCACTTTGTGCTGGCGGAAGGACGACTTCATGGAAGAAAAATAAAAATATTCATCGATGGAGGTGCGAGTCACAGCCTGATAAATCGAGAGACATCACGACGACTACACCTGACGCTGGAGCGGTGTCTACCCGAAATCGACGCGCGATTGGTGGACGGCACCCCGCTGGCGATACGCGACAAAGTACCTGTCGTTCGAATGAAGTGTGGCGACGATTTTGGTTTCAGCGCGCCGATGCTGGCGACAACGCTCGACGGCTACGACGTGCTATTGGGACGCGATTGGCTGCGACGATTCAACCCGCAGATCGATTGGACAACAGGCGAGTGCACATTGAAGTGCGACAAAGGTTGGTGAAAATTACCCACGTGGCCGGAAGCAGAGACAACATCGACACGAGTCAACGCGGTGTGCCTCAAGCGAGCGGTCAAGAATGGAGCGGATTTATACGCCGTCCATCTAGCCGAATCGATGGAGCAGAATGAGGCGACCGACATCAACAAACTCTGCGCCTCGGTCCCAGATGACTTGGCAAAAATCATTCGAGAATATCCCGAGATCTTCCCGGACGACTTGCCAAGTGGACTGCCACCCGAACGACCCCAGGACCACAAAATCGAGCTTGAGCCTGGCGCGCAGCCTACAGTACGCACGCAATGGCGCCTGACTTAGCCGGAGCTACAGGAGTTACGAAACCAGCTGGACTACGTGCTGGCAAAAGGGTTCATTCGGCCGAGCACGTCCCCGTTCGCAGCACCGATCCTGTTCACACCAAAAAAGGACGGCGGACTTCGCATGTGTACGGATTATCGTGCCCTAAATCGGGTAACGATTAAATCGCGCTACCCAATCCCACGAACGGATGAACTGATCGACAACCTTCGCGGAGCTCGCTACTTCTCGAAGATCGACCTTCGTGGCGGTTACCATCAAATTCGAGTGTTCGCTGACGACTGCCACAAGACCGCGTTTCGTACTCGCTATGGGAGTTACGAATACACGGTGATGCCGTTTGGATTAACGAACGCCCCCTTGACGTTTCAACTCACCATGAACAGGGTGTTCCGCGATCTACTCGACAAATGCGTGATAATTTACTTGGACGACATCTTGATCTACAGCAAGACCTGGGAGCAGCATTTACGGGATTTGGAAGCGGTTTTTCAGCGGTTGCAGCAGCATCGTCTCATCACCAAGGGCTCCAAGTGCGAGTTTTTAAAACAAGAACTGGAGTTCCTGGGGCATGTGATCTCCACGGAGGGGATTCGAATAGACCCAAAAAAACTCCGGGCTATTCAGGAGTGGCAACCGCCAACAAATCTGCAGCAGCTGCAATCATTCTTGGGTTTCGTGAACTACGTGCGACGGTTTATACCCAACATGGCGGGGTTAACTGGACCTCTAACCGACCTACTACAGAAGGGAACTTTTTACGAGTGGGGGGAGAAGCAGCAAGCTGCGTTTGAGGCATTAAAAAATCTTTTAATGTCGCCACCGGTACTTCGCATCGCTGACCCAGAACGGCCCTTCGAAGTCATCACCGACGCAAGTGACATCGCCATCGGAGGAGTGCTCATGCAGGATTTCGGCAACGGGCTTCAACCAATTGCGTACGAGTCTCGGAAAATGCAATCTGCTAAGCGCAACTACCTGGTACACGACAAGGAGATGCTGGCGATCGTCCACGCGTTTAAAATCTGGAGGTGCTACCTGACTGGAGCAGACGTGACGGCGCGAACCGATCACAAATCATTACAGTAACTACGGGCGCAGCCGAATCTCAACCCGCGGCAGATACGCTGGCTGGACTATCTGGAGTCGAACTTCACGTACAAGATCACGTATAAAAAGGGCGCCAACAATATTGCCGACGCCCTTTCCAGACCATCTGCCCAACTTGCAGCAGTACTAGTCGCCCAGAGCAACCCGCTACTGAGTGGACTATTCACCCACGGGTATTCGACTGACCCATTCTTCGTAAACGACGGCCATCTCCCAATCACTATTTGGAAAGGCGTCTATTACTTACGAAGCGGGACTGATCGAATTTGGGTCCCAAGTTATCGTCTACTTCGCGAATTACTAATTCAAGAAGTCCACGATTCGAATTTATCGGGACATTTCAGGGTTGATAAAACTTTGAAGGCGTTGCAGCGGTTTTATTACTGGCCAGATATGGTGACGGACGTGCAGCGTTACGTGGTTGCGTGTCCGATCTGCCAGCGAATGAAGTCATCGCACCAGCGATCTACAGGACTGTTGCAGCCCCTCGAGCCACCTCAACGCCCATGGCAACACGTAACGATGGATTTCGTTACGGGACTACCGGCCGGACCCAGCGGAAACGACGCGGTTTTGGTTGTCGTCGACCGATTAACGAAAATAACGCATTTCGCACCATGTCGTACAACCATCACAACCGAAGAAAAAGCGCGCCTGTTCATCTCGACCGTTGTTCGCATACACGGGATACCAGCAGCAATCATTAGCGATCGAGATCCGAAGTTCACGTAAAAATTCTGGCAGGACACGTGGGCTCGGTACGGCACGCGTCTACAGTTCTCATCCGCGTATCATCCCCAAACGGACGGACAGACGGAAAGGACAAATCAAACAATGGAGCAGCTAATTCGGACAAACTGCCCCGAACGGAAAAAATGGGAGGACGTGCTGCCCATGTTGGAATTTTCCTACAACAACGCGCCCTCGGCTACGACTAATCACTCCCCGTTTTATCTCAATTACGGGATGGACCCTACAGTTCCCGTCTCCACCAACGTTGAGAGTCAAGTACCACGATCGCAGCAGTTCGTCGAAGAATTACAGACTGCCCGAGACAAAGCTGTCGAACTTATTCGTAAGGCGAACACAACTGCCCGACGGTATACGGATTTACATCGCAGGGATATTACGATGACATCAGGGCAACTAGTCCTTTTGGACACCAAGAATTTACGACTGCCACTACCGACAAAATTATGACCACGTTTCTGTGGCCCGTTCAAGATCATGAAGATGGTGACGCCGGTGACCGCCTAGTTACGCCTGCCTGATGATTGGCGAATTCACAACAAATTCCACGTGAGTCTGTTGCGACCCTTCGTTCCGGACACGTCGGACATCGCCCGACAGCGATTGGTCCCCGACGTACGGCCACCAGCCGAGACAACCATCGAGCCTTCGAAGATCTTGAGCCATCGGATTCGTATTGACGGTCAAGGACGACACGTTGACTTTCTGATACGATGGACCAATCGTACCAGTGAGGACGACACGTGGGTGCCCTCAGACCAGATACAGTCACCTTCGATACTTGCGAATTATTTGGACCGCAAGCACGTGGATGATATAGATCACCTTCGCTAAGGGGGGGGGTGGTGTAAGGAATTTCCCATTCCTTACCGAGCGGTACTGCTATCGCGTACGCTCGAACACACCTGAAGCCTCGGGACTGTTCCAGACCTTTCTGACAGAACCGCCTCGGCTTCTCCAGACCTTTCGGTTCGACCTTCGTCACTTCGAGACCCTTCGATCTCCTTCCCGAACCTTCCCATCGCATGGTTAGACTAGCTCTGGTGTTCCTATATCTTGGCTTGCCATTCCTTGTATCGTCAATTCATTGAGTGAACACTTCGTTATTCATTTCCGCGCTACTCTGCTTGTTCATTCATAACACGGTGGCTGTAAAAGGGGGCTCGTGATTGGTCGAAGGCAAGCAAACACCTTCGCCCAAGCAGCCCAACCCCCCGGCTCTCTCTCAGCTGAAACGGGTAAGGGAAAGTTGCTATCAATTTTTGTAAATTGGGACCAAGGCGTGACCGACTAGTGACTAGAAACTAGCCAGCATACGAGGTTTCTCGCGCGCGTAGCCAAGCCTAGACGAAACTGCGCGCCATGAGGAATGACAACGATAATGACGCAGATCCCGCGACGATCGGCTAAGCATTGCGAACTGCTGATAACAGTTCCCGAGGAAGGAAGTGACGCGGGAGCAACGAGAGAGTGACGTGAAAGCAGGGATAGAGCGCCGCTGCGAACAGCGAGGAATAGGCACGACAGGAGGCCAAGATCACTGGTGGGACGCGATAGGAGCGACCTCGTGGAGCGATAGCAGGGACGGCAGTGACCCGATAGCAGGGACGGAGTGACGCGACAGCAGGGACGGAGTGACGCGATAGCACGGAGTGATGCGATAGCACGGATTGATGCAATAGCAGGGATGGAGTGACGCGATAGCAGGGACGGAGTGACGCGACAGAACCTTAGCACAGAGTGGCTGAGGCGAAAGCAGGGTGGAAGCAGCGAGGGCAGGGGAGGGAGAGCGGAGTGAGCGTGTGGGAGGGAGAGCGGAGTGAGCGTGTGGGAGGGAGAGCGGAGTGAGTGCGGGAGGGAGAGCGGAGGGAGCGCGCGGGAGGGAGAGCCGAGTGAGCGCGGGAGGGAGAGCGGAGTGAACGTGCGGGAGGGAGAGCGGAGTGAGCGCGGGAGGGAGAGCTGCATGAGTGCTCCGGAGGGAGAGCGGTGTGAGGCGCAGGAGGGGGAGCAGCGTGAGTGAGCGGGAGGGAGAGCGGCGTGAGCGCGCGGGAGGGAGAGCGGCGTGAGCGCGGGAGGGAGAGCGGCGTGAGCGCGCGAGAGGGAGAGCGGCGTGAGCGCGCGGGAGGGAGAGCGGCGTGAGCGAGCGGGAGGGAGAGCGGCGTGGTCGCAGGAGGGAGAGCAGCGTGATCGCGGGAGGGAGAGCGGCTTGATCGCGGGAGGGAGAGCAGGGGCAGCGGAAGGTGAAAGGGGAAAGGGTGAGAGCAAGGGCAGGGGTGAGAGAGAAGAGTGAGCGCAGGCGAGGGGGAGAGGCGGGAGAGTGAGGGAATGGGAGAGGGGTGAGAGTGGAGAAAGGGGAGAGGAAAGAGAGCAGGGGAGAGGGAGAGGAGTGCGAGCAGGAGAGGGAGATAAGAGTGAGAGCAACCAGGGAGGGAGGGGGGGAGGGAGTGAGAGCAGGGGAGGGGAAAGAGAGTGAGGGCAGGGCAGTTGGAGAGGAGGGAGAGCAGGGCAGGGGGAGAGGAGTGAGAGCAGGGGAAGGGAGAAGAGTGAGAGCAGGGGAGGGGGAGATGAGTGAGAGCAGGGGAAGGGGAGAGGAGTGAACGTCTGGACAGGGAAGATGAGAGAGAGCAGGGTAGTGGGATAGGAGTGCGAGCAAGGGAGGGAGGGAGGAGAGAGGGCATGGGAGGGAGAGAGGGAGTGACAGCAGGTGAGGGGGAGAGGAATGAGAACAGGGGAGGGGGAGAGGAGTGCGAGCAGGGGAGGGAGGGAGGAGCAAGGGCAGGAGAGGGAGAGAGGGAGTGAGAGCAGGGGAAGGGGAGAGGAGCAGGGGAAGGGGAGAGGCATGAGAGCAGGGAAATGGGAGAGGCATGAGAGCAGGGGAAGGGGAGAGGAGTGAACGTGGGGAAAGGGGAGAGGTGAGAGAGTGGGGGAGGGGGAGAGGAGTGCGAGCAGAGGAGGAAGGGAGGAGTGAGGGCAAGGGAGGGAGAGAGGGGGTGAGAGCAGGGGATGGGGAGAGGAGAGATAACAGGGGAGGGGGAGAGGAGTGCGAGCAGGGGAGGGAGAGAGGGATTGAGAGCAGCCAAGGGGGAGAGGAGTGAGAGCAGAGGAGGGGGAGAGGAGTGAGAGCAGGGGAAGGGGAGAGGTGTGAACGTGGGGAAAGGAGAGAGGAGAGAGAGCAGGGGAGGGGGAGAGCAGGGGAGGGGGAATATATCCCAGCAGCCTCCTCCACGCACTCCAGCCTCCGTCCTCCTCACTCCATTCCTCCAATCCCGTCACCTCCTCCCTGTCCTCAACCCCTCCTTCCCCCTCCTTGTCCTCAACCCCTCCTCCCCTCTCCTTGTCCTCCCCCTGTCCTCCCTGTCCTCTCCCTTTCCTACCTCCTCTTTCTTCCTCTCCTCTGCATCCCCCTCTCTCTTGCTCCGCACCCCCCTCTCTCACACTCCGCATCCCCCTCTCTCACACTCCGCATCCCCCTCTCTCTCGCTCCGCATCCCCCTCTCTCACACTCCGCATCCCCCTCTCTCTCGTCCCGCGTTCCCCTCTCTCTCGCCGCGCATCCCCCTCTCTCTCACCGCGCATCCCCCTCTCTCTCGCCGCACATCCCCCTCTCTCTCGCCGCGCATCCCCCTCTCTCTCGCCGCGCATCCCCCTCTCTCTCGCCGCGAATCCCCTCTCTCACGCTCTTCATCCCCCTCTCTCTCGTCCCGCATCCCCCTCTCTCTCGCCGCATCCCCCTCTCTCGCACTCTGCATCCCCCTCTCTCTCGTCCCGCATCCCCCTCTGTATCGCTCTGCATCCCCCTCTCTCTCGCCGCACGTCCCCCTCTCTCTCGCTCTGCGCCGTCGGTCGTGAATGCGTCACGGATATGCCCTGCGCAGTTATAACGCCCTAACTTGAGGCGCTGCCTCGTCCATTTCAGAGACTTAGTTTGCCGATTTTGCGAAGAATCCTACGTATTCCTTACGCTTAGAGGAACGCATGGCGCGCCATTTTGCGATCCACCGATATTAGTGCGCACGATTTTTTATTTACGAAGAAAATTGGAAATCCGATATGCGTGTGACCTGCGGTCGAGTCTACTTTGAGTTGCTGGCGAAATAGAAAATTTACGCTAGCAGAAGTCCTGATATTGCACGCGAAATATGGGCTGCGGAAATGCCTGGCGTTTTTGGATGCTCTCTGTTGCGTTCAGCGCGTTTGCTGGAGTGCGGCTGGTTGATGGTGTGACGCGTTTGCCTACCTTCTGTACTGCTGTGCAGCTTGTACCGTCTGTTGCGCTTTGCTGGTCATGGTTTTCCTTTCCCAACCTTGTTTTAGCTTTGGTTTGCGAAGTACAATTTGCATCTGCGAGTGGCGCAAACAAATTTCCAGAATTCGGGCTCTCGTCAACCTTGCAGCCAATAGCAAGCCTCTCTCTCGAACCCAAGCCGCGCTCTCTTTTCGCGGCTTGTAACTTGGGATCCGGGCTTTAAAGCGAGAAGGTAAAATAGTGAAGGCTGGCCCAACTTGAAAGAGGACTCCCCCTAGTGACTTCTCTTGGAAACCTCGGCTGACAAATTACTGTTCCAAAGTGACGCGGGTTAGAAAAATGAAGTTTGATCTCGAAGCTGATTGGATCCCGCCAACATGATCGTCGCGAGACGAGACTCGCGACGTGCCAAAGCTGTATTTCTGACACGAAATGCTTGTCAGGGTTAGCGTTTCCCTGTGTGATTCTGGCATGGCGAATGCATGCGACGGGTTGAGGCTTTTGGATCAAGTTGGGCCCAACTCGGTTTTCAAGTTGGGCCTGGGTTCATAATTGCATGGGCCCATTTCCTATGTGAAAGTTCATTTCCTGGCTAGTAGTAAGCTAGTAACAGACGCGTAGCTACCTACACTGACGGAAAGAATTGTCAACATGTTTTGCAATTTTCCGAAATTCCACCGTTAAAGGGCATTTGTACATTAAGCCTTAATTGGGGGCATTACCCACTATATGTAGGCCAATCTAGGGACATAAATAATGCTTCACATTTGATGAAACTATTATCGTTAACAATAAAAAGCAGACATAACCAATCACGGTGCATGTTGACAATTAGTTCCAGGCGGAAGTAGCAACTTGAACAACCCTTAAACTAGTACCTGGTCCACCGCCCTTTAGCCCTAATCACTGCTTTCACCCTCCCGGGCATGCTGTCGATCAAATTGGAGCACACCTCTGATGGGATCTTCTCCCACTCCTCTTGTACACGCTCCCACAGGTCCACCATATAAGTGGAAGGTGTCTCATGCTTACCCAGCTCCCTTTTAAAATGAGCCCAAAGATGCTCAATGGGGTTCAGATCAGGACTTCCTGCCGGCCACTCCAAGACCCCATACTCCTGCTCCTGAAGCCAGTGCTGCACCACACGGGACTTATGCTTTGGGTCGTTATCATGCTGGAAAATCACATCCGAGGGGGTTAGCTTGTAAAAGTCGATGGTATTCTTCAGCTCGTCTTGCAAAATGCTAAGATACAGCGGCCCGTCCATCCGACCATCGATTTTGCACATGAAACCAGGCCCCTCAAACGTCCTACATCCCCAGATCATCAAGCCGCCGCCCCCGTGTTTGACGGTTTGCTTGATCTGGTGGTGTTGGAGAGTCGTACCTTCACGAATCCAGGCGTACGGCATCACGGTGCATCTTAGGACTGTGCGTAATGCGCTCAAATCCAGCGGCCTTATCGCAGTTCAGCAGCCTAAGAAGCCGCGACTCTCCAAGAAAATATCCGCGATAGGCTGGCGTTCGCACGGGCCCACGCGGATTGGACCATAGATGATTGGCGACGGGTGATATGGTCGGATGAGACGAGGATTAGTAGGTTCTGCTTTGACGTGAATCCCAGCAGAACCTGCTTTGACGTGAATGCACTCACGCGACTGAAATCTTGTCCACGCTATTGGTGCGACCCCTTCAAATTGCAAACGTGTTACCCTAATGCAGTTGGCACTCGCTACTTACTAGTCAGCTTTGAAGATTCAACGATACCTTGGTTAAAAGCATTCAAATCATTTGTTGAACCTGAAATTGGATTTTATCCGGGCAATACTTTCCGCCAGTGTAGTTCCGCTAGTTGACCCCCTGTTTTTTCTGCCTTAGTGCCTAGGAACAGTAAGGAAAATGCGACGCAACGATATAGGGAGAGAGTGGCGAGGCGGGAGGGAAAGAGAGATAGTTGCGCGGCGGGAGAGAGAGAGAGAGAGAGAGAGAGAGAGAGAGAGAGAGAGAGAGAGAGAGAGAGAGAGAGAGAGAGAGAGAGAGAGAGAGAGAGAGAGAGAGAGAGAGAGAGAGTAGCGAGATGGGAGAGAGAGAGAATAGTGAGATGGGAGAGAGAGAGAGAGAGAGAGAGAGAGAGAGAGAGAGAGAGAGAGAGAGAGAGAGAGAGAGAGCGCGAGAGAGAGAGAGAGAGAGAGAGAGAGAGAGAGAGAGAGAGAGAGAGAGAGAGAGAGAGAGAGTAGCGAGATGGGAGAGAGAGAGAGAGAGAGAATAGCGAGATGGGAGAGAGACATAGTAGCACGGCGGGAGAGAGAGAGAGAAGTGCGGCGAGAGATAGAGAGAGTAGTGCGGCGGGAGATAGAGAAAGTAGTGCGATGGGAGAGAGAGCAGCGTGGTGAGATGGGAGAGAGACAGATAGTAGCGCGGCGGGAGAGAGAGAAAGTAGCGCGATGGGAGAGAGAGCAGCGCAGCGAGATGGGAGAGAGACAGAGTAGCGCGGCGGGAGAGAGAGAGTAGTGCGATGGGGGAGAGAGAGAGAGAGAGAGAGAGAGAGAGAGAGAGAGAGAGAGAGAGAGAGAGAGAGAGAGAGAGAGAGAGGGAGAGAGAGAGAGAGAGAGAGAGAGAGAGAGAGAGAGAGAGAGAGAGAGAGAGAGAGAGAGAGAGAGAGTACCGAGATGGGAGAGACACACAGTAGCGCGGTTGGAGAGAGAGAAAAGCACGGCTGGATAGAGTGTGTAGCACCGCGGGAGAGTGTAGTGCGGCGCGACAAGAAAGAGAGTGAGGCGGAGAGCGGATGAGAGTTGTGCTGCGAAAGAGGAGGTGGCGCATGGTGACAGTCTTGCTCCTTTCAACTTGCACTCACCCTCTCACCCTCTCTCCTCACCTCTCCCTTCGTTTATGCGCCTCTTCCTCTCTCTCCATGCCTCTTCCTCACTCTCTTCGTGCCTCTTCCTCTCTCTCTCCGCACCTCTTCCTCTCTCTCTCCGCACCTCTTCCTCTCTCTCTCCGCACCTCTTCCTCTCTATCTCCGCCCCTCTCCTTCGACTTCGACAGGGCTTTCCTTATCGCGCTCCCACTCTGAACACTTAGTCCTCACCGTATTTCTCCCGCTCTCCGAACCTCTCGCCGCGAGTCTTTCTCTGTGTCATGGTTTTGGTATTTTGCACTCTGTATTTCACTCGCAGCGTAATATTTTGCCAGTACTTTGAAGTGATATTTGAGGGGCAAATGTGGGCCTTACGCTCTCAAAATCAAGGTCCTCAGCTTGTCCTTTGCAGGGTAGCGGCTTGCGATTTGCGACAATCATGCAAAATGTTCATTCGTAATTTGTCGCCAACTATCGCACAAACACAAACTGGCCCCCTCACAGAAAACTGTCTCGCAAGTATCCAACCAACACACTCTTGAGCCGAACTATTTCGAGTTGGGTCCAATTTGAAAAGGGGGTCACTATTCTTGCCTCTCGCTTTTATGCATGGGCCAGAATGCTAGACGAATGGTGACTCACCGCTTTATGACTTCTGTTAGAGAGTGTCTATAATAAGATCATCCTGGTTATCAGTTTGTTGTTTGTTCACGCTAGCCTGCATACGTTAAAGCCTGCGTCTCATATTTACGAAGGTAATGTCAACTTATATATATGTTAGTATGTAGAAGTTATAGGCTAGGTAGGTTTGTGTTCTTAGAGGGTACAACCCCAACCCTATATCTTCCCTGTACTCTCTTGTTCTAGTTTATTATGCTAAGTTAACATGGTATCATATTAGGACAGGTCTGCCCACTCGCTTCCACCCTCACCCTAGCCTACCGCCCCGTCGTACACTCGCTGTAGCGCGCCCTGCCAACCCTTAGGGCCCCGACGAACCCGTTCCCCCCCGCAGGTCCTCTACGCACCTTGCCGGCCCTTAGCGCCCCTCGGCCTCTAGCGCCCCGCCGGCCCCTCGCGCACCCCGCCGGCCCCTCCCCGCCGGCCCCTTAGCGCATCGCCGGCCCTTAGCGCCTCGCCAGCCCCTTGCGTACCTCCCCGGCCCCTCGCGATATACAACTGGATGGCGCTGCTGTAGCGGATCGCCGAGAACCGTTATAAGGAGGCGCGTTTCCAGCACCGGACGACCCTTCTCGACCTCCTCTCCATCGGCTAACGTCGTCCGTTGGATCTAGCGAATCGACGCCGTTCCCGTGCTCTCGTCGAAACGCCTGCTCCTGGAGTAACGCGTGGACCTGTTCCGGCGGAAAAGCTAGCGACAGCGGGTTCTGTGCGAACGCCATAAGCGAATCTTCCCCGTTACCCGATCGTCAATCTCGCCTGTTCGCCTGCCTTAGAGCTATGAAGTGTGGCTCTCCGTATCGATCTCGGTTGAGTGGGGTGCAGCCGCGGAAGAAGGCAGGCAGGATCAACGGAGACGGCGATAGCGGCGGCTAGAGAACGCTAGCAGACTAATCGCAAATACTGGCCTAAATTGTGCTGTGCTGTCCTGAAGAAGCTGCAAGGCTTGAGGCTGCACGGAAACCTGGAGGGTGGTAAAAAAAAAAAGCTGTTCGCGTTTTAGGGTACTGCGTTTTGTTTAAATGCTTTACGCAAAGGCAAATTTCCATCGAGTAAACTTATCCATATAGGCATCCTGCATAATTCATCTTATGAATGTCAGTTTACTCATCACATACCCATATCTGCTAGTACCCCCTAACGAAGCAGGCGAAGCTGAGTTGACTCTGCCACGTCGTACACCTCTCCCCAAACCTACCAGGCTTGCACCAGCAGAAGCACGACACGGCAGACACGGAAGACACGGAGGACTCTGAAGTCTTTTGGTCAACACGTCCAATTCCACTCCAGCATCTTGCTCTGCTGATTAGATTTCCCGAACCGCGGTGACGTTATACCGGGTCTGCGAACAATTCAACAGCCGCTATGAATTTCGTCGTTGTCGCGAGGAATCCGCCTCGCGATTTCCAATTCGCCATCGTCGCAAGGATGGAATCCGCCTCGCACAGACAAATCTCGTCATCGTCGCAACGATGGATTTCGCCCAATGTCTCTCTACTCTCATCCCTCGCTCCTCGTCATTGACAAACCCCTCACCCCTTGTCCCTTTTCCCTCGTTCCTCCCTCCTCCCCAGTTTCTTTTCCCACACTCAAGCAGGAAGACGCTGCACCCGCAGTACATAGACGGCGCACATCAGTACCTATTCCATCCTCAACATAGCGTAGTACCTTCATATTTTGGCTACGAGTTCTTACCCCAGACTTCGCATACCAGGTCTTTACAAGCTCTCGACGAGAATCATCCGCGCATGCATACGACCCGTATGTCGGACTTGCTCCTGGTACCGTAGACCAAGCGACATCTAGGAACAGCACTTTTAGTACTTCACGAAGAATCCGGTTAAACGCAGATCCTGCCACGCATCCTATGAAGAACATCACGCCAATTTTCCTTCTCCTCTCGCGTCTTGGAGTTTCGTGACTGTAATTCAGCCCACCCACGCAGCACGCGTTTTAAGGGCCACGTCGGACGCGCCGGACCCGTCAGAGTCGCCGGAGTCGCCAGAGTCGCCGGCGACATCGTGGGACGTGGAGGTGTCGGCCAGTCGCACGCGAAGAGGGCTCACATCGATATACACGGGAACAGGCGGCGGCACCGTCGGTGATACTACGACTGATTCTATTTCCACCAACCCAGCCAGCTCGAACGCGGCGAGTTCTCTCCTCCAGCGACTACTTTTACGAGGAGGATGATAATGGCAGAACTGACGGAGGGAGCGGCGACGACTCAGGGGGCGGGTGGGAAACTCCCAAGTCGGGAACAATTGGCGAGGCCTGGACTCCCGAATCGCCGGGCGACGACTCTTCAACGGACGGCGGCGGTGACGAATCGACCTGGAACGGCGACTGGACGTTAACGGACGACCCAATAACGGACGGCAGAAGCGGCGGGGACAGCGGAGGGGACGGCGGCGGAGGCTTCTGGGACGAACTGTGGAGCAAGTGGGGGTGGGGATCATCGGACTCCAGCTCGTCGGACGAGCCGGATGTGATCAGCGGCGCGGATCCCGGAACGGACGGGGGCGATGATGGTAGCAGAAGTGGGTGGACGGACGACTCGTGGAACGGCAGTGGTGGCGGTGGCGATGACGGGTCGGGCGATTGGTCAGAAGAGGGGTCGGACTCGAGTGAGTGTGGCGGCAGCGATTGCTACTCGAGCGACTCGAGCTATTCAGGCGATTCGGGTGATTGGAACGACCAGTACTCGGGGATGACGTCTGATGAGACGCCGCAGTATAGCAGTGTGACAACAACCAGAGACGACGGCAGCAGCAGCAGCAGCGCCAGTAGCGCCAGTAGCGCCAGCAGCAGCAGCAGCAACAGTGCCGTTTCCAGCCCTCCCCCGGACGAGGAGCCCGTTGTTCCTCTCTACCCAGACCAGGGCTCCGCCTCCCTTACTCCAACCGGGGTCTCCACTGGTTCTCCTCTCCCCACGCCTTCTCATGGTGCATCCAAAGGCTCTCCTCCTCCAGTGGAGAAGTCCCCGGGTCATCCGCCACCAGATGTACCCGGCAGCCCCCCACTTCCATCCACTGACATCCCTACTTCCCCTCCTCCCTCTGGCGTCCCCACCACTCCTCTTCCACCCTCTAATGGATCTACCGCCCCGCTTCCTCCTACTGACGGCTCTACCACCC
Source organism: Closterium sp. NIES-67 (assembly GCA_027943415.1). NCBI lineage: Eukaryota > Viridiplantae > Streptophyta > Zygnematophyceae > Desmidiales > Closteriaceae > Closterium > Closterium sp. NIES-67. The sequence goes on from BQMB01002414.1 coordinate 403,601, forward strand.
CTCTGCCTCCTATTGAAGGCTCTCCCACTCCTCTTCCCCCTACTGACGGCTCTACCACCCCTGTCCCTCCTATTGAAGGCTCTCCCACCCCTCTTCCCCCTACCGACGGCTCTACCACCCCTGTCCCTCCTATTGAAGGCTCTCCCACCCCTCTTCCCCCTACTGACAGCTCTCCCGCCCCTCTCCCCCCTACTGATGTGTCTAACGCCCCTCCCCCTCCCTCAACTTGCATCATGGACCAAGGTGCCGTGCAGGCGGCCCTCTCATGGGTGTGTGGTGCTGGTGGCGCTGACTGCTCCGCAATCCAGCCTGGAGGTGCTTGTTACGAACCGAATTCACTCGCAGCTCATGCCTCTTACGCGTTTAATAATTACCACCAGAAGCTAGCCCATGTGCCTGGGAGTTGTTTTTTGGGGGGACGGCTGTGGTGGTGCCCGCTCTGCCTGGGTATGCACCTGAGACTGGGGGCTGCAAGTATCCTGCAGGGAATGATCAGTATTGCGTGGTAGGTTGTAAGTGATGAAGTAAAATGCAAAAACGTTATATGAGAGCGTGCTAGAGGGTGTACTAGATAGCCTTTATGATTCTTGTTACATGTGTACGAGAGTTCCTTTAGGTGGATAACAGGGTTGTAGGTTATCTCTTTCGTTTCTCTTTCATTGCACATGAATTTTACTGTATGAAACGTCAACAACAACCTCGACAAATCCTTGGAGTGAACTACTTCGAAAAGTGTAAGGAAAATCTATTTTCCTTATCGAGCCTCGTTAACATCGCGTATAGGCCCGACTTTCGGAAGTTCATGCTCGGCCCGACAATTCAGGTTTGAACTACGTTCGAGACCCCAAGCCTACACGCGGCGTCGCGTCCGACACTAGCTAGGAAGGTAGGCAGGCGGCCATAGAAATGGCGGGACGAAGAACTAGATCTAGAAGGGCGAGAGTTGACGAGAGAAAAGAGATCGAATAGAAGAGAGAGGGATACAAGGAGGGGATTGTACCCTCTACAGTAGAGTTCGATAAACTACCAAGCCTACCAATTATATAACACAATATATAATTAAACAAGTCTCCCCAAACCACCTCGCGTGTGTTTCGTGGCCGTCCTAGAGGCTCCCTTGCTAGGCTAGTTGTGCTTGTATTTAGCCTTGTGCTTCATTTGCACTCGACACACTTTTATCACGACCTCACTATTGCATTACTCAACTCCTATCCGGAGTTAATCATAACAGTTGGTATCACAGCTACGTTCCTGCTCAATTAGGCTTCCGTAGTGAGGTAGTTTTTAGAGGGACCACGCACGTTCGGAGACAGGAGCTATGCAGCGGTCGTGCAGGAACTACTTCAGTTCCGCTGACTTTGTCGTGTGCGCTCCACATCTCTAATGTTGCAGGTGCCCGTAGTGTCATTAGTGGCATTAGCTAGCTAGGGTAATTAATGGTTAATAGCCCTCCTCGCCGTAGTACTAGAAACATGACTCCCGAGCAAATAGCAGAGTTGTCAGAGGTGGCCGCAAGTGCGTCGGTGCCGACGACGAAGGTTGGTGAGATGATGGCAAAGATGGAGGCCATGGCCCTCGAGCTCGCTGGGTTGAAAGAGGAGAACGTAAGCCTTTGCCAGACGTGTGGTGCGGCGCGTCAAGAGTCGCCTGTTACTGTGGACGAAGACCGTGCGAGCGCACATCAACCGCAGGCGACGTCAGCGACACGTGACGACAGTTCGAGGGAGCGACGGGCAGTTGTGAAGATCAAACATGCCATGCCCCCGCCGTTCAACCCCCTAGAGAAACACACCACCCTGAGTGGGTGGCTGTTCGCCATGGAACTGTTCTTCAGTGCCGCCAACGTCAACGACGATAAGGCACGCGTAAAATTGGCGGTGTCCTTATTATGCGGTCCTGCATTAAGTTGGTGGCAACAGTACGTGATGTCACGAGGTGTTAAGCTAGGAACGGTAGGCGGCCATGAGAAGTTACGAGAGGGTTTAGGAAGAGAAAGTTGACGAGAGAAAAGAGATTGAGATTAGAAGAGAGAGGGATACAAGGAGGGGGTTGTACCCTCTACAGTAGGTTTCAGTAACACCTACCAAGCCTAGTCAGGAATAGCGGCGCCTAAAACGTCGTGCGGCCTGCCGCCGCTCGTCGACACCGCCACTGCAGCATAACGCCACTGCCACAGCGCACCGGGGCTGTGACGGCAACACTACGACACCACCACGGCAGCTCGGCATGGCCGCAACGGCGGCCCGAAAGTGGCGCACGAAGAACGAGTACGCGGCAGAAGCGTGGGGAGCAGGCCCGGGAAGGGCAACCTGCTCTGATATCATGCTAAGCTAGGAACGGTAGGCAGCCATGAGAAGTTACGAGAGGTTTTAGGAAGAAAAAGTTGACGAGAGAAAAGAGATCGAGATAAGAAGAGAGAGGGATACAAGGAGGGGGTTGTACCCTCTACAGTAGGTTTTAATAAAACCTACCAAGCCTACAATTATATAGAACATATACAATTCAATACGATGGACTTCGGCAGAACGGCAACAGGTGATGGACAGGGAGCAACGATTTGCTTCAGCTTCTACATGATCAATATTTGGAGTGGCCGAGATCCTTACCTGGCAACTGTGGGGTGCACTGCTTCGCCGACACTTTGAGCATGTATCCGCATGCGAAAACGCTCGTGTGAATCTGCACGGGTGGCATCAACTGGGTTTTGTGTTGGAGTACACGTCATCTTTCTTCGCGTGTGACAAAATCGACGATCTACACGAGACTGAGAAGACTAGTCGATACATCAGAGGGCTGAAACCGGAGGTCCGGCGCAAAATACGCGTGCGGCGCCTGGCGACGTTCTTGGAGGTGCGGCAGGTCGCAGAGGCGTGGGACGAGAACCGTGTATGGCCGAGGACAAATTTCCGGGAGGGAAGTCGTTTTCGAGGGCAGAACAGTCACCCATCCATTAACGGCGTGGCGGCACCATCAGATAACATATTTTATGACATGTGTTATAAATGTGGCCAGCCGGGGCACATCATGCGGGACTGTCCGAAGTTGCAGAAATCGGGAGCTAGCGATGGAAGGAAGCCAGGAAATGGACAGCATCAGTAGCAGTCGGGCGCCCTACTCATGAGGCTTCGTCACCCGAAGATCACCATTCCCACCGAGTCGTAGTGTCGATCTATGTGATCGACCACACTCGGAGTGAACCTGTTGACTGCCCTGTAGTGGTGGAAGGGCACGTTAGCAACACATACTAAAAATATTTGTGGACGGTGGAACATCACACAGTCTGTTCGATGTGACAAGATCGAAGAAGCTGCAACTACAAATGGAGATGTCCATGCCCGAGATTGACGCGCTGTTGGTCGACGGCATGCCACTTGCTATTCGGGAGCGGATGAATCACGATCGCATTGATTGCGACAGCCAAATCAGTTTTGCCTTGAAGATGCTGGCGATAACGTTGGAAGCCTGCGATGTGCTTCTGAGGCGCGATTTGCTTCGCATATACAATCCGAGCATCGATTGGAGAAATGGAGACATTCGTTTGAAGTGGGGTGGCGAGTGGCAATGACTACCGAAGTGGAAACCACCCGACCCTCAGTCAACACTGGTGAACAACGTGACCATCAAATGGGTGATGACACGTGAAGTGGACGTCTACGCGGTCCGATGGATCGCATCAACGGAAGTGGCTGAACAGATCGACCTAGAGAAGCTGTGCGCTGATGTTCCTAAGGACCTGGCGAAGATCATGCACAAGTACGATAAGATTTTTCCTGATGATCTACCGCCAGGCCTACCACCCCAACGACCACACGATTACAAGATTGAGTTGGAACCTGGAGCGCAACCGACCGTCCGATCGCAATGGCGGCCGAGTCAACCAGAGCTGATGGAGCTGCGTACGAAGTGGATTATCTGCCAGAGAAAAAAATCATCCGCCCATCCACGTCACCCTACGCCGTGCCGATTCTCTTCACCCCCACAAAGGATGGAGGACTTCGGATGTGTACCAATTATCGAGCGCTCAACAACATCGCCATCAAGTCTCGTTACCTGATTCCGCGAGTCGAGGATCTCATCGACCAAGTTCGCAAGGCCAAGATTTTTTCCAAGATTGATCTACGAGGAGGTTACCACCAGATTCGTATCGCTGACACAGATATTCCAGAGACTGCGTTTCGAATCCGTTATGGAAGTTACGAGTATACAATGATACCGTTTGGACTGATGAATGCACCATCAACTTTCGAACTGACCATGAACGCAGTCTTCCGCTCGCTACTGAACAAGTGCGTCATCGTCTACTTGGATGACATCCTGGTGTGCAGCAACTCTCGGGAACAATATTTGCAACTGGGAGTCGCCTACAGACGTCAAAGAGTTGCAGCATTTTATGGGGTTCATTAACAACGTACCCTGCTTTATAAAAAAAATGGCGGAGTCAACAGCCCCGTCAACCAACCTGCTGTGGAAGGGAGTTTATGAATTAGGGGAGAGGCAGCAACCTGCGTTTGACCAACTGAAAATTTTCCTAATGACACCACCCGTTCTTCGTATCGCCGACCCCAACCGCCCCTACGAAATGGTTACGGACGCCAGCAACATCGCAGTTGGCGCAGTACCGTTTCAGGATTTTGGTGAAGGCCTGCAGCCAATCGCCTACGTCTCGCAAAAACTCCAAGGCCCTGAATGGAATCACACGGTTCACGACAAGGAAATGCTCGCGATCGTCAACTTTTTCAAGACCTGGAGCTGCTACCTACCCCATGCCGACATCACTGTCCAAACAGACCACAAGTCCTTACAGTTCCTCCGAGCCCAACCAGCCCTCAACCCACGACAGATTCGTTGGCTCGAATACGTCTAGTCCAGTTTCCACAACCGCATCACCTACAAAAAGGTGGCAAATAATATTGCCGATGCCCTTTCCCGCCCTACTGCCCGTACATCCGCCGTACTAATCCCCCAAACTAATCCACTGCTTACTAAAATGTTTACCCATGGCCACAAAACTGATCCCCTATTCACCTCTTACGGCCACTAGGCCCTGACCACTCAACGAGGCCACTACCACATAAAAGCTGGTTCTGGCCGAATTTGGGTTCTATCCTACCGACTGTTACAGGAATTACTGATATAGAAGGTTCATGACGCTAATTGCTCCGGACATTTCGGGGTTGATAAAACCTTGAAAATGCTCCAACGTCAACGCCGAGTGCGAGCCATGACGTGGAGCAATACGTAGCCTCATGTCCCACCTGCCAACTGATGAAATCCTCTCCCCAAAAGTCTACTGGATTACTGCGACCGTGAGAAATGCCCAAAAGTATACTAGATTACTGCAACCGTTAGAACTGCCCGCAACTCCATGGACACACCTGTCCATGGACTTTGTAACAGGACTGCCGAACCGCGCATCCCAAAATGATACTGTACTCCTGGTCGTTGCTCGACTCACTAAAATGGCTCATTTCGTGCCCTGCCGAACAACGATTACAACCGAGAAAACTGCCAAGCATCTCAACCGTCTTTCGCCTGCACGGAATTCTGAAGGCGATCGTGAGCAACCGTGATCCCCGATTCAAGTCCAACTTCTGGACAAAAATGTGGGAACAATACGGTACACGTCTCCATCTGTCCACGGCTTACCACCCACAGACCGACGGTCAGACTGAACGGACAAATCAGACAATGGAGAAGTTGATACGGACAACCTGTACCGACCCGACCCAATGGGACAATTTACTCTCCCCTTGATCGAGTTCGCGTTTAATAACGCCCCTTCGTCTACGACTGCCCAATCACCGTTCTACCTGAATTACGGTCTAAACCCCACGACTTCTACTACACCGTTAGTTGAGGGCCCCACCCCATTGTCGCAGCAGTTCGTCAAGGACTTACAGACTGCACAGAAAAATGCTATCGAGGCTATTTTAAAAGCCAATCTTACAGCCAAACGGTACGCGGACAGGCATCGACGGGATTTTCCCCTGTCTCTTGGGCAACTTGTCCTTCTGGATACCAAGAATTTAGGGTTGAGATTACCACATAAACTTTGTCCAAGATTCTGTGGGCCCTTCCGGATTGTTCGAATGGTGACACGTGTCACCGCCAAGGTATTGTTACCGGACGACTGGCGCATCCATGATTCATTCCACACCACCCTCCTCCGACAGTTCGTCGCAAACACGGCTGATCTCGACCGTCAACGACTCTACCATTTGATCAGACTCGTCCCTGAGTTAACCACCGAACCACAACAGATCCTATCCCATCGAATCCGCCGAGACCAAGGTCAACAGGTTTTGGAGTTCCTGGTTCGATGTGTTGACCGTACGTGCGAGGACATGTGGGTCCCAGCCGTTACCCTCAGCAACCACCCATTGGTGCAGGCCTATTTATATGACCAGGCTGCCCCAAATATGGGTTCCCTCGTCTAGGAGGGGGAAGGTGTAAGGAAAATCCCTTATCCTTATCGAGCCTCGCTAACATCGGGTACAGTCCCGACTTTCGTAAGTTCAGTCACGGCTCAACAATTCAGGTTCGAACTACGTTCGAGACCCCAAGCCTACACGCGGCGTCGCGTCCGACACTTTCGAGTCCAGAAGCACCCCAAGCCACCTCGCGTGTGTTTCGTGGCCCTCCTCGAGGCACTCTTGCTAGGCTAGCTGTGCTTGTATTTATCCATGTGCTTCATTTGTACTCGACACTTTTAATCACGACCTCACTATTGCATTACTCGACTCCTATCATCATAACGACGTCGTTCAATTGGTGATTTGAAGGTCGCTAATTACTTTTGGTAGGACAATTTAAAGCCCGAGTTTAGAATGGTTGAAAACCATGACTACTGACCATGAAAACAGTGCCAAAAAAACTGGGCGAAAGTAATTTCGGCAAAGTTCCCCTGAACAAATTCTGGCGAAAACGCGGAACAGTAATCGCATCATGGAATTTCTTCGGCAACAAGTGAGTTCCACAGTGCGTGAACAGTGCGAGGGGTGGGGGGAACCAGCAGTGACGCGAGACCCCAAGAAAAATGCGTTCAGAATGGTCGTGGGCAAAACTCAAGAATACTGAGATGAACAGTGAGTAGGGGTTTGTCGTATTCAGCGGCAGTCGCAAACTGCCCCGTTCCCTGAGAGTTGCGACGTTTCCTTGGCATGTACCACGTTACCCTTTCCTTGACGAAAACAAGTTCAGGATTCCTGAACTTGATAGCAGACCATTCTAGACTCGGGCTTTAATTGACTCACCGGTTCCTGCACCTGACGAGGAAGCGAAGCTGACTAGTCGCGGGTACATTGTCCACCTCACTTCGAACCTGCCACGCTTGCAGCCGAGGATGTGCGTGGGACACAGCCGACACGGAGGACACGGATGACTTTGAATTTGAAGTCTTGCCGGTCAACACGGCCAATCCTCTTAGACCTCCCTGCTCTGCTGGATGCATTTTCCGAGCCGCGGGGGTCTGCGAACAAATCAACCAGAGCTTTGGAATTCGACGTCGTCGCAAGGAATCTGTCTTCCGTAGGCCAGTTCGTGATTGTCGCATGGAAGGAATTCGCCCTGCTGTCAGCAAAGCACAGCACAGAAGGAAAATGTTCTCCTTTCCTCACTCGCTCCTTCGGCCCCCTGCCCCCCAGCCTATGCCCCTCTCCCCTCCTCCTTCCTGTCCCTCGTTTCCCTTCCCACCTGCGCCAATCCCCTTCAAGAATACCCTGACAATAACATCCCCCCCCCCCCCCCCCCTCCCCCCCCTTCAAACCTGATTCATCCTGACCCTGAATGCGGTACAAAAACTACCCAAATAAAACTCCAATCCATCCTGAATTCTCACCAAAGTAGGCTCTGATTTCTTACTGCTGACTTCCGCCACTCTAGGCCATTCGAGATCAGGACACGTTTCATAGGGGCGATTGCGTAGCTCGTGAAGTAGCCATACGACTCGATAGAGAGAAATACAACCAGCGATCAAAACTACCGCTCCAACAACTGGCTGAGCACAGCTCATACCACTGCCACTGCATCACTGATCCCCATGAAAACATCCGCGGTACATTTCCTTCTCCTCCTCGTGGTTTCAACCTGGACCGTCGCGCCCACCCACGCTGCGCGCCTGTTAAAGCCTGCCACGTCGGATTCGCTGGCTCGCACGCGACGAGTTCTGTCGAGCGACTACTTTTACGAGGAAGATGCTAAAAGCGGGGCCGACGGCGAATCGAGTGGCGACTACTCGGGATGGGAACCTCCCCACGCTGAATGGGGCCACGTCGGCTCGACTGACACGGGCGGAAGCATCGACGAATCCGGGTCGTCGGGCGAATCGAGCGACTCGAGCGACTCGGGTGCGGGGTTCGGCGAGGAGGTAGATTATTTTTCAGACGACCAATATCACCATGGCGGCGCGACCCACGGGCCGGCCGGCGACAGCGGGTGGAGCGACCAGGGGAGCGGCTGGACGAATGAGGGCGGGTGGAGCGACGAGGGCAGCAGCGATTGGACGGGCGAAGGCAGTGGAGGAGGTGGCGACGAGTCGAGCGACGGGTCGAGCGACTGGTCGAGCGACTGGACGGGCGACGACGGGTCAAGCGATGGAGGTGGATGGGACATTCCGTCTGGCTCCGTGGGCTCGACTGATACCAGCGGCAGCACGGACGGGGGGAGTGAGGGCGACTCGAGTGAATGCGGCAGCGATTGCTACTCGAACGACTCAAGCGACTCGGGTGATTGGAACGACCCGTACGCGGGGCTGACGTCAGACGAATCGCCGCAGTATCGTAGTGTGACAACAAAGAGCTCCGACGAAGGCAGCAGCAGCAGCGCCAGTGCCAGCAGCAGCAGCAGCAGCAGCAGCAGCAGCAGCAGCAGCAGCAGCAGTGTCACGTCAAGAGGAGCGGGTGATTCTATGACAGTTTCCGGCCCTCCCCCAGACGAGGAACCCGTTGTTCCTCTTTACCCAGACCAGGGGGGCTCCGCCTCCCCTCCCCCATCTGGTGGCTCCCTTGGATCTCCCCTCCCCACGCCCCCCGCTGGTCCATCCAACGGCCCCACTCCTCCTGGTGCATCCAACGGCTCTCCTCCTCCTCCTCCTGTGGCGAAGTCCCCGGTTCCAACACCACCAGATGAACCCGGCAGTCCCCCTCTTCCACCCACAGACACCACTACTTCCCCTCCCCCCTCTGATGGGTCAACCACCCCTGCTCCTCCCGCTGATGGAATTGTCGTTCCTGCTCCATCCGACGGCTCTACCACCCCTCCCCCTCCTGTTCAAGGCTCTCCCACCCCTGTTCCTCCCACTGATGGGTCTACTGTCCCTGTTCCCCCCGCTGATGGATCTACCGCCCCTGTTCCCCCCTCTGATGGGTCTACAGCCCCTGTTCCCCCCACTGATGGCTCGACCACCTCTCCCCCTCCCACTACTTGCATCATGGACCAAGGTGCCGTGCAGGCAGGCCTCTCATGGGTTTGTGGCGCTGGTGGCGCTGACTGCTCTGCCATCCAGCCCGGGGGTGCGTGTTACGAACCGAATACACTGACTGCGCATGCCTCGTATGCCTTCAATAACTATTATCAGAAGCTGGCACACGTGCCTGGGAGTTGCTTCTTTGGGGGGACGGCTGCAGTGGTGCCGGCTCTGCCTGCGTATGCACCTGAGAGTGGTGCCTGCAAGTATCCTGCAGGGAATAATCAGTATTGTGTGGTAGGCTGCAAGTGATAAAATAATAACACCAACATCGTACGTGAGGGTGCTAGGAGTGGAATAAGGGTTCAAAATTACAACTAGGAGCTTGACCACTAGGGTTTTGTGGCTGTTGTGTGTTATGGCATTTGTATTCAAAGGTATGACTTCAGAATGACTGCCATAAACGGCCAGAATTCGGGTACCTGAGATATGATTTAGCAAGACACATGAGCCAGAAAGAGTCACGGTGTGAAGGCACTAAACATGCTTAGAAATCCGTTGAAACTTGCTTTTTAGGTTAGCACAAGTTGTCAACATATATTTGTATATGTTATAGGCTAGATAGGTGCATGCTCATAGGGGGTACACCACCATAACACAAAACCTCCCAATAGGGAAAGTACATCCGCGCTCTGTATTAGGGTCCCGCTTATTAAGTACGGTCAGTGGAACGCTATAAACCATCATAATTAGTGAGTTCGTCACACGGCTAGTCAGTCGGGTTCCACGGTTAGTCAGTGACTGCTGGTAAACATTTCTACGAATGGTCAGTAGACGTAACTGTCAACCTATACATACATTTGCATGTAGAAGCTATAGGCTAGAATAGGTGTGTGCTCCTAGTGAGTACAACCCAACGCCTATATCTCCCTTGTTCTACCTCTTTGTTAGTCATTCTATTATCTCGACATGGTATTGAACGTAGGTAGGTCCGCCCACCCGCTTCCGCCAATCGCGCCTAACCGGCCCCTCCTCTCACACCTAGCCGGACCCTTCGCGCCCAGGTGGCCCCTTGCGCCCCGTCGGCCCCTCCTCTCGCGCCTAGTCAGCCCATGCGCCCCGTCGGCCCCTCTCGTCTAGCCGGCCCCTCCGATCGCATCTACTCGGCCCCTCCTGTCGCACCTAGCCGGTCCCGCCTTTTGCGCCTAGTCGGCCCCCTGCCGCCCGTCGGCCCCTAGCGTCTAGTGGGCCCCTCCTCTCTCACCTAACCGGCCCCTCGCACTCAAGTAGCCCCTCGCGCCTGGTCGGCCCCTTGCCGCCCGGCGGCCCCTCGTGCATAGTCGGCCCCTCCTCCCGCACCTAGCTGGCCCCTCGCGCCCACGTGGCCCCTTACGCCTAGTCGGCCCCTTCTCTCACGCCTAGCCGGCCCCTCGCGCCCAGGTGGCCCCATGCACCTAGTCGGCCCCTTGCGCCCTGCCAGCCCCTCACGCCTAGCCGGCCCCTCCCCTCGAGCCCAGGTGGCCCCTCGTGCCTAGCCTGCCCCTTACGCCTCGGTGGCCCCTCGTGCCTAGTTGGCCCCTTGCGCCCTGTTGGCCCCTCTCGTGCTCGTCTGCACCTCGCGCTCCGCACGTCCCCTCCTGTATCCGCCATCCCGCCGCGCCTCGCCAACCTGCTGCACTCCTCATGCCCTGAGTTCTCTACTTAACCTTTTCCGCCCGGCCTTCCCGCAGGAGCCTCCCGTGCCGCCGTGTCGCTATGCTGCTGTATCACTGAGTAGTTGTGCCACTGTGGAGATGTGACACTGAGCCTGCATGATGGCGGAGTCTGTACTCCGCCTGGACGCTAAGGGCCACGCGATCGACTTCGCCGCCCGGCTTGTCGACCTTCGCCGTCACCTCACAGGTCAGCGCTAGGATGGGCACTTGCTGGCTATGCATGCTGATGGCTTGCTGCCCCGTCCCCCCCCACCTGATCCCTTCCCTGCTGACCCCACCTCTGCTGAGCGTGAGGCCTACTCTGCTGCTGCAAAGCTTGCGCCGTCAGGGATTCCCACAATGTCGTAGCGCATCCCGCCATTAGTCATGCTCTTCCCCTGTCTGAGCGTCCGCGCTTCACTACTGTCGCGAACGCCAAGGATTTCATAGACGCCGTAGTTGCTGGCTACTCCACGCTCGCCTCAGCCTCTACAGGCCGCCTGATCCTCTCCATGCTGTTTCCGGATCTAGCTGCCTTTCCCCCCGTCGTAGACCTGGTCGCTTACCTCCGTACACTAGAAACTCGCTATCGCACTGCTAGCACTTCCGCCCAGCTCATTGCTCTTCCCCCACCGTTTTGTATCACCCTGTACCTTATCGCCATGCGCCTGCCTGACCGCTTAGCAAGTGCGCGCGACCACTTCCTTAGCCAGCACCTTGGCGATCTCACCCTGATAGCCTTTGTCCAAGATCGAGACTCACAAGCGCACTATCGCTCAGTCGAGCGGTGTTGCAGCAGCCTCTATCTTTCAGGGCTGTGCCCCCTCCCTGAACACGTTTGCTGAAGTTTCTGCCGAGATCGCCACAGCGACCCCTACTGCCGACACCGCTGCTGCGGTCCTCCCGCAGCAGCGTCCGCGCCGGGACCGTCGCGGCCCCAAAGGAGGGTGTGATGGTGGCGCTGGTAGTGGTGGTGGTGGTGACAGTGGTTCTGCTGAAGGGGTTGTAGCAGGTGTTCAGGAGCAGCAGCAGCCGCCGCAGCAGCAGGAGCAGCAGCAGCCCCAGCAGCAGCAGCACCAGCAGCCCCAGTCGTGAGCCCGCCTCCTGCCCGGGTGGCCAGGCACCTCCGGAGGTGGTGGTCGCGATGGCGGCCCTCGCAACGCGGCGTCTACCGGCAGCTTTGGTACTGAGAGCTGCGAGTACCAGCTCCAGACCGGGCCCCTCCATGGCATTGTGTGGCTCCGTCCGCACCAGAACGCCCGCCGCTTTCGCCCGCCTCGACGACCTTTTTCGTCGCCGCTTCGGCCCTGCCCCGGACCTCCCTGGCTAGTCCAGTCTGCTGCGCCACGGTGTGCCTATCTTTGAGTTAAATATGGATCACATTAGTTATGCCTTACATGCTTTGTATGCTGATGCTTCTAGTGTGTTCGGATCTTATTATCCTGTGTTCTCTAGCTTAGGTGTGGCACCTTTGTGTAGTATAGAATCCCCTTCTACGTCTGGTGTAGGATTGTCTGGTTTGTCTAGCCTAGGCTATGCACCTACTCCTCCTTCGTCCTCTGCTACTGCTTCGCCGTCCTTCACACTCGACCCCTGTGCGTCTGCCTACTTCTTCCACGACTGCTCCACGCTTACGCCGCTTGCTGCCCCTGCTGCTATCGCTCTTGGAGACCCCTCTGCTAGTCCTGTCCTCGCTCGCAGCTACACCTCCCTTCCCTGTCCAGCGGTCCCCTCGGGTTCTCTTACAGGCCTCCACGTCCCGTCGTTCTCCAAAAATGTAGTCGGTGTTGGCTGTCTTTAGGACCTCGACATCACCACTATGTTCCCTGGTCACGAGCGGTACATTGACTGTACCGAGGTCGCCTCAGGCTCCCCCCTTGCGACGTTCCCCAGGGACCTGGTGTCTAGCCTGTTTACCCTGGACACTGCTTCCCCCCCGGTTGGTGTGTCCTCCCAGGTCGCTGCGGCTTGCTCGTGTCGGTCGCTCACTCACCCGTCACTTCTGTGGCACCACCGCCTAGGTCACTCTGCGCTCCCGCGTCAAAGTCACATGTCCCTGCACGGTCTTGTCTTGCTCCGTCTGGTGTGTTTCACGTCACTCCCCTCCCGTCGACTGTCCCCGTTGAGGAGTCTGCTGACTCTAGAGGCCCAGCTGTGCAGTCTTCGCCGCATGCCTCTCCCTCAGTGTCTCCTCCTCCGCTATCGCAGTCGCCGCCACCGCAGCTGTCCTCGTAGCCACCGCAGCTGCAGCTGCCGCTCGTGGACTCTGGCATTGCTGGCGTTGAGGAAGGTGCTAGTCCTGGGGTTCCTGTCATGGCTTGTCCCGCCGGGCCTGGGGGTGGCACCGGTGTTGGAGAGAGTTCTGCCTCTTGGGGTGCTCGTTCAGGGGGTGCTGACATGGAGTGTTTTGGTGGTAGCCGTGGTGCCGCTGGCGGTCCAGGTGTCGGCGTCGAGCAGCAGCAGTAGCAGTCGCCGCCGGTGTCTGCCCTTTGCCTGCTCGGCCTTCCCTCCCCTGACCACTCACTTGCGCCTCCCCCGCCCCTCCTCCTCTTCTTGTCTACGACCCTGTGTTCCCTCCACCGGACTCCTCCTCCGCTTGTCTGCCCCCCCGTTCCCCTCTTAAGTCTCTCCCTCTGTCTCCTGACCGGACAACTCCCTCTCACGTCTGGTCTCATCATCCCTCTCATGCTCGTCCTGTATCTCCTGTCTCGCGCTCTCACACTATGTTGCTCCGTTCCCACGCGTCTCATCCTCCCCTCCTCCCATCACCTCCTCCATCATCGCTTGTTGTTGCACCTCCCTCACTGTCCGCCTACCTTCATGCCACTCGTCCCCTTGTTCCTCGGGTCCTTGCCTCTCTCGTTACCGACCCGTCTCTTCCTGTCTCGAGTCTTGACGCTTTTGTCGCTGCTATCGCTGACTTCGCCTCTACCCACTGCCTTGACTACGCCACCGCTCTAGTCTCTGACCCTGTCCGTCCTCCGTCCGTCGGGGGTGCTCCTGCCCTTGGCAGTGACGTCCTAGAGGACAGGCAGTACAAGCTTGCTTTCCTGTCTGAGGCCGCTCCCCATCTCCGTTCCATGCTCCTAGTCGCTGAGGGTGACCCAGACGCCTTTGACATCCCCAACCCTCGCATTTACGCTAAGGTGACCTCGGGACCCTGAGCCTCTCAGTGGATAGCTTCCATGGAGCAGGAGATGGCATCTTGGAGATCCACCAGCACTTACGTCGACACAGTTCCCCCGCCTGGGGTGAACGTAGTCGATGGTCGGTGGCTCTTCAAGGTGAAGCGCCCCCCTGGAGAGCCGCCTGTCTTCAAGGCGTGCTACGTGGCTAGAGGCTTCACTCAGTGCGAGGGGGTGGACTTCTTCAAAACCTTCGCCCCAACCCTGAAGATGACTACTCTTCGGGCGTCGCTATACGTAGCAGCACAACGTGACTATGAGCTCCACTCCCTTGACTTCTCTACTGCGTTTCTTCAGGGCAGCCTACACAAACAGGTCTACCTGCGCCGTCCACAGGACTTCACTGGTACCTTCCCTCTTGAGACCCACTGGCTTCTTCGGCGGTCGGTCTACGGCTTGCGCCAGGCTCCCCGCGAGTGGCACGATACACTGCGTGCCACGCTAGCTGACCCGCAGTTCTTTCTGTCCTCTGCAGACCCCTCGCTCTTCGTTCGTGATCGCCAGAATCCATTCTACATCCTAGTCTACGTAGACGACTTGGTCTCTGTTCTACAGACAGAGATGCACTGGCCTCTGTGAAGGCCGAGTTGCTGAGGAGACACACCTGCACTAACCTAGAAGAGTTGCGTCGCTACCTTGGCCTGCAGATCTCCAGGGACAGAGCAGCGCTCACCATCACTCTCACACAGTCACACTTGGTGCGCCAGGTCCTTCAGAGGTTCGGCCTTCAGTTCTCCTCTGCACTTCCCACACATCTACATGTAGACCACAGGCTCTCTGCTCCTGTTTCAGAGGAGTAAGTAGAGCCCAGTGGCCCTTGCACAGAGCTGGTGGGTTGCCTCATGTACCTGATGACTTGCACTCGTCCAGATCTCGCATACCCTCTCAGCATCCTGGCTCGTTTTGTGACCACTGGCAGACACCGACCACAGCACTGGTCGGCTGCTAAGAGGGTTTTGGGCTATCTAGCAAGTACATCGGGCATGGGGCTAGTGCTTGGAAGACGCAGGCCAGTGGTCCTTACTGGGCACACAGATGCTTCTTGGGTAGACGACGCTAAGACCCTCAGGTCATCTCAGGGCTACTATTTTAGCCTTGGTTCGGGTGCCATCTCGTGGAGGTCCACTTGCTCCTCGTCTGTTGCTCAGTCTAGCTATAAAGCTGAGATGTACGCTGGTGCCATGGCGGCACAGGAGCTCCGATGGCTGACTTTCTTGCTCACAGACTTAGGTGAGCGGCCTAGCTCTGCCCGATCCTGTACGCTGACAACAGGGCCATGATTCTCCTGTGTCAGAAGCCTTGACTTGAGGGCAGAGCAAAGCATATCCAGCTGCGGTGCGAGGGCTACAGCAGCGTCACCTAGCCCGTGTAGTTCACTTAGCCTCCGGTGCTAACACAGCTGATATCTTTACGAAGGCGCTTGCGCCTAAAGATCATCAGCGGCACTGTGTACAGCTTGGTCTTGTTCCTGTAGCTACTCACTTGCTAGGTCCTTGATCGTATACTCCTCTCTATATATACCTTTCTGATTGGCCTTGCGGCTTTGCCTCCAGTGGTTGGACTAGTAGTACCACCCTGGTTTGCTTTTGTCTTGTTTGTACTCTTTCTGACTGGTCTTCGGACCCCTGCCTCAGTGGTTGGACTAGTAGTGCCACACGGAGCCGTGTGCTTCTTGTTCAGCACTACCCCTTATCTAGCCTAGGGGGTGTGTCAACTTATTCATACATTTGCATGTAGAAGTTATAGGTTAGAATAGGTGTGTGCTTCTAGTGAGTACAACCCAACTCCTACAGCGACGGAACAATTTGTCTGCAAAATGGCACTGTTGAGCAAGTTCGTGATGTTTTTGCAAGTATAAATGGATAGATATCAATCTGGAACCTATGGACATTATGCAAAAACAATTGATGCACCTCCAAATATGTCAAACGCTAGAGATATCGATTTCCTAATAGCGAGTACAAGCTTTAAGGCTTGATGGTCGATGTGGACAAATACTACCCGAGCAGAGACTAGATCTGTTTCCGCCGAGCATTTTTTGCACGAGCTAGCAAAGTCGCTTAGACTTTTGCTAATGCTTGCCCCTTACCCCGTGAGCCTCCAGTAGGCACGCGGCCGCTTGCTTCATGTCACAGATAGAGGATCAAGAGACTCTGTCGCCAGGGTCTGAGTTTCCGACATATCGCACGTACGCTAGGAATAGGGAGAAGAATCATCCAAAAAAATGCTATGAAGGCTAGTCACAGCAGTAGTCATCTAGCAGCTAGGCCAACAGTCCCCTCTTCAGGTCGACATCGATTGCTCTCAGCATGACACGTGCGCACCTTCGAGCACATCATCATGTTAGGTGTCGCATTGACGGGCATCACGGCTATGTATCCACTGGAATCGTATACCGATGTTAAGGTCCACCCTCGTACTGCACGAAATGCTCTCAAGCTGCCTGAGTTAGTTGCCGTGCAGACACTGCGCAAGTCTCAACTATCAGCACGCAACGGCCGCGACCGTCAGTATTTTGCTAGAGCCCATTTGGACTGGAATCTGGACGACTTAAAGCGGGTGATCAGGTCGGACGCGATACAGATCGCTCGATATTGCTCGGAAAGCCGCACCCACGCATGGATTCGCGAAAGCACTGCTCTCCAAGGGCATTAGGTGAAGTTGAATATGAAGCATGAGGGTGGGTAAGTCATGGTTTGAGTATGTGTGACGTATGATGGGTCTGGTTACATGTGCAAGATTGATGGCCACACGGGTGGCCAACTCTATCGCATCATATTGCAAAACGAGGTGGCTCAAGCTCTTGATTTCTATTATTTAACCATCTCTGGCATGACTTTCCAGTACATTGTTCGACCCCAAACCCAAGTGCAGGATCGTTCAAGAGTGGCTAGCAGAGCAAGATTTCGCCGTCCTGCAATGGCCCTCTTCCCCCCCCGACCCCAATCCCATCGAGCAGCTCGCCAAGCATGAGCAACCCCTCACAGGCATGCTGCAAACTTGGGAGTAGGTGCACGAGACCTGGGATAGCATTGGGGCTGGCGTGTGTGAAGCTTTGTTATACAGTATGCCTAGGAGGATCACAGCAAGAACTAGGGCCAAGGGGAGATGGACACGGTATTGATATTGATAATTTCAACTGTGGCTTATCCTGGGAACATTCTGTCCGAGTGTACCTCTTCTGATCTTGGTTGTTCTATGTTCTATTATGGTGTGTTTTTTGGACAACATGTTATTTGTCACACAAGCCTATAACAGTAGCAATTAGAACCTTAAACCAGAAAATGAAAAACCTGCTCAGTTTCTCATGGGCTCTGATTTTGTCCACTTCATGACCAACATGTGGACAGAAAGTTCCGTCGCTGTATATCTCCCTTGTCCAACCTCTTTGTTAGTCATTGTATTATTTCGACAGTAACCCCTGCCTATTTTGGTTAGATTTCCCGCTCGTGGCAGCCCAACAACCAAATGATTGTAATAATTGCAGGGGGCGAGTTTTTTTTTTTTTTTTTTTTTTTTTTTTTTTTTTTTTTTTTTCGCGCCAGCTTGGCGCTGCACATTTTGTCCACACTCCAACCATCGTTACTGTACATTTCGCCCTCTCTCCAACCATCGGTACTGTACATTAGTTGGAGTGAGGGCGAAATGTACTGTACCGATGGTTGGAGCGAGGGCGAAATGTACAGTACCAAGCACTGGAGTGAGGGCGAAATGTAAATTGCCAAGCATTGGAGCGAGGGCGAAATGTACAGTACCTAGCATTAAAGTGGGGGTGAAATGTACAGTGCCAAGAGTTGGGGCGAGGGCGAAATGTACAGTCTCGAGGGTTGGAGTGTAGGCGAAATGTGCAGCGCCAGGCTGGCGTGAAAAAAAACTCTCCCCCCGGAATTATTACAGTCGTTTGGTTGTTGGGCTGCCGCGAGCGGGAAATCTGCCCAAAATGGGCAGGGGTTATGTCTACTAACCATTCGTAGAAATGTTTACCATCAATCACTGACTAACCGTGGAACCCGACTGACTAGCCGTGTAACGAACTCACAAATTATCATCGTTATAGCGTTCCACTGACCGTACGTAATAGCGGGGACCCTAATATTGAGCGTGGATATACTTTCCCCTCCCAATATGGCACAATCTAGTTCATTGCGGTATTCTAACATGGTATCACGTGTTAAATTATATATTTGATAGATATATAATGGTAGGCTTGGTAGGTGTGACTGGATTCTACTGTAGAGGGTACAACCCCCCCTTCTTGTATCCCTCTCTCTTCTATTCCAACCCTTTTTTCTCTCGATATTTTCTCCTTCCTAAACCACGTGCCATTCCATGGCTTCTCTTCCTAGCTAGCTAGCTTTGACATGGTTTCAGACCAGGTTGCTCTTCCGGGGCTTGCTTATCACGCTTCCGCCGCGCACTCCTCTTCCTTTCTCTCTCTCTCTTTCTCTCTCTCTCTCTCTCTCTCTCTCTCTCTCTCTCTCTCTCTCTCTCTCTCTCTCTCTATCTCTCTCTCTCTCTCTCCCCCTCTCTCTCTCTCTCTCTCTCTCTCTCTCTCTCTCTCTCTCTCTCTCTCTCTCTCTCTCTCTCTCTCTCTCTCTCTCTCTCTCTCTCTCTCTCTCTCTCTCTCTCTCTCTCTCTCTCTCTCTCTCTCTCTCTCTCTCCCTCGCTACCATGGCGGCCGCGTTGTGCTGCTGTGGCGGCGTCGTCTTGCCGCCGGCTGCGTCGTGCTGCCGCGGCCATCTCGACGCGCTGCCGTGGCGTCGATGTCAAGTCATGAAAGCGTCGTCGTCATCAAGCCATGGCGGCGTGATGACGCCGTCGTGCTGCCGTGGCGATGTGCTGCCAGCGCGCGTGCTGCCAGCACCCCGTCTTAGCGCTGGCCAGCGCGCTCGCATGCAGCCACCGCGCCACATGGGGCGGCACGCTCCCTGGCTCCGCTGCTGATGCCCCGCCCCCCTTCCCCTGCGTCCCCTCTTCCTCGCCGCAGACGACGGCTGACTCGCGCCGGCCGTCCCACTGTCGCGGAGCCTGGCCACGCCGCTGAGTGCTGCGAGCTCCGCCACCGCCGGCAGTTGTCGTCGAAGCCGACGCCGCAGCAGCTGGTGCTGCTGGCCACGCCGCCGCATGTCGCCGCCGCCGCCGCTGTCGACACTGCCACCGCCGCCGCCATTGCAGCCACTGCCCTCGCTGTTGACGTCGCCCCGCCTCACGCGCCATATGGTTGACCATGCTGGAGTAGTCGTCGCTGCTGCTGAGTATGGGGTGCTAGGGTGTGTGTGGCTTAGTGTGCTGTGTGTGTGGTGGGCTTTCAGCAACCAAGCCTAGGGGGTGTATTAAATTATATATTTGATGGATGTGTAATGGTAAGCTTGGTAGGTCTTATTGGATTCTACTGTAGAGGGTACAACCCCCTCTTCTTGTATCCCTCTCTCTTCTATTCCAACCCTATTTTCTCTCGATATTTTCTCCATCCTAAATCTCGTTCCATTCCATGGCTTCTCTTCCTAGCTAGCTAGCTTTGACATCACGCTCGGTTAGGTCCCCTTCCCCGCCTACGCTTCCGCCCCTAGCCCTAGCCCTACCCTTAGACCGCGCCCTAGCCCTCGCCCCGTTACGCCGCGCTGGCCCCGTCCTGTCCCGTCTGGTATGTCTTACGTCACTCCCCTCCCCTCGGTTGTCCCGGTCGAGGAGGCCCCGCAGCGCCATTCTCGCTGCCTGTCTCCACCCCGTTGTCTCCTCCTCCACCATAGCAGTAGCTGCCGCCGCAGTAGCTGCCGCCGCAGCAGCAGCTGCCGCAAGGGTCCGCGAGCTCTGGGGGTGCAGGCGTTGAGGAGGGTGCTAGTCTTGGGGTTACTCCCTCCCCCCCTTGGCGCTACCCTCTACTTCCTTGCCACGCGCCTTCTTGGCCATCTAGCCACTGCTCGCGACCACTTCCTCGCCCTCGACCCTGCTGACCTCACCCTTACTGACTTGGTCACTACCCTAACCGCAATAGACACCCGCTAACGCACTATCGCTCAGTCGAGCGATACTGCGGCGGTCCCCATCTTCCAGGGTTGTGCTCCCTCCCATTGCACTTACTCTGATGCCTTTGCCAGTGTTGCTGAGATGGCCCCTGCCGCTGAGATCGCTGCGGCGGCCTCAGCGCAATCTCGTCAGGGCAGGGGATGCCGGGCACGGGGGGGTCGTGGTGGCGGGAGGGGTGGCGGAGGTGGTGAAGGTGGTGGAGGGGATGGTGGCGCAAACGAGGGGACCAGGGCTGGTGCCCCGGAGCAGCAGCAGCCTCAGCAGCAGCACCAACAGTCACAGCAGCACCAGCAGTCGCCGTGGGACCCCCACCGCCGTAGTGGACTGGCAGCGCTGGTGGTGATGGGGGGCGCAGCTCGGTGCTGGGTGGCGGCTCCAGTGTAGTCACCTGCCAGTACAAGCTTTAGTCAGGCCCCTGCCACAGCACCGTCTGTGACCGCCCCGGACACATTGCCGTGCGCTGCTACCGCCGCATCGACGGCCTCTTCCATCTCTACTTCGGCCCCACGGCGGACCCCCCCGAGTGGTACTGCCTGGTGCATTGTTGTGTGAATGTCTTTGAGATATACATGGATCAGATTAGGTCTGATTTGTATGCCATGTATGCTTATGACTCTAGTGAGACTGGACCCTATTACTCGGTGTTGCATAGCGTAGGTTTGTCTTCCGTGTGTAGCCTAGGTTCTGCTGCTGCGTCAGGCATAGGACCTCCTGGCTTGTTTAGTCTAGGCTGCACACTAGCCCTCCGCTGGCGGACGCTATTGCTTCATTCTCCTTCACGCTAGAATCTGGAGTGTGTGCATGCTTCTTCGCGACCACACTACGCTCACGTCGCTTGCCACCCCTGCCGCTGGCGCTCTTGCTGACACCTCCTCAGGTCTGGTAGTTGCCCGTAGCTCCACCACCCTTCCCTGTCCAGTGGTCCCCTCGGGTTCTCTTACAGGCCTACACATTCCCTCGTTCTCTAGGAATTTAGTTGGTGTTGGCTGTCTTCAAAACCTTGGCGTCACCACTATGTTCCCCGGACACGAGCAGTACGCGGTCTGTACCGAGGCTGCCACTAGTGCTCCTCTGACCACGTTCCCCCGTAACTCAGTGTCTGGCCTGTTTATGCTTGACACTGCGACCCCCTCGGTGAGGGCGTCCCCCCAGGTGCCTGCGTTGACCTAGGTCGCTGCGACTTGCAAGTGCCGGTCGCTCACTCACCCGTCGCTGCTGTGGCCTTACCGCCTGGGTCATCCCGCACTCTCACGTCTGCGGCACATGTCCTATCACGGACTTGTCTTTGGTCTCCCTGCGTCGCTCCCTGCCCTTCCTCCCTCGCCTATGATGCCGGGAATGCCTTGCGTCGAGGGCCAATCACGTTGTCCTCCCTTCCTTCCGTCGTTGCCTCCGTCGTCACTTGTTGTCGCTCCACCTCCTCTCTCCGACTAGGTTCGTGTTGCTACTCCTGTAGTTCTTCGTGTCCTGGCCTCCCTCGTTACCAACCCGTCTGTTCCTGACTCGAGTCTTGACGCTCTTGTCGCTGCCGTCACATACTTTGCATCTACCCGCTGCCTTGACTACGCCACCACTCTGGTCTCTGACCCTTCCCGTCCTCCGTCCGTCAATGGTGCTCCCGCCCTCGGCAGTGACGTCCTGGAGGACCGGCAGTATGAGCTCGCTTTCCTATCCGAGGCTGCTCCTCATCTCTGCTCCATGCTGCTAGTCCCTGAGGGTGATCCAGATGCCTTTGACACCCCGACCCCTCGCACCTACACTGAGGCGACCTCGAGACCCTGGGCCTGTCAGTGGATAGTTGCCATGGACGCGGACATGGCATCTTGGAGATCCACCGGCACCTACGTGGACGCAATTCCACCACCTCGGGTAAACGTAGTGAAGAGTTGCCGGTGGCTTTTCAAGGTGAAGCGCCCTCCTAGAGAGCCAGCGGTGTTTAAGGCACGCTATGTTGCTAGAGGCTTCAGTCAGCATGAGGGTGTTGACATCTTTCAGACCTTCGCTCCAACCGCAAAGATGACTACTCTTCGGACGCTGCTACATGTAGCAGCACAGCGCGACTACGAGCTGCACTCCCTCGACTTCTCTACTGCGTCTCCATGGTAGTTTGCATGAGCAAGTCTACTTGCGCCGTCCACCGGGTTTCACCGGCACCTTCGCCCCTCGGAACGACTAGCTCATCGGACGTCCGGTTTACGACTTGCGGCAGGCGCCCCGTAAGTGACACGACACGCCGCATGCTACGTTAGCTAACTCACATTTCTTCCCATCGTCTACAGACCCTTCACTCTTCATCCATTCAGGACAAAACCCATTCTACATCCTTGTCTACGTAGACGACCTGGTATTTGCTACTGTAGACAGAGACGCTTTGGCCTCGGTGAAGGCTAAGCTGCTGAGGAGACACACGTGCACTGACCTAGGAGAGCTGCGCCGCTACCTTGGGCTGTAGATCTCCAGGGACGAAGTATCGCGCACCATCTTTCTCACATAGTCACAACTTGGTGCGCCAAGTCCTTCAGAGGTTCAGTCTCCAATTCTCCTCGACGCATCCCACGCCCCTGCTAGTAGATTACATGCTCTCGGCTCCAGTCCATGAGAAGTCGGTGGAGCCTAGTGGTCCGTATGCAGAGCTGGTGGGTTGCCTCATGTACCCGATGACTTGCACTCATCCAGATCTCCCATACCCTCTCAACATCCTGACTCGCTTTGTGGCGACAGGCAGACACCGACCATAGCACTGGTTGGCAGCTAAGAGGGTGCGTTATCTAGCAAGTACATCGGGCATGGGACTAGTGCTAGGAGGACGCAGGCCAGTGGTTCTGACAAGGCACACATACTCCTTGTGGGCCGACGACTCTGAGATGCCCAGGTCCTCTCACGGCAACTGCTTTAGCCTTGGTGCATGCGTTATCTCTTGGAGGTCCACCCGCTCGTCGTCCGTTGCATAGTCTAGCTGCGTGGCTGAGATCTTCGCTGGTGCCATGGCGGCACAGGAGCTCCGCTGGCTGACGTTCCTCCTCACAGACATAGGTGAGTGGCCTAGCTCTGCCTTGGTCATGTATGTTGTCAACAGAGCCATGTGTTAAGATAGGAACCTAGCTAGGAAGGTAGGCGGCCATGAAATGGCGTGAGATTTTAGGAGCTAGGAGAGGCGAGAAGTTGACGAGAGAAAAGAGGGCAACTAGAAGGGAGAGAGGCATACAAGGAGGGGGGTTGTACCCTCTACAATAAAGTTCAATAACCTACCAAGCCTACCAATTATATAACTCAATATATAATTTAACACACCCCCTAGGCTTGGTAGCCGCAAGCCCACACACACCCACACCCCCTAACCTAGCACTCCCATTCCCAGCAGCAGCTGAGACGACACTGGAATTGGGCAACTCCCACGGCCCGTGAGATGGCAATGGCGGCAGCGACGGCAATGACGATAGCGGGGGTGGCGGTGGAGTGCGGCGGCAACAGGCCAGCGGCAACAGCGGCGGCGACGGCGGCTTGGCCAATCTCCTCGGCGATGGGGAAGGCCCTCACGAGGCAGGCAGAAGTTGTGGCAAGGAGGAGGGGACGCAGGGGAAAGAAGGGGGGGGGGGGGCGCGCAGTTCAGCATCACGTCCATGACTGGCGTAAAGGCGTCACGGCTAACGCCTGGGGCAGGGCACTGGCCGCAGCCATCCGTGCGCTGGCGCGGCAAAGCCGCCACAGCAGCAGGACGGCACGGCAGTACGGCGGCCCAGCGGCACAGCGATGACACGACGTCACGGCGTCGGTGAGGCACGGCGGCATGGTCCAGCGACTCAGCGACACAGAGTGACGGGGCCGGCGCGGCATGACAGGGGTGGCCCAGAGTGACGTGGCCGGCGCGGAGGGACTGGCCAGCGGAGGGTGACGGGGCCGGCGCGGCGTGACGGGGCTAGCATAGAGTGACGGGGCCGACGTAGTGTGATGGGGCCGGCGCGGTGTGACGGGGCCAGCACGGAGTCACGAGGCCAGCGCGGCATGGCGAGGCCAGCGCGGCGTGACGGGGCTAGCGCGGCGTGACGGGGCCAGCGCGGCATGACGGGGTAGGCGCGGCGTGACGGGGCCAGCGCGGCATGACGGGGCCAGCGCGGCATGACGGGGGGGAGTACACTGCGGAAGCGTGAAGAGAAGGCCCGAGCGAAAGTGGCCTGCTCTGAAACCATGTTAAGATAGGAACCTAGATAGGAAGGTAGGCGGCCATGAAATGGCGTGAGATTTTAGGAGCTAGGAGAGGCGAGAAGTTGACGAGAGAAAACAGGGCAACTAGAAGAGAGAGAGAGAGGCATACAAGGAGGGGGGTTGCACCCTCTACAGTAAAGTTCAATAACCTACCAAGCCTACCAATTATATAACTCAATATGTAATTTAACACCATGAGCCTCCTGTATCAGCAACCTTGACTAGAGGGTAGAGTGAAGCACATCCAGTTGCAGCATTTCCTCCAGCGCGAGCTGTTGCAGCGTCGCCAATGTTAGAAAGAGAGAATGAATCGACTAGTGTCAGAAACCTAGAACATGTACCTGTTGGGGCTGTACTCACTAGAAGCACACACTTAGACTAGCCTATAACTTCTACATACAACATACACTGACGGAACAATCTGTCCACATGTTGGCCATTAACTGGACAAAATCAGAGCCCATGAGAAAATGATCAGGTTGTCTATTTCCTGGTTTTAAGGTTCTAGTTGCCACTGTTGTAGGCACACAAAATGGCACTGTTTAGCAAGTTCGTGATGTTCACGGTTCTAGTGCCATATTGTGGACAGGCTAGAGAAGGGGTGGTGCTGAGCAAGAAGCACACATCTCAGGGTGGCACTACTAGTCCAACCACTGAGGTAGGTATCCTGAGACCAGTCAGCAAGGAGAGTACAAGCAAGACTAAAGCAAGCCAGGGCGGCACTACTAGTCCAGCCATTGGAGGTAAGGCCACAAGGCCAGTCAGACACGTATATATAATAGAGAGTACACAATCAGGGTCCTAACAGGTGAGTAGCTACAGGAACAAGACCAAGCTGTACACAGTGCCGCTGATTATCTTTAGGCGCAAGTGCTTTAGTAAAGATACCAGCTGTGTTGGCACCTGAGGCTAAGTGAACTACGCGGGCCTGGCGACGATGCTGTAGCTCGCGTAGGAGAAAGTACCGCAGCTGGATATGCTTCACTCTGCCCTCAAGCCGAGGCTCCTGACACAGGAGAATCATGGCCCTGTTGTCAGCGTACAAGACAGGGGCAGAGCTAGGCCACTCACCTAAGTCAATGAGCAAGAAGGTCAGCCAGCGGAACTCCTGTGCCGCCATGGCACCGGCGTGGATCTCAGCCTCACAGCTGGATTGAGCAACAGATGACGAGCGAGTGGATGTCCAAGAGATAGCATCCGAACCAAGGCTAAAACAGTAGCCCTGCGACGACCTGAGAGTCTCAGAGTCGTCTACCCAAGAAGCGTCTGTGTGCCCAGTGAGGACCACCGGCCTGCGTCCTCCAAGCACTAACCCCATGCTTGATGTACTTGCTAGATATCGCAAAACCCTCTTAGCGGTCGACCAGTGATGTGGTCGGTGTCTGCCTGTGGCCACAAAGCGAGCCAGGATGCTGAGAGGGTATGCGGGATCTGGGCGAGTGCAAGTCATCAGGTACATGAGGCAACCCCCCAGCTCTGTGTAGGAGCCGCTGGGCTCTACTGGCTCCTCAGGAATGGGAGCGGAGAGCCCATGGTCTATAGGTAGAGGTGTGAGCTGTGCGGAGGAGAACTGAAGACCAAAACTCTGAAGGACCTGACGCACCAAGTGTGAGTCTGTCAGAGTGATGGTGCGTGCTGCTCTGTCCCTAGAGATCTGTAGGCCAAGATAACGACGCAGCTCTCCAAGGTCAGTGCAGGTCGACCTTCACGGAGGCCAGTGCGTCCCTGTCAGCAGTAGCAAACACCAGGTCGTCTACGTAGACAAGGATGTAGAACAGAGTCTGGCCGGAACGCACAAACAGCGAGGGGTGAGCAGAGGACGGAAAGAACTGCAGGTCTGCTAGCGTGGCACGCAGCGTGTCGTGCCACTCGTGGGGAGACTGGCGCAGGCCGTAGACCGGGCGCCTGAGAAGCCACTGGGTCCCAGGGGGGAAGGTACCAGTGAAGCCCTGTGGTCGGCGAAGGTAGACCTGCTCGTGTAGGCTGCCCTGAAGAAAGGCAGTAGAGAAGTCGAGGGAGTGAAGCTCGTAGTCGCGCTGTGCTGCTACGTGTAGCAGCGCCTGAAGAGTGGTCATCTTTGGGGTCGGGGCGAAGGTCTCGAAGAATTCAACCCCCTTGCGTTGGCTGAAGCCTCTGGCCACGTAGCGCGCCTTGAAGACAGGTGGCTCTCCAGGGGGGCGCTTCACCATGAAGAGCCACCGACCATCGACTACGTTCACCCCAGGCGGGGGAGCTGCGTCGACGTAAGTGCTAGTGGACCTCCAAGATGCCATCTCCTGCTCCATGGCAGCTATCCACTGAGAGGCCCAAGGTCCTGAGGTGGCCTCAGCGTAAGTGCAAGGGATCGGGATGTCGAAGGCGTCTGGGTCACCCTCTAGGACTAGGAGCATGGAGCAGAGATGGGGAGCGGCCTCGGAAAGGATAGCAAGCTCGTACTGCCGGTCCACTAGAACATCACTGCCAAGGGCAGGTGCACCCCCAACGGACGGGGGATGGGCAGGGTCAGAGACCAGAGCGGTAGCGTAGTCAAGGCGACGGGTAGAGGCGAAGTCATCGACAGCCGCGACAAGCGAGTCAAGGCACGAGACAGGAACAGACGGGTCTATAACAAGAGAGGCAAGAACCCGAGGGACAAGGGGACGAGCGGCACGGAGGTAGTCAGACAGCAGGGGAGGTGCAACAACAAGCGACGAGGGAGGAGGCGACGGGAGAAGGGGAGGATGAGACGAGTGGGAATGGAGCAACATAGGGTGGGAGCGCAGGATAGGAGAGACGGGACGAGCACGGGAGGGACGGCAAGACCACACGTGGGACGGAGGTGTAGGGTCAGGAGACAGCGGAGGGGACACAAAGGGGGAACGAGGAGGAAGACGAACCGGAGACAAGTCCGGCGATGGGAACACAGGGCCGGAGACAGGAAGGTGAGAAGGTGGTGGGGGAGACACCGGCGAGCGGTCGGGGGAGGGAAGGCCGATTAGGCGAAGAGCGGAGACCGGCGGCGACGGTTGCGGCGGCTGCTGCCGTGGCTGGTGCTCGACCCGCGGACCGGCAGGGGCACGACGGCCGCTGGGAGAACACTCAACAGCAGCACCCTTAGAACCAACACCCTCAGATCGAGAACCCCCTCCAGCACCGGCGGCGCCCCCAGGCCCGCCGGGACAGACCACGCCAGGGGCCGCAGGACGAACACCCTGCTCAACGCCAACACCCCCAGAGGCCAAGAGCGGCAGCGGTGGCAGCGGCGGCGACGGCGGCGACGGCGACGGCGGCGGCTGCGACAGC
Organism: Closterium sp. NIES-67; assembly: GCA_027943415.1. Lineage (NCBI taxonomy): Eukaryota > Viridiplantae > Streptophyta > Zygnematophyceae > Desmidiales > Closteriaceae > Closterium > Closterium sp. NIES-67. The sequence goes on from BQMB01002414.1 coordinate 431,395, forward strand.
GGAGGCGGAGACACCGGGGAAGTGGGACACGGCAAGGAAAGGCTGGGGGGACCACCAGAGTCAGCAGACTCCTCAACGGGGACAACCGACGGGAGGGGAGTGACATGGGAGACACCAGACGGGGCAAGATGAGGCGGGAGGGGAGTAGGGGCTACCGGGAGAGAGGGAGCCAGGAACAAGGGGGGGGGGAACCGGGAGACCTCGGGGAGGGAAGCGACGGTAGAAGCAGACAGATTCGTCAAAGGTGACGTCACGAGAGTGAAGGAAGCGGTGAGACTGCGGGTGGTAGAACAGTTAGTCAGACAAGTCCAGGGGGAAACCGAGGAAGACACAGGGGACAGTGCGGGCAGTGAGCTTGTCCGTGCCAAACGTGAGCAAGGCAACCCCAGACGTGGAACGCAGACGCGTCACCGGGGGACCCGGTCCAAAGGAGGGTCGGCGAAACCCGCGGCCACTGGGAGCGTGGCCACAGGTTAAGCTGGTGAGCAGCGTAGCGGACAGCGAATGGCCATAGAAAATGGGGGGCATCGGCATGAATCATGGAGGTACGGGCAACCTCCATGACCAAGCCGATGCGGCGCTCAGCAACCCCATTCTGCTATGGCGAGTCCAGCAAGGTGTACGACTGGGTGATGCCCTCCGCACGACAGAACTTTCCAAGCCGACCAGAGGCGAACTCGCTGACATGGTCAGAGTGGAGAGACAACACGGGGAGACCGCGGTGAAGACGCGCAGCCACAACCCACGGGAGAAGAACGTCGGGCACGTTGGCCTTCCGCTCCAGGGGAAACGCCGTGGTGTAGCGCATGTAGTCGTCGACGAGCACAAGAAAGTAGCGCTCACCGCGCGGTCCGGGGACGGGGGCTGGGCCCCAAATGTCCAGGTGCAAGGTCTAAAGGGGAGCAGTAGCAGGGCGAAGCGAGGAGGAGTGAGGGGCACGACGGAGCTGGCCCTCGATGCAAGGCATGCACGGTGGCACAGTCGAGGGGGGAAGTGCGGGGAGCGACTCGGGGAGGCCTAAGACAAGTCCGTGCTGAGACATGTAACGCAGGCGCGGGAGAGCAGGGTGACCTAAGCGGTGGTGCCACAGAAGGGATAGGTGTGTGAGGGACCGACACGAGCAAGCTGCAGCGACCTGGGAGGACGCACCAACTGGGGGGGAAGCGGTGTCGAGGGTAAACAGACTGGACACCGGGTCCCGGGGGAACGTCGCAAGGGGGGAACCTGAGACTGCCTCGGTACAGACAGCGAACCGCTCGTGCCCAGGGAACGTAGTGGTGACGCCGAGGTCCTGAAGACGACCGACACCAACAAGGTTCCTGGAGAACGAGGGAACGTGGAGGCTTGTAAGAGAGCCTGAGGGAACGGTTGGACAGGGAAGGGAAGTGGAGCTGCGAGCGACGACAGGACCCGCGGAGGGGTCAGCGAGAGCGACAACAGCAGGCGCAGCAAGCGGCGTGAGCATGGAGCGGTCGCGGAAGAAACAGGCAGAAGCACCGGAGTCGAGAGTGAAGGACAGCGAGGCAGTAGCGGAGGCCGGGAACGGAGCCGGTGCAGAAACTAGGCTAGGCAAACTAGGCAGTCCTACGCCTGACGTAGCAAGGGAGGCTAAGCTACACAAGGGTGCTACGCCTAAACTAGAGTACAGAGGGTAATAATTTCCAGCAACACTAGAAGCGTCAGCTTACAAGGCATGCAAAGCAACACCTATTTGATCCATATCTAAATCAAAGATCGGCACGCCCTGGCGAAGCAGGCTGTGCCAGTCGGGGAGGTCTGGGGCCGGGCCAAAGCGACGATGAAAGAGATCGTCGAAGCGGCGGAAACAGCGGACGGTTGGGTGCGCGCGGCGGCACAGAGTGCCGCGGAGAGGCCCGGTCTGAAGCTGGTACTGGCAAGTCAACCGCATGGCCCTCAGCGTCCAGGCGAAGTACGAAGTCAGCCATCGTGCAGGGTCAGCGACACAGGGACACAGCGGCACAGCTCCACACGATACAGCGGCATAGGAACACAGCAGCACAGCTCCAGTGGGACGTCCGCAGGACGCTCCAGCGCTGGCAAGCAGAAGACACGAGGCCAGAGACCCGAGGAACCGTGCTGAGCAGAAGACACGAAGCCGCAGGAGCCGGGCAGGCACTGGGAGCTGCGGGCCGCACGAGCCGGGCACGCGTATAGGGGCCGGGCAGGCGCTGGGTGGGGCCGGGCGGGCGGTGTGGGACGGGCGGGCGCAACAAGCCAGGCGGGCGCTAGCCGGGGCCGGGCGGGCGCTGTGGAGGGGCTGGGCGGGCGGTAGAGGGGGCCGGGCGGACGCTAGGAGGGGCCGGCTAGGAGCGGGCGCGAACGGCCAGGGGGCCGGCTAGGAGCGGGCGCGACGGCCAGGGGGCCGGCTAGGAGCGGGCGCGAACGGCCAGAGGGCCGGCTAGGGGCGGACGCAACGGCCAGGGGGCCAGTTAGGGGCGGGCTCGACGGCCAGGGGGCCGGCTAGGGGCGGGCTCGACGGCCAGGGGGGCGGCTAGGGGCGGACGCGAGGGCCAGGGGGCCGGCTAGGGGCGGACGCGACGGCCATGGGGCCGGCTAGGGGCGGACGCGACGGCCAGGGGGCCAGCTAAGGGCGGGCGCGACGGCCAGGGGGCCGGCTATGGGCGGACGCGACGGCCAGGGGGCCGGCTAGGGGGGGACGCGACGGCCAGGGGGCTAGCTAGGGGCGGGTGCGACGGCCAGGAGTCCGGCTAGGGGTGGGCGCGATGGCCAGGGGGCCAGCTAGGGGCGGACGCGACGGCCAGGGGGCCAGTTAGGGGTGGGCGCGACGGCCAGGGGGCCGGCTAGGGGCGGACGCGACGACCAGGGGGCCGGCTAGGGGCGGGCGCAACGGCCAGGGGGCCGGCTAGGGGCCGACGCGACGGCCAGGGGGCCGGCTAGGGGCGGACGCGACAGCCAGGGGGCCGGCTAGGGGGGGACGCAACGACCAGGGGGCCGGCTAGGGGCGGACGCGACGGCCAGGGGGCCGGCTAGTGGCGGACGCGACGGCCAGGAGGCCGACTAGGGGCGGACGCGACGGCCAGGGGGGCCGGCTAGGGGCGGACGCAACGGCCAGGGGGCCAGCTAGGGGCGGGCGCGACGGCCAGGGGGCCGGCTAGGGGCGGACGGGACGGCCAGGGGGGGAGGGGGCCAGCTAGGGACGGGTCACGAGGGCGGCTAGGGCCTAGGGCGGAAGCGTGGGCGGGCGAGAGGAACCGAACCTACTCATAATACCATGTTAGAAAGAGAGAATGAATCGACTAGTGTGAGAAACCTAGAACATGTACCTGTTGGGGTTGTACTCACTAAAAGCACACACTTAGGCTAGCCTATAACTTCTACATACAGCATATGTTTAAGTTAACAGCCAGGCCCGCGTAGTTCACTTGGCATCTGGTGCCAACACAGCTGATATCTTTACTAAGTCGCTTGCATCTAAAGATCGTCTGCGACACTGTGTACTGCTTAGTCTAGTTCCAGTAGCTCTTCACTTGTTGGCGCAATCTAGTTCATTGCGTTATTCTAACACAAGTCTGCACTGTGATTTGGCACATCCTGGTTCATAGGAAATCGCCCCTAGATTAGAAGAAACAAGGCTGGCACGATTCGTCTGTACCCTTCCCCTTGCTATACCGATGTCCCGGGGTATATTCATTAATTTCTACGTATTTGTGGTGTTTGCATCATGAATTGAGTTGAGTGGTGTTATCCGAAGAAGCCATATGTAAGGAATTACAATTCCTTACTGCGCTGAACTACAGCGCGTACACCCGAAGACCTCGACCTCGCAGGTTCGGCCTCGATTGTCGGCCCAAACCTTCCCGCGTCGCGCTCCGACACCCTCGCCACCCTTCCAAGCCACATCACGTCCCGAGGTTCTCGCCCTAGCACGTACGAGCCCTATTTTAGCCAGTTCGCTCGTCACTTGCTGATCAATTATTATTCCTAGGTTGTATTTCCATCACTCCGTCGATTGTCCCATTCCCACTCATAACACCATATAAGCCAGCTAGTATAGCCATGTCATGACCTGGTTCGCCTTCCTGCACCACTACTCGTCGTGACAAGCCCTGCGAGGGTGTTGGGTCGCCAGTTCAGCACAAACTCGACCACCTCAGCAACAGCATTCCCCAGCCCCGTTGACTCCACGAACCCCGCTGTTAGCCCCTTGAGTTCTCCGCGCTCTTACCGAGTCCTCCGAATTTATAAATTCTCTCGTCAGCCCTGCGAACCGGGAAGTTCATCTTGTCAGCCCTGCGAAACTGTAATTCGCTTCGCTGGAATCGCTCGCTGTTTCGCTTGGCATATCCCAAACGAGGAGTTTTATTTTTTCTTCGCTTTCACTCCCAATCACATTCGGAGCTTCCTGTCTCCACCGCACCAAGCCCCAAACCGAGCCCTCCGCCAAAGCTAGCCTTGCAGTACAGCACAGTAGCAAGGATATGTCCGTGTTTTCTCGCCCTTCGTCCCCATGTCCGCTCCTCGCTCTTCACTCACCACGTCAGCTTTCTTGTACGCCCAGCCCCCAGACCTCTATACAAAACGGCCTGGATCGTACTCTTTTCCCGCTCACCTTAGGATCTATTTTCTTACCCCCATTCCTGACCATCGGGACAAAGGTACCCTTCTCTTGGCATTCATTAGCAACTGCGTAGCTTGAAGCAGGCATACGACTCGGCTTACATTCCTACCGTAGAACCAGCGACCAAAACTGACAGTACTGCACGAAGTGACTGGCTGAGTTGAGCTCATACCACTGCCAGCAAACTCAGGTTTCCCGCGCATCACTGATCCCCATGAAGACATTCGCGGTTCTTTTCCTTCTCCTCCTCGTGGTTTCAACCTGGACCGTCGCGCCCACATACGCTGCGCGCATATTAGCGGCCACGTCGGACTCGCCGGCTCTCGGGGCAGGGGAGCTCATATCGACGTACATGGGAGTCGGAGGCTCCTCTGGCGAAATTACTACCAGCACTACTCGCTCTGTTACCGACGACCCCGGGTCGCTGACTCCAAATCCGAGTCGCACGCGGCGCGTTCTACAGAGCGACCTCCTGTACGAGGATGAGGAGGATAACGGTGACGGCGGATGGAGCGGCGACGACTCGGGAAGCGGGTGGGAAGGCCCCCATGCCGACTGGGGCTACGTCGGCTCGACTGACACGGGCGGAAGCACGGAGCCTTGGACGGGCGACTCGTCGGGAGACGACTCTTCAACGGACGACTCGATAACGGACGACTCGATAACGGACGACGGAAGCAGCGGGGACGGCGGCGGCGGCGGCTTCTGGGAAGATCTCTGGAACAAGTGGGGGTGGGACTCCGACTCGTCTGACTCCGGCTCGTCCGACGAGCCAGACCCCGGAACGGACTGGGGCGACGATGGCGGCAGCAGTGGGTGGACGGGCGACTCGTCGAACGACGGCAGTGGTGGGGGAGGCGACGATTGGTCGGGCGATGGGTCGGACGACGGGTCGGGTGGCGATGATTGGTCGGGTGTCGGGGGAAACGATGATTGGTCGGGCGACGACGGGTCTGGTGATGGGTCTGGCGATGGATCTGGCGACGGGTCTAACGGCGGCGGATCGAGTGGAAAAGGATGGGGAAATCCGTACCCTGGGTATGGCTGGATCGGCTCGACTGATACAGGTGGCAGCACGGACAGCGGTGAGGACACACAGTATCGCAGCATGTACCGACGATGGCAGTAGTAGCAGTGCCCCCCTGACGTCCCCACTTCCGTGCTTTTAATTTTTATCAAAAGCTGGCCCACATGCCTGGGGATTGCATGTGGTTGTGCCAGCTCTGCTTGGTAACGCACCTGAGACTGGGGGCTGCAAGTATCATGCAGGGGGTAATGATGCTGCATGGTAGGCTGCAATTGAAGAAATAACTAGCACCAACGTTGTACGTGAAGGTGCTACGGATGATATTTTTGGTGTGGTTCTTATTTGATACGGGGATGTGTGTTCTTGGCTGGAGTTCAGAGTTGAAGTGTAACCATTTAGTTCTACGTTATCAAATATTATTGCATGCTTTCACAATGACCAATGACAATCATTAATGGGTTTCCGGAACCTGGAATCTCATAGTAAATCACATCTCACCAGTGTTACGATCCACCATGATTAGCAGGTATAGGTGTTTGTTTGAAAGGTAATCCACATGATTCATGAGCATATGAAGCTTGTTTGGGGTTATGTGCAGACTGATTTCTATTGTGTCAGTTAGCGCCTCTTCAACATCTCTCTAGGAGCAAGGGCAGGACAAAGGGGGCCTGTTTTGAATGAACGAAAATAGTGTTACTCATATAATGGGCAGTCTTTACATGCAATCTGAAAATTCTCATTGTTGATAATAATATGCACATAAATATCTTGGTGGTATTGTATAATCAATGGCGACATATTTATGACAGCAGCGTGAACCTAGTAATGAAAGTAGAATGCAACTGAGTTACCTATGGGATGCTGTACGTTAAAGTTAATAGCATTAACGGGTATTGACAGGTAATAGCCTGCATCACCTTGCTGTACGGCTATTCGTCGTGTCAAGCCGTGGGAGGGTGTTTGAGTCGACAGATCAGCACCAATCTTGGCTCGACGAATTTCTTCGACCTCAGCAACAGTGCTCCCCAACCCCGTTGACTCCAGGGAAGCAAGCGAATCGAGATGGTAGCTGATTGGGTTCCCTGCGCTGTTACCGAGTCCTGCGTATTCAGAAATTCATATCGTCAGCCTCGCGAATGTGGAAGTTCCTCTCGCCAGCCCTGCGATTTTGTAATTTGCTTCGTTGGACTCGTTCGCTTTTCGCTCGCCGTATCCCATCTCGTGTCAACAAGGAGCAACTTTCTTTCTGTACTGGGCAAACTGACCTGAACCCTCCCCCCCCCCCCCTCTGCTCCTGGGCACACAAGCCAGACCTCACTGAGCACAGCCCACATCCCCCCGTTTCTAGTAGTATTGCTGTGATACAGTATATGTGGCGCACGGATTCTCCTCGCAGGGTCATTATCTCGCTACCACGCAGAATCTGTTGAACTTGGAGATATCCCGCTGTTAATTCCCTCGTAGTCCCTTCCCCCTTCTATCGTCTCGCCTGCATTCCTAGCATTAGTATATTTTTTTCCAAGAACCGTCGCGATGAAGCCGCTTGTGTATGCCATCCTCCTTCTCGTCCTCCTCGGCACTCTCGATGCCGCGCTCGCGCGTCCCAAGAGGGCCCGCCCTAAGCGCGCCAGCCCCGCGGTCTTTATGGACGGGCGCCGCTGGTATCCGCACCCCCACGCGTTCCGCCCCAAGCGCGCCAGCCTTGCGCACCCGCTGCTAGACCAGCGCGAGCCGTCTCCGCGCAGGTTCCGCCTCAAGCGCCACAGCCTTGCGCACCCGCTGCTAGACCAGCGTGAGCCGTCTCCGCGCAGGTTCCGCCTCAAGCGCCACAGCCTTGCGCATCCGCTGCTAGATCAGCGCGAGCCGTCTCCGCGCAGGTTCCGCCCCAAGCGCGCCAGACTCGTGTCGCGCACGTCATACGACCCTGAAGGCGACTTCGCGATGTCCCATCACTACCGCCCCAAGCGCGCCAGCCCCGCGCACGCTAGCGGTCCGCGGATGCTGCGCGGAGGCGGGGCGGAGATGGGCCCTGTGACTCGGTATAGTACTGTGGACCCAAATGACTATTATCCGGATTGGTACACTCCGCCGTCTTACTGGACTGACCTGGGATATGGAAGCAGCTGGGACTATGGCAGCGACATGAGCCCTTACGGGGATTATTACCTGAATCTGAATGATCAGTTGTTCGGTTCTGATGGTGATTGGACGAATGGAGGGTCCGGAGACTTTAGCTCAGTGTATGGAGGATACGGAGACTATGGATCTTATTAGCCGGTCACGAGTGTGGATGTTGCCTTGTCTGTTCTTTGCACGGAAATCATTCGCCGCTTTAGGGAGCATTCGGCGGCATAGCGTTCAGGGCATTGGCGGCGCACACGCTGCAGTAAGGTTTTTTCCTTGTGCTAGTAGTTCTGGGAGAGATTCAGTGTGTGGGCTGGAATGCTATATTAATTTTGAACTGTTTTGTCTTTTGTAGGGCGGGGCGGGTCAGGGCTTCCACTCCTTCTGTTTGAGAGTCTGTAATAAGATAATACTGGATATCATCAATTCAGAAACTCGGCCACTAACCACTGAGATAAAAGGGCTTGTTAAAAGCGGGTCAGTGCGCCAACAACCCACCAGGCTCTGCACCTGTGGCCCTTCCCAAGGATCTTCTCAAGGGTATTCCCCCGGATATACGCGCAGGGGTGCGTTTAGGGATTATAGTCTAATTTTGGGGGGTGCGTTTATTCGAATTTTTGCGATATGGCCCAGTGCGTTAAAATGGTTTTTTTAGAAAATAAAAAACGGCACCAAAATGTACTTCTAACAGCCGCCAAACCAAGGCATGTTTTTGCAGCAGCGAATACAACAGAGATCCGCATGAAAGTGGTCCGGAAACATCAAACCAGCCAGGCGTATGTGGATGCTGCCAAACGGACCAACCACGAGCACTGCGGCACGGACGCTGTCACAGCTCAAGTGTTGGTGATGCTGCGTTGGAGTTTTTGTGCGAATATGCTGTCTGGCGGTCCAATTTGTCAAACATGTTTAGTTATCATGCTTGTATAGACTGTATAGGGTCATCTTCTAGAGAGTACAACAGTTAGGTATATGTTTGTGTACTCTCTCTCTCTATTCATCAATTTCACTGTTTGATATGGTATCACGCGTAGGTAGGATCCCCCCCCCCCCCCCCCCCCTCACGCTTCCGCTCGCCCCCTAGCTGGGCCCTGTCGTCCTAGCTCCGTCGCGACCCTCCCTAGCCCCGTCGCGATCCTCCCTAGCCCCGTCGCGCCCCTTCCTGGGCCCCGTTGCGCCCCTTTCTGGGCCCCGTCGCGCTCCTCCCAGGCCTCGTAGCGCCCCTCCTGGGCCCCATTGCGCTCCTCCCAGGCCCCGTCGCGCCCCTTCCAGGGCTTCGTAGCGCCCCTCCAGGCCCCGTCGCGCCCCTTTCAGGGCTTCGTAGCGCCCCTCCAGGCCCCGTCGCGCCCCTTCCAGGGCCTGGTAGCGCCCCTCCAGGGCCCCGTCGCGCTCCTCCCAGGCCCCGTAGCGCCCCTCCTGGGCCCCATTGCGCTCCTTCCAGGCCCCGTCGCGCCCCTCCCTAGCCCAGTCGCGCTCCTCCCAGGCCCCGTAGCGCCCCTCCTGGGCCCCAGTGCGCTCCCCCCAGGCCCCGTCGCGCCCCTACCTGGGCTTGGTAACGCCCCTCCAGGCCCCGTCGCGCCCCTACCCATCCCCGTCGCCCCTGCTCGGCCCCGTCGCCCCTGCTCGGCCCCGTCGCCCCTGCTCGGCCCCGTCGCGGCCTATCGGCCGCGTGGCGCCCGCCCGGCCCCTGTCGCGGCTGCCCGGCCCCTGTCGCACCTGCCCGGCCCCTGCTCGCCCGCCCGGCCCCGTCGCCCCTGCCCGGCCCTGCTGTGGCCTGCTCGGGCCCCGTCCCTGCCGCCCGGCCCCGTCGCCGCCGCCCGGCCCCGTCGCAGCCGCCCGGCCCCGTCGCAGCCGCCCGGCCACGTCGCAGCCGCCCGGCCACGTCGCAGCCGCCCGGCCCCGTCGCCCCTGCCCGGCCCTGCTGTGTCCGGCCCGGCCTCGTCCCTGCCGCCCGGCCCCGTCGCAGCCGCCCGGCCCCGTCGCAGCCGCCCGGCCACGTCGCAGCCGCCCGGCCTTGTCGCTGCCGCCCGGCCCCGTCGCCGCCGCCCGGCCCCGTCGCCGCCGCCCGGCCTTGTCGTGCCTGCCCGGCCCCGACGCACCTACCCCGGCCCTCCATACTTCCTGGTACTGTCCCCCGTTCCCCGCACCACTTTGCACCCTCCTGCACTTTCCTGCCCCGCCTTGCATCGCATTGCACCTCACTGGATCGCACTGACCGCACTGCACCGCACTGGACCGCACTGCACCGTACTGCACCGCACTGGACCGCACTGCACCGCACTGCATCGCACTGCACCGCACTGCACTGTCCTCCACTGCCCCTCATGGCTGCTGAGCTTCGTTTTGATGTTGAGGGTCAGCCTCTGGAGTTCGAGGCGTGGTTGGCTGACCTTCGCCGCCACCTCACTGGCCAGCGGCAGGACGGCCACCCGCTTTCTGCACACCTAGACGGTATGCTCCCCTGCCCTGACCCCCCTGCTGTGCTGCCCGCTGATCCCACGCCCGCTGAGCGCGAGTCCACTGCCGCTGCTGCCCTTGCCCGCTCTGTCTGGCTTTCCCGCGATGCCCTTGCTCAGCTCGCCATTAGCAATGCCCTCCCCCCCACTGAGCGCCCTCGCTTTAGAACCATTCCTACCGCCCAGGCCTACCTCGATGCTGTCATCAAGCGCTATTCTACCCCTCCTGCTGCCTCAGTGGGTCGCCTGATCCTTTCCCTGCTCTTTCCTGACCTGGCGTCTTTCCCCACTGTCTCTGACCTCGCTGCCCACCTGCGCTCGATAGATGAGGCCTGGCGCGCTGCCTGCACTGATGCTCAGCTTAGAGTCCACCAGCCTCCCATGACCTCTACCCTCTACCTCCTTGCCACCCGCCTACCTGACCGCCTTGCTGCCGCCCGCGACCAGTTCCTTAGCATCCACCCTGCTGCTCTCACCCTCACCGACTTTGTTGACACCCTGACTGCCATAGAGACTCGTCACCGCTCCATAGCCCTGGCGAGCGGTACAGTACCGGTCCCTATCTTTCAGGGTTGTGCCCCCGCTCAGTGTACCTTCTCCGACGGCTCTGTCGCTGTGGCTGAGACTGCTGCTGCAGTGCAGTCCCGCTCGGCGAAGGGCCGCCGCCCCAAGGTTGGGAGCGGCGGAGGCGGCGGGGGTGCGGGTGGGGGTAGTGGTGGAGGCGGGTCGTCCGGTGCCGGTGCGGACGTGGGGACCCTGCCCGGTCCAGCTGCCCCGCTGCCTCCACAGTTGCAGCAGCCGCAGCAGCAGCAGTCGCCGCAGCCGCAGCCTTCGCAGCAGCCGCAGCAGCCGCCGCAGACGAGGCAGGCGAGTACTCTCCCACCTGGGTGGCCTGGAGCTGGTGGTGGTCGTGCGCGTGGTGGTGCACCGGGTGGTGGTTCTGGAGGCGGGCCCTGTCAGTACCAGATCCAGACCGGTCCTCGCCGCGGCTTCGTTTGCGGTAAGATCGGTCATTCTACTCCTCGCTGTTTTCGTCGCCTGGACGACCTGTTCCGCCAGCGCTTTGGCCCGGCGCCCGACCTCCCGGACTGGCACAGCTTGCTTAGGCGTAGCATTAGGATTTTTGACTTGGACATGGATGCCATTGTAGCGGCCTTGCATGTGATGTATGCTGATGACTCTAGTGTGCTTCCCTCTTATTACCCCGTGTTGCCTAGTGTAGCGGTGCCTAGCGTAGACTCCCCTGCTGCGTCAGGCCTAGGATCTCCTGCTTTGCTTAGCCTTGGTGCTTCCACCGCTTCACTGCTGCCTCGCGCGACTGCTGCGCTTTCCTTCACCTTGGACTCTGGCGCCTCCCGGTGTTTCTTCCGCGACTCCACGACGCTGACGCCGCTGCCTGTTCCCGCTGCAGTTACTCTTGCTGACCCCTCCGGTGGTCCCGTCGTTGCCCGCAGTTCCACCTCCCTTCCCTGTCCGGCGGTTCCTTCGGGCACTCTCACAGGTCTGCATATCCCCTCGTTCTCCAGGAACCTAGTTGGTGTCGGCTGCCTCCAGGACCTTGGCGTCACCACTACGTTCCCTGGTCACGAGCGGTATGCTGTCTGTACCGAGGCCGCCACTGGTGCCCCCCTTACCACTTTCCCCCGGGACCCGGTGTCCGGCCTGTTCACACTTGACACCGCGCCGTCCCCGGCTGGGTCTTCCCCCCCGGTAGCTGCGTCCACCCAGGTTGCAGCCGCGTGCTCCTGTCGGTCCCTCACTCACCCGACTCTCCTTTGGCACCACCGCCTTGGTCACCCTGCACTCCCACGTCTGCGTCACATGTCCCAGCACGGTCTCGTCCTTGGTCTCCCCGGTTCGTTCCCCGAGTTTCCCTCCTCCCCCGCCCCACCGTGCACGCCTTGTGTCGAGGGCCGGCTCCGCCGTGCCCCTCACTCCTCCTCTTTTCCCCCTACCACCGCACCACTGCAGACTCTGCACATGGACGTCTGGGGCCCAGCCCCGGTCCATGGGCCGCGTCGCGAGCGCTTCTTCCTAGTGCTTGTCGACGACTTCACGCGCTACACCACCGTCTTCCCCCTGGAGCGGAAGGCCGACGTGCCTGACGTTCTCATCCCCTGGCTTGTCTCTGCTCGTGTCCACCGCGGTCTCCCTGCCTTGCGCCTTCACTCCGACCGGGGTGGCGAGTTTGCCTCAGGTGTCCTTGGTCGCTTCTGTCGTGCGGAGGGCATCACCCAGACGTTTACCCTGCCGGACTCCCCGTAGCAGAATGGGGTCGCTGAGCGACGCATCGGTTTGGTCATGGAGGTGGCTCGCACCTCCATGATCCACGCCGGTGCACCCCATTTTCTGTGGCCGTTCGCCGTGCGCTACGCCGCTCACCAGCTTAACCTGTGGCCGCACCCCCAGCGGCCGCAGGTTTCGCCGACCCTTCTGTGGACCGGGTCCCCTGGTGACGCGTCTGCGTTCCGCGTCTGGGGCTGCCTTGCTCACGTTCGTGCCTCTGGCACGGACAAGCTCACTGCCCGCACCCTCCCCTGCGTCTTCCTCGGTTTCCCCCTTGACGCGTCCGACTGGCACTTCTACCACCCGCCGTCTCACCGCTTCTTTCACTCTCGCGACGTCACCTTTGACGAGTCCGTCTCCTTCTACCGCCGCTTTCCCCACCGTGGTCCCCCGGTTACTCCCCCCCTTTTCCTGGTTCCTCCCTCCCTGGTGGTCCCTGCCCCTCCCCCCCCCCCGCCCCCCCGTCCGGCCCCTCTGGTGTGTCTCACGTCACCCCCCTCCCGTCGGTCGTCCCGGTCGACGAGTCTTCTGACTCTGGTAGTCCTCCGGCGCAGTCCTCGCCGTCTGTCCCTCCCCCGGTGTCTCCTCCTCCACCGCCTCCGCAGCCGCCGTCGCCGCAGCTGCTGCAGCCGTCGTCTCCACCGCCGCCGCCGTTGCAGCCGTCGTCTCCGCCGCCGCCGCCGTCGCAGCCGTCGCTGCAGCGCCGCCGCCGCCGCCGCCGCCGCTGTCGTCGCTGCCGCCGTTTGTGGACTCTGGGGGTGTCCCTTCTGGGGGTGCAGGTGTGGAGGGTTCGGGCGGTAGCCGTCGCGCAGCTTGTGGCCCTGGTGTTGGTGTTGTGTCGCCGCAGCAGCAGTCCCCGCCTGTGTCCGCCCTCCGTCTGCTCGGCCTTCCGTCTCCTGACCCTGCGCCTGTTCCTCTCCTGCCGTCTCCCCCTCTTCCCGTCTACGGCCCCGTGTTCCCTCTGCCAGACTCGTCCCCGGCTCGTCTTCCCCCTCGTTCCCCTCCTGTGTCCCCTCCTCTGTCTCCTGACCCGACGCCGCCCTCACACGTCTGGTCTCGCCGCCCCTCTCGTGCTCGTCCTGTCTCCCCTGTCCCGCGCTCTCACCCTATGTTGCTCCGTTCCCACGCGTCTCGACCTCCCCTCCTCCCGTCTCCTCCTCCGTCTTCTCTTGTCGTTGCGTCTCCTCCTCTGTCCGACTCCTTTCGTGCCGCTCGTCCTCTTGTTCCTCGGGTCCTTGCCTCTCTCGTTACCGACCCGTCTGTTCCCGTGTCGAGTCTTGACGCCCTCGTCGCTGCGGTCGCTGACTTCGCCTCTACCCGCCGCCTTGACTACGCCACCGCTCTGGTCTCTCACCCTGCCTGTCCTCCGTCTGTCGGGGGTGCTCCTGCCCTCGGCAGTGACGTCATGGAGGACCGCCAGTTTGAGCTTGCTTTCCTGTCCGAGGCTGCTCCCCATCTCTGTTCCATGCTGCTAGTCCCTGAGGGTGACCCAGACGCTTTCGACATCCCGACCCCTCGTACTTACGCTGAGGCGGTTTCGGGACCCTGGGCCTCTCAGTGGATAGCTGCCATGGAGCAGGAGATGGCATCTTGGAGATCCACCGGCACCTTCGTCGACGCAGTTCCCCCACCTGGGGTGAACGTGGTCGATGGCCGTTGGCTCTTCAAGGTGAAGCGCCCTCCTGGAGAGCCGCCTGTGTTCAAGGCGCGCTACGTGGCTAGAGGCTTCAGTCAGCGCGAGGGGGTGGACTTCTTTCAGACTTTCGCTCCTACCCCGAAGATGACTACTCTTCGGGTGCTGCTACACGTAGCGGCTCAGCGTGACTACGAGCTTCACTCCCTCGACTTCTCCACTGCCTTTCTTCAGGGCAGCCTTCACGAGCAGGTCTACCTGCGTCGCCCTCACGGCTTTACTGGCACCTTCCCCCCTGGGACCCAGTGGCTTCTGCGGCGGCCAGTCTACGGCCTGCGCCAGGCGCCTCGTGAGTGGCACGACACTTTGCGTGCTACCCTTGCTGACCTGCAGTTCTTTCCGTCCTCTGCAGACCCCTCGCTCTTCGTTCGTGCTGGCTCGACTCCGTTCTACATCCTCGTCTACGTAGACGACCTGGTCTTTGCCACTGCTGACAGGGACGCACTGGCCTCCGTGAAGGCAGAGCTGCTGAAGAGACACACCTGCACTGACCTTGGAGAGCTGCGCCGTTACCTTGGCTTGCAGATCTCCAGGGACAGAGCCGCGCGCACCATCACCCTGACTCAGTCACACTTGGTGCGCCAGGTCCTTCAGAGGTTCGGCCTTCAGTTCTCCTCCGCACAGCCCACCCCTCTTCCTCTGGACCACAGACTCTCCGCTCCAGTTCCTGAGGAGTCGGTAGATCCCAGTGGTCCTTACGCTGAGCTAGTGGGTTGCCTCATGTACCTGATGACTTGCACTCGCCCAGATCTCGCATACCCTCTCAGCATCCTGGCTCGTTTCGTGGCCACAGGCAGGCACCGACCTCAGCACTGGTCTGCCGCTAAGAGGGTTTTGCGTTATCTTGCTAGTACATCGGGCATGGGGTTAGTGCTAGGCGGACGCAGGCCAGTGGTCCTTACTGGACACACTGACGCTTCTTGGGCAGACGACGCCGAGACGCTCAGGTCTTCCCAGGGCTACTGCTTTAGCCTTGGTTCAGGTGCTGTCTCGTGGAGAGCTACCCGCTCTTCGTCTGTTGCCCAGTCCAGCTGTGAGGCCGAGATCTACGCCGGTGCCATGGCGGCACAGGAGCTCCGCTGGCTGACCTTCTTGCTCACTGACTTAGGTGAGCGGCCTAGCTCTGCCCCGGTCCTGTACGCTGACAACAGGGCCATGATCCTCCTGTGTCAGGAGCCTCGACTCGAGGGCAGAGCGAAGCACATCCAGCTGCGGTACTTCCTCCTGCGTGAGCTACAGCAGCGTCGCCAGGCTCGCGTAGTACACTTAGCCTCCGGTGCCAACACAGCTGATATCTTTACGAAGGCGCTTGCGCCTAAAGATCATCAGCGGCACTGTGTACAGCTTGGTCTGGTTCCTGTAGTCTCTCACTTACTCGGGCCTTGACTCTGTACTGTCCTATATATCTGTGTGTACACTCAGACTGGACTTGTGTCCTCTTACAGTGGTTGGACTAGTAGTGCCGCCCTGTACTAGTTCTTGCCTTGCCTGTACTCCTTCTGACTGGTCTTTTAGACCCTTGTCTCAGAGGCTGGACTAGTAGTGCCACCCTGAGCTGCTTGTCTAGAACATTCCCCTATGCAGTCCAGGGGGTGTGTCAAACATGTTTAGTTATCATGCTTGTATAGACTGTATAGGGTCATCTTCTAGAGAGTACAACAGTTAGGTATATGTTTGTGTACTCTCTCTCTCTATTCATCAATTTCACTGTTTGATACAATTCTCAGAAACTTAGAAGTCTAGGTTCCTAAAGTTAGGACACTAGCTTAGCTAGGAATGACGCCATGGAATGGTGGGAGGAAAGTAGATCTAGGAACGTGAGTAGTGAGGAGAAATGTCGAGAAGAAAGATAGATTGAAAAGAAGACAGAGGCATACAAGAAGGGGTGTTGTACCCTCTACAGCAGTATTCAGTATTAGTATACCAAGCCTATAAATTATAACTTAAATAATTTTAACACCAATTGCAGCCACATGCCCAGCGGACAGCATCCAGCAAGGCGAGTTGGAAGCTCCAGAAGAATCTGCTTGCAGCTTTGTGCT
The DNA here is from genome assembly GCA_027943415.1 of Closterium sp. NIES-67. NCBI lineage: Eukaryota > Viridiplantae > Streptophyta > Zygnematophyceae > Desmidiales > Closteriaceae > Closterium > Closterium sp. NIES-67. The sequence continues at coordinate 447,623 of BQMB01002414.1, forward strand.
ACCACGACGGTGCCCTCTCAGCTCGGAAAGGAAGAGGAATCCTCTTCGTGCACCGTCATGGGCTGCACGAAGAGGAATTCCCCGCTGAGGAATTGGGGAACACCCTGTTTGAAGCTTCATTATTTCAGTACCTTCTCGACCAAGCGTCCTCATGCGTCTTCTCTCGCCAGGCCGCCGCCATGGCTGGCCTTCCACCCATAGCCATGTCTGTACTATTCGGCAACCTTGGTACACCAACACGCCTCTCTAGACAGGACATAGTTGCTGCCCGAGTTAGTAGATTTAGTGGTTTCCGTGCTGCACCCCCTGCTCCTCCCGCGCCGCTCGCTCCTCCCGCTCCTCCCGCTCCTCCCGCTCCCCCGGCTCCTCCTGCACCGCCAGCACCTCCGGCCCCTCCACCGCCCTCCGTTCCTGGGAGCTCGCGACTATGGTCTTTGCGGTTGCCCTTGACGGAGGTCGACGGAGTTCCTTTTTTGACATTACTGGTGCCCGGCGACCCGTTCCCGCCCCAGCCCGACCGATGCGACGTGGAGAGCATCTCGGACGAGGAGGAGGCTCTCGAATCCCCGCGCGCTCGCGACTGGGGGATTCCCAACGGTGACGACTGGCCGGAGCGCGACCAGCGGAAGGAAATGGATGAGGAGGAGGCGGAGTACTGGCACCGTGACGGGCTGCCCGAGAAGCTGCCCATCCCAACATTCCCCGAAGGTCGGAGCCGCCCTCATCCAACGACAACAAATTTCAACAGCCGCCCTCCCTCCCCCAGATCACGGATAACACAGCGCAAGCGAAGGGCGTACACTTCTCAGGAGAAGCTGTATTGGCTGGAGCGATGGCGTGCGCTCGACAGGAACCGGCGAGCTGTGCAGCGCGAGTCGGGCATTTCGCGCCGTCGAATTCGAGAGTGGGAGCTCGCGGAGGACAAGCTGAAAGAAGCTGCCTCTTGCCGCAAGCGACTGCATGGCCATGGGTGCCGCAGCTGGTACCACGACATGGAGCTTCTCGTGTATGACAAGTTCCTAAAAGACAGTGCGAAAGGGACGCCTGTACCTGTGAAGAAGCTGCAGAAGTGGTCGAGGGAGCTGATGAAGACCATGTACCCTGACGTGAAGTGGATGGCTTCACAGCGATGGAGCACTCGCTTTAGGAAATGATGGGGCCTCTCTGTTCGAGCCCGCACGAAGGTCGGCCAGAAAATGACCGAAGGTAAGGCTGACACGTATATGCTTCCTCTGCCTTGCAACCTCGAATGTTAATTCTGGTACTGTTGAAACTTGTTTCAATGCTAATTTTGTCGAATTTCTTGCACGTGAACGCAGAGTGCAAGGAACAAGTGGATTCCTTCTGGCAGTTCTGTCGTGATGCGAGGAGGGGCTACTCGATTGACGACCGCTGGATCATCAACGCGGACCAAATGCCGGTCTGGTTGGAGATGCTAGCAGAGCGGTCCGTGGAGCAAGTCGGTGTGAACTCGATGCCGATCAAAACCGCGGGCTATCACAAGGAACGCGTTACAGTGATGCTCGCTTGCACGGCCACAGGCGAGAAGCTCAAGCCGTGGGTCTTCTTCAAGCGCGCGACCGTACCCAAGGGAAATTTCCCTCCTGGTAAGCTTTATACATGCGCTTCGAGTTGTTTGTGTATGCATTTCCATGATGTTTAAGATTTTACTAACGTATTCTATTCCGACCATGTAGATGTCGTGGTAGCCGCCCAACCAAACGGATGGATGGACTCCGCTGGTGTCATAGAGTGGCTTGAGAAGGCGGTCAAGCCGTTCATTAAGCCCAACTTCGGCCTCCGTGCTCGCTCTGCTCTTCTCATCTTGGATTCCTATCGCGGTCATCTCACCCCTGAAGTGAAGGACTTCTACGGCAAGCTACATGTGGTGCCCGGCATCATCCCTGCCGGCTGCACCTCCGTCATACAACCGCTCGACGTGGCCGGGAACCGCAGTTTCAAGGCGCTGTTTTGCTCGTACTACCAGGAGTGGTTCGACCGTGTCGGCTGCACCATCTTCACCCCCTAAGGTTAGCTTGTTCAATGTTGCTATGCTTGGTATGCTCCATCTTCACACCAAAAACTAATGGTGTGTTCTTTGTCTGCTTCAGGAAATCTGAGGAAGCCGCCACCAGAGGAGACCCTGAAATGGGTCTCCAAGGCGTGGAAGGCTGTCCCTGCCGCCCTTATCCAGAAGGCATTCAAAACCTGCGGCATCTCGAATGCCCTGGATGGCTCCGAAGACTACTTGTGCCTGAGGCACATGAGAGACCCCAAGGAGGCCACCGTGGATGTCAACGATGAGACCGGGGCCGACGGATTCACGGGGGACAACTCCACCACAGCTGAGGAGGAGGAGGAGGAGGAGGAGGAGGAGGAGGAGGAGGAGGAGGAGGAGGAGGAGGAGGAGGAGGAGGAGGAGGAGGAGGAGGAGGAGGAGGAGGAGGAGGAGGATGAGGAGGACGAGGATGAGGAGGGAGAAGAGAGTGCACGTGGACGACATGACGACTGTAGAACATGGTAGACGAGGCTAAGCTTATAGAAATTGGAGGCTATGCATCTGTTCAGGTAGTCGAGGTGTAGGCTGTAGAGCATGGTAGTGGTAGATGATCTAACTGTAGAAGTTGACTAATATAGATGTGACTTTTTACATCTAATTACAAAGTGACGTTGTCTTAATGAACTGTTAATTCATGAAGTCGAAGCTATTTGGGGGGGGTGCTTATAGGGATCAGAAACCTGTGATTATACGGGTGCGTATAGATGGCACCTCCGATATGGCACCCCTCCGGATATACGCACCATGGTGCGTTTTAGCCGGCGGTGCGTATATCCGGGGGAATACGGTAACCCTAGCAGGTCTCTCGACACGCCCTTGTTAAGATAGCTAGATAAGGAGAGGAGCCATGGAAATGGCGTGAGGTTTTATGCTAGAGAGAGAAGAGGATGAGATTAGAAGAGAGAGGGAAACAAGTGTTATGAAGCTAGGTTAGCTAGGAAGGAAGGCGGCCATGAAATGGCCAGAGGTTTAGGAGCTAGGAGAGAATGTCAAGAGCCTTGACTGGAGGGTAGAGCGAAGCACATCCAGCTATGGTACTTCCACCTGCGCGAGCTACAGCACCGCCGCCAGGCCTGCGTAGTACACTTGGCCTCAGGTGCCAACACAACTGATATCTTTACCAAAGTGCTTGCGCCTAAAGATCAGCAGCGGCACTGTGTATCAGAACTCAGTCACTAACCACTGAGTTAAAAGGTCTTGCTAAGTAGCGGGTAAGTTTGCCCACAACCCTCCAGGCTCTGCACCTGTAACCCTTCCTCGAGGACCATGGGCAATCCCTGTGTGTATCATGACACCCCTCCTCGCTGGGGTAGGCAGAAGACACAAGCGCCTCTGCAGCACTGCCACCTCTCCGGTGCACACTGGGAATTGAACCCAGATGGTCACCCAGCTCGAAAAGGATATCAGAACTCAATCACTAACCACTGAGTTAAAATGGCTTGTTACAGTAAGTAGCACGTAAGTGCGCCCATAACCCCCCTGGCTCCGCACCGTTAACCCTTCCTTGAGGACCCAGGGCAATCCCAACATGTATCATGACAATGTGTACAACTTGGTCTGGTTCCAGTAGCTCCTCACTTGCTAGGACCTTGATTGTGTACCACTTCTTTTTACATATTCTCCTTACTAGCCTTGTGGCTTCTGATCCAGTTGCCGGACTAGTCGTGCTGCCCTGGTTTGCTCTTGTCTAGTTTGTGCTCCTTTGATTGGTCTTCTGACCCTTGCCTCAGAGGTTGGACTAGTAGTGCCACCCTGAGTTGCGTGTCTCTTGTCAAGCACTGCCCCTTGTCTAGCCTAGGGGGTGTGTCAAACATATTTGCATGTGTTGTTGTAGGCTAGATAGGTGCATGCTCTTAGAGGGTACAACACACAAGTACATGTTCAAGTGAAAGAATATCCAGAACAAGGCATACAAGGGAATATAACCTAATGGGTTGTACTCCCTAAGGCACAACCCTATCAAGTCGACAAAAACATACAATATATGTTTGACACACCACCTAGACTGGATAGGGGCAGTGCCCGATACGAAAGAAACAGCTCAGGGTGGCACTACTAGTCCAGCCTCTGAGGCAGGGGTCTAAAGACCAGTCAAACAAGTACAAACAAGGCAAGAGCAAGACCAAGGTGGTACTACTAGTCCAACCACTAAGGAAGAGGCCGCAAGGCCAGTCAGGGTAATAAATCTAAGGCCTGTACACAATCAAGGTCCTAGCAAGTGAGAGGCTAAAGGAACGAGACCTAGCTGTACACAGTGCCGCTGATGATTTTTAGGTGCAAGCGCCTTAGTAAAGATATCAGCTGTATTGGCACCTAAGGCCAAGTGTACTACACGAGCCAGGCGACGCTGCTGCAGCTCGCGCTGGAGGAAGTACTGCAGCTGGATGTGCTTCGCTCTGCCCTCAAGTCGTGGCTCCTGACACAGGAGGATCATTGCCCTGTTGTCAGCATATAGAACCGGGGCAGAGCTAGGCCACTCACCCAAGTCGGTGAGCAAGAAGGTCAGCCAGCGGAGCTCCTGTGCCGCCATGGCACCAACGTAGATCTCGGCCTCACAGCTGGACTGGGCAACAGACGAGGAGCCAGTAGCTCTCCACGAGACAGCACCTAAACCAAGGAGAAGCCCTGCGAGGACCTGAGGGTCTGAGCGTTGTCTGCCCAAGAAGCGTCTGTGTGCCCAGTAAGGACCACTGGCCTGCGTCCTCCCGGCACTAGCCCCATGCCCGGTGTACTTGCTAGATAACGCAAAACACTCTTAGCTGTCCACCGGTGCTGTGGTCGATGTCTGCTTGGGGCCACAAAGCGAGCCAAGATACTGAGAGGGTATGCGAGATCTGGACGAGTGCAAGTCATCAGGTACATGAGGCAACCCACCAGCTCTGCGTAGGGAGCACTAGGCTCTACAGCCTCCTCAGGGACTAGGGCAGAGAGTCTGTGGTCTACTGACAGAGGGGTGGGCTGTACGGAAGAGAACTGAAGGCCGAACCTCTGAAGGACCTGGCGCACCAAGTGTGAATGTGAGAGAGTAATGGTGTGCGCTGCTCTGTCCCTGGAGATCTGCAAGCCAAGGTAGCGGCGCAGCTCTCCTAGGTCAGTGCAGGTGTGTCTCCTCAGCAGCTCGGCCTTCACGGCAGCCAGTGCGTCTTTGTCTGAGTAACAAAGACCAGATCGTCTACGTAGACAAGGATGTAGAACGGAGTGCGGCCAGAACAGACAAAGAGCGGGGCATCTGCAGACGAAGGGAAGAACTGCAGGTCAGCAAGTGTAGCACACAGCGTGCCGTGCCACTCACAGGGCACCTGTCGCAAGCCGTAGACGGGGCGCAGGAGGAGCCACTCGGTGCTAGGGGGGGAGGTACCGGAGAAGCCCAGGGGGCATTGCAGGTAGACCTGCTCGTGTAGACTGCCCTGGAGAAAAGCTGTGGAGAAGTCGAGGGAGTGCAGCTAGTTGTCACGCTGTGCTGCTACTTGTAGCAGCGCCCGAAGAGTGGTCATCTTCGGGGTCGGGGCAAAGGTCTGAAAGAAGTCCACCCCCTCACGCTGACTGAAGCCTCGAGCGACTTAGCGCGCCTTGAAGACAGGCAGCTCTCCAGGAGGGCGCTTCACCTTGAAGAGCCACCGGCCATCGACTACGTTCACCCTAGGTGTGGGAACTGCGTCGACGAAGGTACCGGTGGATCTCCAAGATGCCATCTCCTTCTCCATGGCAGCTATCCACTGAGACGCCCAAAGTCCCAAGGTGGCCTCAGCGTAGGTGCAAGGGGTCGGGATGTTGAGGGCGTCTGGGTCACCCTCAGGGTCTAGTATCATGGAAGAGAGATGGGGAGCAGCCTCAGACATGAAAGCGAGCTCGAACTGCCTATCCTCTAGGACGTCACTGCCAAGAGCAGCCACACCCCCGACGGTCGGAGGGCAGGCTGGGTCAGAGACCAGAGCGGTGGCGTAGTCCAGGTGGTGGGTAGCGGCAAAGTCAGTGACAGCAGCGATAAGAGCCGACAGACTCGAGACAGGAACGGACGGGTCGGTAACGAGAGAGGCAAGGACACCAGGAACAAGGGGACGCGCAGCACGGAGGAAGTCCGAGAATGGAGGAGGGGCCACAGCAAGCGACGAGGGAGGAGGAGATGTAAGGAGAGCAGGAGCACAAGACACGTGAGAGCGCAGCAACATAGGGTGAGAATGAGGAACAGGGCAGGTAGGACGAGCACGAGACGGACAACGAGACCAGGCGTGAGACAGAGGAGTCGGGTCAGGAGAGAGGGGAGGAGACACAAGAGGAGAACGGGGAGGGATACGAGCCGGAAAGGAGTTTGGGGGAGGAAACACGGGGCCGTGGACCGGCAGAGGAGGAGGCAGCAGCAGCCGGGAAGGCAGCGACAGGCGGTCAGGGGAAGGGAGACTGAGGAGACAAAGAGCGGACACCGGCGGTGACAGCTGCGACAACTGCCCGACTCCAACACCAGAACCTCCAGCAACAACTCGGCTCCCTCCGAGAAGCCCCACGCCAGCACCCCCCGAGGCCGCTCCAGAACCAGCTCTAGCCTGCTCCCCAGCACCCCTAGAACGCACGAGCCCCAGCGGCGGTGTCGACAGCGGCTGCGGCTGCGACGGCAGCGACGGAGGCCGCTGCGGCGGGGACAGTAGTGGCGGCGACAGGGGAGGCAAGACCGGGGCAGGGACAGGCAGGAGAAGAGACACCGCCAAGCCGTGAGAGTCAGCGGACTCCTCTGCAGGGACAACCGACGGTAGGTGGGTGACGTGAGACACACCAGTCGGGGCAGGGCGGGGAAGGGAGTGGACAGGGTCGACTGGGGGAGGGGGGGGCACCAAGAACTGGGGGGGAGTGACCGGGGGACCACGGTGGGGAAAGCGGTGGTAGAAGGAGACGGACTCGTCAAAAGTGACGTCACGAGAGTGAAAGAACCTATGAGAAGGCGGGTGGTAGAACTGACAGTCCGACGAGTCGAGGGGGAAACCTAGGAAGACACAGAGGACAGTGCGGGCAGTGAGCTTGTCCGTGCTAGAGGCACAAATGTGTGCAAGGCAGCCCTAGACGTGGAACGCAGACGCGTCACCAGGGGACCCGGTCCAGAGGAGGGTCGGCGAAACCTGCGACCGCTAAGGGTGCGGACAGAGGTTAAGTTGATGAGCGGCGTAGCGAACGGCGAACGGCCACAGAAAATGGGGTGCACTGGCATGGATCATGGAGGTACGAGCCACCTCCATGACCAAACCGATGTGTCACTCAGCGACCCCATTCTGCTGCGGGGAGTCCTGTAGGGTGTACGTCTGGGTGATGCCCTCCGCACGATAGAAGTGACCAAGGCAGCCAGAGGCAAACTCGCCAGCACGGTCGGAGTGAAGATGCAAGACAGGGAGACCTCGGTGAACACGCGCAGAGACAAGCTACGGGAGAAGAACGTCAGGCACTTCGGCCTTCCGCTCCAGGGGAAAGACGGTGGCGTAGCGGGTGTAGTCGTCGACAAGCACTCAGAAGTAGCGCTCGCGACGCGGCCCATGGACGGGGGCGGGGCCCCAGACGTCCATGTGCAGGGTCTGCAGCAGTGCGGAGGTAGGGGGGAACGAGGAGGAGTGAGGGGGACGGTGGAGCCGGCCCTCGACACAGGGCGTGCACGGAGGCGCGGGTGAGGAGGGGAGCGCAGGGAACGACTCAGGGAGGCCTAGGATAAGACGGTGCTAGGACATGTGACGGAGATGGGTGAAGGCAGGGTGACGTAGACGGTGGTGCCACAAAAGTGACGGGTGAGTAAGCGACCGACACGAGCATGCCGCAGCAACCTGGGAAGACGCAGGTACCTGGGTGGTGTCCCAACTGGGGGGGAAGCGGTGTCCAGCGTGAACAAGCCAGACACTGAGTCCCGGGGGAACGTGGTGAGGGGGGCACCAGGGAAGGTCTCAGTATAGTCAGCGTACCGCTCGTGCCCAGGGAACGTAGTGGTGACGCCAAGGTCCTGGAGGCAGCCGACACCAACTAGGTTCCTATAAGGGAGCCGAAGGGAACCGCCGAACAAGGGAGAATAATGAAGCTACGGGCAACTACAGGACCGGAGGAAGGGTCTACAAGAGCAACTGCAGTAGGAGTGGCAAGCGGCGTAAGCGTCGTGGAGTCGCGAAAGGAACACCGGGAAGCGCCGAAGTCCAGGGTGAAGGAGAGCGTGGCAGCGGCTATAGAGGTCGGAGGAGCGAGGGAGGACCCTAGGCTAAACAAGGCAGGGGATCCTACGCCTGACGAACTACGGGAACCTGAACTAGGCACACTGGGCACACCTACACTAGGCAACATAGGGTAATAGGAACCAGTCACACTAGAGCATCAACATACAGCGCATACAAAGCAGAGATAATCTCATCCATGTCCGTATCAAAGATCAGAACACGACGACGGAGCAGACTGTGCCAGTTGGGGAGGTCAGGCGACGGGCCGAAGCGGAGACGAAACTGGCCATCTAGGCGACGAAAGCAACGAGTGGGCGTATGGCCGATCTTACCGCACACGAGGACGCGGCGAGGACCGGTCTGGAGCTGGTACTGGCAGCGCCCGTCACTCTGACTACCACCCGAAAACACGCCGCGCGAGCGACCATTGCGACCACCGTCATCTCTAGCTCCAGGCCCCCCGGCCAGAGGCGGTCGACCATCCACTGCTGCTGCTGCGCCTGATGCTGCTGCTGCTGCTGCTGGTCCAGCTGCGGAGCCTGCTGCTGCTGCTCTGGGGCACCAGCCCCAGCCCCCTCGTCAGTACTACCAACGGGCGAGCCACCTCCACCACCAGCACCACCCCCTCCTCCGCTACATCCGTCTTGCCCAGCCTTGGGGCGTCGACCCTTACCCGGACGAAACTGCACTGCGGCGGCTGTCTCCACAGCCGGAGCTGTCTCAGCAACCGCAGCAGAACTGTTGGAGTAAGAGCACTGAGCAGGGGCACAGCCCTGAAAGATAGAGACTGGCACGGTACCGCTAGACTAGACGATAGAGCGCTGACGAGTATCTATGGCCGACAGAGTGTCGACAAAGTCAGTGAGGGTGAGGTCAGCGGGGTGGAGACTAAGGAATTGATCGTGGACGGTGGCAAGGCGGTCTGGGAGGCGGGTGGCAAGCACGTAGAGGGTAGAGCAGATGGGGGGTTAAAACACACGAAGCTGAGCCTAAGTGCAGGCAGCGCGCCAGGTTGTGTCTAGCGTGCGCAGGTGCGCGGCTAGTTCAGCGACAGTGGGGAAAGACGCAAGATCAAGAAAGAGCATGGGCAGGATCAGGCGACCTACAGAGGCAGAGGGCGGAGTGGAATAGCGCACAACAACAACCTCTAGGAACTCCTGCGCAGTCGTGACGGACCTAAAGCGGGGGCGCTCGGACAGGGGAAGGGCATGACTAATCGCAAGCTGTGCGACAGCATCGCGCGACAACCAGAAAGCACGGGCAAGGGCAGCAGCTGCAGCGGACTCACGGTCAGCAGAGGTGGGGTCAGCGGTGAGGGCAGCAGGGGGGTCCGGGCAGGGGAGCACACCGTCGATGTGGACGGCCAGGGAGTGGTCGTCCTGTCTCTGACCAGTCAGGTGTCGCTGGAGGTCGACGAGCCACGCGTCGAACTCAATTGGCTGCCCCTCAGCATCAAAATGCAGGACCGAGTCCGCCATCATGGTTGCAGCAGCAGGAGAAAGACAGTACTCGGCAGGAGAGTGCGGCGGAAAGCACTGATGTGCGGTGCAGTGCGGTACTATGCGGTGGAGGGAGGTGCAGTACGGTAGGGTGTAGTACAGTGCGGTGCAAGGTAGTGCCGTGCGGTGCAAAGCGGTGCCGGGCGGTGCAGCGTGGTGCAGAGGGGCCGAGGACGGCGGCGAGGCGTCCAGAAGACGGGGCCGCGGGCGGCAAGGCGACGGGGCCGGCAAAGAGGCGGGGCCGGCTGGGAGACGGGGCCGGCTGGGCTACGAGGCCAGCTAGGAGGCGGGGCCTGCTGGGAGGGGGGGCCGCGAGGTGACGAGGCCGTGGGGCCGCGAGGTGACGGGGCTGCGGGGCCGCTGGGGAACGGGGCCGCAGGGCCGCGAGGTGACGGGGCCGCGTGGCCGCTAGGGGACAGGGCCGCGGGGCCGCTAGGGACCGGGCCGCGGGGCCGCTAGGGGACGGGGCCGTGGGGACGCTATGGGACGGGGCCACGGGGCCGCGGGGCCGCTAGGGGACGGGGCCGCAGGGCCGCTAGGTGACGGGGTCGCAGGGCCGCAGGGCCGCTAGGTGACGGGGCAACGGGGCCGCAAGGGGACGGGGCCGCGAGGTGACGGGGCTGCGGGGCCGCTAGGAGACGGGGCCGCGGGGCCGCTAGGTGACGGGGCCGCGGGGCTGCGAGGTGACGGGGCCGCGGGGCCGCGGGGCTGCGAGGTGACGGGGCCGCGGGGCCGCTAGGTGACCGGCCGCGGGGCGACGAGGCGGCTAGGACCTAGGGCGGAAGCGCTAGGGGGGGGGGCGGGACCTACCTACTCATGATACCATGTTCAAGTGAAAGAATATATAAAACAAGGCATACAAGAAAATATAACCTAATGGGTTGTACTCCCTAAGGCATAACCCTATATAGTCTACAAAAATATACAATATATGTTTGACAGTACAAACTCACCCTGTACTCTATACTCTACTCAATTCATTATGTTAAGAGATTTCCCACAGCATCCATAAGGTACGCACAGTGCGAAGGATGCATAGAGACAATCATCATGCTATAATTTTTACCTGGAAAACTTACTTCTACCACACTGCTTAGTTGGGAAAGTTAGTCCGAAACGCAAATAAAGCATAGGATTGACCACACTTTCACCCAGACCAGTCGCCATGCTTGTTCCAAATGCAAAATGCCAAGATACTAGGCGCAAAATTAGGGAAATTCAAGTTACATGGTAGGGTAAGTTATGCCCTTCAGCTTATTAACGCCATCATGTTCCACAGACATTATTTTCAGTTGTATCCTCTTAGATGGAGATGGGTGATGCATTAGGTGATGGAAGGAATATGCAACATCAAATATGGAATCCTCTAAATGTCAAAATTATAATTAAAACTAGTGAATTGCGTAACCGTGCTGTGCCGCTATGCTTCGTGCGAGCCCACTGAATCGCCAGATCAGCACCGTTCTTGGCTCGGGGAAATTTGTCCACCTCAACAGCGGCATCCCCCAGTCCCGTTGACTCCAGGGAAGCCAGCGAATCACGCTGGCAGGCCCTTGGGTTCTCCGCGCTCTTACCGAGTCCTGCAATTTCGGCCTTGCGAAACAGAAAATTCGCCTCATCAGCTCTGCGAATTCATGATTTGCTTCGTTGGAGTCACTCACTCTTTCGCCTGCCATCGCCAGCAAGAAAATTCTTTATTTCCCTTCTTGCCCCCTATCCCTTGACCCCATCACGCCAAACCCATCATTGCGGTCGACGATGATAGTATTTAGGCCACGAATCCTGAACAAGCTCATTATCACGTAAGCCAGACATAAGTCCACGGATTATTTGAGAGCCCGCAATCTCCCTAGTGTCTTCCTGATTCTAGAGTCTCGAGTATCCTCGCATTAGTAGTAAATCTTCTTTCTAAGAACCATCGCGATGAGGCCGCTTGTGTACGCCATCCTCCTCCTCGTCGTCCTCGGCACTCTCGATGCCGCGCTCGCGCGTCCCAAGAGGGCACGCCCCAAGCGCGCCAGCCCCGCGGTCTTTATGGACGGGCGCCGCTGGTATCCGCACCCCCATACGTTCCGCCCCAAACGCGCCAGCCTTGCGCATCCGCTGCTAGACCAGCGCGAGCCGTCTCCGCGCAGGTTCCGCCCCAAACGCGCCAGCCCCATGCGCCTTTTTTACGGCCCAGATAACGAGTTTGCGAATTCCCGCCGGTTCCGCCCGAAGCGCGCTAGTCTCGCGCATAGCGCTCCGCGTATGCTGCGCGGAGGAGGCAGCTCAGGGTTGCGCCAGGATAAGCCAGGGACTGGTTATCATTACGCTGTAGACCCGAATTATTATTATCAGAACCCGTATTGGTACACTCCGTCTTACTGGACTGATGTGCACGGCGGTTATTATGACTATGGCAACGACGTGCCTTACTACGGTGGTTACTATGTGAACCCGAATACGGATTGGGCTGATTATGGTGATTGGTTTGATTCAGGAAATGCTGGGTATGGGGACTATGGATCAGGCTACAAGGGGCAGCAGTAAGGCAGTCACGGTGATTTGGGCTCGTTCCTTATTTGCTTCACCACAGATCATTCGGTGAAGGCTTTGCAGATCAGTCGTTTTTGGGTCTACCTCTCTGGGAATTTGAAAGCATGACGTGGAAGTTTGGGGAGTCGTAGGGCGGAAGTATAATTGATGCCTTTCTGGGGTTGCTTTGAAGGGGTCATCCTGTTTAATAAAAAAAAGTGTGCTGGCGGCTGAGACCAGGCATAGCTGGATGGATGGATAGGCCAATTTTGCGGTTTTTGTTTAGAGGAAGGGGTTGGATTGGTGCAGATTCTGCTCAATATATATACTCTTCCACCGTATTTTGTTGCACTTGTCCCCCCTGAAAAAAACCAAGGCGCCACACTAATAATCTCTTCTTTATCAAGTAATGTTCTAGTAGTCACCCCAATTGGATGTGCAGTTTCATGTCTTCGTTGACAGCCCTAAGCAATCAGTATCCTTGTCCACTGCCCAATGTCATTCATTTTCCAACTTTGCATGCACCCGATAATATGACGCTAGCAACGGAACAGGCCCCCAAATTGCATACTTTTTACTCTGATTCAGATTTTTTTTCAGAGTTTTTTTGGGAGTGTATCTCAAAGAAGCTTAGGACACTAACTAAACTTAGGACCCTAGCTTAGCTAGGAAGGAAGGAAGGGCGCCATGGAATGGCGTCCGGAAGGTAGATCTAGGAGCGTGAGAAGAGTTGACGAGAAAGATGAGTATCAATTAGGAAGAGAGAGGAGTACAAGGAGGGGTTTGTACCCTCTACAGAAAGGTTCAGTAACAACCTACCAAGCCTATATTAAATTATAACTTATATAATTTTAACAGTGTACTCAGATTGCAAAGACCTTTTATTGTACCTCACTCTGATTTTTCAGAGAACCTTTTTGTACCTACGCTGATTTTTCATACGTTTTTTACTAGTGTACTCTGATGCCTCAACCCTATATGGGGGGTTGACTCTGATTCTCTGTAATACCAAGATTTGGGGGGAGTGTGATTTGCGCTGGTACCCCTGTGGAGGGCGCTGACTGGCCCTCAGCCATAATCAGGGCGTGATGCTTGGTGGGGGGGGGGGGGGCTTTGTGAGGGCGCTTACTATCCCTTCACGAAATCAAAGGTCAATATGTACTGGGGGCTGTGTGAGGGAGCTGACTGGCCCTTCGCGAAAATCGAAGGCCAGCCAATGAGTCTGTGTGAGGGAGCTAACAAATCACCTCCCTGTCAAACATGTGTAGCTCTTATGTTTGTATAGACTATATAGGATCATTTCTTAGAGGGTACAACACTTGGGTATATTCACCTGTACTCTCTCTCTCTCTAGTCATTCCTTCAATTCTGATATGGTATCATGAGTAGGTAGGTCCCCCCGCCCACCCACGCTTCCGCCCTAGGACCTATCCACTCGTTCCCCCCCTAGCGCGCCCGTTTCAGCCGGCCCCTAGCGCGCCCCTAGCGCGCCCGGTTCAGCAGGCCCCTAGTGCGCCCCTAGCGCGCCCGCCTCAGCTGGCCCCTAGCGCGCCCCTAGCGCGCCCGTTCCTGGCCGCCGCCCCCCCCCTAGCGCGCCCGTCCCTAGTCGGCCCCTGGTGCGCCTGTTCCTGGCCGACCCCTAGCGCGCCAGTCCCTAGCCGGCCCCTAGCGCGCCCGTTCCTAGCCGCCCCACTCGCGCCCCCTAGCGCCCGTTTCCTAGCCGCCTCTAGCGCGCCACCTAGCGCCTGTTCCAGCCAGCCCCAGCGCCCGCCCTAGCGGCCCCTGCCCGCCCTCGTGCCCACCCTAGCGGCCCCTGCCCGCCCTCGCGCTCACCCTAGCGGCCCGTGCGCCCGTTCCAGCCGGCCCTGTGCCCGCCCTCGCGCCCGCCCTAGCGGCCCCTGCCCGCCCTAGCGCCCGCCCTAGCGGCCCCTGCCCGCCCTAGCGCCCGCCCTCGTGGCCCCTGCCCGCCCTCGCGCTCACCCTAGCGGCCCGTGCGCCCGTTCCAGCCGGCCCCGTGCCCGCCCTCGCGACCTCCGCGCCCTGCCCGCTCGGCCCCTGCGCCCGTCCGCCCGGCCCGTGCGCCTGTCCCACCCGGCCCCGCGCCCGTCCCAGCCGACCCTGCGCCCGTCCCCGCCAGCCCCGCACCCGTCCCAGCCGACCCGTCCCCGCCGGCCCCGCGCCCGCCCCTGCCGACCTCGCGCCGTCCCAGCCGGCCCCGCGCTCGCCCCGCCGGCCTGGTCCCCGCCGCTCCTGCCCCGTGCTGTGTGTGGCCCGCTCGTCGTGCCTCCTCCGGTCCTGCACTCTCCTGGTACGGTTCACCACCACACTGCACCGCACTGCACCGCACTGCGCCACATTGTACCGCCCTGATCTGCCCTCCACCGCACTGCACCGCATTGCACCGCACAGCACCGCACTGCACTGCCCTGCACCACACTGCACCGCACTGCATCGACCTGTACCGTCCTGCACAGCCCCATGATGGCTGCGGAGCTTCGCTTTGACGCTGAAGGCCAGCCACTGGAGTTCGAGGCCTGGTTAGCTGACCTCCGCCGTCACCTCACTGGCCAGCGGCAGGATGGCCACCCGCTCTCGGCACACCTTGACGGTACGCTTCCCTGCCCAGACCCCCCTGCTATGCTGCCCGCTGACCCCACCCCTACTGAGCGCGAGTCTACTGCAGCTGCTGCCCTTGCCCGCTCTGTCTGGCTTTCTCGAGACGCTGTCGCCCAGCTTGCCATTAGCAATGCCCTTCCCCTGACTGAGCGCCCACGCTTTAGGTCCCTCACTACCGCCCAGGCCTACTTAGATGCTGTCATCAAGCGCTGTTCCACCCCTCCTGCTGCTTCCGTGGGTCGTCTCATCCTTCCGCTGCTCTTTCTTGACCTTGCGTCTTTCCCCACTGTCGCTGACCTAGTTGCCCACCTGCGCACGATAAATGAGACCTGACGCGCTGCCTGCACTGACGCACAGCTTAGCACCCACCAGCCGCCCATTACCTCTACCCTCTACCTGCTTGCCACCCGCCTCCCTGACCGCCTTGCCGCCGCCCGCGACCGCTTCCTTAGCATTCACCCTGGTGAGCTCACCCTCACCGACTTTGTCGACACCCTGACGGTTATAGAGACCCGCCACCGCTCCATCGCATAGGCGAGCGGCACTGTGCCGGTCCCTATCTTTCAGGGTTGTGCCCCCGCTCAGTGTACCTTCTCCGACGGTTCTGCCGCCGTGGCTGAGACTGCTGCTGCAGCACAGGTCCGGTTTGGGAAGGTTCGCCGCCCCAAGCCTGGGCGCGGTGGAGGAGGAGGGGGTGCAGGTGGGGGTGGTGGTGGCGCCGGGTCGTCCGGTGCTGGAGCGGACGAGGGGACCCTGTCCGGTCCCGCTGAGCAGCCGCCTCCGCAGCCGCAGCAGCAGCAGCAGCCGCAGCAGCCGCAGCCGTTGCCGCAGCAGCCGTAGACAAGGCAGGCGAGTGTTCTTCCGCCCGGGTGGCCTGGTGCTGGCGGTGGTCATGCGCGTGGTGGTGTGCCGGGTGGTGGTGGTTCAGGAGGCGTGCATTGCCAGTACCTGCTCCTGACCGGTCCCCGCCGCGGCTTCGTTTGTGGTAAGATCGGTCACACCACTCCTCGCTGCTTTCGTCGCCTGGACGACCTGTTTCGTCAGCGCTTTGGTCCGTCGCCAGACCTCCCGTACTGGCACAGTTTGCTTCGTCGTAGTATTCCGCTTTTTGACATGGACATGGATGCCATAGTTTCCGCTCTGCATGTGCTGTATGCTGATGACTCTAGTGTGCTTCCTTCTTATTATTCCTTGTCGTCTAGTGTCGCTGTACCTAGCATAGTCTCCCCTGCTGCGTCAGGCGTAGGAGCCCTTGCTTTGTTTAGTTTAGGTGCTTCCGCCGTCGCCCCATCGCCGGGAGCCAGTGCTTCGCTTTCCTTCACCCTCGACTCTGGCGCTTCCCGTTGCTTCTTCCGCGACTTCACTACCCTGACGCCGCTCCCTGCTGCTGCTGCCGTTTCTCTTGCTGACCCCTCTAGCGGACCGGTAGTCGCTCGCAGTTCTACCACCCTTCCCTGTCCGGCGGTTCCTTCGGGCTCTCTCACAGGTCTGCATATCCCCTCGTTCTCCAGGAACCTAGTTGGTGTCGGCTGCCTCCAGGACCTTGGCGTCACCACTACGTTCCCTGGTCACGAGCGGTATGCTATCTGTACCGAGGCCGCCACAGGTGCCCCCCTGTCCACGTTCCCCCGTAACCCGGTGTCCGGCCTGTACACCTTGGACACCACGCCTCCCTCGGCTGGCGCCCCCCCTCAGGTGGCTGCGTCTACTCAGGTTGCTGCTGCCTGCTCCTGTCGGTCCCTCACTCACCCGACTCTTCTTTGGCACCACCGCCTAGGTCACCCTGCGCTACAGCGTCTGCGTCACATGTCCCAACACGGTCTCATCCTTGGTCTGCGTAGTTCTCTCCCCGTTTTTCCCTCCTCCCCCGCACCACCTTGCACGCCCTGCGTCGAGGGTCGGCTTCGCCGTGCCCCTCACTCCTTCTCGTTTCCCCCCACCTCTGCGCCACTACAGACCCTGCACATGGACGTCTGGGGCCCCGCCCCCGTCCCTGGGCCGCGTCGCGAGCGCTACTTCCTTGTGCTTGTCGACGACTTCACTCGTTACACCACAGTCTTTTCTCTGGAGCGCAAGGCCGACGTGCCTGACGCTCTCATCCCCTGGCTTGTCTCTGCGCGTGTCCACCACGGTCTCCCTGTCTTGCGTCTTCACTCCGACCATGGTGGCGAGTTTGCCTCAGGTGTCCTTGATCGCTTCTCTCATGCGGAGGGCATCACCCAGACGTTCACCCTGCCGGACTCCCCACAGCAAAATGGGGTCGCTGAGCGACGCGTCGGCTTGGTCATGGAGGTTGCTCGCACCTCCATGATCCATGCCGGTGCACCCCATTTTCTGTGGCTGTTCGCCGTGCGCTACGCTTCTCACCAGCTTAGCCTGTGGCCGCACCCCCAGCGGCCGCAGGTTTCGCCGACCCGTCTTTGGACCGGGTCCCCTGGTGACGCGACTGCGTTTCACGTCTGGGGCTGCCTTGCTCACGTTCGTGCCTCCGGCACGGACAAGCTCACTGCCCGCACCCTTCCCTGCGTCTTCCTAGGTTTTCCCCTTGATGCGTCCGACTGGGACTTCTACCACCCGCCGTCTCACCGCTTCTTCCACTCTCGCGACGTCACCTTTGACGAGTCCGTCTCCTTCTACCGTCGCTTCCCCCACCGCGATCCACCGGTTACCCCCCCCTTGTTCCTGGTCACTCCTTCCCCGGTGGTCCCTGCCCCCCCCCCCTCCCCCTCCCCGTCCTGCCCCCTCTGGTGTGTCTCACGTCACCCCTCCTCTTTCGGTGGTCCCGGTTGAGGAGTCTTCTGACTCTGGTGGCCCTGCAGTGCAGTCCTCGCCGGCTGCCTCTCCCGAGGTGTCCCCTCCTCCACCGCCTCCGCAGCTGTCGTCACCTTCGCCGCCGCCGCCGCACCCGTCGTTGTCGCTGCCGCCGCCGCCGCCGCCGCCGCTGCCGCCGCCGCTCGTTGCCTCTGGGGGTGCTGGCGTTGGCGTGGATGCTAGCCCCAGTGGCCCTGGGGGTGGTACCGGTGCTCGAGGGGTTTCCAGCTCTGGGAGTGTTCCTTTTGGGGGTGCTGGAGTGGAGTCTGCAGGTGGTAGCCGAGGAGCAGCTTGCGGTCCCGGTGTCGGCGCTGTTCCGCCACTGCAGCAGTGCCCGCCGGTGTCTGCCCTTCGCCTGCTCGGCCTTTCGTCCCCTGATCCGGCATCCATTCCTCTCCTGCCGCCTCCTCCTCTTCCTGCCTACGGCCCTGTGTTCCCTTCGCCGGACTCGTCCCCGGCTCGCCTTCCCCCTCGCTCTCCTCCTGTGTCCCCTCCTCTGTCTCCTGACCGGACTCCTCCGTCTCACGTCTGGTCTCGCCGTCCCTCCCGCGCTCTCACCCTATGTTGCTTCGTTCCCACGCATCTCGTCCTCCCCTTCTCCCCTCGCCTCCTCCGTCCTCCCTTGTCGTTGCTCCCCCCCCTCTGTCTGACTACCTTCGTGCCGCTCGTCCCCTTGTTCCTCGGGTCCTCACCTCTCTCGTTACCGACCCGTCTGTTCCGGTCTCGTGCCTTGACGCTCTTGTCGCTGCGGTCGCTAACTTCGCCTCCACCCGCCGTCTGGACTACGCCACCGCTCTGGTCTCTGACCCTGCCAGTCCTCCGTTTGTCGGGGGTGCTCCTGCCCTCGGCAGTGACGTCCTGGAGGACCGCCAGTTCGAGCTTGCTTTCCTGTCCGAGGCTGCTCCCCATCTTTGTTCCATGCTGCTAGTCCCTGAGGGTGACCCAGACGCTTTCGACATCCCGACCCCTTGCACTTACGCTGAGGCGACCTCGGGACCCTGGGCCTCCCAGTGGATAGCTGCCATGGAGCAGGAGATGGCACATTGGAGATCCACCGGCACCTTCTTCGAGCGGCACCTTGCTGACCAGACTCCGTTCTACATCCTTGTGTACGTGGAGGATCTGGTCTTTGCCACAGCAGACAGGGATGCACTGGTCTCAGTGAAGGCAGAGCTGCTGAAGAGACACACTTGCACTGACCTCGGAGAACTGCGCCGTTACCGTGGCTTGCAGATCTCCAGGGACAGAGCAGTGCGCACCATCACCTTGACTCAGTCACACTTGGTGCGCCAGGTCCTTCAGAGGTTCGGTCTTCAGTTCTCCTCTACATAGCCCACCCCTCTGCCTCTCGGCCACAGACTCTCTGCTCCAGTTCCTGAGGAGTCAGTAGAGCCCAGTGGTCCTTACGCAGAGCTGGTGGGTTGCCTCATGTACAGTACCTGATGACTTGCACTCGCCCTGATCTCGCATACCCTCTCAGCATCCTGGCTCGCTTTGTGGCCACAGGCCGACACCGACCACAGCACTGGTCTGCCGCTAAGAGGGTTTTGCGTTATCTTGCAAGTACATCGGGCATGGGGTTAGTGCTAGGAGGACGCAGGCCAGTGGTCCTTACTGGACATACAGACGCTTCTTGGGCATACGACGCCGAGACACTCAGGTCTTCCCAGGGCTACTGCTTCAGCCTTGGCTTAAGTGCCGTCTCGTGGAGAGCTACTCGCTCCTCGTCTGTTGCCCAGTCCAGCTGTGAGGCCGAGATCTACGCTGGTGCCATGGCGGCACAGGAGCTCCGCTGGCTGACCTTCTTGCTCACTGACTTAGGTGAGCGGCCTAGCTCTGCCCCGGTCCTGTACGCTGACAACAGGGCCATGATCCTCCTGTGTTAGGAGCCTTAACTCGAGGGCAGAGCAAAGCATATTCAGCTGCAGTACTGCCTCCTACGCGAGCTACAGCAGCGTCGCCAGGCTCGCGTAGTACACCTGGCCTCCGGTGCCAACACAGCTGATATCTTTACGAAGGCGCTTGCGCCTAAAGATCATCAGCGGCACTGTGTACAGCTCGGTCTAGTTTCTGTAGCCTCTCACTTGCTAGGGCCTTGATCTTGTACTGTCCTATATATCTATTTGTACTCAGACTGGACCAGTGTCCTCTTCCAGTGGCTGGACTAGTAGTGCCGCCCTGGCCTTGCTCTTGCCTTGCCTGTACACCTTCTGACTGGTCTGTAGACCCCTGTCTCGGTGGCTGGACTAGTAGTGCCGCCCTGAGCTACTTGTTCAGTACGATGTCCCTATGCAGTCTAGGGGGTGTGTCAAACATGTGTAGCTCTTATGTTTGTATAGACTGTATAGGATCATTTCTTAGAGGGTACAACACTTGGGTATATTCACCTGTACTCTCTCTCTCTAGTCATTGCTTCAATTTTGATACTCCCAACCAGTGGTAGAGGCAGTGTGAGGGGCCGACTGGCCCTTCACAAAAAAAAAACATTTCCTGATGTGCGCCGCCCGCGGCCTGTGTGTGCGAGGGCACCCATTGGCCCTTCGCGAGATTTCCCTCGTCTGCAAATTTATTTCGCCCGCCAGAATTCCTTTCCTCCCCCAATTTCTTCCCGCACGCACATGCCGTTTGTCACGAACCAGTCCACCCCATTGCTGGCACGTGTAATAAGCGTGGGCCGGGGGTCTTGGGCATGTCTTACATTTGGTTTTTGGGGCACCCACCAGATTCGGGGATATGGCCGAAACTACCCGTCTTAATCTGTGTTCAATACCCTGTTTTGTCAAAATTTACCTGTCAAATCTGGGTTTCACAGCCAGTTCTGCCAAAAGGACCCGTCAGAATCCGGGTTCAAACCCCGTTTTTGGAAAAGTCACCCGTTAGAATCCAAGTTCAGCGAAAAATTCACCCGTTATTTCGTCGAAATTCGGAAAACTACCCGTAAAAAGCACGCCCTGGTCTTGGGTGGTACGATTGTGTGATTTCGCACGCACACAAATAGCTGGAGTACGAAGAAAGCAAAAATTGAGGAGCTGGTCGATGATTCTGAGTAGAGGACACTCAATGACATGTGATGTGACATCGGCTTTAAAATCAGAGTTTGAAAACATAGTGACACTGATTGATCATACAAAAAATCTCTAGTTGATCTGATTTTTCAGACTTTTTTTAGGAGCAACTCTGATGGCCATACCAAGGGATGGCAGGCGAGTCTGACGAATCATACTGTTAGAAGGCTAGCTTAGCTAGGAAGCTAGGAAAGGCATGAGGATTAGCTAGGAGGAGCCATGGAGTGGCGTGAGGTTTAGGAAGGAGAAAAGTTGAGGAGAGAAAAGAGAGTTGGAATAGAAAGAGAGAGGCATACAAGGAGGGGATCGTACCCTCTACAGTAAAGTTCGGTAACCTACCAAGCCTAACGATTATATAACTCAATATATAATTTAACACAGACAACCCCAAAACCAATTTGGGGGCCTGCAACGGAAGTATCGAAAACAATCACCCAGCTGAGCTGGACGGTCCGCATTCTGTTTTCGTCCCTCCTCACAATTCCACCCTCAGCATGCCAACTTCGCGCATGCTGCACATACCCCTAGTAGCGTTACGCAGCTTGGAGTTGGAGATGTCCTACCTGTCAAATGTAACTTAGGTTGTTACTGTAGACTATACCGGATTGTGCCTTAGAGGGTACAACACCCTAGTCTATATATGCTTGTACACACACATTCTAGAACTATCATTTTCTTTCTAATATGGTATCATAGTAGGTTAGATCCCCCCCTAGCCCGCTCACGCTTCCGCTCCTACGTTCCTAGCCGGCCCTCTGGTTGTCACGCTCGTCCCTAGCCGGCCCCCCTGGCCGTTCGTGCCCGTCCCTAGCCGGCCCCCTAGCCGTTCGCGCCCGTCCCTAGCCAGCCCCCTGGCCGTTCGCGCTCGTCCCTAGCCGGCCCCCTGGTCGTTCGCGCCTGTCCCTAGCCGGCCCCTGGCCGTCGTGCTCGTCCCTAGCCGGCCCCCTGGCCGTCGCGCCCGTCTCCAGCTGGCTCCCTGGCCGTCACGCCCGCTCCTAGCCGTCCCCCTGACCGTCGCGATCGCTCCTAGCCGACCCCCTGACCGTCGCGCCTGTCCCTAGCCGACCCCTGACCGTTCGCGCCCGCCCCTAGCTAGCCCCCTGGCTGTCGCGTTCGCCCTTAGCCGCCCCCCTGGCCGTTCGCGCCCGTCCCTAGCCGGCCCCCTCGCCGTTCGTGCCCGTCCCTAGCCGGCCCCCTGGCCGTCGAGCCCCTCCTAGCCGGCGCCCTGGCCGATTCGCGCCCGCTCCTCGCAGCCCCCTTGGCCGTTTGAGCCCACCCCTAGCCGTCGCGGCTGCTTCTAGCCGCCGTCACAGCCGCTTCCTGCTGTCCCTCGGCCGCCCTTAGTCGTCCCGGCCGCCCCTCGCCGTCGTGGCCGCCCCTAGCTGCCGTCGCTGCCGTCTCCAGCCGCCTCACGGTCGCTCCTGCCGTCGCGGCCGCCCCTCGCCGCCGTCGCGGCTGTCCCTGGCCGCCGTCGCGGCTGTCCCTGGCCGCCGTCGCGGCTGCCCCTGGCTGTCGTCGCGGCTGTCCCTGGCCGTCGTTGCGGCTGTCCCTGGCCGCTGTCGCGGCCGTGTCTACTTGCCGCCCGCCGGCCGGCCCCTGCATTCGCGCCGTCGCCGGCCCGCCGCTGCCTCGGGTTCGGCCCGTTCTTCCCCATCAGCACCGCCCTCCGACCCCCCCCCCACCCGGTACCGTACTGCATCGCTTTGCACCGCACTGCACTGCTTTGTACCGCACTGCACCGTACTATACCGCATTGCACCACACTGTACCGTACTGTACCGCACTACACCGCTTTGTATCGCACTGCACCGCACTGCATCACACTGTACCTCACTGTACCGCACTACACCACACTACACACCACTGCACCGCACTGTCCTACTCTACACTGCCCTCTATTGTCACTCATGGCGGCGGTGCTTTGCTTTGACGCTGAGGGCCAACCGATTGAGTCTGATGCGTGGCTTGCTGACCTCCGTCGCCATCTCACTAGTCAGCGGCAGGATGGCCACTTGCTGTCTGTCCATCTTTATGGTACCCTCCCCTGCCCTAACCCCCTGCTGCACTGTCTCCTGACCCCTCGTCCGCTGAGCTTGAGTCCGCTGCAGCCGCTGCCCTTGCTCGCTCTGTCGTGACGCTGTTGCACAGCTTGCTATTAGCAATGCCCTCCCCCTGTCCGAGCGACCTCGCTTCAGGTCTATCACCACTGCCCAGGCTTTCCTCGATGCTGTTGTCCAGCGCTATTCCACCCCGCCTGCTGCCTCGGTCGGTCGTCTCATCCTCCCTATGCTCTTTCCTGACCTTGCGTCGTTCCCCACTGTCGCCGACCTGACCGCTCACCTGCGCACCATAGACGAGACCTGGCGTGCTGCCTGCACCCCCACACAACTTCTAGCCCACCAGCCGCCCCTCACCTCTACTCTCTACATGCTAGCCACCCGCCTCCCAGACCGTCTTGCCACTGCCCTTGACCGCTTTTCTAGTGTCCACCCCGCAGACCTTACCCTCCGTGACATTGTTGACACCATGTCCGCTATAGAGGCCCACCACCACTCTATCGCTCAGACCAGCGGTACTGTGCCGGTCCCTATCTTTCAGGGTTGTGCCCCCGCTCCGTGCACCTTCTCCGACGGTTCAGTCACTGTGGCTGAGACTGCCGCTGCCGCAAAGGTTCGTCCGGGGAAGGGTCGCCGCCCCGAGGCTGGACGTGGCGACGGGGGTGGGGGTGCGGGTATAGGTGGTGCTGGAGTTGGGTCACCTAGTGGTGGTGCTGAAGCGGAGACCCTGCCAGGTGCAGCCGAGCAACCGTCTCAGCAGTCGCCGGTGTTGCCGCCGGACCCGCGCCAGCCGCAGTAGCCGCAGCCGCCGCAGCTGCAGCCGTCGCCGCAGCCGCAGCAACAGCAGAGGCGGACGAGTCGTCTTCCGCCTGGGTGGCCCGGCGCTAGTGGCAGCGCTGGATGTGGTGGTGGTGCGCGTGGTGGGCTGCCGATTGGTGGTTCGGGTGCCGCGCGTTGTCAGTACCTGCTTCAGACCGGTCCTCGCCGTGGCTTTGTTTGCGATAAGATCGGTCATACCTCCGTCCGCTATTTCCGTCGCCTGGACGACCTCTTTCGTCAGCGTTTCGGCCCGTCGCCCGAGCTCCCAGACTGGCACAGCTTGCTTACTTGTAGGGTTCAAATTTTTTATCTGGACATGGATGAGATTGTTGCTGCTCTGCATGTGATGTATGTTGATGGCTCTAATGTGCTTCCGTCTTATTACCCCTTGTTCCCTAGTGTAGGTGTGCCTTCCTTAGACTCCCCTGCTGCGTCAGGCGTATGATTCCCTGCTTCGTTTAGCCTTGGTGCTTCCGTCGCTACTTCGCCTCCGGCCGCCACTGCAGCGCTCTCCTTCACCCTCGACTCTGGCGCTTCCCGGTGCTTCTTCCGTAACTCCACCACGTTGACACCGCTTCCTGTCCCTGCCGCCGTCTCCCTGGCTGTCCCCTCCTCTGGCCCTATAGTCGCCCGCAGTTCCACCACCCTTCCCTGCCCGGCGGTTCCTTCGGGCTCTCTCACAGGCCTGCACATCCCCTCATTTTCGGCTGCCTCCAGGAACCTAGTTGGTGTCGGCTGCCTCCAGGACCTTGGCGTCACCACTACGTTCCCTGGTCACGAGCGGTACGCTGGCTGTACCGAGGCCGCCTCTGGTGCCCCCCTTACCACGTTCCCCCGGGACCCGGTGTCCGGACTGTTCACACTGGACATTGTGACCCCCCGGCTGGGACCCCCCCTCAGGTGGCTGCGTCTACCCACGTTGCTGTTGCCTGCTCCTGTCGGTCACTCACCCACCCGACTCTCCAGTGGCACCACCGTCTAGGTCACCCTGCGCTCCCGCGTCTGCGTCACATGTCACAGCATGGTCTCGTCCTAGGCCTCCCTGGGTCATTCTCTGAGTTTCCCTCCTCCCCTGCCCCACCTTGCATGCCTTGTGTCGAGGGCCGGCTTCGTTGTGCTCCTCACTCCTCCTCATTTCCCCCTACCGCCGCACCGCTACAGACTCTGCACATGGACGTCTGGGGCCCCGCCCCCGTCCATGGGCCGCGTCGAGAGCGCTACTTCCTAGTGCTTGTCGACGGCTACACGCGCTACACCACTGTGTTCCCCCTAGAGCGGAAGGTCGACGTGCCTGACGTTCTTATCCCGTGGCTTGTCGCTGCGCGTGTCCGTCGCGGTCTCCCTGTCTTGCGCCTCCACTCCGACCGTGGTGGCGAGTTTGCCTCTGGTGTCCTTGGTCGTTTCTGTCGTGCGGGGGGCATCACCCAGACGTTCACCTTGCCGGACTCCCTACAGCAGAATGGGGTCGCTGAGCGACGCATTGGTTTGGTCATGGAGGTGGCTCGCACCTCCATGATCCATGCCGGTGCACCCTATTTTCTGTGGCCGTTTGTCACTCGCTACGCCGCTCACCAGCTTAGCCTGTGGCCGCACCCCCAGCAGCCTCAGGTTTCGCCGACCCTCCTATGGTCTGGGTCACCTGGTGGCGCGTCTGCGTTCCTCGTCTGGGGCTGTCTTGCTTACGTTTGTGCCTCCGGCACGGACAAGCTCACTGCCCGCACCCTTCCCTGTGTCTTCCTCGGCTTCCCCCTTGACGCGTCTGACTGGCACTTCTACCACCCGCCGTCTCACAGGTTCTTTCACTCCCGTAACGTCACCTTTGATGAGTCTGTCTCCTTCTTCCGCCGCTTCCCCCACCGAGGTCCCCTGGTTACCCCCCCCCTGTTCCTGGTCACCCCTTCCCCGGTCGTCGCCGCCCCTCCTCCTCCCCCTCCCTGTCTTGCCCCCTCTAGTGTGTCCCACGTCACCCCACTTACACTGAGGGAAAAAACCGTCCGGATGTTTGGCAATAAGTTGGGTTTTTAGGCTTTGAGACTACTGTATGGTAAACCTGCAAGATGCACGGTGGTACATGTTGGGAGAGGCACAAAGTGGATGCGTTCACTGCACTAAGAACTAGAATAGTACATTGGATCTAACTCATACTCCAAAAGATATACAACGAGTACATCCGGACAGTTTTTTCCCAGGACAAAGAGCAAACTTCCGAACAACGTTTCTAGTACCTAGTCCACCTACTCTTGGCGTTGATCACCATCCACACCCTCCTAGGCATGTTATCTATGTGGTTAGTGCAGACCTTTGCATGAAGCTTCTTGCACTCTTCCTTGACCCACCATTTTGCATAAGGGGGTGAGCACAAGGAAAATTGCGAAGTATTTGAGCGTATGCATAAGTATTGTGCACGAATTCAGATTGAATGTAATCTCTGAGACTAGCCAAGCCGAGGGGTGGCCAAAGATGCCATTAGTTAAATGGTCCCGGCTTATCATGGGTCGTCTTCGTTGTATCGTTCTAGGGTAAAATCACGAATAGAGTGGCAAAATCTAGCATTCCCGCCACGAATCTTAGGGTAACAGAGCACGGTCGACTGAACATCCTTTCACTGTGTGAACCATGTTAAAATCCGCGGGTCTAGTGACGGGGCAGCAGTCGAAGAAACCTCGACTGTTTGGGAAGAATATCAGGGTTGAGGTCTGGTGAGGAAGAGGGGCACTCCAGAGCTACATATCCATGCTCTCCGAGCCATTCCAAGCCTAGGCAGGGAAAATGACATGGAATGCCTTGGAGAGCATAAGTATGTTGCGCTGGAGTGACCCTTTTTCTCACCAGACCTCAATCCAGATATTCTTCCCAAACAGTCGAGGTTTCTTCGACTGCTGCCCCGTCACTAGACCCGCGGATTTTAACATGGTTCACACAGTGAAAGGATGTTCAGTCGACCGTGCTCTGTTACCCTAAGATTCGTGGCGGGAATGCTAGATTTTGCCACTCTATTCGTGATTTTACCCTAGAACGATACAACGAAGACGACCCATGATAAGCCGGGACCATTTAACTAATGGCATCTTTGGCCACCCCTCGGCTTGGCTAGTCTCTGAGATAACATTCATTCAGAATTTGTGTACAATACTTATGCATACGCTCAAATACTTTGCAATTTTCCTTGTGCTCACCCCCTTATGCAAAATGGTGGGTCCAGGAAGAGTGCGAGAAGCTTCATGCAAAGGTCTGCACTAACCCCATAGATAACATGCCTAGGAGGGTGCGGATGGTGATCAACGCCAAGAGTAGGTGGACTAGGTACTAGAAACGTTGTTCGGAAGTTTGCTCTTTGTCCTGGGAAAAAACTGTCCGGATGTACTCGTTGTATATCTTTTGGAATATGAGTTGGATCCAATGTACTATTCTAGTTCTTAGTGCTGTGAACGCATCCACTTTGTGCCTCTCCCAACGCGTACCACCATGCATCTTGCAAATTTACCATACAGTAGTCTTAAAGCCTAAAAACCCAACTTCGTGCCAAACATCCGGACGGTTTTTTCCCTCAGTGTACGTTGGTTGTACCGGTTGAGGAGTCTACTGACTCTGGTAGTCCTGCGGCGCAGTCCTCACTGCCTGCCCTTTCTCAGGTGTCCCTTCCTCCGCCGCCTCCGCAGTCGCAATCGCCACCGCTGTCGCAGCCGTCGTCACCGCCGCCGCCGTCGCCGCAGCAGTTGGTTGCCTCTGGGGGTGCTGGGGTTGGGGTGGGTTCTCGTCCTGGGACTCCTGTTGTGGCTTGTCCCGGCGGGCCTAGGGATGGTACCGGTGCTCGAGGGGTTTTGAGCTCTAAGGGTACTGGTGTGGAGTGTTCTGGAGGTAGCCGCCCGGCAGCTTGCGGTCCCGGTGTCGGCGTCACACCGCCGTCACAGCAGTCCCCGCCGGTGTCCGGTCTTCGCCTGCTGGGCCTTCCATCCCCTGACCCCGTGCCCATGCCTCCTCCTCCTCCTACCTCCAGCCCTGTGTTCCCTCCTCCGCACTCGTCTCCGGCCCATTTCCCCCCTCGTTCCCCTCCTGTATCCCCTCCTCTGTCTCCTGACCCGACTCACCCATCTCACGTCTGGTCTCGCCGTCCCTCTCGTGCTCGACCTGTCTCCCCTCTCTCGCGCTCTCACCCTATGTTGCTTCGTTCCTACGAGTCTCGTCCTCCCCTTCTCCCGTCGCCCACACTGTCCTCCCTTGTCGTTGCTCCCCCCCCTCTGTCTGACAACCTGCGTGGCGCTCGTCCTCTTGTTCCTCGGGTCCTTGCCTCTCTCGTTATCGACCCGTCTGTTCCGGTTTCGAGCCTTAACGCCCTTGTCACTGCGGTCGCTGACTTCGCCTCTACCCACCGCCTTGAATATGCCAGCGCTCTGGTCTCTGACCCTGCTTGTCCTCCGTCTGTCGGGGGTGCTTCTGCCCTTGGCAGTGACGTCCTGGAGGACCGCCAGTACGAGCTTGCTTTCCTGTCCGAGGCTGCTCCCCATCTCTGTTCCATGCTTCTAGTCCCTGAGGGTGACCCCGATGCTTTCGACATCCCGACCCCTCACACTTACGCTGAGGCGATCTCGGGACCCTGGGCCTCTCAGTGGATAGCTGCCATGGAGCAGGAGATGGCATCTTGGAGATCCACCGGCACCTTCGTCAACGCAGTTCCCCCTCCTGGGGTGAACGTAGTTGATGGCCGCTGGCTCTTCAAGGTGAAGCGCCCTCCTGGAGAGCTGCATGTGTTCAAGGCGCGCTACGTGGCTAGAGGTTTCAATCATTGTGAGGGGGTGGACTTCTTCCAGACCTTCGCTCCAACCCCGAATATGACTACTCTTTGGGTGCTACTACACGTAGCAGCGCAGCGTGACTACGAGCTTCACTCCCTCGACTTCTCCACTGCGTTTCTTCAGGGCAGTCTACACGAGCAGGTCTACCTGCGTCGCCCTCAGGGCTTTACTGGTACCTTCCCTCCTGGGACCCAGTGGCTCCTCCGGCGCCTCGTCTACGGCCTGCAGCAGGCTCCCCGTGAGTGGCACGACATGCTGCGTGCTACGCTTGCTGACCTGCAGTTCTTTCCGTCCTCTGCAGACCCCTCGCTCTTCGTTCGTGCTGGCCAGACTCCGTTCTACATCCTTGTTTACGTCGGCGACCTGGTCTTTGCCACAGCAGACAGGGACGCACTGGCCTCCGTGAAGGCAGAGCTGCTGAAGAGACACACGTGCACTGACCTTGGAGAACTGCGCCACTACCTTGGCTTGCAGATCTCCAAGGACAGAGCAGCCCGCACCATCACTTTGACTCAGTCACACTTGGTGCGCCAGGTCCTTCAGAGGTTCGGCCTTCAGTTCTCCTCCGCACAGCCTACTCCTCTGCCTCTAGGCCACAGGTTTGTTAGGAAGAGAGAATCTAGGATAGAGGAGGAGCCATGGATGGCGTGGGGTTTTAGGTGCTACGAAAGTTGAGGAGAGAAAAAAAGATTTAGGAAAGAAGAGAGGGGGATACAAGGAGGGGTGTTCTACCCCCTACAGTAATGTTCAGTAACATCTAATCTACCAAGCCTACACATTATATAACTCAATATATAATTTAACAAGGCTCTCCGCTCCAGTTCCTGAGGAGTCAGCAGTGTCGAGAAGAAAAACTGAACAAGTGTTGAATAGAGAGAGAGAACAAGGGTATATACCTAAGAGTGTTTTACCCTCTAAGAGGTGACCCTATACAGTCTATACAAATATGAGTTATACATATGTTTGACACACCCCTTAGACTGCATAGGGGCAAATCCTGAACAAACAGCTCAGGGCGGCACTACTAGTCCAGCCACTGAGACAAGGGTCTAAAGACCAGTCAAAGGAAGTACAGGCAAGACAAGAACAAGACCAGGGCGGCACTACTAGTCCAGCCACTGGGAGAGGACACAAGTCCAGTCTGAGTACATATATAGATATATATAGGACAATACTAAGTCAAGGTCCTAGCAAGTGAGAGGCTACAGGAACTAGACCGAGCTGTACACAGTGCCGCTGATGATCTTTAGGCGCAAGCACCTTCGTAAAGATATCAGCTGTGTTGGCACCAGAGGCCAAGTGAACTACGCGGGCCTGGCGGCGCTGCTGTAGCTCTTGCAGGAGGAAGTACCGCAGCTGGATATGCTTCGCTCTGCCCTCAAGTCGAGGCTCCTGACACTGGAGTATCATGGCCCTGTTGTCGGCGTACAGGACCGGGGCAGAGCTAGGCCGCTCACCTAAGTCTGTGAGCAAGAAGATCAGCCAGCGGAGCTCCTGTGCCGCCATGGCACCAGCGTAGATCTTAGCCTCACAGCTTGACTGAGCAACAGACGACGAGCGAGTGGATCTCCAAGAGATAGCACCCGAACCAAGGCTAAAACAGTAGCCCTGCGACGACCTGAGCGTCTCAGAGTCGTCTGCCCAAGAAGAGTCTGTGTGCCCAGTGAGGACCACTGGCCTGCGTCCTCCTAATACTAACCCCATGCCAGATGTACTTGCTAGATATCGCAAAACCCTCTTAGCGGCCGACCAGTGCTGTGGTCCGTGTCTGCCAGTGGCCACAAAGCGAGCCAGGATGCTGAGAGGGTATGCGAGATCTGGGCGAGTGCAGGTCATCAGGTACATGAGGCAACCCACCAACTCTGCGTAGGGGCCGCTGGGCTCTACTGGCTCCTCAGGAACAGGAGCAGAAAGCCCGTGGTCTACAGGTAGAGGTGTGGGCTGCGCAGAGGAGAACTGAAGACCGAACCTTTGAAGGACCTGACGCACCAAGTGTGACTGTGTCAGAGTGATGGTGCGTGTTGCTCTGTCCCTAGAGATCTGCAAGCCAATGTAGCGACGCAGTTCTCCAAGGTCAGTGCAGGTGTGTCTCTTCAGCAACTCGGCCTTCACGGAGGCCAGTGCGTCCCTGTCAGCAGTAGCAAAGACCAGGTCGTCTACGTAGACAAGGATGTAGAACGGAGTCTGGCCGGAACGCACAAACAGTGAGGGGTCAGCGGACGACGGAAAGAACTGCAGGTCTGCTAATGTGGCCCACAGCGTGTCGTGCCACTCGCGTGGAGCCTGACGCAGGCCGTAGACCGGGCGCCTGAGAAGCCACTGGGTCCCAGGGGGGAAGGTACCAGTGAAACCCTGCGGTCGGCGCAGGTAGACCTGCT
This sequence comes from Closterium sp. NIES-67, assembly GCA_027943415.1. Lineage (NCBI taxonomy): Eukaryota > Viridiplantae > Streptophyta > Zygnematophyceae > Desmidiales > Closteriaceae > Closterium > Closterium sp. NIES-67. The sequence continues at coordinate 478,413 of BQMB01002414.1, forward strand.
CGTGTAGGCTGCCCTGAAGGAAAGCAGTAGAGAAGTCGAGGGAGTGAAGCTCGTAGTCACGCTGCGCTGCTACGTGTAGCAGCGCCCGAAGAGTAGTCATCTTCGGGGTCAGGGCGAAGGTCTGGAAGAAGCCCACCCCCTCGCGCTGACTGAAGCCTCTGGCCACGTAGCGCGCCTTGAAGACAGGCGGCTCTCCAGGGGGGCGCTTCACCTTGAAGAGCCACCGACCATCGACTACGTTCACCCCAGGTGGGGGAACTGCGTCGACGTAGGTGCCGGTGGACCTCCAAGATGCCATCTCCTGCTCCATGGCAGCTATCCACTGAGAGGCCCAAGGTCCCGAGGTGGCCTCAGCGTAGGTGCGAGGGGTCGGGATGTCAAAGGCGTCGGGGTCACCCTCAGGGACTAATAGCATGGAGCAGAGATGGGGAGCGGCCTCGGAAAGGAAAGCAAGCTCGTACTGTCTGTCCTCTAGGACGTCACTGCCAAGGGCAGAAGCACCCCCGACGGACGGAGGACGGGCAGGGTCAGAGACCACAGCGGTAGCGTAGTCAAGGCGGCGGATGGAGGCAAAGTCAGCGACAGCAGCGACAAGCGCGTCAAGGCGCGAGACAGGAACAGAAGGGTCGGTAACAAGGGAGGCAAGAACCCGAGGGACAAGAGGACGAGCGGCACGGAGGTAGTCCGAGAATGGAGGAGGCGCAACAGCAAGCGTCGAGGGAGGAGGGGAGGGAAGGAGGGGTGGACGAGACAAGTGGGAACGGAGCAACATAGGGTGAGAGCGCAGGACAGGAGAGGCTGGACGGGCACATGAGGGACGTTGAGACCAAACGTGGGACGAAGGGGTAGGGTCAGGAGACAGCGGAGGGGACACAACAGGAGAACGAGGAGGAAGACGGGCCGGGGACGAGTCCGGCGGCGGGAACACAGGACCGTAGACCGGAAGGTCAGCAGGCGGCGGGGGAGACAGCGGCGAGTGGTCCGGGGAGGGAAGGCCGAGCAGGCGGAGAGCAGAGACCGGCGGCGACGGCTGCTGCGGCTGCTGCGACGGCTGGGCCGGAACCCTCGGACCGGCAGAGGCAGGATGACCGTTGGCGGAACCCTCAACAGCAGCACCCCCAGAACCAACGCCCCCAGAGCGAGAACCCTCTCCAACACCAGCGGCACCCCCAGAGGCCAAGAGCGGCGGCGACGACTGCGGCAGCGGCGGCAGCGGCGGCTGCGGCGGCGGCGGCGACTGCGACAGGGGAGGCGAGGACACCGGGGAAGGGGGACGCGGCAAGGATAGGCCGGGGGTACCACCAGAGTCAGCAGACTCCTCAACGGGGACAACTGACAGGAGGGGAGTGACGTGAGAGACACCAGACGGGGCAGGACGAGGCGGGAGGGGAGCAGGGGCTACCGGGAGAGAGGGAGCAAGGAACAGGGGCGGGGCAACCGGGAGACCTCGGTGAGGGAAGCGGCGGTAGAAGGAGACAGACTCGTCAAAGGTGATGTCACGAGAGTGGAGGAAGCGGTGAGACAGCGGGTGGTAGAAAAGCCAGTCAGACGAGTCTAGGGGGAAACCGAGGAAGACACAAGGGACAGTGCGGGCAGTGAGCTTGTCTGTACCAGAGGCACGAACGTGAGCAAGGCAGCCCCAGACGTGGAACGCAGACGCGTCACCAGGGGACCCGGTCCAAAGGAGGGTCGGCGAAACCTGCGGCTGCCGAGAGCGGGGCCACATGTTAAGCTGGTGAGCAGCGTAGCGAACAGCGAACGGCCACAGAAAATGGGGAGCATCGGCATGAATCATGGAGGTACGGGCGACCTCCATGACCAAGCCGATGCGGCGCTCAGCAACCCCATTCTGCTGTGGCGAGTCCAGCAAGGTGTACGACTGGGTAATGCCCTCCGCACGACAGAACTGTCCAAGCCGACCAGAGGCGAACTCGCCGCCACGGTCAGAGTGGAGACACAGCACGGGGAGACCGCGGTGAAGACGTGCAGCCACAACCCACGGGAGAAGAACGTCGGGCACGTTGGCCTTCCGCTCCAGGGGAAACACCGTGGTGTAGCACGTGTAGTCATCGACGAGCACAAGGAAGTAGCGCTCACCGCGCGGTCCGGGGACGGGGGCAGGGCCCCAGACGTCCAGGTGCAGGGTCTGAAGGGGGGCAGTAGCCGGGCGCACGGCGGAGCCGGCCCTCGACGCAAGGCGTGCACGGTGGCGCAGTCGAGGGAGGAAGGGCGAGGAGCGACACAGGGAGACCTAAGACAAGGCCTGTGCTGGGACATGTGACGCAGACGAGGGAGAGCAGGGTGACCTAAGCGGTGGTGCCAGAGAAGGGACGGGTGAGTGAGGGAACGACACGAGCAAGCTGCAGCAACCTGGGAGGACGCACCAACCGGAGGGGAAGCAGTGTCGAGGGTGAACAGACCGAACACCGGGTCCCAGGGAAACGTCGCAAGGGGGGATCCGGAGACAGCCTCAGAACAGACAGCGAACCGCTCGTACCCAGTGAATGTGTTGGTGACGCCGAGGTCCTGGAGACAGCCGACACCAACCAGGTTTCTCGAGAATGAGGGAACGTGGAGGCCTGTAAGGGAGCCCGAGGGAACTGCTGGATAGGGAAGGGACGTAGAACTGCAAGCGACGACGAGACCCGTAGAGGGGTCAGCAAGAGAGACGACCGCAGGCGTAGCAAGCGGCGTGAGCACGGAACGGTCGCGGAAGAATCAGGCAGAAGCACCGGAGTCAAGAGTGAAGGACAGCGCAGCAGTGGCGGGGGCCGGGAACGGAGCCGAGGCAGAGACGAGGCTAGACAAACTAGGCAGTCCTACGCCTGACGCAGCAGGGGAGGCTAGGCTACACAACGGTGCAACACCTAAACTAGAGAACACACGGTAATAAGATCCAGCAACACTAGCAGCGTCAGAATACAAGGCATGCAAAGCAGCACCTATCTGATCCATGTCTAACTCAAAGATCGGCACGCCCTGGCGGAGCAGGCTGTGCCAGTCAGGGAGGTCCGGGGCCGGGCCAAAGCGACGACGAAACAGATCATCAAGGCGGCGGAAACAGCAGGCAGTCGGGTGTGGGCGGCGGCACAGAGTGCCGCGAAGGGCCCCGGTCTGCAGCTGGTACTGACAGGTCACAGCACTGGAGCCGCTGGTAGACGCCAACTTGCGCGGGCCGCCACCACTGCCACCACCTCCAGAGGTACCGGGCCAACCAGGCGGGAGGCGAGCCCACTGCTGCAGGGGCTGCGGCTGAGACGGCGGCTGCTGCTGGGACGACGGCAGCGGCGCGGGCTGCTCCTGCTGCGGCTGGGGCTGCTGCTCCGGACCACCAATGCTAGTCCCCTCAGGCAGACTACTGTCACGACCACCACCACCAGTACCTGCGCCACCACCCCTACCACCCTGGCAACCACGGCCACTGCGGCGCAACCGCTGCTGCGAGTGGACCGCAGCAGCCGTCTCAGTGAGGGGGGTCGCCGTGGCGACCGCAGCCGAAACGTCAGTGAATGTGCACTGGGAGGGGGCACAGCCGTGAAAGATAGAGACTGCCGGCGCACCGCTCGACTGGGCGATAGTGCGCTGGCGAGTCTCGATCTCGGTGAGGGTGTCGACAAAGGCAGTGAGGGTGAGGTCAGCCGGGTGCAGACTAAGGAAGTGATCGCGAACACTAGCGAGGTGGTCTGGCAGGCGCATGGCGATAAAATAAAGTGTCATGCAGAAAGGGGGGGGGAGCGCAGTGAGCTGGGCAGCAGTGCTGGCAGTGCGACAGCGGGGTCTCTAGGGCACGAAGGTGAGCGGCAAAGTCTGCGACAGTAGGGAAGGCTGCAAGGTCTGTGAACAGCATCGGGAAAAGCAAGCGGCCAGCAGAAGCAGACACGGGCATGGAATAGCGGGCAATAACTGCGTCTAAGTAAGCTTTGGCCGTATCAACAGTGGCAAAGCGCGAGCGCTCAGACACAGGGAGGGCGTGGCTAATAGCAACATGAGCGACTGCATCGCGGGATTCCCAGACAGCGCAGGCAAGTGCAGCAGTAGAGAAGACCTCACGGTCATCAGAAGAGGGGTCAGCAGGGAGGGGAGCAGGTGCAGGGGGGCGGGGGAGCAAACCGTCGACATGGACGACCAAAGAGTGGCCATCCTGGCGCTAACCTGTAAGGTGGCGGCGGAGGTCAGAGAGCCAGGCGGCGAAGTCAACCGCGTGACCCTCGGCGTCCAGTCGGAGTACGAAATCAGCCATCGTGCGGGGTCAGCGGCACCGCTCCACTGCGCCACAGGAACACAGCTCCGCAGGAACACAACGGCAGCGCCCTCCAGCACAGCGGCCACAAAGGCGCCCCAGCACGGGCGAGCAGGCACGAAGAGGGGCCGGACAGTCAGTCAGGGTGGCCAGGAAGGCACGGCGGGGCCAGGCAAGTTCGGCAGGGCCTGGAGGTGCGGCAGGGCCAGGAGGCGCGTCAGGGCCAGGCAGGCGCGGCGGGGCCAGGCAGCCGCGGCGGGGCCAGGCAGGCGCGGCGGGGCCAGGCAGGGGCGGCGGGGCCAGAAGGCGCGGCAGGGCCGGGCAGGCGCGGTGGGGCCAGCAGGGGCGGCGGGGCCAGGAGGCGCTGCAGGGCCAGGCAGGCGCGGCGGAGCCAGGTAGGCGCGGCTGGGGCCAGGCAGGCGCGGCGGGGCCAGCAGGGGCGGCAGGGCCAGGAGGCGCGGCAGGGCCAGGCAGGCGCGGCGGGGCCAGGTGGGCGCGGTTGGGGCCAGGCAGACGCGGCGGGGCCAGGAGGCGCGGCAGGGCCAGGCAGGCGCGACGGGGCCAGGTAGGCGCGGCTGGGGCCAGGCAGGCGCGGCGGGGCCAGCAGGGGCGGCAGGGCCAGGAGGCGCGGCAGGGCCAGGCAGGCGCGGCGGGGCCAGGTGGGCGCGGTTGGGGCCAGGCAGACGCGGCGGGGCCAGCAGGGGCGGCGGGGCCAGGAGGCGCGGCAGGGCCAGGCAGGCGCGACGGGGCCAGGCAGCGCGGTGGGGCCAGGCAGGCGCTGCGGGTGCTAGGAGGCACGAGGGGCCCAGGAGGGGCGCAACGGGCTAGGAGGCGCGACAGGGGCCCAGGAGGGGCGCGACGGGCTAGGGGGCGCTACAAGGGCCCAGGAGGGGCGCGACGGGCTAGGAGGCACACGGGGCCCAGGAGAGGCGCGACGGGCCCTAGGAGGCACGAGGGACCCGGGAGGGGAACGACAGGCTAAGAGGCGCGTTAGGGGCCCAGGAGGGGCACGACAGGGGCCCAGGAGGGGCGCGACAGGCTAGGAGGCGCGACGGGGGACCAGGAGGGGCGCGACGGGGCCTAGGAAGCACGAGGGGCCCAAGGGGGGGGGGGGAGGGGGGCACGACGGGCTAGGAGGCGCGGCAGGGGCCCAGGAGGGGCGTGACGGGCTAGGAGGCGCGACAGGGGCCCAGGAGTGGCGCGACAGGCTAGGAGGCGCGACGGGGGCCCATGAGGGGCGCGACGGGGCCTAGGAGGCACAAGGGGCCCAGGGGGGGGGCGTGACGGGCTAGGAGGCGTGACGGGGCCTAGGAGGAACTAGCGGAAGCGATAGGTGGGGGGGGGTCGAACCTACGGGTGATACCATGTCGAGAAGAAAAACTGAACAAGTGTTAAATAGAGAGAGAGAGAACAAGGGTATATACCTAAGAGTGTTTTACCCTCTAAGAGGTGACCCTATACAGTCTATACAAATATGAGTTATACATATGTTTGACAAGCAGAACCCAGTGGTCCTTACGCAGAGCTGGTGGGTTGCCTCTATCAGAATGAGAAAGTGAATAATGGTTGAGTAGGGGGAGAGTACAGGTGAATATACCTAAGTGTTATACCCTCTAAGAGGTGACCCTATACAGTCTATGCAAACATAGGAGATACACATGTTTGACACACCCCCTGGACTGCATAGGGGAATGTCCTGAATAAGCAGCTCTGGGCGGCACTACTAGTCCAACCTCTGAGACAAGGGTCTAAAAGACCAGGGTGGCACTACTAGTCCAGCCACTGGGAGAGGACACAAGTCCAGTCTGAGTATACATATAAAGGACAGTACAAAGTCAAGGCCCTAGCAAGTGAGAGGCTACAGGAACTAGACCAAGCTGTACACAGTGCCACTGATGATCTTTAGGCGCAAGCGCCTTCGTAAACATATCAGCTGTGTTGGCACCTGAGGCCAAGTGTACTACGCGAGCCTGGCGTCGCTGCTGTAGCTCGCGCAGGAGGAAGTACCTCAGCTGAATATGCTTCGCTCTGCCCTCGAGTCGAGGCTCCTGACACAGGAGGATCATGGCCCTATTGTCAGCGAACAAGACCGGGGCAGAGCTAGGCCGCTCACCTAAGTCAGTGAGCAAGAAGGTCAGCCAGCGGAGCTCCTGTGCCGCCATGGCACCAGCGTAGATCTCAGCCTCACAGCTGGACTGGGCAACAGACGAGGAGCGGGTAGCTCTCCACGAGACAGCACCTGAACCAAGGCTGAAGCAGTAGCCTTGGGTAGACCTGAGTGTCTCGGCGTCGTATGCCCACGTAGCGTCTGTGTGTCCAGTAAGGACCACTGGCCTGCGTCCTCCTAGCACTAACCCCATGCCCGATGTACTAGCAAGATAACGCAAAACCCTCTTAGCGGCAGACCAGTGCTGCGGTCGGTGTCTGCCTGTGGCCACAAAGCGAGCCAGGATGCTGAGAGGGTATGCGAGATCTGGGCGAGTGCAAGTCATCAAGTACATGAGGCAACCCACCAGCTCTGCGTAGGGGCCGCTGGGCTCTACCGACTCCTCAGACACTGGAGCACAGAGTCTGTGGTCTACAGGCAGAGGGGTGGGCTGTGCAGAGGAGAACTGAAGGCTGAACCTCTGAAGGACCTGGCGCACCAAGTGTGACTGAGTCAGGGTGATGGTGCGCGATGCTCTGTCCCTGGAGATCTGCAAGCCAAGGTAACGGCGCAGTTCTCCAAGGTCAGTGCACGTGTGTCTCTTCAGCAGCTCTGCCTTCACGGAGGCCAGTGCGTCCCTGTCTACTGTGGCAAAGACCAGGTCGTCGACGTAAAACAAGGATGTAGAACGGAGTCTGGCCAGCACGACGAAGAGTGAGGGGTGTGCGGAAGACGGAAAGAACTGCAGGTCAGCAAGCGTAGCACGTAGAGTGTCGTGCCACTCACGGGGAGCCTGGCGCAGGCCGTAGACGGGGTGCCGCAGGAGCCACTGGGTCCCAGGAGGGAACGTGCCAGTAAAACCCTGAGGGCGACGCAAGTAGACCTGCTCGTGTAGGCTGCCCTGAAGGAAGGCAGTGGAGAAGTCGAGGGAGTGAAGCTCGTAGTCACGCTGAGCAGCTAGGTGTAACAGAACCCGAAGAGTAGTCATCTTCGGGGTCGGAGCGAAGGTCTGGAAGAAGTCCACCCCCTCACGCTGACTGAAGCCTCTAGCCACGTAGCGCGCCTTGAACACAGGCGGCTCTCCAGGAGGGCGCTTCACCTTGAAGAGCCAGCGGCCATCGACTACGTTCACCCCAGGCGGGGGAACTGCGTCGACGAAGGTGCCGGTGGATCTCCAAGATGCCATCTCCTGCTCCATGGCAGCTATCCACTGCGAGGCCCAAGGTCCCGAGGTCGCCTCAGCGTAAGTGCGAGGGGTCGGGATGTCGAAAGCGTCTGGATCACCCTCAGAGACTAGCAGCATGGAACAGAGATGGGGAGCAGCCTCGGACACGAAAGCAAGCTCGAACTGGCGGTCCTCCAGGACGTCACTGCCGAGGGCAGGAGCACCCCCGACAGACGGAGGACAGGCAGGGTCAGAGACCAGAGCGGTGGCGTAGTCAAGGCGGCGGGTAGAGGCGAAGTCAGCGACCGCAGCTACAAGAGCGTCAAGGCACGAGACCGGAACAGACGGGTCGGTAACGAGAGAGGCAAGGACCCGAGGAACAAGAGGACGAGCGGCACGAAGGTAGTCAGACAGCAGGGGGGCTGCAACAATAAGGGAGGACGGAGGAGGCGACGGCAGAAGGGGAGGACGAGACGCGTGGGAACAAAGCAACATAGGGTGGGAACGTAAGACAGGGGAGGCAGGACGAGCACGGGAGGGACGGTGAGACCAGACGTGCGACGGAGGAGTCGGGTCAGGAGACAGGGGAGGGGACACAGGAAGGGAACGGGGGGGAAGACGGGCCGGGGACGAGTCCGGCGGAGGGAACACAGGGCCGTAGACGGGAAGAGGAGGAGACGGTCGGAGAGGAACAGACGCAGGGTCAGGGGACGGAAGGCCGACCAGGCGAAGGGCTGACACCGGCGGGGACTGCTGCGGCGGCGGCACAACGGCGACACCTGGACCGCAAGCTGCTCCTCGCCTACCACCGGCACACTCCACACCAGCACCCCCAGAGGGAACACCTCCAGGGCCCGAGACCCCTCGAGGACCGGGACCACCCCCAAGGCTACCGGGACTAGCACCCCCAGAGTCAACCAACGGGTGCTGCGACGGCAGCGGCGGCGGCAGCGGCGGCAGAGGCGGTGGAGGAGGGGACTCGGGAGGGGACGCCAGGGGAGGGGCGGTCGGTGAGGACTGCGCAGCAGGGCCACCAGAGTCAGAAGACTCCTCAACCGGGTCCACCGACGGAAGGGGGGTGACGTGGGACACACCAGAGGGGGCAGGACGGGGAGGAGGAGGGGGAGGGGCAGGGACTACCGGGGAAGGAGTGACCAGGAACAAGGGGGGGGTAACCGAGGGACCGCGGTGGGGGAAGCGACGGTAGTAGGAGACGGACTCGTCAAAGGTGACGTCGCGAGAGTGAAAGAAGCGGTGAGACGGCGGGGGGTAAAAGTGCCAGTCAGACGCGTCAAGGGGAAAACCGAGGAAAACACAGGGAAGGGTGCGGGCAGTGAGCTTGTCCGTGCCGGAGGCACGGACGTGAGCAAGGCAGCCCCAGACGTGGAACGCAGACACGTCACCAGGAGACCCAGTCCAAAGACGAGTCGGCGAAACCTGCGGCTGCTGGGGGTGCGGCCACAAGTTAAGCTGGTGAGAAGCGTAGCGCACAGCGAACGGCCACAGAAAATGGGGTGCACCGGCATGCATCATGGAGGTGCGAGCCACCTCCATGAGTAAACCGATGCGTCGCTCAGCGACCCCATTCTGCTGTGGGGAGTCCGGTAGGGTGAACGTCTGGGTGATGCCCTCCGCACGACAAAAGCGACCAAGGACACCTGAGGCAAACTCGCCACCACGGTCGTAGTGAAGGCGCAAGACAGGGAGACCTCAGTGGACACGCGCAGAGACAAGCCAGGGGATGAGAGTGGCAGGCACGTCGGCCTTCCGCTCCAGGGGAAAGACCGAGGTGTAGCGAGTGAAGTCGTCGACAAGCACAAGAAAGTAGCGCTCTCGACGCGGCCCAGGGACGGGGGCGGGGCCCCAGACGTCCAGGTGCAGGGTCTGCAGCAGCGCGGCGGTAGGGGGAAACGAGGAGGAGTGAGGGGCACGGCGAAGCCGACCCTCGAAGCAAGGCGTGCAAGGTGGGTCTGGGGAGGAGGGAAAAGCGGGGAGAGAACCAGGGAGACCAAGGACAAGACCGTGCTGGGACATGTGACGAAGACGCGGGAGCGCAGGGTGACCTAGGCGGTGGTGCCAAAGGAGAGTCGGGTGAGTGAGGGACCGACAGGAGCAGGCAGCAGCAACCTGGGTAGACGCAGCCACCTGAGGGAGCGCTCCAGCCGGGGGGGTCACGGTGTCCAGAGTGAACAGGCCGGACACCGGGTCCCGGGGGAACGTGGACAGGGGGGCACCAGTGGCGGCCTCGGTACAGACAGCATACCGCTCGTGACCAGGGAACGTAGTGGTGACGCCAAGGTCCTGGAGGCAGCCGACACCAACTAGGTTCCTGGAGAACGAGGGGATATGCAGACCTGTGAGAGAGCCTGAAGGAACCGCCGGACAGGGAAGGGTGGTGGAACTGCGGGCGACCACCGGACCGCCGGAGGGGTCAGCAAGAGAAACGGCAGCAGGAACAGGAAGCGGCGTCAGTGTAGTAGAGTCGCGGAAGAAGCACCAGGAAGCGCCAGAGTCTAAGGTGAAGGAAAGCGAAGCAGTGGCGTCCGGCGACGGGACAACGGCGGAAGCACCAAGGCTAAACAAAGCAGGGGATCCTACGCCTGACGCAGCAGGGGAGGCTAAGCTAGGCACACCTACACTAGACGACAGTAAGTAATAAGCGGGAAGCACACTAGCATACATCACATGCAGAGCAGAAACAATGGCATCCATGTCCATGTCAAAAATCTGAATCCTACGACTAAGCAAACTGTGCCAGTCCGGGAGGTCTGGCGACGGGCCGAAGCACTGACGAAACAGGTCGTCCAGGCGACGAAAACAGCGGGGAGTGGTATGACTGAGCTTACCGCAGCGGCGAGGACCGGTCTGGATCTGGTACTGACAACGCACGCCTCCCGAACCACCACTCGGCACACCACCACGCGCCCGACCACCTCCAGCGCCGGGCCACCCGGGCGGGAGGACACTCGCCTGCCTCGTCTGCGGCGGCTGCTGCGGTTGCGGCTGCTGCGACTACTGCGGCTGCTGCTGCTGCTGCTGCGACTTCAGAGGCGGCGGCTCAGCTGGACTGGGCAGGGTCCCCTCGTCCGCTCCAGCACCAGACGACCCGACTCCACCACCACCCCCTCCCGCACCCCCGCCTCCTCCGCCGCGCCCAGCCTTGGGGCGGCGGCCCTTCCCCGAACGAAACTGCGCTGCAGCAGCAGTCTCAGCCACAGCGGCAGAGCCGTCGGAGAAGGTACACTGAGCGGGGGCACAACCCTGAAAGATAGGGTCCGGCACGGTACCGCTCGCCTGGGCGATGGAGCGGTGGCGGGTCTCAATCACAGTCAGGGTATCTACAAAGTCAGTGAGGGTGAGCTCACCGGGGTGAATGCTAAGGAAGCGGTCGCGGGCGACAGCAAGGCGGTCAGGGAGGCGGGTGGCAAGCAGGTAGAGGGTAGAGGTAATGGGCGGCTGGTGGGCTCTAAGCTGTGCGTTAGTGCAGGCAGCGCGCCAGGTCTCATCTATCGAGCACAGGTGGGCAGCTAGGTCAGAGACAGTGGGGAAAGACGCAAGGTCAGGAAAGAGCATCGGGAGGATCAGGCGACCCACCGAGGCAGCCGGAGGTGTGGAATAGCGCTTGATGACAGCATCTAAGTAAGCCTGGGCGGTAGTGAGGGTCCTAAAGCGAGGGCGCTCGGACGGGGGAAGGGCGTTGCTAATGGCAAGCTAAGCTACAGCATCTCGAGAAAGCCAGACAGAGTGCGCTAGGGCAGTGGCTGCAGTAGACTCGCGCTCAGCGGGTGTGGAGTCAGCGGGCAGAACAGCAGGGGGGTCTGGGCAGGGGAGCGTACCGTCAAGGTGTGCGGAAAGCGGTTGACCATCCTGCCGATGGCCAGTGAGGTGGCACCGGAGGTCGGCGAGCCACGCCTCGAACTCCAGAGGCTGGCCTTCAGTGTCGAGGCGAAGCTCCGCCGCCATCAGGGGCAGTGCAGGATGGTACAATACGGTGCAGTGCGATGCCGAGCAGTGCAGTGCGGTGCAGGGCGGTGATGTGCGATGCAGGGCAGTGCAGTGCGGTGCAGGGCAGTGCAGGGCGGTGCAGGGAAGGGGAACCGTACCAGGGAGGATGCAGGGCAGGGGCAGGGATGACGAGCGGGCCGCACACAGCTCGGGGCCAGAAGCAGCGGGCACCAGGCCGACGGGACGTGAGCGGGGCCGGCTGGGACGGGCGCAGGGGCCGAGCAGACGGGCGCGGAGAGGTCAGGCAGGCGCGGCGGGGCCAAGCAGGCGCGGCGAGGCCAGGCACGCGCGGCGGAGCCAGGCACGCGCGACGGGGCCAGGCGGGCGCGGCGGGGCCAGGCAGGTGCGGCGGGGCCAGGCAAGCGCGGCGGGGCCAGGCAAGCGCGGCGGGGCCAGGCAGGCGAGGCGTGGCAAGACAGGGGCGGCGGGGCCAGGCAGGCGCGGCGGGGCCGGGCAGGCGCGGCGGGGCCCGGCAGGTGCGGCGGGGCCAGGCAGGTGCGGCGGGGCCAGGCAGGCGTGGTGGGGCCAGGCAGGCGCGGCGGGGCCAGGCAGGTGCGGCGGGGCCAAGCAGGCGCGGCGGGGCAGGCATGGCGCGACAGGGCCCGGCGAGCGCGACGGGGCCGAGCGGGCGCGACGGGGCCGGGCAGGGCGCGACGGGGCCGGGCAGGGCGCAACGGGGCCGGGCAGGGCGCAACAGGGCCGGGCGGGCGCGACGAGGCCGGGCGGGCGCGACGGGGCCAGGCGGGGCGCGACGGGGCCAGGCAAGGCGCGACGGGGCCGGGCAGGGCGCGACGGGGCCAAAAGACGTGACGGGGCCCAGGAGGGGCGCGACGGGGCTAGGGGCGCGACGGGGCCCAGGAGGGTCGCGACGGGGCTAGGGGGTCGCGACGGGGCTAGGTGGACGCGACGGGGCTAGGGGGTCGCGACGGGGCTAGGGGGTCGCGACGGGGCTAGGCGGGGGGCGTGACGGGGCCCAGGGGGGGTCGCGACGGGGCTAGGCGTGGGGGCACGACGGGGCCCAGGGGGGAGCGGCGGGGCCTAGCTAGGGTACAGGCGGAAGCGGTAGGTGGGGGATCCTAACCTACGCGTGATACCATATCAGAATGAGAAAGTTAATAATGGTTGAGTAGGGGGAGAGTACAGGTGAATATACCTAAGTATTTTACCCTCTAAGAGGTGACCCTATACAGTCTATGCAAACATAGGAGATACACATGTTTGACAGCCTCATGTTCCTGATGACTTGCACGCGCCCAGATCTCGCATACCCTCTCAGCATCCTGGCTCGCTTTGCGGCTACAGGCATACACCGACCTCAGCACTGGTCTGCCGCTAAGAGGGTTTTGCGTTATCTTGCAAGTACCACATCGGGCATGGGGTTAATGCTAGGAGGACGTAGGCCAGTGGTCATTATTGGACACACAGACGCTTCTTGTGCAGACTACGCCGAGACTTTCAGGTTCTCACAGGGCTACTGCTTCGACCTTGGTTCAGGTGCCGTCTCGTGGAGAGCTACCCGCGCGTCGTCTGTTACCCGGTCCAGCTGTAAGGTCGAGATGTACGCCGGTGTCATGGCGGCACAGGAGCTCAACCTGTCCTTTATATCTATACTTTACCCAGACTGGCCTTGTGGCTTCTCCTAGTGGCTGGACTAGTAGTTGGGTCGCGCTGGGCTTGCTCTTGCCTTGTCTATACTCCTTTTGACTGGTCTTTAGACCCTTGTCTCAGAGAATTAATAGTCCCGCCCTGAGTTGCTTCTTCCCTTGTTAGGTACTGCCCCTATACAGTCTAGGTTCAGTTAGGCACAGCTTGACTGGGCAAGTTTAATCTTGATTTAGTTCTTTGCCATACTGCTGTTAGTCAAATTGGCTGGGCCAGACTCGATATGAATCCAGGTAGCTTGTGTCTGTTCACAGGCTACGCTCGAATGATAACCACAAGAGGTTCTGCCCATAGGAGATACAAACTGTACCATTTCTCATCATAACCCAACTTCAACCTCAGTTGCTACAGTGCTCCCACAAGCTTTTTTTAGTGCGCTCCTGCCTCCAGTTGCAGGTCGAAATGGAACACACCTGCAGCCACACAATGAAGTGATTCAATCAGAACATGTGCCGTTCTTGAAAGCGTCCATTTTGGTAACAGTGTGTAGAATATGTAGGCAGGATGGAGAGAGGCACTTACCATGACCTTTGCCCACACGTCTCAGCTGGGAAACGTAGTCAGAAACTTGCTTGATAGCATCAACCTATGGGAAAGAAGTAACACAAGCAAAATGAGACATGGACAATTTAGTCGCGTGATGGGCATCGATTCACTCAGGTGAAGGACAGCTTTTATCATCCACCAAGCTTAGGAGAAGAAAAAATATATTCACACACCTGCTCGTTCAAGAAGTTGCCTTCAAGGAAGTCAGTGAGCTGGACATCCCCAGCATCTGCCGCCACCTGCAAATTATCAACAGCAAAATATTTACTTTCAAACCAACATGAGCGGATGCCTACATGAGCTTAGGAGAGGCGACTGTGGGAAACGCCATGAGAAACTGCTCACGGGCAAAGATAGTAAAAACCCTCGCAACCATCTCGTACCTGGTGAAGGGCCAACAGCTTCTCGTTGACGAGCTTCTCTAGAGCTAGAGTGAGCTCCATGGCTGCAAGACAGCAATCAGCATTGGAACGACATTGGAACAACAATAAACCCAAGGTGACCGCGAAAATGTCCGGAATCCGAATTCAGGCCATGGAATCACGCAGCAGACACACCGTAGAGAGCGTCGCCCTTCTCGGGATGGTCGAAATCCATGGTCGCGGGCATCAGGATCGACTGCAGCTTCACCCGGCCGCCACGCTTGTTCTGCAGACGAAATGCCAGGATGCAGCAGCGTAAGCAGCAGATTCCGGCAGTATCCAACCACAAGGTTTACTCAAGAGAATGATGACCCAATTAAGTATCCTGGCGTCCAGTAAGCGTACCTGGTACTCCATCAGCTTCTCTGCATGCTCGCGCTCCTCAGCGCTGGCGGCCTTGAAGTACCTGCACGCAGGCAGTAGACGCCAAAAACGAACTTTAGTTTCGCCACATTCGCTGATTGAACTGACTTCATCTTGCTCTTTGAATGTGTACTGAAAGTTATATTCTAGAGCGCATCTTAATGTGTCCGTGAAAATCTGAGTGAATTCTTTAAGCGACAATTGGGAGAACTCACTTGGCGAAGCCTGGCAGGGCCACGTTGTCGCGGTCGAAGTAGCAGTACAGCGCATGATACACGTACGAGATGTTGTACTCGATACTGCACGGATAAACCAAACCTCGATACAGTCAGCATTCACCTCCACCCTTAAAAAAAACATTGAAACGCATTGAAACCAGGCTGCCTCTGAACCTCGTTGACACACTAGCAGTGGGGAAGATCCTGCTTCAAGAATACTCACTTGATCTGCTCGTTAATCCCCGCCTCCGCAGCCGAGGAGTAGTTCTGCCGGGCGAACGACTCCTGCGGCTGGATGACAGCTGGCACCTGGGTGAGCTGGCTCTGCACCTCCGCGAACGGCTCGAACACAACACCGGTCAATGTAGCTTCCGCTGTAGGCTTCGCCTCCGCGCGAAAGCCCTTACGAGCTGCGGATTTGACGAAAGCGGGAGCAGGCTTCGTCTGGGATAGGGATCGTCCGCCGGCGATGGTCTGGCCGAAGCTGGCAACAGATCGCACCGCAGACGAAGAAAGCGACGCCGCCATGGCTGGTTTTTCTTCTTTGTCTGGATCAACCGGTATTACGTCGGGATCTGCGAGGTAACGAGTGCGGTCTGATAAGTTACGAGCAGGATAGAGCAAGAAGCTGAATCTGGGTAAGATCCAAGACAGGTAAAAACAAAGGAGAGTACTCACTCGAGCTAGTCGAAGCTGTGTGCTGGAGCGTGCTAAAGGCACGAAAAAAAGAGGTCTGCTGAGATGGCGAGCGTGTCCTTGCTGGCAGTAAGCAAGAGCGAGCAGCACTAACAGCAGAGCTATGAATGCGCTGAGCTAGCAAAAAAGCGGCTGACGGAAATCAAGAATCTTGAGAAGCGATGAAACAGGCACGCCTTTTACACGCTTCCGAAACAGGCCAACGGAATTGGGGTGCGTCACAGTAGTCCAAAACACTGCGGTTCTGTGAGATTCATTAGGCTGTCAAAAAGTTTTAATGTTTGTTCAAAACGGTTGACAGGGGTTTGAAGGCAAACGAATAAGGCTGGAACCGTAGGGGACTTCCAGAGGGGACGGTTGAAACGGAGGAGGTGTCAGACGAGGGACTTCGGCGTCTGGTTTGCACACCGTCACCGCGCATGGGGGAGGTTACTTGCATGCGGAACGGTCTACGTGGCCGGTGGCCCACGTGTTGGCTTCGTGGTTTGCACACAGCCTTGAAACTCGTCTAGGGGGATCGCCAATCACATGCGTGAGGTGGGAAATACTGAGGTTGCAAGATTCCTGATGTGTGCTGCCACATGTACCACTACATTGTTGACGAATCAGGCATCCTGACCCCTGACGATCAGGCCTTTCTGTCACACGAGATTCGTTATGACACAGCTAGTAACACATTAGTTATCAAATACATTTCAACTCGGTACAAATACACATTTCCGATAGGACAAATCATACAACGAAAACACAAATAGTGCACTTTCTGATCATATATCAAGTGCTAAACAGGGGCATGCAGGGTAGCTTCTGCAAGCTGCTGGGTACCACGCGCCTCCTCGTCTCGTGACTTAGATGCCAAGGACAGAACCACGCTCTGGTGAGCAATGTAGAAGCCGACGAGGACAATGAAATGTTATGAAACACATGATATAGGGGATGAGAAATGTTGCAGAACACACATGGGGAGTAGGAACATGGATATGACGGATTATAACATCTAGCATTACCCACCTGTACAGCATGGTCTACAGCAGCTGCAATTGTGGGATTGGCAGCACACTGGGCGGAAAGGCGTGGAATTGCCAGCAGCTGCTGCAACACCCGCGGTGCCTCGTCCTCCCTCCCACGACCCTAGCAGAGGGCGAGCCGGCAGGCGCAGGTGGAGGGATGGGAGGTAGGGAGCATGACGGAGAAGGGGAAGGGAAGGGAGAAAGAGGAGGGGGCATTGTGCAGTGGAGAGGGTGACTATGGTGGGAAGAGTGAAGGTCCAAGACTGGGCGAGGAAGGATCCCAGAAGTGGAGGTAACAGGGAGCAGGCAGGAGGGTTGTAAGGAGGGTTGTTAGAAGCGTGCATGCATCCATCCTTGTGCGTGTGTGGTGGGGAGTGGTTGGGGGGGGTGGTGGGAAGGTGTGGAAAGGGAGTGAAGGGCGAAATCTATGTGGAGAGTCTTACCATTTCAATTAACGAGTTGATGAGAGACGCATAGGGAAGAGGCCACGTGGGAGACAACTGAAAGAACAGACAGAGAAGGATAAGGGGGGGAGAGAGAGAAAGGCACAACGAGATGAGGAAGGGAGCAGCATTTGTGAGAGTAGCTAAGGGGAATGGGTGGCGCTGGTATGGAAATGAAGGTCCCTGCGCTGTCACTGATAGGGACCTGTGCAAGTTTAAACAAACGCAGGCAGGAGAGGTGTGGGAAATAGTGGCCGGCAGTAGGGTGGGCTGGAGAGTGAGGAAGGGAGGCAGGAGAGGGGTAGGACAGAGGGAAAGATAGTAACCGGCAGTGGGTTGGGCCGGAGGGCGCGGAAGGGAGGCAGGAGGGGGGTGGGCGGGAGGGGGGAACGGGAGCAATGCCACGAAACCTGAGACGAATCTGTGCACATGAGACCAAGGACGCACCTCAATAGCACGCACATCAAACCATAACAGCATAAGGAAATCAAACCCAGATTTGGGAGATCGCAGCACAAGCTTACCTCGATGGCGCGCAGCAGGAAGCGCTCCGAGTCTTCGAGCATGCTCTTCCTCCCCGCCCGCCCCGCCAGCTGCCCCTTGGGGGCCGCCTGCTCGCCACTCCTGCCCGCCTGGTAGTAGAGCCATGCCTCCGATGGTCTTAGCCCGACCGCCCTTAACCCCACCTTGAAATCAAGTACGTACCTCGATGGCGCGCAGCAGGAAGCGCTCCGAGTCTTCCAGCATGCCCTTCCTCCCCGCCCGCCCCGCCAGCTGCCCCTTGGGGGCCGCCTGCTCGCCACTCCTGCCCGCCTGGTAGTAGAGCCATGCCTCCGATGGTCTTAGCCCGACCGCCCTTAACCCCACCTTGAAATCAAGTACGTACCTCGATGGCGCGCAGCAGGAAGCGCTCCGAGTCTTCCAGCATCCCTCCCCGCCCGCCCCGCCAGCTGCCCCTTGGGGGCCGCCTGCTCGCCACTCCTGCCCGCCTGGTAGTAGAGCCATGCCTCCGATGGTCTTAGCCCGACCGCCCTTAACCCCACCTTGAAATCAAGTACGTACCTCGATGGCGCGCAGCAGGAAGCGCTCCGAGTCTTCCAGCATCCCTCCCCGCCCGCCCCGCCAGCTGCCCCTTGGGGGCCGCCTGCTCGCCACTCCTGCCCGCCTGGTAGTAGAGCCATGCCTCCGATGGTCTTAGCCCGACCGCCCTTAACCCCACCTTGAAATCAAGTACGTACCTCGATGGCGCGCAGCAGGAAGCGCTCCGAGTCTTCCAGCATGCATTTCCGCCCAGCTCGCCCCGCCAGCTGCCCCTTGGGGGCCGCCTGCTCGCCGCTCCTGCCCGCCTGGTAGTACAGCCACGCGTCCGAGGGCCTGAGCCCCACGGCCCGCCGCAGCACTGGGAGTGCCTCCTCAAACCTTCCAGCGTCCAAAAGGTCCCTGGCACTTGAAGTGAGGCGCCACAGAATGAGGCTGCGTGCGTCCGCGTGGGGAAACGAGACCGCTGCTGATGCTGATGGTGCTGCTTTGTCCAGCATGGCAACGGCCCAGTTCCCGAGGTTTGCCTTCTCCTCTTCCTCCTCTAGTGCCTCCAGCTCCTGCTCGTTCAGCTCTGGGGGCAGGGTGAAAGTTTTCGCTGCCACGTCAGCAGAGACCTCCTGATTGGCTGGCGCGGGCGCGCTGGCCCACATGCGGTAGGGCGCTGCGGCAACTGCTGCTGATTGGATGGCAGGTGCGGAGGAGGATGGGGAGGAGGGGGAGGGAGGGGTGAGGGGTTCGGGTGGGGAGGGGAGGAGGAGCGAGTCGAAGCAGAGGGAGGAGGAGGAGGAGGAGGGGTTGGGGAGGAGGGAGAAGACTGCCCAGGGGTGGAGGAGGAGGAGGTCGGAGGGGGAGAGGGAGACCTGCGGTGTGGGTAGGTGGGGGAAAGGACAGAGGGAATAAACCAACATTCAATTCTGAGGCAGCTTGACCGAGACTGTGAGCTCTCAACTCTGCATGTTGGCCTAAGGAAAATTAGACAAAGGAACCCTGACCGGAAATTGTTTACGAATACTGACCCCTCATCCTTATGAGATATATTCCTTAGAAACATTCCCTAGGAGATATATTCCTTTAAAATGTTCCCTAGGAGATATATTCCTTTAAAATGTTCCCTGGGAGATATATTCCGGACTTACCTTGATGGGAGCAGGGAGAGGAAGCTGGTTTGGGCGGGGGAACAGGTTCAAGGACGGCTCTTTGTCAGCCGCATCCAGCCAGTCTGCCACGAGCCAATGGCTGTGCGGGAAGATCGCCAGCTGGCCAGATGCTGACGTGTCTGAGGGAAGGAGAGTCGGAGCACAAAGAAAGCATCATGAAAGGTTTTTCTCTTAAGAAGAATGACCTGTCGCCTATCACCTGTCGCCTATCACCTGTCGCCTATCACCTGTCGCCTATCTGCGAGGACACCCTAATCGACGACCGCCGTGGCGTTTCAACTGTGATGTCAGAGGTGCAATCCATCAGTGAGTGGCGTGTCCGAGGGAAGGAGTGTTGGAACACAAACAAGGCTTTTCATCATGAAAGGGTTTTCTGGGCGGCACTCACCGGCGTTGGACGGCGAGCCTGGCGTGCCGGTTTGGGCGGCAACCACCACTGTTAGGATCGCATCGTCCAGGCGCTGCCGACTCAGCTCCACGTCACCAGGCGGCGTGCAGGCGACCTGCCAACTGTTGCTGACGAAGCTGGGGTCCTCGCACGACTTCCCGTCCAAGCAGCCCAGGCCAGCAGACCACGGGCGAACCACCGTGTGCCACGTGGCAGGCCCCTGATCCACGTTCGTCCCCGTCACCTCCTCCACCACTCGGAGCGCGGCGGCCGGCAGAGATGGCAGGAGAATCTTGGCGATTAGCGACGCGGGAGAGGATATTAACTCTGTGTCCGAAGCGCCACTATCCGAGTCGGATTCGGATTCGGAGAGTGTGGTTGGGAAGAGCTGCGCGGGAAGCTTCGGCGGCTCGGCCCATTCCGTTGATTGCGGAAGCGCGTCTTTAAGAACGACGAAGCCTTCGCGAAGCAGCTGCTCGCGAAGCTTCTCGACATCGACGGATGATGTACTTTTCTCCGCGTTTGCCGGCGCAGTAGTAGGCGCGACAGCGGCGGATGCGGCGGAAGAGCCGCCGGAATTCCCGGTGGGGGGAACGACCCCGAGGCCGAGCAGGTTGAGCCGACGGCGCGCTGCGCCACCGCCGCTCTTGAGAAGCTGGGAAGTAATGGCAGGTTGACACGTGGACCGTGCAGAGCGCGGCTGGGCTGCCACGTGGCTCAGAAGAGGAAGAGTTTTTGGCACGAGCGGCGAGTGCAGATCCGAGGAGGAAAAGCCGGAGTTTCTGAAGGCCGCGGATTCGCCAGTGCGCACGAGAGAATGAGTCGGACACACGATGGTTGTCGAAGCCATGGCGTCAACGGCTGGTGCGGTGCCTGAATGTTCTCAGCCGATGGTTTCGAACGAGAGCAGACGTGAACAGGGTCCTGTGTATTCCTCACGAAGCGGAAGGGATTATTGGTAAAGCAAGAGAAAGAAGCGCAAAACTATGGCTGCCAAACTAGCCAAGGGTGAAAGGAAAAAGGAAGAATGGATAGATAGAGGTGGTTGTAGAATAAATACGGGGGAGATATGAGAATAGCCGTGCGATAGATTTTCGCGAAGCCAGTGTCTGATGACATGCTACATAGAATTCGTTCGCGATATTATTGGATAAAGACCCTGACCGCGGCTGTCAGCGATGGTTCACGAGGAAATGCGCTGGCGTCGCTGCGCGATCCGGGTCCGGGTTAGGTGATTGGGGCTCCTCGCCACGTCACCACCAGAATGTGGCGCAGGATTTGTCTCGTCAGCCGCGTCTCCCTTCGCTGCTGGAGAGCCCTAGCCAAAACACGAGCCACGCGTGAGAAAGCGCCGCTTATGATTGGCTGTTGAGCGCCCTCGCACGTGCCGACGCTTGCCTGTAAAGAGATCGGCAGCTTTGCCTGAGCACAATCCCTCGGTGTTCGCGAAACAAATCTCGCAATTCGCCGCATCCAGCCAGAAGAACCCTGTCCCCCGCCAGATTCCTTGCTTGGCTGTAACTTTCCTTCGTTATTTCCCTCGCTTGGTCGGTTCACTGGCGGCTGGAGGAACCAGCGTCAATGCCGCTGGTAAACTTCGTCGGAATTCCCGAAGGCAGCACATCAATTGGCCGACTTTGGCGCTCAGGTGAGAACTCTTCCACACTATGATTACAAATAATTATGCAGAACATTCAACACATACATACCATATCTGAAGTATAAACAAGGTAGGGCTAACACCCCCACACGGAGAATGTCATAGAGACCTCTACAGAAACATCCCCTGAAAATGTCAGCTCTTTGGACCAACACCCGAAGCAGCATCCGTGCTCTTCCCCACGCCCATCTCATCCCCAAACCTCTCCCTCAGCATCGCATGCCAGTCATGGATGCACATGCGCCGTGACGAGTCGTAAAACCAAAACCTATTCTTCACCAGCCGGTCCTTCTTCGCCTCCTTCCCCGAAATCCAATTATTATGCAGAATCGTACACCCGCTGCACGCATTCGCAACATTCGGCTGGTTCCAGAAATCATGCACAGCCCCGTTCGGATACTTATCTCTCGGGAGAAAAATCGTCCTCAACCCGTTGCTCCACTGACACTCCTCCCGCTGAACCCTCCTCCCTCCAGCATCCGCCACGCTTCCTGGAAGCAGCAGCTCGCCATTATCCCCGCAAAGCACGTCATAAAAACTCGGCTGCTCGGACAGCTGCGTCTTGGCTGCGTGTGCCACGATCGCCTCAAACGCCTTCACAGTCATCGGATCCGCCCTCGCGAAGTAAAACCCCGAGTTGATCCGCCGGATGCCCGTGCCGGGCAGCGTGGCGTTAGGCTCGTTGCTCTGGATCGGGAACGTGCCAGGCCCGTACGACAGCAGGTGCGGGAGAGGGTCGGCGAACCATACGATGTCCACATCGGACCAGAGGACGGAGTACCCGGCCTTGAGAACCCGAAGCACGGCACGCGATTTGAGCTTTGTGAATTGGCGGAAGCACTTGGTGCCAAACTGGCACTGACCCTGATCTATCCCCCTCATAGTCGTACTCGCCCGCTCGTAAAACACCGCCAGGCCTTGGGTGAATGCGAATCGGTACAAGTCCTCGTCGAGCGCGGCAACCACAAGGTTGTCCCCGAGCCCGAGCTTCCGTAAGTTACACACGAAATTCATCAGCATTTCCGCGTAGCCAAACGTAACCGCAACGAGTGTTACCACCTTCAGGTCCTTAGGCAGGCTCCCCACCCCAGCAGCCTTCCCTGCTGCCGTCGATCCAGCTTTCACCTGCCGAGACAACGGCTCGTCCGGGACGACCCTGGCTAGCTGTGGGAGAAGCTGCTCCATGGTGTGGGGGAGACCGACGGTGGAGTTGGTGCGGGCCACGGCGTTGATTGCGAAGTCGGCGCGGCGGTCGATGGAGACCACCCCGCACACCCAGAAGTCGCCCGAGTGGTGCTTGCGGGGGTCCGACTGGGTCTTGTACTCGTAGGCTGAGTACTCGCACGAGCAGTTGGCTGGTCTCTCGCGTTTGAGCATGCAGATGTTCAGAGCTGAGAGGGGGAGGGGGGGAGGGGGAGAGGGGAGGGGAAATATTAAGAGGAAAAGAAGAGGAGTGTTTGAAACACGTGTGGTGCTTGCAGGGGTCCGACTGGGTCTTGTACTCGTAGGCCGAGCACTCGCACGAGCAGTTGGCTCGTCTCTCGTGCTTCAACATACAAATGTTGAGAGCTGGGGAAGGGGGGGGTAAGCGGAGAAAGGGAGGGGGGGGGGGGGGGGGAAGCAGAGAAAAAGGAAGTCTTGGTGGTGCTTGTGGGGGTCCGACTGGGTCTCGTACTCACAGGCGGAGTACTCGCACAAACAGTTGGCTGGTCGCTGTCACTTCGACATGCATATGTTCGGAGCTGGAGGGAGGGAGGAGGCCGAAGAGAGGGGGAAGGGGTGGTTGGAGGAAGGGAGGGGGTGAAGGGAGGGCGAGCAGGGGTGTGTTGAGTGGGCTGGCTGGAGAGGATGCAGAAGAAGGGTGTTTGCCTCGTCCTGGATAAGGTGAATAAAGGGGCTTACAGGGATTTCACTGGACTGAAAAGAGGGAGAAAGACAGAAGGCTGAAATCCAACAAGGCTTGGGGGGAGAATGCGGAGGAACGGAGGGGCAGAGTGGACGGGAGGACCGGCCGAAAGAGGCGAGGCGGGGTAGGGAGAGGCGGGAAAACGGGGGAGGGTGAGGGAAAGAGGAAGGCCAATGGAGAGCAAAAACGTTATTGAAAGAAACGGATCACTCACAATCGGGTTCGTAGCAGGACGAGAGCCGCCAGGGCGTGTGCAGAGCCGTGCCCTTCTGGTTGGTGTAAGTGCCGTGGGTCTCAGCTAAGTGTATGTTAGCAAAGAGCTCCCAGCTGCTCTTCTTCCGCGTGCTCCAAAAATGCCCGCCCGCCTTGCTCTCCTCCACCTTGATGTGCGAATACGTGTGCGCCACGTGGATGCTCGTGATTGCGTCGCTCACGTCCACCACCTGTCGCAGCCCGCTCGCCACGGCTTCGTGAACGAACCAGTTATCGTATTTCCCGCGCCCGAACGAGAACGGCGGCATGTGCGCCGAGAAAAGCGGAACGTTCGGGACGTTGTTCCAAACCCAAAGATCCACGCCGCCATAAGTGTGCAGACTCCCCTCACGGCGCACGAACCGGCGGATCTCCGCCTCGCGCTGCGCTTCCGCCATCATTCCCACCGGCCCGGGCTTCCGCCGCCACGCGTCTTTCTCAAACGAGTACGGAAAATCCACCGCCACGTCCCATCGCGACGCGGTCAGGATCCACTCTTTAAAAAACGCCTGCACGCGCCCGATCGCGGGGACTATATCGGAGAGGAGGATGATATCGCCGTTGATCAGCATCGAGAGCGGAGTGTCCGCGGCTTGCGCGCGCGCGACCATGGCGTGGAAAAGCGGCACGCCGTAGAAATTAGTATCTATAGTCGAGTCGACGAAGACCGACCCTGGGAACTCCTGCGCGAGCTGGTCGAAGCTCGGATCGGATCCTAAGAGGACGACTTTAGGCTGGGGGCGGAGGCGCAGCCAGGAGAGTAACGCGCGGCGCTGCGGGTCTTCTGGGATATTTAAGTACGGCTTCGGAGCGCAGAAGATGGTCATAGAGGGGATGTGTCTCGCCCAATCAGGGAGCGGCATGTTCTGGTTGTGGACCATGTCGAGATCATCCACGTCGACCAGCTCGTCCGACGACGCCGACGCTCGCAGGATGCGCCGACGTGGCAGGCTCGGCGCGTCCGGCCAGTCGTCCATCCCGGGGAATGCCTCTCCTGACGACGCGCCGTCGCGGTGATTGGCGCCGGAGCGTACAGCGGAGGGATTGGCTGCGCGGAGAGAGCGCTGATGCCTGTGCGGGGGAGGGGGCGTCAAGGGGAGGGTGGGGCGTCAAGGGGAGGGAGGGTAAGAGTCCAGCCAGTCATCCATCCCGGGAAACGCGTCGCCTGACGACGCGGCATCGCCGGCGCTGTGACCAGCGCCGGATCTCGCGGCGGTGGGGTCGGTTCCGCGAAGGGAGCGCTGATGCCTGTGGGGGGGGGGGAGGGGGCGTCAAGGGGAGGGTGGGTAAGAGGAGTAATTTCTGAGAATTCTCAAAAAGGGGAGGGAGGGTGTGCATCCGGCCAGTCGTCCATCCCGGGGAACGACGCCTCGCCTGGCGACGCGCCGTCGCCGGCGCCGTGACCAGCGCCGGATCTCGCGGCGGACGGATTGACTGCGCGGAGAGAGCGGTGATGCCTGTGGAAGGGGGGGGGGGGGGGAAGGGGAGGGAAGAGGGGGGGAGGGTCTAGGGGAGGGAAAGTCGAGGGGAGGGAGGACCCCCGGGAGGATAAAAGGGAGCCCGGTTTTTAGGTTACCGACGGATGCATGTGGTCTAGATGGCAAATATAGCGACTCGATTGGAATGACAATAGCTCGAGCGAATGACGCCAATGCGAAGTATCAGAGCAAGCGAGATCCATCAACACGATCCGAAGTGGCTCACCTTGGGAGTGTCGACGGGAGCACGAAGGCGTGCACGGCGAGATAGATAGTGAGTGCGATGGCGAAATTAGGGATAAATTCCGCCACTCGCTTGCCGAACCGCCCGTTCGCCCACTGGTGAAACGAATCCGCCGCGCTCTGGTAACCCGAACTCGCCCGTTTCGCAGCGCTGGAGCCACCGCCCGCAGAAACGCTAGGGGGAGTCCCCGTGCCTCTAAGGTTGCTTCCGGCGCTAGCAGACAAGCTAGCGGCGACTCGGATTGGAGAATAAGTAGGCTGCTGAGAGATCGGTAATTTCTTCGGAGAGATTAAAGCCTTTGACAGTGCCCCGGACGAAGCTTCGCTGACACAGCTGGTGGAAATCCACGGCTGCGTGCGAACCCGCCTTAGCTCGCAATCGGGGACGGAGAGCGGGGAGACGCTCAGAGAGGACAGACGAAGGCTCGATGACGTGGCTTGCTCCAGGGATGACGTGGCTTGGACCAGAAATGACGTGGCTTGGGCGAGAGAGAGCGTGTCCGGGTTGGACTCGGAACGTGTGATTGGCTGAGAGTGAGGTTCAGAGGAGGACATGGGTATGGTTAGGGTTTCGGAAAACGGAGTGTCATCTTGCGACGATGGCGTTTCATCCCTTCTTTGGTTGCTTGGGAGGCCGTTGAGAGAGTTAGATCGTGCAAGGGAAGGCTGTTGCGGAGGCGGCGAGGACCGCGCTAACGCTTCAGCATCGTCCATCGTTGTTGCTGCTCCCGACAGACAACTGAGTTATTCAACGCTACCCTCCCTGAAATCTGAGTCTGGCGACAGGTGCAGAATCGGCAATGGGGGGCAAATGATGTGAGGGAACTGAAGCATAGCACTGCAGAGCGTGAGGGAGAGGAGGTTACTGAAGGAAGACCAGTAGGAACAGACACATGAACAGAATAGGAAGAGGGAGAGGAAGCGGAGAGATGGCTATGGTGGTGTGTGGCGTGCTTTCTCGCCCACCACCATCCCTACCGACCGAGCGGAACCCAACAGTACCACACGACAAGGTCCTCCGCCTGTGACTGTCCTTTCTTCACTCACCCACTTACAGTGTCGTCAAACCAGCTCGAGCCACATCACGACTCATGAGACAGAAGAAAGGTTTGGCGGATGCGAGACGCTTCATCCTAACCCTGTCAAGATCGAGACCTCGCACGGAGTCTCGGCAGATCGCAGCCGTTGAACTCTTTCGACATCGAGTACGTTCGTTCAGGTTTCTTGTACAGCACAGTAGGCTGCCGCGTAAGGCCAATCCAGGGCTGCAATTGGCCAATTTAGTTTCGGCATGCCATCCGAACAGTATCACCCAACCACCAGCCACACAAAGGTGGAGGCGGCAGCGGGTTTTGTCAGCCGACAGGGGTCCAAGCAAGACCTGATTCGATATGGTCGAAGCAACGCGCCTACTCAATCTGGCATAGCGTAGGTCTTGTCCAAGGTTCAGCTTGCCACTCGATATAAAATATATAAAGGGCATGATTTATATAGGATACAACATACACATCATAGAAGCCCTCAACAATTTTTGATATTACTTGATAGATGCGAGCTCCCAATAGTATCTAATACTATGAAATCTCGAAGGGGTTGTCTGTCCGAAGCGCGCCGAGCCCGGGAAAAAAGGCGGGAAATAGGCAAACTTTGACGTCTAGCTAGGCGAAAACATTTGGGGGCTTCAAACACGCGACGGAATTCAGAGGCGACGAATGAAACAGATACCAGGGATACAAAAATTGCGCGAGATCAGCCCATTGCGCGAGATCAGCCCTTTGTTACGCGTGCCAGAAAAAAGAAATAACATGGATTTGGCAAAACATGAGCACTCAACAAAGCACGAACTCCACAGAAATGGAATGAAACAAATTGATACTCAACAGAACTGGAATGTAAAATTTTATGGGCATGCGGGTACCGCATGCAAAGCAGCACTCGTGTATTATGAAAGTTGTAAATCATCTCCAGTTCCCTTCATATCGTTTTCATACATCGTGTGTACTCTTCACATGCTGTGCTAAACGCATATGATCATAGACGATTGACCGAAACTAGCCGAAACTCACGCTGATTTTGATCGGACGTGGTTTTGTGGGCGTGCTTCGGGCATTCCAAACCAGGGCTGTTCCGGCTTGTGTGAAAAACACGAAAACATTTTCCAGCTTTCACCGAATCAGGGTAAGCTTTTACCCAACTTGTTCGAGAAATTGTTGCTTGCATCTGCCCCGGCAGCGCCCTCGAACCTGGTCAAGCGCTTCGGTCGCTGCGAGACATGCGCGCTTCGCGTCGATTTTCTCCTTGCGTCAATCCCGCTTTGGCCAAAAATTCCTCGCCCATTCCGTCCCGTCTTTCCTCGTGTCAACCCTCCATGCCTTCCTCCCACCCTTTTCTCTCGCCCCCCTATACCTCCTTTTCCCCACTCCCTTCTCGTCCTCCCTCCACTTCCTCCATCGCTTCATCGTCTCTCACCCAGCACAACTCACGCCCAGCATTTGGTGAACCAAAACCTTGCACTTTGCTCCTCACTCATTCTCGTATGCCGTCCTAGGCGGTAAAAACCTTGTATTTTTTCGTCCCCTTTACCGCTATATAACGGCTCTTGGTTACGGAAATCACTGCGTGTAGGTAGTCTCTGCGGGTATCCCATAATTTTTGTTACACATTCAGGAAACAAATGGCGTTACGAGTCGCTAGGCTGCTCGCCGTGCTGAGTCTAGCCGTAGCCGCCGCTACGTGTGTAGCTGCAACGTCGATCGACACTTCACAACGTATGTACGGCAACTAGGGACTTATTTAGTGGAATTAGAGTTCCTCCGCTGCGCTGCTTCTAGGTGGCAAAACACCGTTTATGCCAATTTCGCGTCCTCGCATGGGTTAAAGCTGTTCTGCTATCGTCGTCTCTTGCCTATGTCCCTCACCTCGTATCGCTCGGGACCCGCCGCCCGACCGTTCGCGCCATGCGTGCTTTTCCGCCGCTGCCCGCGGCATTCACTTCCGCTTGTTCCGCCAGTGGCGGCAATTGCAGACATGCAGGCGGCGTGGAGGCTCAACTCCCCTTTGTCGCGCCCTTGCCTTCCGCGCAATTCCATTCTCCCCCACCCCCTCTTCCCCTCTTCCCGTGCTCCCGCGCCCGCGCCTTCCCCGCCTTCCGTCCGTTCCGCCAGTCCCTGCGTTGGCGGTGCAGGGGCAACTTTTGAGTCGACTCAAAAGTTACCTCGTTGGCGGGCATGCAGGCGGAGCGGGGCCTCTATTCACTCGTGTAATTCTCCTTCCCGCCCGCCCTCTTCACTTTGCCCGCGCGCCTGCCTTCCCGGGAGTCTCCCGCCAGTGCCCGCGTTGTCTGACTTGCAGGCGGCTTTTGGGCTAAACTACTCCGCGTGGGGGGAGGGCGGCGACTGTGGCAAGGCGAGCTTTCTGCGGTGCGACGGCGACGGCATGATAACTGAGATGTGAGTCGGCCTATAACGAAGACGTATTGTATGTTGAACTGCTCGGGGGGGGGTGAGAGGTGGGGGAAGGGGAGTAGAGGGAAGGTGGGGGGGGGGGGAGGAGGTGGCGGCTGTTACAAGGCGATCTTTCTGGGGTGCGATAGCGACGCATGATTACGACCATGTGAGACTGCGGACATAGTTCCAGTGGGCTCAGTTAGGAAGGCGGTTAAAAGATCTTTCTGGGGTGCGATAGCGACGCATGATTACGACCATGTGAGACTGCGTGTAACGAGAACGAGAACGTTCTGCAAGCTCAAATGCTCCGCGTGGGGGGAAAGCGGCGACTGCTACAAGGCGAGCCTTTTCTGGCGTGACAGCGACTGCGTGATAACAGCCGTATGAATATTCTTTTAGTGAGGAGCTTTACGTCGGAAAGCTAGCGAGTCTAAAGCAGGACGCATGGGAGAAAGGAGCGACTGCTACCAGACGAGTAAAAAGCGGGCGGAAGGTGAAACCCGTGCGCCTTGCCCCGTGCGCCTTTCCCCGTGGGCCTTTCCGAGTTCGCCTTACCGCATGCGGCTTAACCCCCCCGCCCTCAGAAAGCCCCGCGCGCTCTCGCGTCCTTGGAGTCGACACAAAAGTTCGATCTCTTGCATTTCAACACCAAATCGATTCCTGAGTCCACCCTCCTCTCACACCATCAACCCCTGCTGCAGCAACTTGGGCGCCAGCGATCTGCTCGGCTCACTGCCTGAATCCATCAGCGGACTCGTCAACCTCACCAGCATGTGAGTGTGGCGATGCGATGTGTGCGTGTGGCCGTCGTTTAAGACTCGTTAATCTCACCAGCATGTGAGTATGACGCTGTGAGTGTGACGCTGGGATGTGTGACGCTGGGATGTGTGACGCTGTGAGTGTGACGCTGTGAGTGTGACGCTGGGATGTGTGAGTGCGGCCGTAGGAGACTTTAAATGAAGCTGAGTAGGTGTGCAGGTGGGGGGCTTGCATCTTGGGCTGAGTAGGGAGACTCAAAGGTCACCTCGCCTCGCTGCCTAAATCCATCAGTGGACTCGTAAATCTCACCAGCATGTGAGTGTGACGCTGTGACGTGTGAGTGCGGCCGTAGGAGACTTTCGAGTCGACTCACAAGTCACTCCAGTACCTCGCCTCGCTGCCTGAATCCATCAGCGGACTAGTTAATCTCACCAGCATGTGAGCCGGTCGATCTGATGGACTCGCGGTGTGATTATAACAACGTGATAGCACCACCATTTGGTGATGTAACTATGGCGAGCGATGTGATTATAGAGAGCGATGCGATGTGAGTGTGGCTGTATTTCCATGTCGTCTGCACATCTCGCCTCACACTTCGCTTTCATTGGTCCACCTCTCCCCCCTCCTTCTTGTCTACCCCCCTCCCGCCCCCTTCTGCCCCCCTCTCCCCCCTCTTCCCCCCTCTTCTCCCCACCTCTCCCCCTTTCTTCCCCCGGAATGAACAGTGATTTGAGTGCCAATGGGTTGACTGGGCCGATCCCTTCCACTATAGGCACACTCACCAAGCTGCAACGGCTGTGAGTGATCCTTCCGCTGTAGGCACGCTGCACTATGGGCATACTCCACTATAGCCACACTCCGCTACAGGCACACTAATCCGGCTGCAAAATGCTGCACCATGAGCTCACACTTCGGTCCACTTTGCAGCACAGCTTTTCCGTTGCTCGTTGCACAACACTCTAGCCGACTTTTGAGTCGACTCAAAACTCGTCACACAACACTCTAGCCGCACATTTCAGCGCCAGCGCCTTTTGAGTCTAAACCCTAAACCTTAAACCCTAAACCCTAGACTCAAAAGTAACCGCTGTTCCTTGCTCGTCGCACAACACCCTAGCTGCACCTTGCAGCGCCAGCGCCTTAGCTGTCTTCTTCCATAGTTTTGAGACGCCTCAGAACTAAATTACTTTCGTTTTTGGACGATGCTTGCTCGTCGCCCAACACCCTAGCTGCACTTCGCAGCGCCAACACCTTGGCTGTCTCCTTCCATGTGCTCTCCTTCCACGTGCTCTCCTTCCACGTGCTCTCCTTCCATGTGCTCTCCTTCCACGTGCTCTCCTTCCATGTGATCTCCAGCTGCTGTCTTTTGCTTTTGTTTCTCCCCCTTTTTTCTCCCCCCCTTGTTTTTCCGCGTGTTTTTCCGCTTGTTTTTCTGCTTGTTTTCCCCGTCCGCAGGCAGTTGGACAAGAACGTGCTCGACAGCTATCTGCCAGTGTCGCTAGGAAGGCTCCTCAGACTCACATCGCTGTAAGGAAAGCCTTTTTTTTGGCAAAACATTTATTCTGCGAAAGTTTTTTCTTCTTGCTGTAAGGGTTCTTCCTGGAATATAGCAACCATGGAATTTCAAGAACGAATATAATCGGTGTTTTTTTTCATTCGCCTTCTCGTCCCAATTGAAAGAACACCACTTGGTGGTGGTTTTAGCCATACGTGGCAGCGGGCGGTAAAACACTGTTGTTTTAGAAAAATTCTTGCTCAGAAAAACTCTCGTGAATTTGTAGGGCAAAAATGATGGTAACTAGTTTCGGCAGGTGGCTGCCTTCATCAGACCATACACAAAAGAGCAAATGAGCAAGGCTAAATAGGCAGGAGCTCAGGAACCTCCCAAGGCCAAAATGCGGCTCAAGGGAATTCTCGGAGTCCGAACCTCTAGGCTCGAAAAAATGAAACAAGCGTAGCTACACCTAACACTTTCTAGCTGAAACTAAATAATTTCCTGTACGCTTCGGAAGCTTCCACGCGATAATAGCACGCCGATCTTCAAATGTCTCGTGTGACAATATCCGTAGGTGATTTTTGAGTCGACTAAAAAAAGACCCCAAGTGTGAACGGTCAACCAGCGGGTTGAGCAGGCATTTCAGCACAAGGGGGCCACGAGTCGAAGTCTATCGAAGAGAAGAAGCGTGTTGAAGGAGGGTAGCTCTGTCCAAAAAAGAAACGGACTTGAAGACTGGAAGCAGGAATTTCACTGGGTAACTGCGGGCACGCAATCGTGCGAAGAAAAGAGCGCGAGAATCCAGGAACTCTGCTCGGGATGAAGAGCGAAGCAGAAAACGTTGAAGTTCGCTGCGAATAAAACCAGTCTTACTGCTTCTGGTGCGAATATAATCGGTGTTTTTTTCATTCGCCTTCTCGTCCCAATTCCTTCTCTCCTGCGCCTCATGCCCCTCCTTCCCATCTGTCTCTCAGAGGCTTGGCGTCCAAATACTTCATCGGTGCTTTAGGGCCCTCAACTCACTCCTCCTCCTTCCTCCGCCTCCTGCCCCTCCTGCCCCTCCGTCTCACAGGGACTTGGCGTCCAACCACTTCACGGGATCCATTCCTGCTGAGATCGGAAACCTCGTCAACCTGCAATACCTGTAAGCCGCAACGTACCGCACCCTCCTTTTAACTGTCAACCTTACCAGCTTCCATCAACCTCCCCCTTCCCTTCTCCACTTCACCGGATCCATTCCTGCTGAGACGGGCACTTCACCTCATCAACCTGCAGTACCTGTAACGCCACGCACCTTCTCCCCCTCTCCCCCCCCCCCTCCTCCCCCACCTCGCCTCCCCCCACCTCGCTTGCCCCCACCCGCCTCTCCTCTCTCCCTCCACCTCCTCCCACCGCCTCTCCTCTCCCTCTCCGGCCTTTCCCAGCCCCTGCTGAACTGCGGAGCCGAATCAACCTGCAACATCTGTACCGCACTGCACCTACTCCCCTCCCGTTCCCCCTTCCCTCCCCTGCCACCCTCCTCCCCTCCCCGCCCCTGCTCGACCCTTACGCCCCCCACCTAACGCCCGCCTAACGCCCGCCTAACGCCCCCGCAAAACACCCCTGCCTAACACCCCGCCTAACACCCCCGCCTAACACCCCACCTAACGCTCCCCCCTAACGCCCGCCTAACACCAGCCTATAGCCCGCCGAACTCCTGGTTGTGCTGCTTACACTCCTGCCTCTTCTGTGCCTCACTACCTTGCCTCACTACATTTCCTCCTACCTTACCCCCCCTACCTTTCCTCCCGCAGGCAGCTGAACGACAACTACCTCACTGGCTCCATCCCTACTTCCTTTTCCCAGCTGAAGCAGCTGCAATGGCTGTGAGTGCAGCTGCAATGGCTGTGAGTGCAGCGGACCTGCATACAAGGGTTTGACACGAATCTCCTTGTTTTTGTGTTTTCGTAGTTTGCGTCTCCGTTGAAAATATGCTCACACAATGAACAAATTCCTATTTTTGTTTATATTTTCCTGTATTTTCTTTTCTTTTCTTTCGTTTTGTTTATCCTTTCCTTTCCTTTCCATCTCCATCCATTCAATCCTCTGCTGCATCCCGCCCTCCCTGCCCCATCCGGCCAATTCGGCAACAACCAGCTGAGTGGCCAGCTGCCTGCTTGAAATGCCCCAGCAATCCCTTCCCTCACACCCCCTTCCACCCCCCTTCTCCCCCTCTCCTCCCTCCCTCCTCCCTCCCTCCCTCCCTCCCTCCCTCCCTCCCTCCCTCCCTCCCTCCCTCCCTCCCTCCCTCCCTCCCTCCCTCCCTGCCCCATCCAGCCAGCTTGGCAACAACCAGCTGAGCGGTCCACTGCCTGCTGGCTTCGGTGCTTTCCCTGCACTGACCGGCCTGTGAGTGAACACGCCAGGCCCCATGGTGCTGTATTCAGGTACCAGTGTGTAGTCCTATGTAAAAGTGCACAATTGGTTTTTGAGGCGCCTCAAAAATCGACTCAGAAACTGCCTTGACCGGCTGGCTTTGGTGCTTTTCCTGCCCTGACCGGCCTGTAAGTGAACACGCCATCCCTCTGTCGGTAAGATGACTTCCCTGTTGCTGACCGGCCTGTAAGAAAATACGCCAGGCCCCATGTTGCTGTATTCATGTTTCAGGGTTTTTGAGAATTCTAAAAAACACCCTGCAGTACCAGTGTATGCACGATTGGTCCCAGTTGACAGCTGCCAGCTGGATTGGTTGCATTTGTGTCTTTGTGTGGTAAAAGTGCAGTTTTGAGTCGCCTCAAAACCACAGCTTAGCTCATCGCATCACCATGGCTCCGTCCGTGTGCTAGAAGGGCAGTTTTGAGGCGTCTCATTTTTTGGGCGCCTATTTTTGAGGCACCTAAAAAATAGACGACTCCTCACACTCGAGACGCCTCAGAACAAGCTGCGCTCATTGCATCACCATGGCTCCTGACAGTAGAGATAGAAGGGCAGTTCTCAGAAGCTTCCTACAGGATTGCATTGTTGCACTCCATGCTTTGACTGGCCTTTATGAGTGAACACCTCTACTTGCAAGTCAGTCGAGCCTTGTTCTTGTTTTTTTTCACCTGCACTTCCCTTCCCTTCTCGCCTGCCAACATTCACTTGCAAGGTGAATGCTTGTAGCTGCAAAATGAATACCTCGTTCACAGCAAACACTGGCCTGTAACGAATATGCTTGGTTTTTGCTCCTCCCTCCCCCTCCTTCCTTCCTGCCTGTACGTTCCCCACCCCCTTTCCGTACTCTGTTCTGCCTGCACTCTATTTCACTCTCCCTCTAACCCCCCGCATTCCTTCTCTTTCCCTGTCATTCCCAGCTGGGGGAAGACATACAGCTAGCACACCCACAGTCTGTCCCGTCCCTTCCACAACAAAACATTATGTGGTCGATCCCTCTTCACCCCCCTTCTCTTCCCCCTCCGCCTCCCCTTTTCCCGCTCATAGTCGGGTGGGCATTCAACACACCGCCCTCCCTGACACCACTAGCTGCGGCATCGCCTGCCCCTTCCGCAACAACACGTCTGTGCCCTCTCCCATCCGACCTCGCCCCCACTCCCCTGTCTTCCCCCTCTCACTTCCATGTGGGCGGGCATTCAACGCACCTGCCCCCTGAGAGCGCCGGGTGCGGCATCTCGCGCCCCTTCCCTTCCGCAACAACACGTTTTGCCCGGCGACCTGCCCCTTCTTCACCCCCCCCTCCCCCCCTTCTTCACCCCCCCCCCTCCCCCCTTCTTCACCACCCCCCTCCCCCCTTCTTCACCCCCCCCCTCCCCCCTTCTTCACCACCCCCCTCCCCCCCTTCTTCACCCCCCCCCCTCCCCCCTTCTTCACCCCCCCCCTCCCCCCCTTCTTCACCACCCCCCCTCCCCCCCTTCTTCACCACCCCCCTCCCCCCTTCTTCACCACCCCCCCTCCCCCCTTCTTCACCACCCCCCCTCCCCCCTTCTTCACCACCCCCCTCCCCCCCTTCTTCACCACCCCCCCTCCCCCCCTTCTTCACCACCCCCCTCCCCCCCTTCTTCACCACCCCCCCTCCCCCCTTCTTCACCACCCCCCTCCCCCCTTCTTCACCACCCCCCCTCCCCCCCTTCTTCACCACCCCCCTCCCCCCCTTCTTCACCCCCCCCCTCCCCCCTTCTTCACCACCCCCCTCCCCCCCTTCTTCACCACCCCCCCTCCCCCCCTTCTTCACCACCCCCCTCCCCCCTTCTCCCCCCTCCCCCCTTCTCCCACTCCCTCCCCCCTTCTCCCCCTCCCTCCCCCCTTCTCCCACTCCCTCCCCCCCTTCTCCCACTCCCTCCCCCCTTTCTCCCACTCCCTCCCCCCCTTCTCCCACTCCCTCCCCCCCCCAACTGCCTTCCCTCCCCTTCCTACAGGTGGGTGGACATACAGCACACCTGCCCCCCCGACAACACCGGATGCGGCATCTCCCGCCCCTTCCGCAACAACACCTTCTGCCCGGAGACCTCTATTTCACCCTGCCGCTAACCACCTTTCCTCTCTCACTGTCCCTCCCCTTCCTACAGGTGGGTGGACATACAGCACACCTGCCCCCCTGACAACACGGGGTGCGGCATATCCCGCCCCTTCCGCAACAACACCTTCTGCCTGGAGACCTGCCCGACCTTCTGCGACACCTGCATCCCAAGGAAGATCCCAGCCCCCCCTGCCAACGGCACCCTCGCTGGTTCTGGCGCTGGGGCTGTTGGCGCTGCTGTGAATGCCACCGGTGCGCCTTCTGCTCTGCCCCCCCCCGCGTCTGCTGCTGCTGCTACTCCACCTAAGGGGGCGATGGGCGGCAGTGTCAGCAGCAGCAGCGCGCTCGGTTACGCACTCGCCATTGCTGCTGTAGTTGCGGCAGCCACTGCAGGGGTTTTGTGAGGAAGAAATTGGATAATGGTCTTGTATCCCGCTGCGGATTCGGCTCCAATCAAGGGGGCATCAAGCCGCTCTGTCAGCAGGAAAGCGCTGTAATTTGCACTGTCCCTCGCCGCTGCGGTTTTCGTGAAAAGTGCACCTCTGAGGTTCTGAGCAGGAGGGTGAAATGCACAAGAGTATTTACCTGTCTAGCCTTTCCAGAACTACATCGTTTTAGGCTGTCAAATCTACAACGAATACTGTAAAATGGGTGTTGTCCTGTATGAATCTGATTAATGATTTTCTCTAGGTAGTCATTGCTGTTCGTTATAGAGTTAATGCAAGTATAGCAACACAGCATAGCAAAACAGCCATACGTTCTTCTAGAATTATGTAACACCTATCACTATGCAGCTGCAGTGCAGTGAGAGGCCTAGGGTATTACCGGTAGGCCAAGAAACGATCTGACCAGCGAAATTCCCACAAAATTCGTCTCAGCTGTGCAGTATACCAACGCCAAGTCCACTGCTACAACCCCACATCTTCTCCTGCTTCATTGTATTTCCACAACTCTGCTGGGCACACAGCAGCCTGGTTTCGAGGCACCTCAAAACAGCAGCCCGGTCAAATTGCATTGCCTGCCTACAGACTGACGTAAGTTGGTTTTTAGAATTCTCAAAATAACAACCTGCCCACCTACTGACAAGCAGTCCCAATCTCAGTCCAGAAGCTTTGCAACCACGCCAGCACCCACGGTGCGACCGCCCTCCCGCAAAGCAAAGCGCTGGCCTGCAGAGGGTGAAGAGTGGGGTCAGAGGGGGAGAGTGGAGTCCGAGGGGGGAGTGGGGTCAGAGGGGGGGAGTGGGGTCAGAGGGGGGAACAGCAGTGCATGGTGGGGAAAGGCAGGGTCTAGTTTTGAGGCGCCAGAAGAATAGACAAGAAGCCCAACAACCACAGTGCGACCGCTTCAATGGCAACCACATCGTCAACTGTTTCAACAGCAGCTCTATGGTCGCTAGGCAGACAGTTGACTTCTGAGTCGACTCAAAAGTCACTCAACCGCTTCAATGGCAACCACATCGTCAACTGTTACAACAGCAGCTCTAAGGTCGCTTGGCAGACAGTTGACTTCTGAGTCGACTCGAAAGTCACTCAACCGCTTCAATGGCAACCACATCGTCAACTGTTACAACAGCAGCTCTAAGGTCGCTTGGCAGACAGTTGACTTCTGAGTCGACTCAAAAGTCACTCAACCGCTTCAATGGCAACCACATCGTCAACTGTTTCAACAGCAGCTCTAAGGTCGCTTGGCAGACAGTTGACTTTTGAGTCGACTCAAAAGTCACTCAACCGCTTCAATGGCAACCACATCGTCAACTGTTTCAACAGCAGCTCTAAGGTCGCTAGGCAGACAGTTGGCAAGATGATGCTGTCACCCAGCATGACCATCTTGCGTTGTCTGGCAGCACGACCTCTCCCGCCATGCCCGCCGTGCACAGGTAGCACTGCAGGCAGGAGGTAGTCCCGGACCCCCCTACCACTGCAGGTAGCACAGCACAGCGGGCGACCCTACGAGACAGGGATGCCCACATTCACACAGAGAGCCGCGGACAGAGAGAGGGACAGAGGAAGAGAGAGAGGCAGAGGAAGAGGGAGAGAGGCAGAGGAAGAGAGAGAGGCAGAGGAAGAGGGAGAGAGGCAGAGGAAGAGGGAGAGAGGCAGACGAAGAGAGAGAGGCAGAGGAAGAGGGAGAGAGGCAGAGGAAGAGGGAGAGGCAGAGGAAGAGGGAGAGAGGCAGAGGAAGAGGGAGAGGCAGAGGAAGAGAGAGAGGCAGAGGAATAGAGAGAGGCAGAGGAAGAGGGAGAGAGGCAGAGGAAGAGAGAGAGGCAGAGGAAGAGAGAGAGGCAGAGGAAGAGGGAGAGAGGCAGAGGAAGAGAGAGAGGCAGAGGAAGAGGGAGAGAGGCAGAGGAAGAGGGAGAGAGGCAGACGAAGAGAGAGAGGCAGAGGAAGAGGGAGAGAGGCAGAGGAAGAGGGAGAGGCAGAGGAAGAGGGAGAGAGGCAGAGGAAGAGGGAGAGGCAGAGGAAGAGAGAGAGGCAGAGGAATAGAGAGAGGCAGAGGAAGAGAGAGAGGCAGAGGAAGAGAGAGAGGCAGAGGAAGAGGGAGAGAGGCAGAGGAAGAGAGAGAGGCAGAGGAAGAGGGAGAGAGGCAGAGGAAGAGGGAGAGAGGCAGAGGATGAGAGAGCGGCAGAGGAAGAGAGAGAGGCAGAGGAAGAGAGAGTGGCAGAGGAAGAGAAAGAGGCAGAGGAAGAGAGAGAGAGGCAGAGGAAGAGGCAGAGAGGCAGAGGAAGAGAGAGAGGCAGAGGAAGAGGGAGAGAGGCAGAGGAAGAGGCAGAGAGGCAGAGGAGAGAGAGAGGCAGAGGAAGAGAGAGAGAGGCAGAGGAATAGAGAGAGGCAGAGGAAGAGGGAGAGAGGCAGAGGAAGAGGGAGAGAGGCAGAGGAAGAGGGAGAGAGGCAGAGGAAGAGGGAGAGAGGCAGAGGAAGAGGGAGAGGCAGAGGAAGAGAGAGAGGAAGAGGGAGAGGGAGAGGCAGAGGAAGAGAGAGAGGCAGAGGAAGAGAGAGAGGCAGAGGAAGAGAGAGAGGCAGAGGAAGAGAGAGAGGCAGAGGAAGAGAGAGGCAGAGGAAGAGAGAGAGGAAGAGGGAGAGGGAGAGGGAGACTGGGAAATAGAGAGAAACAGACTGCAAAAGAGGCGTACCTGCTTCAATAGCAACCAGGGAGAGCAGCTCAAATGTGGCGGTCACATTGTACCCCGGCATCAGCATCTTGACTTCCTCTGGCAGCACCACCTTGCCCGTCACACTTGAGTGGACTCAAAGACACACACACCCCTGCTTCGACAACACCAGGCGCACATACCTGCTTCAATGGCCACAGGGGAGAGCAGCTCGAAGGTGGCGCTGACATTGTCCCCCGGCATAACCATCTTCACCTCCTCTGGCAGCACCACCTTGCCCGTCACATCCGCCGTGCGCATGTAGCACTGCGGGCGGTAGTTGGAAAAGAACGCCGTGTGCCGCCCGCCCTCCTCCTTGGTCAGCACGTAGATCTCGGCCTGGAACTTCTGCGAGGTCTTGATGGAGCCAGGCTTGCACGCCACCTGGCCCCTTTGGACGTCCTCACGCTTGAGCCCTCTCATCAGCAGGCCCACATTGTCACCCGCCTGCAGCACACAGGAGGAGGAAATATCTTTGAGGCGCCTCAAAAATAGACTCCTCACGCATGAGGAGGCCCACGTTGTGACCGGCCTGAAGCACACATGAGGAGGAAGAGGACGGAGAAAAGGGATAAGATGGAAGCACGCTGTGTGCCGCCCGCCCTCCTCTTTCGTCAGCACGTAGATCCCCGCCTGAACCTTCTCAGACGTCTTGATGGACCCGGGCTTGCATGCCACCTTGCCTCTCTGCACGTCCTCGCACTTGAGCCCTCTCATCAGCAGGCCCACATTGTCTCCTGCCTGAAGCACACAGGAGGAGGAAATATCTTTGAGGCGCCTCAAAAATAGACTCCTCACGCATGAGCAGGCCCACGTTGTCTCCTGCCTGTGAACACAGAAGGAGAAAGGTCAAGGGAGGAGGAGGAAGAGAGTGAAGCTTCTGAGAGGTTTCACTCGACCCGGGCCTGCACTGCACGCCACCTGCCCCCTTTGGACGCCCTCGCGCTTGAGCCCTCTCATTAGCAGGCCCACGCTGTCTCCTGCCTGCAGCGCCAGAGAAGCGAGGGAAGTGATAGGTATCTGAGAATTCTCGAAGGCCTCTCAATAGCAGGCCCACGTTGTCTCCTGCCTGCAGCGCCAGAGAGGGAACAGAAGGGCGGACGGAAAGACAATGCATGTGCTAAACCACCCACTCTTCTGGTTTCGGTGAATAGTCATGGACGTTCTCTTTACAATCTAGAGGGGTCAGACCGAGGGGGGTGAGACCAAGGGGTGAAACCAAGGGGGGGGGAGACCAAGGGGGGTGAGACCAAGGGGGTTGAGACCAAGGGGGCTGAGACCAAGGGGGGTGAGACCAAGGGGGTTGAGACCAAGGGGGTTGAGACCAAGGGGGGTGAGACCAAGGGGGTTGAGACCAAGGGGGTTGAGACCAAGGGGGGTGAGACCAAGGGGGTTGAGACCAAGGGGGCTGACACCACAAGGGGGGTGAGACCAAGGGGGCTGATACCACAAGGGGGGTGACACCCAAGGGGGGTGCCGCCCGCTCCCGCTCCAGCTCCCCTGGTCAAGGAGCTTCTTAAACATTTCCACACCAGTCACCTTGGCAGTTCTCCTCACACCAGTTACTACCCTCCCTCCTTACCCCCCTTCAGCCACCCACCTGCCCCCTCCGTCCGACCCACCTGCCCCCCCCCCCTGCGACCCACCTGCCCCCCCCCCTGCGACCCACCTGCCCCCCCCCTGCGACCCACCTGCCCCCCCCCTGCGACCCACCTGCCCCCCCCCGGCGACCCACCTGCCCCCCCCCTGCGACCCACCTGCCCCCCCCCTGCGACCCACCTGCCCCCCCCCTGCGACCCACCTGCCCCCCCCCTGCGACCCACCTGCCCCCCCCTGCGACCCACCTGCCCCCCCCCTGCGACCCACCTGCCCCCCCCCTGCGACCCACCTGCCCCCCCCCTGCGACCCACCTGCCCCCCCCCCCTGCGACCCACCTGCCCCCCCCCTGCGACCCACCTGCCCGCCCCCCCTCCCTTCAAGCACCCACCTGCCCCTGGTCCAGGATCTTCTTGAACATCTCCACTCCAGTGACCGTCGTCTTGGTGGGATTGCCCGCCTGGTGGGGGGAGAGAGATGGGTGGTGGGGGAGAGGGGAGAGGGGAGAGGGGAGGGGGAGAGGGGAGAGGGGAGAGGGGAGAGGAGAGAGGGAAGAGGGGAGAGGGGAGGGGGGAGGGGGGAGAGGGGAGAGGGGAGAGGGATGAGGGGTGTGGAAGAAGGATGGGGGCAAGCAATCGAAGTGCACAATGGTGATAATCCCCTGCTGCTCCATTCGCCTTCAAGTCCCCCAAGCTCCGAACACCCTTCTTAATCCTCTCCCTCCCCGCCCCCCCCCCTCCCCAATCGCACCTTCATGCCAACAATCGCGATTTCGTCGCCCACTGTTCCACTCGCCTCCAAAAATCCATGCGTGAGGAGTCTATTTTTGTGGCTCCTAAAAAATAGACTGATCACCTGTTCCACTCGGCCCACAGCTCCCCAGAGCACCTCACAGCCTCCCGTCCAGTCCATCCCTCTATTTATCCCCCTCCCTCCCTCTCCCTGTACTCCCCTCCCCCCTCGCACCCACAGCCCCCCGTCGCACCTTCATGCCCACGATCTCGATTTCGTCGCCCACTTTGATGATGCCCTGCTCCACTCGCCCTGTCACCACTGTGCCTCGGCCCTGTGGGTAGAAAAAAAGGGTGGGGGGAGAGGAGGGGGGGAGAGGAGGCGTTCTGTGAGTCCGCCACTTTGATGACCCCCTGCTCCACTCGCCCCGTCACCACTGTGCCTCGGCCCTGCGAGAGTGTGACAGCGACTGTGACAGGGACACAATGGGGTGAAGGAGGCACTGCTTGAGTCAAGGAATGTACTCATGCTCGGAGGTGTACTCGCCCTCTGCCGCCATGAGCTTGAGGATTGTCGCTTGGAAACAACTCAGCATGCGCTATTGGCACGCACTTGGATCGAAAAGACGTCTTCTATGGGCATGAGGAATGGCTTGTCCAGTGACCGCTGGGGTTCGGGGATGTACTCGTCCACCGCCGCCATGAGCTTGAGGATGGTGGCTTGGAGCAAACTGACTGTGCATACACGCATCTTATCATGCAGTGCCAGCGCCCACATCATACACACCCACCTGGATCGAGAAGACGTCCTCAATGGGCATGAGGAATGGCTAGTCCAGCGACCGCTGGGGTTCGGGATGTACTTGTCCACTGCTGGCATGAGCTTGAGGATGGCCTGCTTGCCGATCTCGTCGTTGGTGCCCTGCAGCGCTGCCAGCGCTGCCAGCGCTGCTGACCATGCATTCACATTCACATTCACACCCCTAGCACCTACCTGAATGGAGAACACGTCTTCAATGGGCATCAGAAAAGGTTGGTCAAGTGACCGCTGCGGCTCTGGAGTGTACCCATCCACCGCCGCCATGAGCTTGAGGATGGCCTGCTTGGAGACCGCTCACCATGCAATGGCACTCACTTGAATGGAGAACACGTCTTCAATGGGCATCAAGAACGGCTTGTCCAGCGACCGCTGGGGCTCTGGAATGTATTCGTCCACCGCCGCCATGAGCTTGAGGATGGCCTGCTTGCCGATCTCGTCGTTGGTGCCCTGCAGCGCTGCCAGAGCCGACCCGCGCACTATGGGGATGTCGTCCCCAGGGAACTTGTAGAACGACAGCAGCTCTGGCAGGGGAAGAGGGGAGGGAGGGAGTTTTTTTTTAGGCGCCTCAAAAATCGTCTCAGCTCACGCGGATTTTATATGGGGAATATTTTTGAGGCGCCTCAAAAATCTTAGAACGAGAGCAGCTCTGGCAGGGGAAGAGGGGAGGGAGGGAGGGCAGGGAAGGTTCGGGAAAGGGAGAGCAGCTCTGGCAGGGGAAGAGGGGAGGGAGGGAGGGCAACTCTTGCACTCTCCCACCCTCTCTCCCACCCTCTCTCCCACCCTCTCTCACCCTCTCTCCCACCCTCTCTCCCGCCCTCTCTCCCGCCCTCTCTCCCACCCTCTCTCCCGCCCTCACCCCTCCGCTCCATCTCTACCAGCTCCAGCAGCTTGAGGAAAGACGCACATGCACACTGCCAGCCCTGAGCTTCTCCCGTGCAACAGCTGCTCCCTCCCTCGCTCACCCTCTCTCACTCCCCCTCACACTCACCCCTCCGCTCCATCTTCACCAGCTCCAGCAGCTCCTCATCGTCCACCACGTCCACCTTGCTGAGTCGAGAATAGGCGTGCATACACGCCCTCAGCCCCGAGCCTCTCATGAGCTCTCTATCTCACTCACCCCTCAGCTCCATCTCGTTGATTTTGCAGGGTGTTTTTGAGAATTCTCAAAAACACCCTGCTCACTCACCCCTCAGCTCCATCTCGTTGATTTTGCAGGGTG
Organism: Closterium sp. NIES-67; assembly: GCA_027943415.1. NCBI lineage: Eukaryota > Viridiplantae > Streptophyta > Zygnematophyceae > Desmidiales > Closteriaceae > Closterium > Closterium sp. NIES-67. Next base: position 521,160 of record BQMB01002414.1, read on the forward strand.
TTTTTGAGAATTCTCAAAAACACCCTGCTCACTCACCCCTCAGCTCCATCTCGACTAGCTCCAGCAGCTCCTCATCGTCCACCATGTCCACCTTGTTGAGGAAACACACGAGCGACGGCACGCCCACCTGGCCAACGAGAGGGATGGGGGAGGGGAGGGGAAGGGAGGGGATGGGCACGGGGGGATGTAAGCGCGTTTGAGAGAGCAGCAGGCATGCACTTGCGTGTGCTCCTCGTCGTCCACCTTGTTGAGGAAGCACACCAGCGACGGCACGCCCACCTGGCGATGAGTGACGGGGGGAGGAGGACACGGGCAGGGAGGACAGGGGATGCAAGGGAGAGCAGCAAGAATGCATCTGCTGCGTGCGTGTGCTGCTTGCCGTCCACCATGTCCACCTTGCTGAGGAAACACACCAGCGACGGCACGCCCACCTGGCCAACGCACAGGAGGAGCGGGAGGGCAACAAAGAAACGGGTGCGCGTTTCAGAGGGGACTTTTGAGTCGACGCAAAAGTCACCGCGTTTCAGAGGGGACTTGAGTCGACGCAAAAGTCACCGCGTTTCAGAGGGGGAAACACAAGAACGCGCGGGTGTACGTGGGTGCATCTTCAAGAACTCCTCGTCGTCCACCTTGTTGCGGAAACACACCAGCGACGGCACACCCACCTGGAAATTGAGGGGAAATTGGTGGGGGAGGAGAAAGGGGTTATGGAGGAACAGCACAGCAGGGGAGTGCAGACGGCTCTGGGACTCGGGCGGTGCAGCAGGTCACCACACAGCATTCCACCACGATTTTGGCAGCGCCTCAAAAATCGACTCATCACACACCCACACGCGGATTATATGTGCAGAAGTTATTTGTTGCTTAGAAAGATGGTTCTGGGACTGGGGCAATGCAGCAGGTCACCAAAGAGCACACGACACGAGCTCATGTCCCAAGCAGGTGGTGGAGGGCAAGCACGCGGTGGAGGGCAAGCAGGCGGTGGAGGGCCGACTTACCTGCCGTGGCAGCAGGGTGTGGCATGGGACCATGATGGGCCATCCAGGCAGAGACGAGATGATACAAATGCCGCAGTCCATCTGGGCAGCAGTAAATGCTCTCGGGTCTGCGGCAGGCGAGGATGTATCATAGGACTTTCACTTCACCTGCGCTCGGGTCTGTGTCTGCTCTCACCTGCCGTGCCAGCAGCATGCGTTCCCAGGACTGCGGCATGGGCCCATCCGGGGCGGATACCACCAGAATGCCTCCATCCATCTGGGCCGCGCCGGTGATCATCTTCTTCACCTTCACGTAGTCCGCTGCTTGGGCATCCCAGGGCCCAGGGGTATCAGAATGTGCTCCCCGGGACCTTGGGCACTCGGCTCACCTGCCGTGCCAGCAGGATGTGCTCCCGGGTCTGTGGCATGGGGCCATCGGGAGCAGACACCACGAGAATGCCTCCATCCATCTGGGCCGCGCCCGTGATCATGTTCTTCACGTAGTCCGCATGGCCGGGGCAGTCCACGTGCGCGTAGTGCCGCTTCTCCGTCTCGTACTCCACATGCGCCTGAGGTGGTGGTGGGAGGGGGGGGGGAAAGAGGGGGTGGGGTGCATGGGGCAGTCCACGTGCGCGTAGTGCCGCTCTCCGTCTCGTACTCCACATGCGCCTGACGGAAGAGGAGGGGGGAGAGGATTTTTGAGGCGCCTCAAAAATCCTTTTGAGGCGCCTCAAAAATCGGAAGAGGAGGGGGAGAGGGTGGGAGAAAGGGAGGGGAGAGGAGAGAAGGGGGGTGGGAGGGGAGGGGAGGGAGGGGATTGGATGGGGCAGTCCACGAGCGCGTAGTGGAGCTTCTCTGTCTCGTACTCCACGTCTACCTGAGGGGAGAGGGGGGCAGAGGGGGGGGAAGGGGAGAGGGGGCAGGGGGGAGGGTAAGGGGAGAGAAGGAGGGGGGGGGAAGGGAGAGGGGGGAAGGGAGAGGGGGATGGGGGAGGAGTCAAATGGGAGACAACGTAAAACAACGGGAGTCAAGGAGTAGGAGACAGCTGAAGTGAACAGCAAGTCAATATGTGTGGAGACTGGCGGAGGATGCTTATAAAACGTGGGAATTCTGGAGTAAGGGGGGGGGGGGGGATGGGGGTGGAGGAAACAAGAGGTGATCTACAAGGAAGAACCAAAATAGCTTATTGTTTGCCTTCGTGGGCCACGAAGGCAAACAATAGCATACGATCTCTCGTCTTGTCTCGTCCCCACCACTCCACACACTCACAGTGGCGATGGTGATGCCACGGGCCTTCTCCTCAGGCGTATTTTGAGTCGACTCAAAATACACAAAGAATAGCATACGACCTCTCGTCTCGTCCCGTCCCCACCACTCCACGCACTCACAGTGGCGATGGTGATACCACGGGCCTTCTCCTCAGGCGCCTTATCAATCTCGTCGAAAGCAATCGCCTTGGCCTTACCCTCGTCTGCCAGCACCTGTGCGCCAAGCAACCAGAAGAGAGAAGAGGCAGCAGTGAGGGTCGTCTTGAAATGAGCACTTTCAGGCCAGGCAACAATCCAGGCGTCTGAACTTATTCATTGCAGCAAGGAGGGTCGTTCCAGCGGTGAGACTTCCGGTGGTGGCAGCAGTGAGGGTGGTCTTGCCATGGTCCACGTGGCCGATGGTCCCGATGTTTGGTTGCGAGCAGGGGGCGAATGGAGAACTGCAATACCAGGGTTAGTAACCCTCGCAGATTGGTAACCATTTGCGTTCTGACCTTGGTGATGGCAGCAGTGAGGGTCGTCTTGCCGTGATCCACGTGGCCGATGGTCCCGATGTTCAGATGCGGCTTCCTGCACGCATGCAGGCAGGCAAAGCGGCAAGGAAAGAGTTGCAAGGATAAAGACTCCGGTAGAAGCACACAAGCAATTCTGAGTCCACTTGAAAGTACATGCCCGATGGTCCCAATGCTCAGATGCGGCTTCCTGCAGAGACCATCGGACACACAGAGATTCACAAGCACACACGCAGGCGAAGTGATAAGGATAGAGTTGCAAGGGAAAAGACACCTTTAAAAGCACACTAGCATATTCTAAGGCCACTCAAAGTTACACGCGACCTTGACTCATGAAGGAAGCTGCGTGGAAGCTGCTACTCACGATCGGGAGAAAGTTGCGTATCCCCGCCTGCACTGCGCCGCGATTGCCGCCGCCTCTCCCGCCGCGATAGACGGAACAATGCCCCTAAGAGACATCGACCCCGCAACAGTAGCGCAAGCCACGGAGCTTCTAAAGGGAGACACCGCGCCGCTCAGAACCGCATCCACGTCACGACCTCCCGCAAACCCCGCGAGGTCGCAGGTGCTGACGTGGCGGCTGGCCAGCGCAGCGGCGCCATTTGGTGACGTAGCCGGCGCGGCTGCTCCAGCTTGCGATCCGGATTCGACGGATCGGAAAAGCGCGCCGAGCGCGCTTCCTGTCGCTCGGTTGCGAGACAGGATTCGGTGGACGGACGTAACGGCCATCGTTACAAGCACCAGATCTGAGATCCTTCGCTATAAGAACACCGCAAGAGTCCTGATGCTCAAGATGAGATCCTTTTTACAACCTCACTGAAGCGTCGCGTACCAGCGACGCGTGGTAGCGTTGCGTCTGGTAACAGGCTGCACCACTTGGGCAGCGCAGCGATGGGAAGTGGGAGGGATGATAGCTAAGCAAGACGCTTAGCGGCTGATCCCACACCAAGAGAAGCGACTGCGATTCGGGTTTAACGCCGCGTGTTAGGCGCTAAGGCGGATCGTAGCGGCTGATAGGTCGAGTAGCCAGTGAAGGACCAGGCTGGAGTGTCTACGCTACGCTGCTGGTGCTATACCCTAATCCAGTAGGCCTATGTAGCAGTCCGCGTTGACCTAGTTTCTTGTCTGGGGAGAGTAGATTCGCACAAACGAGGCAATCTCGAGGGTGGCCGCTGTTGGCTGACTCGATACCATGACAACGCCGCAAGATCCTAACCGAACCTCAGTCTTTATCTTGAACCACAGTGGTAACTTGAAAAAAATCGTTTTAGATAAATTTGGCTGGGCCACACCTCCTACAAATTCCTGATTGTGGTTCCATGGAGGCGAAACGAGTGGGTGTACTCCCACAATTGCTGCATGAATTCCGCTGATGGTTGCTGGTCTTCTTGCTCCGCCAACTGCCATTGGAGAAGCCACACAACTATCAAAATGTTGACTTGAGCACGAGAAAAATATGAAACGAACTATAATCTATGCCTTACCTTCACCTTGTCTTCCTCTTTCAGCTCGCCCATGTAAAAATGCTGCAACAAGTAACGAGAAATGTGAGAAAAAACATATTTTCACTGAACTTCTTACACATTGTGATGACGGCCACCTGGAAAAAAAACCCATAGAGCAAGTGCGTGCAGAATTAGCTGCCCGTGCATATAATGAGCATCTCAACTCACCCTGAGGTAAAGAAACGATTCCCTCGACGAATGGTACAGCTCAAAGAATACAGTGCAGTCCCTGTTGAGTCCCTGCGATGTTTGCCACATTATATGCAAGCAAGGACGATCTTGAGAGAAATGATGGAAAAGAGTATGCTTGTAAAGGGAAAGTAACAAATTGGCTTGTAGAATTTGCAAAACTCTAGATTACACTTGATTTGAAACGGTTAAGATGACTGGAAGTAAGTCTCACCTGAGTTGGGATGATTGTATCGCCTCCTGGGTGCTCTGGTAACCACCTGGTTACATCCAGCACCATGCCATCCAGAAGCAGCCAACAGTTGCCACTCGCATTGCGCTCTGCCACCTCGGCAAAGGAATATTCACTGGGAAACAAGGGGAGGAGGAGACGGAGAGCAGGAAGGTGCTTAAGAGGAGCACAGACGTGGGAGGAAGGAGGCTGCCTTGATCAGGTCCTGGGTGTTTTTCACGTCAAACTGAAAGTCTCTCTGTATGCTACTTCAGCGCAAAACCAGAAACTTTGGACCATTAGACCGCAAACAATGGCACTTTGAAGCCTTACCGCAAGCAGAGTCTATTTTTGAGGCGCCTCAAAAATAGGCGCCTCAAAAATAAACTTTGAACCGTTAGACCGCAAACAATGGTACTTTGAAGGCTTACCGCATGCAGGACTCAAAGAGGCCTAAGCACAGAGGTCCACCAGGCTCTTGAGCTTCAGACATGAGGCCATGGTTCCGTCACGTTTAGCGTGAGGTTGATGTCACACTGCAACTGTCCACTTGCTCCTAGAACCCTAGGTCCTAAAGAATCATACCTCACACCCTGTGAAGCCTCACCGGATGCGAGACTCTTTTTGAGGCGCCTAAAAAATCGAATCGTACCGCGCCCCCTGTGAAAGCCTCACCGGATGCGAGACTCAAAGAGCCCCAGGCGCTGGTCGCACAGGTCAGCCAGGCTCTTGAGCTTCAAGCATGCAGCCTCTTCCCTCGACTCCTGGGAGAGGTCGATGTCAAACCGGAAGCGCTCTGCCTGTCTGTTGACTACTAGAACCTAAACCAGAAACATTGTTCTCCATACCGTATGCGAGACTCAAAGAGGCCCAGGCGCTGGTCACACAGGTCAGCCAGGCTCTTGAGCTTCAAGCATGCAGCTGCTTCCCTCAACTCCTGGGTAAGGTTGATGTCAAACTGAAAGCTCTCTGCTTCACCCTTGAAGTCTGCCTCCAAGAAAAGCAGCACTCGGTCCAGCAGCAAGCACTCCACACCCACTTGGACTGTTGGGGGCTCGGGGCCAGTGTCTTGAACTGCCTGCAGACATAGGGAGGGAGGGAATGGGGGGATGGAGGGGAGGGAAGTCACCGTACCGTATGCGAGACTCAAAGAGCCCCAGGCGCTGGTCGCCAGTGTCTGGAAGTCACCACGGTAGGGCTCTCTGGCCCTTCATTTTCCGAGTCCCTTTTGAGCCGACTCGAAAGTCACCTCAATGCCAACACTCCACGTCTCCAGGATGTGTCAACATGAAGACGTGCTTGTGTCCATGACACAAGCATGTCTTGGACTCACATGGAGACGTGGAGACGCAGCATCCAGGGCATAAATAGCAGCACCAAAGGTGAGCCTATTTTTGAGGCGCCTTAAAACAAGATTTTTAAGGCGCCTCAAACATGGAGTTAAGGTGTAAAGCAGCACCAAAGGTGAGAACATGCCGCACCGGGCAATCCACGTATTTTAGAGAGTAACAGCATCACAAACATCATACTTCAGTAAGAGCGAGGCATGGTTGCAGAAGGAGTCTATTTTTGAGGCGCCTCAAAAAGAAAGTGCCAGTGTTACGAACACCATACCTTAGTAAGTGCAAGGCACGGTCGGAGAAGGGCTTTCTTGACTGGAAAGAGCTCGTCGTCTGACGAGAGGAGCTGAGGGGGGGGAGAAGAGAGGGGGGGGGGAAGAGGACTGAAAGAAAAGTGAGCAGGCAAGGGGGTTGGTGAAAAATAGTAAGGAAGATCAGAAACGAAAAAATAGTATTAAAGGCAGTAAGGAAGAGGACAGTGATTCAATCCAGCAATGCAAGATCAGAATCCCCGCTCTTTTTTTGCATGGCTCACATTCACAACTTTACTTGGGCCTGTGCTTTTTGCTGTTGCAGGCTATTTGTGAGCGGCTCACGTTCACAGATTTCGGACAATTGTAAACCATCACCAGCTCACATTTACAACTTTACTTGGGCCAGGGCTTGTTGCGGCCTGTTTGGGTGTCCAGTTGGCTAGCTCTATGCCTGCAAGACGAGGAGAAAGGGGCGTTTGGGGGGAGGAGGCGTTTTGAGGAAAGGGGCCACGACACCAAGGGGGGGGGGGGAGAATAAATGACAGGAAGGGGATGGGCAGCGAAAATGGGGAGCACACGTCAGTGGCGACATGTGACAAAAGACAGAAAGAGAGTATACCTGTATCGGGTACAAGGTGTATTTGAGTGTCATTTGTGAGCATGCCTCTGTAGCAATGGTACAGCACTGCTTCGTCCCGCTCATCCTCGCCTGAGGCAAGGAAGACAGAGAGAACGAGGAAAGAGAGCAAGGAAAGCAAAGGACGGAGTGCAGGAAGGACGGGCGGAACTGCTGTGAGCATGCCTCTGTAGCAATGGTACAGCACTGCTTCGTCCCGCTCGTCCTCGCCAGGAACAAAGAGGGAGAGAGATCACGGGAAGAGATGAGAGGGAAGAGAGATCACGGGAAGAGATGAGAGGAGGAGCAGGAACACTGTAACACTCAGGAGCAGGAAGGGGCGGGGGGGGTAACACTAACAGCTGTCAGCATGCCTCTTGTGAAGTTCTTGAGCTTCAAAAGTTCTTGGTGATTTTATTGAGCTCAATCAAACCACCTTTCATCCAGCTCAGGTGATTTTTTATTGAGCTTTGAGCAACTCACTCAGGTTGTTTGCCTCCGCCACTCGAACGGCCAGCTCCTTCCCACGAGCAGACATCACCAGCCTGTTACGAGTGACACATGGCACAATGGAGAGACGACATGTGGACATAGATGAAAGGAAGGTCAGTTACTGCACTGGTGAAGAGATACCCAATCCCACGGACTGGACTGTACTAGATCAACGTTTCGAGCCCCACCCACAGGGCTGCCTTTTGAGTCGACTCAAAACCCACCCACGGGGCTGCCCTTTGAGTCGACTCAAAACCCACCCACGGGGCTGCCTTTTGAGCCGACTCAAAACCCACCCACGGGGCTGCCTTTTGAGTCGACTCAAAACCCACCCACGGGGCGCTACCTTTTGAGTCGCCTCAAAACCCACCCACGGAGCTGCTTTTGAGGCGCCTCAAAAGCAGTCCCACCCACAGGGAGCAAAAGTAAACGCAATGGCGAAAGGAGGAGGGAGGTGGGGCCATACGTAGAAGTAGCAAGGCCCGTGGCCTGTGAGAGAGAGTGAACGAACAAGATGACTTTTGAGTCGAATCAAAAGGCAACCACACATACGTGTGGGGCGTAGGGAGCAAGAGTGCATACGTGTGGGACACTGTGAGGACTTGATGGTGGAAGAGCCGGTGGAGTTGATCGCATAGATCTGCTGCGTCCAGGGATAGGCACCCCTCCTCCTCTTCCTCCTCCTCCTCTTCCTCCTCCTCCTCTTCCTCCTCCTCCCCTTCTTCCTCCTCCTCCTCTCCCCCACTACCCTCACTACCCCCCTTCTCCATGCCAGCAGCGCCCCCTAGCAGAATCCGAACCTCCAGAGTCACATCTGTGGTGAAGGAACGGGGGAGGAAGAAGGATGATGATGCGACGGGGATGCTTGTGGGGGTCATGGTGCAGTGGTGACCAGTGCCCCCTTGTCCATGCCAGCAAGGTGACTTTGAGTCGACTCATGAGGTGACTTTTGAGTCGACTCATGAGGTGGTGACCAATGAGCCGACTCAAAAGTCACCTCATGGTGCAGTGGTGACGAGTGCCCCTTTCTCCATGCCAGCAGCCCCCTTTAGGAGAACCTGGACCTCCAGAGTCACATCTGCCACGAGGAGGATAGTGTGATTGTATAGGGGGGTCATCCAAGCGAGTGCGAGAGGAATGAGGGGAAAAAGCATGGTTCGAGGGCTGTGGCATGGTGACTGCGGATACATAGTCGATGCAAGACGGGATCCTCTGAGAATGACGAATCGACTTTTGAGTCGACTCAAAAGACACCTCGATGCAAGACGGGATCCTCTGAGAATGACGAATCGACTTTTGAGTCGACTCAAAAGACACCTCGATGCAAGACGGGATCCTCTGAGAATGACGAATCGACTTTTGAGTCGACTCAAAAGACACCTCGATGCAAGACGGGATCCTCTGAGAATGACGAATCGACTTTTGAGTCGACTCAAAAGACACCTCGATGCAAGACGGGATCCTCTGAGAAGACTTTTGAGAAGACTTTTCCAGTCGACTCAAAAGTCACCTCGATGCAAGACGGGCTCCTCTTACCTTGGAGAGCGAATCTTGGAGGCGGAACAAACACCTCAAACTCATAACGAATCTGCAGAGAGCACAAAGGTGTACACAGTCTCGCAGTCACACAGTCACGCAGTCACACAGTCACACAGTCACAAGTACATCAATCCTTGATTGACTTTCGAGTCGACTCTAAAAGTCCCCTAGGAACAAACACCTCCAGCTTCTGGATCTGCAGAAAGCGCACACATATACCACTGATCAATGACTGATGCGATACAGCCTGCACGCGACATGGCAAGGTGCCGATGGTACCAAGCACACACAGTCTGAGTCTGCGTTTGCCTCCCCTCCCTCCCTCCCTCCCTCCCTCCTCCTCCTCCCTCCCCTCCCTCCTCCCCTCCTCCCTCCTCCCTCCTCCCTCCCTCCCTCCTCCCTCCCTCCCTCCCTCCCTCCCTCCCTCCCTCCCTCCCTCCCTCCCTCCTCCCTCCCTCCCTCCCTCCCTCCCTCCCTCCCTCCCTCCCTCCCTCCCTCCCCTCCCTCCCCTCCCTCCCTCCCTCCCTCCCTCCCCTCCCTCCCTCCCTCCCTCCCTCCCTCCTCCCTCCCTCCCTCCCTCCCTCCCTCCCTCCCCTCCCTCCCTCCCCTCCCTCCCTCCCTCCCTCCCTCCCTCCCTCCCTCCCTCCCTCCCTCCCTCCATGCTCTTCTTCCCTCCCTCCTTTATCCTCCGAATCCCCAAGTGTACCCCCTCCCCCCCCAAAGCACCGTTAAATCAACGCACCCACTCGGCACTACAGCTACAGCCACAGCACATGCTTACGTCAGACGCGAGGTGCAGGTTGAATCGGTGTACGGCAGAGAGGGCCATGGCGGCTGGAGGGACACCTGGGTGCGGGCTGCTTGTGGCGATGGTGATGGTGATGTTGGCAAGGAGGGGAGAGAGGGGAGAGAGGGAGGTTGAAAGGGAGACACAATTGAGAAGATTTGGAAAATGAAGGAATCTCTGGCCTCTGGGTGACGCATAGATCTGGACTTTATTTGGGCTGAGTGTGCTGATGATGAAAAAGAACAAGATAAGATTTATCAATGCATATGTGTGCCTGATTGTGTGTGGTGTGTGTGTGTGTGTGTGTGGTGTGTGTGTGTGTGTGTTGTGTGTGTGTGTGTGTGTGTGTGTGTGTGTGCATTCTTGCATTTACATGTGTAGATACATGTAGCCATTAAGCGTTAGGGTGGGCTGCAGCGAAGAGAAAGAACTTTAGCAAAAAGAGTGACAGTGGGTAAATTGAAACCCCTGTTAAAAACCGAGAATTCGAAGCTCCGAACTCAACTCCACTAGAAGATTAAAACGCTAAGCCATTAAGCGTAGATACATGACTGTATGCAAACACATGTGCGTGCGTGCGTGCATGCATGCATGTACACGTGTATGCTCATGTAGCCCCACTCACATGACTGCAAGCACCCCATCACTGCCACCCTGCGAATCTCCGGACATAATTCCAGCGAGCGCAGTTAGGAAGGCCGTTTAGCAAGTAGGAAAGACAGTTGTAAAAACGCTATGCTTATGTAACCAAGAGTTTTAGGAAAGCAGGACCTCTTCTCTTAACAGCGAAGTTAACATGGGACAGCGGACAGAACTCACATGACTGCTTACTCACATGACTGCTTACTCACATGACTGCTTACTCACATGACTGCTTACTCACATGACTGCAAGCACCCCATCGCTGCCACCCTGCGCCACGTGGGATGCAAACAAGAGAAGAATAGGAGACGAGAAGAGAGATGAGATCCAAGTGTACGTGTAAGCTAAGTGGGCAAATTCGTTGGGGTCCCCCAGCGTTTTGCGTAAATTCGTAAGCGTAAATTCGCAAACGCGAATTTACCTGAAATTCGCGGAAACGCTGGGGACAAATTTTCGGGGCAGCCCCGGACAAAAAAACACAAAATTTTCCACTCGATTCGCGACGACTTGGCGATGCCATCCGTGGCCTCGCCAATTCGCGATTCTAACTTTTGAAACCTTCTAACATGCACCCAACCCCTCCCACGCTCCCAACCGTGGGGGATGTGTGAGTATGGTTTCTAATGGTGCTGTAGGTTGCTGCAGGGCTGTTGTTGCGAAGGAACCCCCCAAACTCTCGAACATGCTATTGCCATAAACTTTGAGAAGCAATATATATTTTGTGCTAAATTTTTATTGTTTGAAAGAGTTGCCTGAAACCCCCCATGCCCCCCTACCTGGGAAGTTTTTTTTGGGCCTGCCCGGTTTTTTTTTCCTGCCCGGGCGGAACGAATTTCCTAACGAATTTAAAACAGGGCCCTGGCGTTCGGCGAATTTACGCCAGCGTAAATTCGTCAGCGAATTTACGTGAAACGCGAATTTTCCCACTTAGCGTGTAAGTGTAGCATCCCTACACTTGATCAAGTGTAGGGACAAGAGTCAAGTGGGATGGCAAAGGCAAAGGATTGTGCAGGGTGTTTTTGAGAATTCTCAAAAACACCCTGCACAATCAGGAGACGAGAAGAGAGAGGAGATCCAAGAAGAAGTGTAGGGAGAAGAATCAAGTGGGACAGCAAAATCACAAGGTACGAGCAAGCAGAAAAACAGACGCAGAGCAAAGTTCATGACATCGCATTCCCCTGGAATTGCCCCCCTGACATTGCCCTTCCCCTGGCATTGCCCTTCCCCTGGCATTGCCCTTCCCCTGACATTGCCCTTCCCCTGGCATTGCCCTTCCCCTGACATTGCCCTTCCCCTGGCATTGCCCTTCCCCTGACATTGCCCTTCCCCTGGCATTGCCCTTCCCCTGGCATTGCCCTTCCCCTGGCATTGCCCTTTCCCTGGCATTGCCCTTCCCCTGGCATTGCCCTTCCCCTGACATTGCCCTTCCCCTGGCATTGCCCTTCCCCTGACATTGCCCTTCCCCTGCATTGCCCTTCCCCTGGCATTGCCCTTTCCCTGGCATTGCCCTTCCCCTGGCATTGCCCTTCCCCTGGCATTGCCCTCCCCCTGGCATTGCCCTTCCCCTGACATTGCCCTTCCCCTGGCATTGCCCTTCCCCTGGCATTGCCCTTCCCCTGGCATTGCCCTTCCCCTGGCATTGCCCTTCCCCTGGCATTGCCCTTTCCCTGGCATTGCCCTACCCCTGGCATTGCCCTTCCCCTGGCATTGCCCTTCCCCTGACATTGCCCTTCCCCTGGCATTGCCCTTCCCCTGGCATTGCCCTTCCCCTGACATTGCCCTTCCCCTGGCATTGCCCTTCCCCTGGCATTGCCCTTCCCCTGGCATTGCCCTTCCCCTGGCATTGCCCTTCCCCTGGCATTGCCCTTCCCCTGGCATTGCCCCCCGCTGCTTCCCCTGCTGCCCCTTCCCCTGGCATTGCCCTTCCCCTGGCTTGCCTCTTCCCTGGCATTGCCTTCCCCTGACATGCCCTTCCTGCATTTGCCCTTCCCTGCATTGGCCCTTCCCCTGGCATTGCCCTTCCCTGGCATTGGCCCTTCCCCTGACAATTGCCCTTGCCCCTGGCATTGCCCTTCCCCTGGCATTGCCCTTCCCCTGACATTGCCCTTCCCCTGGCATTGCCCTTCCCCTGGGCATTGCCCTTCCCCTGGCATTGCCCTTCCCCTGGCATTGCCCTTCTCCCTGGCATTGCCTACCCTGCATTGCCCTTCCCTGGCATTGCCCTTCCCCTGCCATTGCCCTTCCCCTGGCATTGCCCTTCCCCTGGCATTGCCCTTCCTGACATTCCTTCCCTGCCATTGCCCTTCCCCTGGCATTGCCCTTCCCCTGGCATTGCCCTTTCCCTGCATTGCCTTCCCCTGGCATTGCCCTTCCCCTGGCATTGCCCTTCCTGCATTGCCCTTCCCCTGACATTGCCCTTCCCCTGGCATTGCCCTTCCCCTGACATTGCCTTTAAGTCCCCCAAAAATCTACCCCCAAGCCCACCTGCAACCAGAACTGAAATTAATTATAATATAGTTTTGAGACATCTCAGAACTAAATTATTGCCCCAACCCCCCCATCCCCAACCCCATTCCCGCCTCACCTTCTGCACCAGGTATATCTGCTCCCCATCCCCCTCCTCCGTCCCCTGCTCCCCCCCTTCCACCCTCACTTCTCCCCCCTCTCCCTGCTTCCCCTCCCTATCATCTCCCCCCCCATCCCTTCCCCCATCTCTTCCCCCATCCCTTCCCCCTTGACCCTCCCCCAGCCCCAGCAATCCGCGGATCCACCCCCCACCGCCCCTCCTTTCATGATCCCTCCGCCTGCTGCGCCTTTCCCCATCGCGCGCCTTCCCCGCGCGTTCAGATTCCCCCCTAATCCTTCTGCTTCCGCCTGCTGCCACGTGTCCCTGATAGCCGCCCAATCCGACGGGTGTACACCGCACTGCCGCCCTGCCAGCTCGGACAGCGGCCGTGCCACTGCTCTGCTGGCACTGACGGTGCTTCCGCGTGCCACGTCATCGGGATGCGTGGACGCTGACGTGTCAAGATCCTCCCAGTTGACCACCTGGAATGGAGGAGGGTCAAAGCCAAGATCAGGTTCATGGAGAGACGCTGATAATAATGAGACGCTGATAATAATGAGACGCTGATAATAATGAGACGCTGATGATAATGAGACGCTGATGATAATGAGACGCTGATAATAATGAGACGCTGATAATAATGAGACGCTGATAGAATTAGACTTACTCAATTTGACTCAACCTAATGAAACGAGCTAGGCCAATAGTTTAGCTAGAGAACGAGAGATGGCGGTAATCCGCTAGGCCAATGGTCCCACGTGTCAAGTCCTCGTCATTTCTCGCCGAATCCATATCCCGCTAGGCATGACGCAGAGACAGACTCGCGAAGGTGTTCGCGAATCGCGGTCTTCCGTCGCATGAACGGCGGACGACAGACATGAACGGCGAATAACGCACCTTCAGGCGGAAATGACACTGCATTGGCGATTCGTCGCCCGCCATGGTCAGCAACGGTTAGCTTCTGCGACGGGCTCTTACCGAGACCACCAATAAGGAGTTTTCACGCACTGGCCATTGCCCAAATCCCAAGGTAGTTTGAATTTAGGCTGCCTCGCTTTTACGTACACGCATGACACAAGTGTATAAATGCTGGTTATTCAAAAGTGTCGATTTTTTGCATGTACGCTATTAAAAAGGAAATCATATTTTGAACAGTTCCTGTTTCGGTGGCAACCACCCCTACACTGACAAACACACTCATCCAGCCCCACCCACACATTTTGCCAAACAGCAGCTTCCGTCCGTAATGGAAAATCCCCTGGCCCATGAGCAATCCAAACAATAAGCCCTTGGGATTGCCCGGAGCTGCTGCTGGGCATTCGGGAAAATACATTTCAGGTCGAGTTCGCATTTCAGTCTGTTGGTTCCAACGCTGTGTGGTTCTTGGCTAACCCGCACCGCATGTGGCGGCGGAGGATCCTCTCCCACAGCTCGCAGTGACCTTGCGGTCACGCGACGACCGCCATGGCTCGCGGCGGCGGGACGAAGGTCAGATCCCGTCCCGTTAACTGACGTTCTTACCGTGTGCTGAGTCGGCCGGAGAGAGTCACGGCCCGTTAACTGACGTTCTTTAGGACCTTGAAAAGCCATGCCGCCTTGTTTCCGGGGTTCCGTGTGTCTCATCGCATCGCCCGTTCCTGTTTAGTTTGAACAGTTAATTTCATGTTGCTAATGTCTACTTCTTGTTAATCTAAGTAGCCGCATTCTTGGCGGCCGACAAATGCAAGCATGCTTGGGTATATTGTGTCTGCCTTTTACTCTCATTCCTCGTCGCTCACGCCGTCTATTACGTGCTCTTTATTACTTCTGTTCAGGGTGGACCTCTCGTGAAGCGTGGATCGGACAGCAAAACTGCTGGTGGAAAGACACGTGGCGCCAGCAGCGGTAAATCCAACCCCAAGGATAGGGCACCATCACGCAAAACAGCCGGTGGCGCGCAGCATTCCAGCCGGCTAGCCAGCAGCAACCGCGGCCGAGGACGTGGGGGGCGGCAGTAGGACGGGAAGGCAAGGCCGGTGCGAAAGCTGCCAAGCCCGCGAAACCAGCGGTGGCGGCTGCGGCGGTGGAGGAGGAAGAGGTTGAGCTGTCCGACGACGACGTGGCATTCTTCTCGAAGCACCAGAACTTCGCGCGCTTCTTGTCGGGCCTGGAGGAGCAGAAGCTGGGCAGGTAGGGAGTCCACTCCGTTCAGTTTACTGGTCTTGGGTTTACTGTTTATTGCTTTCCGATGTAATAACTTGTCCGGCCTGGAGAAGCACCAGCTGGTAAGGGAAGCGGTCGCTCTCATTGCGATCACCGGATTCAAGGTTTGGGGTTCTGGCTTCCTTCCGATATCAGGTTTATACGGTTCGGGATTTCTGCGTCCGCCTAGTTTGAGGGTTAGCTTGCTGTTGTTGGTATAACGGTGCGACTTCTGTCGAATATGGTAGAGGCCTACATTTGTTTTGTTTTTTCTTGTCGTGGTCATAACATGTGCATTGGTTTCCACTGTGTCCTCCTACTCATCATCAGTGAATCCAAGGGAAGCAAGCCTAAACCTCCGAGACCGGATCGTGCTGAGGAAGGAAGCGATGCTGACAGGTGCGAGGATGATGGAGGAGAGGAGGATAGTGATGATGATGGAGATGGATTGGACGAAAGTGATGACGTGGACGAAGATGACGTGGAGGAGGACGTCACTGACGAGGATGAGGAGCTAGCGGAGGAAGAGGAGGCGGACACTAACAGTGCAGAGGGCGTGCGGGTTCCCGGAGACGGAGAAGAAATCGCTGCGGAAGAGGCGGAAGAGGCGGAAGAGGCGGAAGAGGCGGAAGAGGCGGAAGAGGCGGAAGAAGAGGAGGAGGAAGAGCAAGAGCTTGAGCCAGTGATTTCCGATGACGAGTTCGACGATGAGGATGACGAGGAAGAGGAGGAAGAGGATGAGGAGGACGACGATGAGTTCGATGACGACGAGGACGAGGTGATGGTTTTCGCCGACTCGTCCGCTGCAGGCCTTGGCGCTGGCCCGCTGAAAGGCGCTAAAGGCAAAATGCGGGACGCACGGGGAGCGGACAAGGGGAAGGGCGGAGTGAAGGAGCAGGAGGATGGGGGGAAGGGGAAGAAGCGGAAGACGATGCGGATGGGGAAGGGGAAGAGGAGTCGGAGGACGAAGAGGCGGAGTACGAGCGCCAAGTCAGGCGCCCGGGATGGGCCGTGGCTGCGGGGCCAGCGGGGAAATTTGCCCCGAAACCCCGCGCTGCCCCTGCTGCAGCAGCAGCCGCGGAGGTGGTTGCGGCGGAAGGAACGCCAGAGGCGAAGGGGGAGAAGAGAGGTTCAATGCGGGGTTTCGGGCTTATTGCGGCGAGGGACAAGGGGGTGCTGGTGGATGCTGTTGATGCCCTGCCGGTTAAAACCCTTGACGGCCGGCTGATGTATCGTGCGATCGAAGTGGCGGAAGGGGGAGAGGGAGAGGGAGGGGATGAAGGGGAGCTAGCAGGTGGGGCGAGAGAGGAGAAAAAGAAGGGGAAGAAGGGGAAGGAGGAGGTGGAGGAAGAGGAGGTGAAGGGAGACGAGAAAGCGGAGGGAGGGGAGGGTGAGGAGGAGGAAGAGGAGGGTGGAAGGGTTGGAAGGAAAGGGAAGGATGTATCGAGGCTCACCCCACAAGAGCAAGCTATGGTGTGTAAACCTCGTTTGCCGAGCTATGGTGTGTAAACCTCGTTTGCCGAGCTATGGTGTGTAAACCTCGTTTGCCGAGCTATGGTGTGTAAACCTCGTTTGCCGAGCTATGGTGTGTAAACCTTGTTTGCCGAGCTATGGTATGTCAACCTCGTTTGCCGAGCTATGGTATGTCAACCTCGTTTGCCGAGCTATGGTATGTCAACCTCGTTTGCCGAGCTATGGTATGTCAACCTCGTTTGCCGAGCTATGGTGTGCAAACCTCGTTTGCAGAGCTATGGTGTGTAAACCTCGTTTGCAGAGCTATGGTGTGTAAACCTCGATTGCAGAGCTATGGCTCTGTCGTTTGTGACGTTTCCTTCGGCTGATTTTTTTCTCCCCTCTTTTTATATGCCTAAACCTTTCCTGGTTCACTTCCGCTGCTGTTTTTATTTATTTTTTCTTCCAGATGGAGTTGGAGGAGGAGATGTCGGTGGAGGATCGGAGAGCAGCAGTGAAGAAGGCCATAGCGAGGATGAGCACGCAGATCCTTGCAGACCCGGAGACGCACATCGGCTTGCTGAAGTCGTTGCACGTGAGTGGTCAGCTGCAAGTAAGGATCAAGGGAGTGTAACAAGTAGCTAAGGATTCAGGGGACTCTCGTGTTGCACTTGTGGCGGCGTGCCCTCATTTCTCGTAGCTTTCCTTCCCGCCTCGCTGTCACCCCACCTCCTCGCTTTACCTTCCCCTTTTCCCGCCCGTCCGACTTTTCAATGTGTTTGCCCCTATCCTCGCCCCCCTGCGCCTAGTGCCCGCTGTATGTCAAATGCAGAAGCTATCTGTTGACTCGGACGTGTTTTCTTGAATTTCGAAAACACTCGCCCCCCCTGCGCCTTGTGCCCGCTGTGTGTCAAATGCAGAAGTTGTGTGTTGACTCGGACTCAATCGTGTCGAGCCTGGCGGTGCTGTCGCTAACGGCGGTCTTCAGGGGATATCATACCCGGGTACCGCGTGCGCATGCGCACGGAAAAGGAGAGAAGGGTTTGTACCATGACCCTCCAACCTCACCCTACTGTGCCTCCTTTTCCCCCTTCCTTTTCCCCCCTTCCTTTCCCCCCTTCCTTTTCCCCCCTTCCTTTCCCCCCTTCCTTTTCCCCCCTCCTTTTCCCCCCTTCCTTTCCCCCCTTCCTTCCCCCCCTTCCCTCTTCAGAAACTGTGCTCTGACTCGGACTCGATTGTGTCAAGCTTGGCCGTCTTGTCGCTAACGGCGGTGTTCAGAGATATTATCCCTGGGTACCGCGTGCGCATGCGCACGGAGAAGGAGAGGGCCATGGTGATGAGCAAGGACGTCAAGCGGCGCTGGCTCTTCGAGGAAGGGCTGCTGCACTCTTACCAGGTCAGGCTTGTAACGAGGATAGTTTTCTCCCGAAGGTGGTTACCAGGGGGGAAACGGCATGGTTGAGGGGCGAGCAGGGGGAAAGGGTGAGGGAAAGGGGGATGGAAGGTAATGGGGAAGGAGAGGAGAGAAGCGCGGTGATGACATCGGATGGCTGAGAGGCTTCGCCTCGTTGACGCTCCCAATAGACTACAATTTCCTGAGCGCTCTCTTGACCCTGTATGCATGTAAGAGGGGCAGGGGGAAGGGACAAGGGGGGAGGGGCGAGGGGAACGGGGCAAGGGGCAAGGGGGAAGAGGCAAGGGGGGAGGGGCAAGGGGGGAGGGGCAAGGGGGGAGGGGCAAGGGGGGAGGGGCAAGGGGGGAGGGGCAAGGGGGGAGGGGCAAGGGGGGAGGGCAAGGGGGAGGGGCAAGGGGGGAGGGCAAGGGGGAGGGGCAAGGGGGGAGGGGCAAGGGGGGAGGGCAAGGGGGGAGGGGCAAGGGGGAGGGGCAAGGGGGAGGGGCAAGGGGGGAGGGGCAAGGGGGGAGGGGCAAGGGGGGAGGGGCAAGGGGGGAGGGCAAGGGGGGAGGGGCAAGGGGGAGGGGCAAGGGGGGAGGGGCAAGGGGGAGGGGCAAGGGGGAGGGCAAGGGGGGAGGGGCAAGGGGGGAGGGGCAAGGGGGGAGGGGCAAGGGGGGAGGGGCAAGGGGGAGGGGCAAGGGGGGAGGGGGACCGGAAGAGGATAGGGAAGACAAGGTTAACGGGAAGCGGGAAGCGGGAAGCGGGAAGTGGGAAGCGCGGTGATGACATCGGATGGCTGAGAGGCCTCGCCTCGTTGACGCTCCCAATAGACTACAATTTCCTGAGCGCTCTCCGGATTTTCCAACCCGTATCCCCGCGCTCTCTCCATGTCGCACCTTCCTTCATCCCCCCCGCTGGATTTGCCACCCTGGCTTTGTACCCAGCCCTCCCAAACCGCTTCCCTGGCCTAAACCCCTACTCCCACCCTACTTTCCTACCCCCTCCCCCCTCCTCCCTTCCCCCTTCTCTCCTCCCCCTCCCCCCCTGACCCCTGCCCGTATATCCCTCCCTCCCCACTTCTCCCCCTCCCCCCATGTGCTTTCCAGTCATTCGTGACGCTTCTGCTGAAGTACGCCAAGCAAGCAGCGCGCCGAGCCGTGTCTGTGCGCGCCATGTGCGGGCTGCTGCGGGCGGCGCCGCACTTCAACTGCCGCTCGGAGCTCATCCGCGCGATCATTCCGCGCATGGACCTGGCGGACGACGGCATCAGGTATGAGTTGTTGGTTTCTAGTGGATCAGGGGTTGGGTATGCGGGGTTTGGGGCGCGCATTGTGTAAGCCGCGCATCAACTGCCGCTTGGAGTTCATCCGCGCGATCATTCCGCGCGTGGACCCGCGGACGACGGCATCATCAGGTATGGGATTTTTGTTTCTGGCAGGTCCGGGGTCTGGGGCTCCGGGTTCGGGGTTTGAGGTTTTCAAGTATCGGAGCTCACCCTGTCCCTATGACCCGCCCGCCCCTCCCCTCGCCCCCCCCCCCAACTCCCTTCCTCCCCCTCTCACCAGTTCCCTGTGCTGCTCAACGATATCGGAGTTGATGCGTGAGGACGGACGACACGACGGCGAGGCCACGGTGGAGGCGGCGGAGCTCGTAGCTGACTTCATCCGCCAGCGCTGCTGCGTCACGCGCCCTCAGGTAACGCTGCTGCCTCTCGGTACATCTCACGTGCTTTGACAGACTCTGTCACGTGGCATAACGGCACGGCGAGGCGACAGTGGAGGCGGCGGAGCTCGTAGCTGACTTCATCCGCCAGCGGTGCTGCGTCACTCGCCCTCAGGTGCGTTCGCACGTCTGTGATCAGCTGTTCGCGTGACCCCGTCCCTCCCCCCCCCCACTCCCTCCCCCCCACTCCCTCCCCCCGCCCCCCCCGGCTCTGCTTGCTACCCCTTTTCTTACGCGTAAATCGGCAGAAACATCCCGCCACCTCCTTGCGCCCTCCGGTGTTGGTGGTTTTTCATCCACCCCCCACCCCCTCGAGTGTATCCCTTACCCTCTATTCCGCTTCCCCCCATCCCCCCAATTTCGCCCCATCCCCCCCGATTCTCCGCCCCTACAGGTGCTGCTCGTCTTCCACCCCCTCGAGTTCGACGACGATCTCCTGCAGTCCGCGGAAGGCCGCGGAGCCGGGGGCCCGCGGGGAGGCGCAGGGCGGAAAGCAACCTGGGGGGGCGGGGCGGGGGGAGCCGGGGGAGCGGCGGAAGGGGGCACGGAGGAGCAGCCGGGAAAGCCCAAGTCGAAGAAAGAGCGGAAGCTAGAGAAGCGGAAAGAAGCGGCGAGAATGAAAAAGGAAGTAGAGGGGGATTTCAGGGAGGCGCAAGCCGTTAGAGACGAGTCTACCCGGAAACAGCAGCAGGCGAGGGTTCTAGCCGCCGTGTTCGAAGCGCTTTTTAGAGTAGTTAAAGCCGCCGCCATGCTCCACCAGCCCCGCCCCACTGATGGGTCCGGCGCGCTCTCCCTCCCCCCGCGCCCGCTCCTCCCCTCCGCGCTTTACCTAGTTGGTCACTTCTCGCACATGCTTTCGGTGGAATATCTTCCGGATCTCCTCTCCACGCTGCGCCAGCTGGCTGCTGACGTGGCGACACCGTTGGAGGGGGACGATGATGACCTGGCGGGAGGTTGGGGGGAGGGGGAGGGGGCGGAGGCAGGGGGCGGAGAAGGGGGAGGGGAGGGGATGTGGTGACGTGGGAGGGGGGGAGGCGGAGGAGATTAGGGTTGAGGTTGGAAGATAGGCTCACGTGCTGCGTGGTGGCGCAGAGGGTGATGAAGGCGAATCTAGATTCACTGAATGTAGACATGCGGGGGTTCGCGACGCTCGTGTATCAGATGGTTCTCGAAGCGCCGATCGTTCCCGCGCAGATCGCCCTCTCGTCAGAAACACCCTCGCTACACGCATCCTCGTTAAAAGCAGCTCCGCCAAAAGCATCCTCGTCGGAAGCGGACCCGTTAGAAGAAGAGATCACGCCAGGGGGCGGCGCGATATCCTCGTTAGAAGCGGCCCTGGTGTCCGCGCTACAAGAAGTGTTCATGTCGTCGGGTAACCGCCAGGCCGACATGACTCGCGTCGCTGCGTTCGTCAAACGGCTCGCCGCTGCCGCCCTGCACTTAAGCGCCGCTGGCGCTGTTGCTGGTAAGTGCTGCTGGCGCTGTTGCTGGTTAACACAACAATTAGGTGCTGCCGCCCGGTATTTCTCTGCTGGTGGTGCTGTTGCTGGTAGGTAGTACGGGGTGCCGTGGTTAATGAGTTGGTATGGTGCTGTGGCGTGTTTGTCAGGCGACTAGCTGCTGTTGTCGTTTAGCATGCCACAGCATCTGCTGGAGACTGCTAGTGGTGGATTGTGCCCATCTGCTGGTGCCTGCTGATGATCTTCAGTAACCCCCACATCCGAGTGTCAAGGCATAACCATGGCAGTTGGGGATGACCACCATCGAACTGAAGGCACAAGTCTTGGGTTTCGGTTTTGGGTTTCGGTTGTGAGTTTCGGTTGTGGGTCCGAGTGCTTCTGGTGGTGCGTCCGCGGCACCTGCGCTATCCCCGCTGTCGAGTCTTCCTGGATCCCCGCTGTAAGGACCCTGTTGACAATCTCTACA
Organism: Closterium sp. NIES-67; assembly: GCA_027943415.1. Classification (NCBI taxonomy): domain Eukaryota; kingdom Viridiplantae; phylum Streptophyta; class Zygnematophyceae; order Desmidiales; family Closteriaceae; genus Closterium; species Closterium sp. NIES-67. The sequence continues at coordinate 542,732 of BQMB01002414.1, forward strand.
CCTCGACTTGACCGAAACCCCCGCTCTCCCTCTTTCTCAACCTCCCCGACTTCCCCATCCGTGCTTCTGGTGTTGCGGCACCTGCTGCTGCGGTAGATGATTTTTGAGTCGACTCAAAAATCACCTGGTGGTGCGGCACCTGCCGCTGCGCTACCCTCTCTGCAGGGTCTTGATGCTGGATAAGGACCCCGATGACAACCACCTGCACGCGTCCAGTTGACTGAACCCCCCCTCCCCGCCCTCCCCCTTTCCCTCCCCTCCGCCCCCTTCCCCCCTCCCCCCATCAGTGCTCCTAGTGGTGCGGCACCTGCTGCTGCGCTACCCCCGCTGCCGCGTCTTGCTGGACAAGGACCCGGATGACGATCTGCACGCATCGGGGGGCGGCCTTGGCCCTTACGGCGGCCTAGCTGTAAGTGGGCTCGGTGTGCAAGCATGCTTCCTTTTTGCTGCCAGCTGTGGTGCTTGCAGTGCCTACTACTAGCCCCCCCCCCCCCCCCCCCCCCCTTCCTTTGCCGCGTCTAGCTGGGCAAGGACCCTGACGACGATGTGCATCAGGGGGTGATTTTTTAGTCGACTCAGAAATCACCTTTTCAGTCGACTCAGAAATCACCTTTTCAGTCGACTCAGAAATCACCTTTTCAGTCGACTCAGAAATCACCTTTTCAGTCGACTCAGAAATCACCTTTTCAGTCGACTCAGAAATCACCTTTTCAGTCGACTCAGAAATCACCTTTTCAGTCGACTCAGAAATCACCTTTTCAGTCGACTCAGAAATCACCTTTTCAGTCGACTCAGAAATCACCTTTTCAGTCGACTCAGAAATCACCTTTTCAGTCGACTCAGAAATCACCTTTTCAGTCGACTCAGAAATCACCTTTCAGTCGACTCAGAAATCACCTTTTCAGTCGACTCAGAAATCACCTTTTCAGTCGACTCAGAAATCACCTTTTCAGTCGACTCAGAAATCACCTTTTTCAGTCGACTCAGAAATCACCTTTTCAGTCGACTCAGAAATCACCTTTTCAGTCGACTCAGAAATCACCTTTTCAGTCGACTCAGAAATCACCTTTTCAGTCGACTCAAAAATCACCTAGCTGGGCAAGGACCCTGACGACGATGTGCTTGCATCAGGGGGCGGCCGTGGCCCATACGGCGGTGGAGCTGTGAGTGGGCTCGGCGTGTTGTGCGTTTAGTTGTGCTGCTTGTTGTGTCGCCGTGCATTAAGCTTGGACTACCCCGGCGACCCGGATGACCTTTTGCATGCGTCAGGGGCGGCCTCGGCCCCTACGGTGGCTTGGCTGTGAGCTCGCACGCGCCTCAGTCTCAGCCCTGGGTGACGACTGAGTCTCAGCCGCAGCCTCTCAGATTTGCAGTAGCCCGCTCGTTGCTTGTATGTTCCTCCACTGCCAGTCACTTGTCATCTCACATCCTTCCTCTGGGATCTCTCTCTGCTCTCGGCTCTTATCCACACTCCCTTCATTCTTCCTTTTGTTACCCCGGCTTTCCCCCTTCCCCTCTCTTCCTCCAGCGCTACGACCCAGCAGCATCAGAGCCGGAATTGTCGGCTGCTCGCACCTCCTTCCTCCGGGACCTCGCCCTGCTCTCCCCAGACTCATACTCTCTCTTCTCCCCTCTTCTCCTTCCTTCCTCCCTCCCCCCCCAGCGCTACGACCCAGCAGCATCCGAGCCCGAGCTATCCGCCGCGCTCACTTCCTTCCTCTGGGATCTCTCCCTGCTCGCCCGCCACTACCACCCGCACGTCGCCAGCCTGGCGCGCCACATCAGCACCATCGCCACGTCACCCGCCTCGGCCACCCCGGGCAGGCCAGCAAAGGGGTCGGCGGATCCCTATCTAAAGGGTCAGCCGCAGAAGCAGCAGCAGCAGCAGGAGGCAGGTGGTTCGTCAGGTGCTTTATCAGGTGCCACTGACCTGCTGCTCCTTGCAGGCACAGTCAACAGCGGCATGAACAGTGCTACGAACAGTAACAGTGTCGTGAACAGTAGCGTGAGCAACGTGCCTGTGGGGATCATAACGCCATCCCAGGCGTACGCGGCTTATAGTAGCGCCGTCACCGAGTCGTGCTTCCGGCCACCTGTCGCAACGCCATTGGCCGTGAAATCGGGCGCGGCCGGCGCCGCTGCTAGGAGGTGGCGGAAAGAGGTGGTGATGGGTAGGGTGAGGCGGAAGAGGGGGAGAGAGGAGGGCGGAGGGGGGACGGGAGGGGAGGCAGGAGAGGAGGAGGAAGAGCAGGAGGTAGGGTGGGCACTGGGGGACTGGGCGAGGAGGGTGAGAGTTTCGTGCTGGCAGCAGTGGGGCGCTGCAATGAAGGGCGGGGTCCCAGGGCGAAACACCAAGGGAGGGAAGAGTAAGAGAGGAAGGAAGGGGATCACGAAGCAGCAGCCGCAGCAGCAGCAGCAGCAGCAGCAGCAGCAAGAATCCGGAAAGCGGCAGCAGCGGAAACCAGTGGGGGATGTGAGTGGGATGGCACCAAAGCGGGCCAAGAAAGAGGCAGCGGCTGCTTGAGGGGGGAGGCCACCTGAAAAGGCAGCATGCAGCCTTATAATGCCCTTGGCTTGCTTCTTTGCGTCTGCTGCTTACACCGCGGAACACTCTTTTCCGTGTTATCTGGTACGTGCAACAAATTCCCCCCTCCATGGTTAGTTTTGTCGCATCTTTGAGAGCTCGGGGCTCGGGGTGTTCCCCCCTGCATGGTTAGTTTAGTTTTGAGACTTCTCAAAGCTTTTCCCCCTACACCATGGTCACGCGTTGATTCATTGAGGTCGCTGGGTCTCCTTAATTGTCTCTATCTCTCCTCTTTACAACCTCTCTTTTGCTCTGCCATGAGGTTGCCTGATGATGCTTGTTTTACGCACATCAAATAAACAACCGAGTGCCATGAGTGGCACATGAGGACAACTACTGCTGAAGGCACATGGCACATGAGCGCCTAAATCGCACTCGCTAGTCGCTTGCTCTCACCTAGTCACGCCTAACGGGTTGATCTCGGCTGGTCTGTGATGCTAAACCTTAACTTCCTTACCTACATTACCTGAGCCTGGTGGGCCCGAGGGTTCCATCCCATGCTGATACACTTCAAAACTGAGACCAGCTACTTCAGCTTGATATAGCAGCTGTCCTTGCTTCTCCCTCTCTCTTTCCCTCTCCTCTCCATCCTGTGCCCTCCTCTCTAATTCGCTTCCCTCTCTCTCTCTCTCTCTCTCTCTCTCTCTCTCACACACACACACACACACGCACACACACACACACTCTCTCACTCTACCTGATACTGGCGACGGTTGTGTGTGGTGATGAGGAAACCCCTTGAGGGAAGCAAGAGACAGTGTGATAAGCACTGAATGAGTTTCTTAAATCCAATAGATCCTCCTGAACACAATCGCCTGTGCTCGTTACATGCTGCTTTGCCCACCCTCCTGATTCTCTCATCGTTCTTCTGACTCCTCTCCTCTCTTCCCCAGTATCTCTTTTCCTTGAGTTTCCCCCCCCTCTCCCCACCCCTCCCTTACTGATTGAGGGTTGGCCAAGGGATCTGATGAGAAGAGTGTGTGGTGATGAGGAAACCCCTTGAGGGAAGCAAGAGACAGTGCGATAAGCACTGAATGAGTTTCTTAAATCCAATAGATCCTCCTGAACACAGTCGCCTGTGCTCACCTCATATGTCCACTTCCCCTTGCCTCTCCTTCCCCTCCCATCCATATCTGTCTCTCCCTTCCTTCCCCTCCCATCCACATTCTGTCTCTACCTTTCCTCATCCTTCCGTCCTATTCCTTTCTCAACTCCCCCCCCCCCCCCCCCGCTCTCCGTCCCTCTCTTCGCTTAGTTTTGGCAAGGGGAATATACAGGAAGTGTGTAATGATGAGGAAACCCCTTGAGGGAATGAAGAGACAGTGCAAGAAGCACTGAATGAGTTTCTTAAATCCAATAGATCCTCCTGAGCACACCACTGCTGGCATCCTTCCACCTCCCTTCAATCTGTTTCCATGCTCGCTCGTTCTGCCCCTTCCTCCCCTATTCCGTCCATCCCTGATTTCTCACATTTTTCCTCCTATCTCCCAGTTCTTTCCGCATGCAGCGTAAACGACTGTTGCAACATATATTCTCGCTTGGAGCCAGGACAAAACAGAAGCCTTGTCATTTGCCAACACATTCATAAGTACTGCAGCAAGGGTGGTAGGATGTATTGGAAGTTTAGTACTAGACCATTATGTTGCTATTTGGTGAGCAGTCGTCTGAATTTCTCGAAACAAGAAACTGCACACGCAATGGACATGCTATCACTAGAGTGGAAGAATTTGAAGAAAATGCTATTAATAATTGGTATAGAAATTGTGAGTGACCCCTGGCTAAATTGCTGTTAAATCGGTCTCACTACCAATATTCCCTAGTGTACTCGTAACGCGGCCGCATGTAACAGGCTCGGGCGAAGCCTCGACAGGCACGAAGCGGGAGCCGCAGATGCGACCGGAGCTGTCGACGTGCGGCACGGGGCGGAATTCCCTCCCCGGGTCCTCGAAACTACAGAGACCAGCTGAGGTGGAGAAAAAGCAGCCTGAGGGGGTGCGGGGGAAGGGAAAGGGGGGAAGGGAGGAGGGGGAGGGGGGAGGGGGGGAGGGGGGGAGGGGGTTAGAGGAAGGGGGTATGAGAAAATGCTGGAGACACACAGGCGCAAGAAGAGCAGCAGGGCGCGCAGGATAGCAGCAGACACTGGCAGAAAATTGGGAAGAGGCAGGGCCGGCCGGTGACAGTAGCGAGGTGAGCCCTGGACCCTGGTGTCATGTCTACGCGGAAGGAGTGGCTACAGTACCTGGGGGGAAGGGCGCGTGGGTGGTGGGGCAGCATGCTCGCAGCAGGTCGACGTCGTGCGACACGGCGATGCGTCGGTCGTGACACATGGCCCAGTGCAGCTCCACGTGGCTGTCGCCGTCCTGTGATTGTACCGAGACACACACAAACGGAGGCGACAAACAGAACGAGGCGAGGCTTGAAACGGGAGATGCAAATGGAAAGGAAGCGAAGGGAAGGGAAGGGAAGGGGTGCAAAAGCCGCCATGGGAATCACTAGAGGTACAGCAGAAACAAACAGCAAGGGATAAACTGCACGAAAAGGACACTACCACTTAAATGCGCCGTGACATTCGCCGTAACTTCCCACGGGTTTCCACATATCTTCTTCCCACTGTGTACTCTGCGATTCCCTGCGTTTCCTACTCACCGGAAGAAATGAGGTTCTTAGAACTCACCGCGGCGATGAAAGCGTGTCCCCATTCGTTGTCGTAAATCACCGTCGAAAACGGCCCCACCATCTCCGCCAGCGCCGCTTCCGCGGAAATCGGTTGATGCTCTCCCAAGGAGTTTCGCAGTGCCTTGTACATCCCGACAACGAGCTGCGACTCGCTCGTGTCGTGCCCGTGGCCGCCTGCGACGCCGTACGACCGTCGTAGCTGTGCGACGTTGTCTATGCGACCGGTGAAGACGCAGAAGACGTCGCCGGACGCGGCGAGCTGCGTGCGATGGAAGCAGCTGTCGCCGTCGTGCGAGAAGCCCAGCACGGCCTGCGCGCCGAGCTGCACAGTTGCGGCGTTGGGATGGCGCTTCAGAAAATCCTTGAGGAGTTCTGCTGATGTGGCACACTTGGAAGCGTCGTAATTGACGTCGCACGGTAGCTCGATGAGCGATTCGTCGAAAATGGCCAGCGCCATTTGCGGCGGTTTCGGATGGACGTTGATGTGCCTGCTGTCACGCGATGGCTACAATGCTATTCAACGCAAGATTTTCACAGGCTGGAATACAGGCCAAGGTTGAATAACCAACTAATACGAAACAAAAGAAAGAGTCGATGGTGTGTGACAGAGGATTATGACTACGGTGAGAACGAAACAGTGATGATGGATGCTGGAAGGAAGTAGTGTGGAATGAAGTAGCCAGCAGAGGTGATTATGTAGGAGCCATGGCTGTGTCATTGCTGTAAACCGCTCTGTGGTCCTTCATGGCCGACCAGGGAGGAACCTGGGATGCCATGTCGCCCAATTTCAGTATGTATCAACGCAAAATGCTAGGAACTCGGCTGAATACAGTACAGTCCACATTTCCCGGCTAAGTATCAGCTAAGTTTCTCTTTTAGCAGTGGTAACAAAGAAGAAGGAAAAGGGAATTTCCTTGCAGCCCTGCACCGACAACTCTGCAATGCTGGCAGTGCCAACGCGACAGTAGACATGGTTCCACTTCGCAGCAGCAGTGTTCGTGTGGACTGGATGGCTGTTTCAATGCGGCCACCTCTTCTGTCGGCTGACGTGCCCAAGGACAAATTGGACGTCACCATCGTGCCAGCATCTCATGGAAATGTTGAGTCAGCACAGCGGAGATCATGTCGCTCCCTCGTCTCCCGTTACTGGCTCATTCGTTTCTACTTACTGTAAATTCTTCGCACAGGCTGCCTACACTATTTCTCGTTGGGCACTCGCTATATTACAGACATCTTGTAGCGATCTTACGCAAACGTTTTCGTTGAAGCTTCCCGCCACACCATTCGATCAGCAGATGTGCTGACAACATAGACTGCAGTTTCATTGGACGAGAGATCTGTGCGCGGGTGACTCAACCCACTCATTGGCTGTCGTCTGTTGCATCGCTCATTTGAAGGATCACCTATAACAGCAGTGACTTCACGGTTGAAAGCTTGGCAACCATTACGGTGCTGATCGGCCTATTGAGTCTCTGAGAGTTTACAATACGATATAAATCGGTTATTTGTACCAGATTACGTATGTCGCTTATTTTGTTACCTCCCATCCATTGCAGGTATTCTGGACTTCCTAGACACTGGAGCCTTAGTCAGGCATCATGTATTTAGCTTCCCGCTGACATAGGAGCCGATTTCACAATTGCGCCCTCTTACAGTGTGTAGGACGTAGTAATTCTCAATTTTCCGCCATGGATCTTCGTGTTCACGATTCCTCGTGTTCAGCGACAGATATCGTTTCTTCAACCTCAGTCGTATCACCGTCCTTGGATTCTGACAGTATATTTTCGGATTTCCCAAAGCTAGACACGAGAAAAACTTCACAAGTATCGTTCGTCAGTATGAAATCCATCTCAAAACGGAAATCCCGCAAACCTATCAAGGCGGTCACTCTCAGATCCACACCCTTCGCTTCCGTCTCGCAGTCCCTCTCCTCCCACACCCCAACACCTACCGGCCAATCCAAAACCGCCAGAAACGACCAATCAGATTCTGACACCTCACCTGACGACAAAAGACCGGCCTGGCTGGTGAAATTCTGGCGGGAAGCAGGATCGGTGATGGTGGCGCTAGGGTGGGGAGGTGGGGGAGCGGCAGGAGGAAGCGCGCCGACCGCTGTGGATCCCAGGCGGCTGGGAGCTTACTTGAAAGCTCTCCGGGGCCAGACTCGCGTGCTGCTGAAGCAGCTGCCGCTATGGGAGCGAGCAGGTGCGTTTTGCTAACCGAATATCAATGCGCGTGACCAGATACTAAACCGGCTGGGAGCTTACCTGAAAGCTCTCGGGGGCCAGTGTCGCGTGCTGCTGAAGCAGCTGCCGCTGTGGGAGCGAGCAGGTGCGTTTTGGTACCGAGAATGACTTGGAGGCCCGTACAAAAAAAAAAAACTTCCTGTATTTTAGGCTTTAAAAGTGCTGACCGCTGTGGATCCCAAGCGGCTGTGAACTTACCTGAAAGCTCTCCGTGGCCAGACGCGCGTGCTGCTGAAGCAGCTGCCGCTGTGGGAGCGAGCAGGTGCGTTTCGCGTACCGAATATCAGTGCGTGTGACCAAATTCTAGCCCGCTGGGAGCTTACCTGACAGCTCTCCGAGGCCAGACTCGCGTGCTGCTCAAACAGGTACCGTTATGGGAGCGAGCGGGTCAGTGTCGATACCGAGAATGAACCCCTTGAGATCAATCAAGTGGCGATGAACAAGAGCCGTGGATTATCCCCTCTGAGGCCTGAAGTCTTCCGATCACCATCGATTGGCCTCTTCTCTCGTATCTCGTGTCCCTTCGCCACTCTCGTCTCGCTCCTCGCACCTCGCTCGCACCTCGACTCGACTCGACTCGAGAGTCGTCACCTCGGCTCTCTTCTCCACCTCACCTTGTGCCTATCCTCCAACCCGCCGTACAATTTTGCTGCAGGAAAATGGACTTGAGACAGCCCAAGGTTAATCTCCTCACCGCGTGTTTATCCCTCCACCCCGCCCAATTGTGCGTCAGGAATCGGAGCCCTGGCGGGAGGGCTGGCCGGGGGATTGACGAACGCGACGCTGCATCCGCTGGACACGGTGAAGACGAAGCTGCAGACCAAGGGGTCGTCGCTCGTGTACTCGGGGCCTCTAGACGTCATTCGGAAGGTGAGTGTGAGTGCTGACGTGTTATCTGAAGGTGAGTGGGATTGGTGGTGGGAGGGTTGCCAGCCGGTGGATCTGCATCCGCTGGACACGGTGAAGACGAAGCTGCAGACCAAGGGTTCGTTGCTCGTGTACTCGGGCCGCCTGGACGTCATCCACAAAGTGAGTGTGAATGTTATTGTCATCTGTAAGGTTAGGAAGAATGGTGTGGGGGGGGGGGGGGTTAGCTGGTGGGTTCACGAACGCGACGCTGCATCCGCTGGACACGGTGAAGACGAGTCGGCAAAGCAAGGGCTCGTCGCTCGTCTAGTCGGGGCCTCTAGGCGTTATCTGCAAGGTGACTTGAGTGCTGACGTGTCATCCGTATGGAGGGTTGGAGCGATGTTGGATGCTGATCTTCAAGGGGGGCTTTCTCGAGAGAGAGAGAGAGAGAGGCATTTCACTCTCCCTTTCCACTCTCCCTTTTCGGCGTTCCTCCCCAATGCCTCCTTGCAGGTGTCAGCGGCGCAGGGCATCGGGGAGTTCTACCGCGTGCCACCTGCTGTTTTAGCCCACCATCCCTCCCTCCGGCCTCCCCCTGCAGGTGTCAGCCGCGCAGGGCATCGGGGGGTTCTACCGCGGGCTGCCGGCGGCCTTCCTGGGGTCCGTGCTCTCCTCCTCCATCTACTTCGGCACCTACGAGCTCGCCAAGGGGGGCCTATCCAGAGACATCACGCTCCGGCTGCCGTTTTCTGGGCTCAGAAGAGCAGCCGCCAGCAGCAGTGGGGGAAGCAGTCTTTATAGTGAAAAGATCAGCAGCAGAGGGAATAGTGGCGGTGAAAGCACGGGGAGCAGGCAAGAGGGGTCCGGGTCTTCGGTGGTGCTGTCGTGCCCTGTGGCGCTGGTGCCCCCTGTGGCGGCAGCCCTGGGGAATATCACGAGCTCCGCCATCCTGGTGCCCAAAGAAGTCATCAAGCAGCGGATGCAGGTGAGAGAGGGGGGGGAAGTGAAGGCAGGTGAGAGAGGGGGGGAAGTGAAGGCAGGTGAGAGAGGGGGGGGAAGTGAAGGCAGGTGAGAGAGGGGGGGGAAGTGAAGGCAGGTGAGAGAGGGGGGGAAGTGAAGGCAGGTGAGAGAGGGGGGGAAGTGAAGGCAGGTGAGAGAGGGGGGGAAGTGAAGGCAGGTGAGAGAGGGGGGGGGAAGTGAAGGCAGGTGAGAGAGGGGGGGAAGTGAAGGCAGGTGAGAGAGGGGGGGAAGTGAAGGCAGGTGAGAGAGGGCGTGGAAGTGAAGGCAGGTGAGAGAGGGGGGGAAGTGAAGGCAGGTGAGAGAGGGCGTGGAAGTGAAGGCAGGTGAGAGAGGGGGGGAAGTGAAGGCAGGTGAGAGAGGGGGGGGAAAGTGAAGGCAGGTGAGAGAGGGGGGGAAGTGAAGGCAGGTGAGAGAGGGGGGGAAGTGAAGGCAGGTGAGAGAGGGCGTGGAAGTGAAGGCAGGTGAGAGAGGGGGGGAAGTGAAGGCAGGTGAGAGAGGGGGGGGAAGTGAAGGCAGGTGAGAGAGGGGGGGGAAGTGAAGGCAGGTGAGAGAGGGGGGGGAAATGATTGCAGGTGAGCAGTAGGTGGTGCTTGCATGCCCTGTGGTGCTGGTGCCTCCTGCTGGTGCCCCCTGTGGCAGCAGCTCTAGAGAATCTCACGAGCTCGGCAATCCCATGCTCCTGCTGCTCGATATACCCTGCTATCCCATTTTTCCCTTGTTTTCACCAGGCTGGTATGTCAGGCTCAACGCTGCACATGCTGCACGTGGTGCAGCAGACGGTGGCTCTGGAGGGCGTGGCGGGGCTGTAGAGAGACTACTTGGCTGCTCTGCTGCGCAACTTCTCATCCCACCCACTCTCACCCCGTGCACCCTCACCCCATGCGCCCTGCTTCTCCTCCTCATCACCAGGCGGGAGCATCAGGCTCAGTGCTGCACGTGCTGCAGCAGACGGTGGCTCTGGAGGAGCGGGTACTTGGCTGCCCTGCTGTGCGACCTCTCATCCCATGCACCCTCCCACCCCCATTCACCCTGCTGTCTCATGCACCCTGCCACCCCATGCACCCTGCTGTCTCATGCACCCTGCCACCTCATGCACCCTGCAATGATGTGATGCGCCGAATTACAATTTCCTATCAGGCGGGAGCATCAGGCTCAGCTCTGCACGTGCTGCAGCAGACCGTGGCTCTGGAGGGCGTGGCGGGGCTGTACAGTGGGTACCTGGCTGCTCTGCTGCGCAACCTGCCCACCAACGTGCTCAACTTCTCCACCTTCGTACGCCACTGCTCTACTCTGCTCCCATGCTCTTTTCCGATGCTCCCATGCTCCCGTGCTCCCGTGCTCTTTTCCCATGCTCCCATTCTCTTCCCCCGTGCTCCACAAACCACGCTCTGCCCACGCCCCTCTCCCTTCATCTTTCCCCCCACGCCCTGCGCAACCTGCCCACCAACGTGCTCAACTTCTCCACCTTCGTACGCTGCTGCTCTGCTCCCATGCTCCCATGCTCCCATGCTCCCGTGCTCCCATGCCACACACACCATGCTCTCTCCACGTCCCTCTCCCCACATCCTCCTTTTGATATCCATCACTACATACGTCTCTCTCCATACCCTCTCCCCGCACCCTCTCCCCATATCCTCTCCCCGCACCCTCTCCCCATACCCTCTCCCCAGTGGCAGCCTGGCAGGGACACTGCCAGCTGCCCTTACCACGCCCCTTGGAATGCCTCCCCAGGTTTCACTCATTTTCCACCTTGTTTGACCTATCTGGAGTATCTGAAGATGGTGATACTCCATGTGAACCACTCAACCTCCCTGAGGCCGCATGAGAGCAACCCATGTGCTGCCCATGTGCTACCCCATCTGTTTGCCCCACCCCATCTTCCACCATCAGGAGTATCTGAAGATGGCGATACTCCATGTGAACCACTCAACCTCCCTGAGGCCGCACGAGAGCATGGCAGCGGGAGGAATCGCGGGGGCACTGTCAGCCGCCCTCACCACTCCCCTGGATGTGGTTAAGACCCGCCTCATGACGCAGGCGCGAGTGGCAGTGGCAGCAGCGGGTACCACTGGGGCAAAGGTAAGCACCCTTTTGCTGATCTGTTTACAGGCGGGCGCACTTTCAGCCGCCCTCACCACGCCCCTGGATGTGGTCAAGGCCCGCCTCGTGACGCAGGCGAGAGTGGCAGTGGCAGCAGCAGGCACCAGTGGGGCAAAGGAAACTGCTCTCTTGCTACTCTGTTGGTTTCTTCTTGGGCGGGTGTAGCTGTTGTTAGCCACCCTCACCACGCCCCTGGACGTGGTAAAAACCCGCCTCATGACTCAGGCGCGAGTGGCAGTGTCAGCAGCAGGCACCACTGGTGCACAGGCAACTGCCCTCTTGCTTCTCTGATGGTTTCTGCTTGGGTGGGTGTAGATGTCGTCAGCTGACCTCACCACGCCCCTAGATGCGCTCAAAACCCGCCTCAAGATTCAGGCGCGAGTGGCAGTGTCAGCAGGGGGTACCGCTGGGACAAAGGAAAGCATCCTTCAGCTGATCCGTTGGCATAGGCATTGACAGCCGCACTCACCACGCCCCTGGATGTGGTTAAGACCCGCCTCATGACTCAGGCAAGAGTGGCAGTAGCAGTGGCAAAGGTAACTACCCTCTTGGCATTCTTTTTGGGTGTATTGCAGTTGCTATCAGCTGTGCTCGTTGCGCGCCTGGACGTGCCTCCTCTTCTTCCACCATCCCGCGATGCTCAATCCATTCCCTGTGGCAACTCTGCTTCTTACAACACCATGTGATGTTCAATGCATCCCCCATAACAGGCAGAGGTAGCAGCTCGAGCGCAGGCTGCAGCTGCATACACATATAAAGGTGTGGCGTCGACGCTGAAGCATATATGGGTGGAGGAGGGATTACGAGGACTGACTCGTGGCATGACTTCCCGCATTCTTTACAATGCTGCATTTTCCGCCATTGGGTTTTTATCCTTCGAGACTGCTCGCTCGGTCCTACTGCAAGCGCACGTTGAGCGACGGGCTCGGAAGCAACTCCAAGAAGATGCCAAGTGCCAGTCGAGTGAAGAACAGGTGGTAAAAGCTTGAAGGGAAGCGAGTATTCTGAAAATCACGCTTCGTTGAGAAGCTTTTTTGGAGGCATGGAGTTAGTGATTTCTTGTACAATCATGGGCAGCTCTTGGTTGGAAATCAGTAAAGCTAGCATTTAGCGAGTACCATTTATCAGGGTGTACATGCGATGGTTGTCACTAGTTGCCACTCTCAACCGACCAAACCATCCCATGTCGGTGAGACGATGTTTTCGGTGGATGGCAGCCCTCTTCCCCCAGAGAGGCGCTGGCACGTCGGACTGAGCGTTTCTTGCGGCTGTAATCGGGAACATGGGCGCCGGTGCCCCTTTTTCGGTGCCGTCGATCCTCGCATGGCTGGTCCTTGAACACAACCGAAGCGTGAATATCTACCGTCGATCCAAAAGTACTGCTCCCCACGATGCTCAAACGCTAGAGGGCTTTCTTGCTCCATCACTCCCCATCACCACCCCGACTTGTATCAGTTCTTTTCAGTGGGGAGAGTATTTTCTTGGACCAGGCCTTCTCTTGTACTAGTTTTCCTCTTTTCTTTATTCATTAGTTTTTCCAGCAGTACGACAGGGCTCGCTTCTTGCCTACGAACGTCCAGTCTGTGTCGACAAGGTGTCGTTGGCCGCTCGCGATGGCGACGTTTGTCAACTGTAGGCAGCTTAGTAGACGTTCACGATATGGTCGCGTGTCGTTCATCTGCGCGTCAATCGTCGCGCTTCTAGTTACCGCGGGGACCGGCGCTTGGGCTCGCCAGTATGTGACGGCAGCGCCGACCAAGGAGCAAATTAAAGCGGAAGTAAAGAAGATGGCGGATCACGTTAACGCTCATTACCCGAATTACGTCAAGTTCGCGAATGCCGTGAAGGCCGCCATGTCGCTGAATTATGACGTGTCCGCGCTAAAGGACGCGACGATTCTGATGCCAGATAACAACGCGTGGGCTGCCTTCACGAAACTCGTCCCGCCGTCTTCCAAGAACTTGCCCAAGATGTACAACGTCACCGCGTATCACGTGCTTATAACGAAGATGACTTTAGCGTTTCTGAGGAAGCAGAAGCCAAGGGCGTTCGCGACGATGTTGAAGCAGCCTCAATACAAGCAGACTCCGGTAAACGCTGTGAACGTGTCGTTCGGGCTCCTCCGTTCGCCCAAGCCCAAATGGTGCACAGTGATAACCGCGAGAATTTATCAGGGCCCCTATTTCATATCCCATGGCGTGGATAATATCGTCATTCCCAAGGGTACTCAGGTGCCGTAGCCTCACCATGGACAGGGTCAGAACCGACTTGCGTTACCTGGAATACTATGTGGCAGAAGCAGCATCGCCTGCATGCATTGTTGGGCCGACCCACGGGGTTTTAGGTGGCTGCAGTGTACTACCGTCCCAACCACTGTAGTAACTAGCACATGTCTCCAACATCCTCCTTTGTATTAAATTCATGGTTGCCTTCAATTAAATATCCATAAGGACTCTTCCTGCAGATCAGTATTTGTACAAATAAGTGCCTTGACTTTTGTCTGTAGCACATTAAGTTTCGGTTTTAATTTCTTGAAATTATACTGCTGGCTCAATAGTATGTGCTCATGCCGGAGTGGTTAACGGGACAGACTAGAAATCTGTTGGGCTCTGCCCGCGCAGGTTCGAGTCCTGCTGAGCACGATTTTTGTTCTGAACAATCTTCGCTGCAACTTTCAAGACAACCGCGTCTAATCAGCGCTCGTGCTTGGGCGTAGCTGCTGGTCCCGACTGAAAAGAGCACCCCAAGTGCTTATCCTTGCTGGACCGCGCTGTACGAAGGAAAAATCGACGACTTTTGTGCATCGAGCCAGGCTGGCTCCCTCAGTCCCTAACCTCGCGCATGGCCTGGGGCGGTGTAAATTCACATTCCCTCCACAAGTCGCCGTACAGAACAAGGGCGATTGGGGGTTGACCGTTTGATACGCGTGAGATACAGTGATGGCCAATGCGGCGTGGTTGGGGGTGGGGGGCAGGCCTCTCGCTAAGCCCCAGGGTATTCTGGAAGGGGACGGAATCGCCTCAAGATTACCCGTTTACAGACGGATTTTTTCCAAAAAGAACCCGTTACCGAAAGGAATCGGCAGCTACAAATTCGGCTAGCAAGTGATCAAAGGCGGGGTTGGGCGGGGGTAGGGGGGTGGGGGGTGGACAGATTGCCCTGCTACATGTATAGCCCGTACAGATTCGAAAAAAAGTACTCGTTAGGCTAAGGAATCGCGCGATTTTGTTTCCGTAAGTTGGACGGATTCGGCAAACAATCACACTGTAAAAAAACGGAATCACTGTAGAAGTTAACTTTAATTTCTTGACATTAAAGATAATTACCCTCTTAGCAAGAGGCCTGGTGGGGGGGGGGGGGGAGGAGGAGAGGGGCGGGGGGAGAGGCTGCTTTGGTGAGTGATCCTCAATTTGTACTGTAGTGCCCGGAAGGAGCCTTTTCACTTTGCTGCTGCTTCGGTTTCTTTCCTCCTCTCCAAGGAGACAGCCTGCTTCGGGCTCGTTTTGTTTCGTCTGCCCAAATCACACGGTACAGTGATCTCATGGGGTCGTCCTTTTGTTTCCCTGCCCCTCTTATGGCCTCGCCCGAGAGCAGCCACAGGAATTAGGGAGCAGCAGAATTAGTTACCCCGTCCCAAAAAAGAAGTGCCGAAAAAGCTACCTCCAACCAACCCCGAGGAGCCCTCGAGGTTACCCTGAGGAGGTAACCCTGAATGCGCATAACAATGTGAGTTTGAAGGGCAGTTGGAGGGCAGGGATTGCCTCGGGTACGCCCTCCAGTTCGCGAGCGTAGTGCCATCCATCCAATCCATACCACGAGCTGACACTCGGGGCCATCACATAGTGAGTAGTTACGGAGCCAACAGCCGCAAGTCACGGCAACGGCACACTGTACGTCTTACGCCTCTAGACTGCAGCAATGACACGTAGGCCCCAGCGAAGTATGTGGGTACTAGCACTGACCGTACTGCAGCAACAGCTTGTAGCATCCTGAACGAGTGTTGTCGCTTGCAAAGTTTGAACTGTTTCTCTTACGATGTCTCGCGAGTCGCAACTTTCGAGCTATACGCGAACATCCAGTCCGCAGCGGGAATATAAGTCCGTACACGGCGTATATGCAGCGTTAGGTGTTATTTCTCTGCGAAATTCGCAGTCCGCCCGAAATTCGTAATAACTTCCCATGGCTGTCAGGACCCTCCGATAGAGCTCAGTAGAGACGACGATCGTCTCCTCCACGTCAGCAGACACGTCGCTCGCTGCAGCCACCTCATATTCTGTACTCTGACTTCCAAATTGCCGTGAGGACATGTTCTGTTTTTGAGAATTCTCAACCAGAAAGCTGACCTCCCATGGCTGTCAGGCCACTCCAATAGAGCTCAGTAGAGTCTGCGACCGTCCGGCGTGACGTGTACAGCTCCAGCGCAACTTGCGATTACCGTGAACGGTATCAAGCCGGGCCGGCGATCCGCGATCCGCCGTCTGGACCGACTCGCTTCACGACAGCTTCCTCCTTTTCGCGATAGATTTCGCAGCGATGGACTTTGCCGTTTTAGGGACGTGCATTCCACAGGTGGACCCCGCGCATCGAGCCCTGGCGGCGCGGCTGATGGGTACGACCTGCCCCACGTGCGACCGCCCCGCCGCCATGTCGCATCCCTGGCACCACCCGCCCCTCTTCGACCGCGCAAACCCTTCCGCTCTCCGCGAATTCGGCCGCTGCCGCTTCGTCTGCACCGCCAGCGCCGTCCCCCCTGCCGACCCCTCCGCGCACGCCCCGCCCACGCGGAACTCCCCCGCCTCCGCCTCCGCCTCTGCCGCTGTTTCGTCCAGCACCGCTTCCGCCAGCGACCTCATCGCGGAACGGGAGCGGCGGACGCGGGTTCGACACCTCGTTGCGGCGGAACCGGCGCTGGCGGCGCTGACCGAGCCGCTGCCCGCTGGCTGCCCCGCGCGCGGGTTTCTTCCGCAGACGGCGGTTCTAGGCGGGAGCAGTCGTAGCGAGGAACTTAACATGGACTTATTAAGTAGCGCGCCGCTCGAGGCGCTCGAGATCGGGCCGCAGGCGTGTCAACGGCGCGTGGGTGACGTGTACGACGTCATTCCGGTGCTCGCGCTGCCGGTTAAGGCTCCTAGCCGGGGGAGAAGAGGAGGGAATAGTTTAAATAACGCGGGGGAAGGGAATAGGTCCGGAAGAAGGGGGACGCTAGCCGGGGGACTACTAAGGGAGAACTCTCTAACGGAGAATTCGTCTGGGAACTACAGCGCGTGGGACGCCGAATCGGTTGTTTCTGATTCGGCGAGCGTAACAGGCGACGATTCTGCTGCTGGCGGCGCGAAACAACACGTGGAGTGCTGGTGGCGATTGGTGGTGGTCGCCGCTGACGATCTGCTGGCGACGAACGACGAATTGTTACTGCGGTGGTTCGCGAACACGGATAACACGCGAAAGTTCGCCATCTGGGCGAAGAAAGGTGCGAAGGAACCCCTTTCAAGGGCAACTTACCCCATCATTTCGGCCAGACCTAAAAATAAAAGCACTCGAGAGAGTAAGGGCGCGTTCTGCGCTCGGGCAAGCCTCGAGGTGGAACTTCAGGGCATCAGTTACACGGACCGGATGACCCAAACTCTCAGCTTGGTCGATCTCGCCCATACAACTGATGCCCGGAAGTTCTACCTCGAGGCTTGTCCCCAGTGCGGATCGTACTCTAAAGAACCACCCCCCAACCCCCCCTCCCCCCTTTCTCCATTACTCCCCTAAGATTGCTACCCTTGCCCTGGGCCCCTCCTCCTCCCCGCCTTTCCTCCCTGTCCCCCTTACAGCTCACCCCGGTAGCAAGCTGAAGCTGCACGGCATGGCAATTCGAACAAAGGAGAGGGAGGAGGCGAAGCGAGTAACAGCGGACGCACACCGCTCGTGGCAGCTACAGTATTCGGATGGTTACCCTATCTGCCGCTGCTCCTCCCTGCCACACAAGCGGCAGCAGCAGCAGCAGCCGCAGCAGCTGCAGCAGAAGGAGACAGGCGATACGGCTTCCAAACCTGCACGTTCGGCGAAGCCACAGTCGCTGAATCTAGGTCTGGTGAAACCGAAATCCGCAGGGCAAAAATGTCGTCGTCCGAGCCTAGATTTTGGTTCGGCACCAGGGGAAGCAGCAGGCTGGGCAGAGGAACAGCGGCAGGGGGAAGGGGAGAGTAAAGTGGAAAAGAGGAGCTTTCTTGGTGCTTTAAGAGGGAGCAGGAGAGTGAAAGAGGTAGACGGTCACACAGTAAGGGATTCGGCTTTAAGCACGGAGAACGGATGGCCGGATTTCGACGGGGGAGCCGTGAATGATCTGCCTGGTAACCAGCTCAGTCACAGTGGTGGTAACGGTAACGACAACAGGAGTGGGGACGGTAGCCGTAGTGGGAGAACTGTTAAGGATGCCGCTGCTGGTGGTCCCAAAGGCGGCAAGGTGAAGCATCGAAAGAAAGTGTTCAATCGATCGACATCAGATTCTGCTGCGATGAAAGACTTAAGATGGGCTGGGAGGAGAGGAGGGAAAGCAGGAGAAGAGGGAGGGGAGGGGGGACTGTGGCCCCCAGGCATCGATGCGTCTCCTGCTGCTGCTTCTGCTGCTAGTGCTGCTGGTGCCGGTGCTGCTGGCGTTCCTTATTCTCTTTCCACCTCTGTTCTCTCCCTTTCGACAACCCCCATCTCGTCACCCTTCCGACACTCGCCGGCCCGTCCTGCTTCCACCACTCCCACCAGCAGCACCAACAGCAGCAGCAAAGGCGGCAGTTTAACTCACAACCAATTTGAGATTGGTAATCAATTACCTGAAGCACCCTCCCACCACAACAACCACCACAGCAACTACACCAACCACAGTAACCAGCACCATCCGCACGACCAGCACCAGCAGCACCAGCAGCACCGCCTTTCAACCCCAGAGTCCTCCCCTCATCGCTCCTTCCGCTCCCCTCTCCGCTTCCTCCTCTCCCCAGCCCACCTCTGCTCCTTGGGCGGTAACCCCTTCCCCCCCGGGATCAGGGGTCAGTGCGATAGTGATAGTGGAGGGGAGGAGTGGGGGGATGGTGAGGGGCTGGAGGGAGGAAGAGGAGGAAGAGGAGGAAGAGAAGAAACTGGAGGGTTGAGTGGGAAGGTGCACTCCTCAATCGACATCTCAGCGCCTAGGCTGCAATCCACAACCGTGTCCTCCGCGCTGCTCATCGGCCGCAGTAAAAGCTACAGCGAGCAAGCGGTTGCTACAGCGTGTAGCGAAGCCAGTGCTATAGAGGGTTCGCAGGACGTGGACCAGAGACCTGCCACCAGCAGTGGCAACCAGAGGGGCGGCTGGGAACATCACCAAGGGAACTCAGAAGCAGCAAGAGGAACAGCAGCAGAAGCTAATGCACAAGTTAATGCACAAGTTAAAGCACAAGCTAATGCCCAAGTTCCTCTTGCTGATGTTCCTCTTTCTGTTCCTCTAAGCCCACGATTACCCCAATCCCCTCTCCTTCCAGAATCTTGCTCTACTGGCACTACCTATTCCACTGGTAACACCTTCCACAGCGGTAACAGCATGGCCTGTGGTAACCACATGGCAGGTGGTAACAGCATGGCCAGTGGTAACCACATGGCAGGTGGTAACAGCATGGCCAGTGGTAACCACATGGCAGGTGGTAACAGCATGACACGTGGCAACACAGAGGCCAGACAGAAGCCGCGCTCTGGCCCGTTGAAGCAGCACCGTCGCATGGCGTCCGCTGCTGCTGTGGTGCTCCATACTCGCTCCGCCTCCCATGCTTCTATCAGCACCTCCCTTGCTTCCACTAACCCAGCCATGCCTGTAGCTTCCCCCCACGCTGCTATCGGCTCTCTTTCCGCCTCTCATCCTCCCACCACCCCCCGCCGCTCTTCCTTTGCTTCGCTTGATGCATGCCAAACTGCCAATGGTGCGTTGACTGCTGTTTCTGCTGCATCTGGTGATGTTTCTGGTGCTGCTGGTGCTGCTGGTGCTGCTGGTGCTGCTGGTGCCGCCGCAGCAGGTGCTACTGTCGCTAAAGGGCGGAGCCGCAAGGCTCAGTTGCTGCTGTCTCAGCCATTAAAGCTGTTTGACAATGCCCAGAAGCCTCAACTGCTGCTCTCTCACCCTGCAAAGCTGTTTGAGAATCGTCAAGAGCCGCATCTGCTGCTGTCTCAGCCTCTCAGGCACCGCCGCAATCGCAGCAGCAACGCCCTGCCCGCTTCATCACCTTCGAATGCTGCTGCGTCTGCTGCTGCTGCTGGTGCCGGTGCTGCTAGTAACGAGGAATCGCCGCGAGGGAGGGAGGAGTGGGAGGAGTGGCAAGATTGGGGGGACCATGCAGATTCCCACGTGTCACTAGGTGGGGGGAGCAGGGCGCGGGGGAGGAGGGGGAGGGAGGGCACCAGAGTAGGAGGCTTGGCAGCAACTTAAGGGGTAATACAAGTAGTACTAGTATGAGCAACAAGTTTGACTATAACGGAAGTCAGGGCAGCACGGGTGTGACTGTAACGGGCGGGGGGAGTCCAGTCAAGGAGATGAGGAGAGCAAGGAGTGCGGGGAGTTCATCGGGGGGAGTGAGAGGTGCTGGTGGGAAAGATGGAGGCGTGAAAGTGGGGGGCGTGAAAGGTGGAGGCAAAAGCTTCCATGGCGGTAGCAGTGCTGGTTCTGCTCTTGCTTCTTCTGCTGCTGCTGCTGCTGCTGCTGCTGTTGCATCTGTTGATGCCGCCGCCGCCGCTGCTGCTGCTGCTTCTGCTAGTGATTCTGGTGCTACTAGAGGCTCCGATGCTGCTGCTGCTGCTGCTGCATCTGTTGATGCTGCTAACGCTGCTGCGAGAGACGCGTCTGGTTCTGGGAGAAGGGTAGTCAAGAAAGTGAAGGCAAAGAGGAGCAAGAGCACTGGGGCAGAGGAGCCAATATTGGTGAAGATAGAGCAAGGGGGTCAGATTGAGCAAGGAGAGAGAAGTCTCGCTGGGGAAGACTCGGCTCTGGATCTGGTAGGGGAGTTTCCCCTCGTGGCTTCGGGCAGAAGCAAAAGCTCTGAGTACCGAGGAGCTGTGAGGAAAGGCGAGGGGTCGGGGCACGGGAGCCGCCGGGCATCTGAAATACTCCAGGCTGCCCGGCGGGCAGCAAAGCATGCGAACATGATGAGGCTGGCAGAAAAAGAAGGGGCAGCAGAAACCACAGGCGGAGGAGCAGGAGCAGGAGCAGGAGGAGAAGGAGGAGGAACAGGAGGAACAGGAGGAGCAGGAGGAGAAGGAGGAGAAGGAGGAGAAGGAGGAGGAACAGGAGGAGCAGAAGGAGAAGGAGGAGAAGGAGGAGGAACAGGAGGAGCAGGAGGAGCAGGAGGAGCAGGAGGAGAGGAGAGGGCCAGTGAAACAGCAGCAGCAGCAGCAGCAGGGGAAGAGAGTACTTATGAAGCGCCAGGAGGTGCGAGAACACAAGCAGCTGAACGTTATTGGATTCCTCTGAAAGTTGACCCAGAGGAAGAAGACGAGGGTGAGAATCAAGTGTTTTTTAGAATTCTCAAAAACACCCTGCAAAAGGAAGAAGACAAGGGTGAGAACACAGGCGGCACAACGTCAGCAGATGCAGCAGCAAGAAACCCAGTGGGGCACTCACCCAAAGGGGGAGGCAAGGTCACTCGGAAGAAGGGATTTGAGACGCCTCAAACCGCTTGTGGCGCGAAAACTCCACGGGGGAAGGGCAAGAGGGGAGTTTTGAACCGAGGAGGGGATGCGAACGTCCCAGATGCCCCGGTTGAATCAACGGTGGTTACACCAGCAGTGGTTACATCAACAGGGAGTAAAGCACCCTCTGGTAGGGCAACAGGGGGATTATAGCGACCGCTGCTGACCCAACTGCCATTTTTGCTGCAGCTCCAGAGATCTCCCTCCTTGCCTCCCCGTCGGCCTCTCCCTCTGCCTCCTCCTCCTCTTCCTCCTCTTCTGCCGCCCCGTTCCAAAAGGCAAACACCGCTCCCTCCTCTCAAGTCTTGTTCGAACTCGACCGCCGTGCGGAAAAAGATTCACTTGGAGTCTCAGCTGTTTCAGAGGAGCGGGGAGGGGTCTTCGAGAGAAGGTCCACTGAAGGAAGGAAACTGGATGGTGTTAGGAGGGCAGATGGGATAGAGCATAGGGGCGTGGCAGGGGAGGGGGTAGGCCAGAGGGCGAGAGGGAGAGGCAGTGGGGGTACTTCTCCTGCTGCTACTACTGCTGCTGCTGCTGCTCCCTGTGCTCCTGCTGCTGCTGCTGTTGCAGCGGCAACTGCCTCCCGCCGCTCCTCATCCCCCATACTAGCTGCAGCCATGCGGGCATCAGCCACCCTGGAGCTCCAGAAGCAGCAGCAGCAGCAGCAGAAGCAGAGCCTCATGGCCGCTAGAAACCGCCGCTTCCCCTCCTCATTCCAGGCTTCTCCACCCGCCTCCTCCTTCTTCTCTGTCCCCCTCTCCACCAACACCACTGCCAGTCTTAAATCATCCTCCTTTAGCTCCTCAATCCCCTCGATTCCCTCTCCCTCCTTGCTTTACTCTTCCTCCTTCACTCCCTCCTCCTCCACTCCTCATGTAACCATTTCCCAGTCAGCCTACAGCACTCCTGCCGGCTGCACGCCCGTGTCTCTCACTCCCGCGGGCTCCGGGATTGGCCGGCTGTCGAGCGATCTCGGCCCTTCGTTCGGGTCATCGGATCTCGCTGCTGCTGTGGCAGCTGCCGCTGCTGCTAGCGCTGGTAGTGGCCGGGTGCGCGCAAGGGCGAGGGGGGGACGAGGCAGTGGTCCCTCGCCGTTTGTGACCCGTGCTGCTGCGACCATGCAGAGAAGTGCCGTGTGCCAACGACAATACAATGGCAGTGGTGGCGGTGCTGCTGCTGCTGCTGGAAAGGAATGGAGCGATGGGACTCGAAATAGCGACTATGGGTTGGCTGATTTCAACAGCAATGGCTTCGGTAATATGAGCGGCAGCAGCAACAACACTTACAGCAACGATTGCAGCAGCGATTACAGCAACAACAATTACAGCAACTCTAACAGCAACCACCCTCAGCCGAGCACCGGCGACTACGAGACGACGGATACCGGCCACACGGCAGCTGTCTTCCGGCGAAAATCCGTCTTGAAGAAGCCTTCCAATGTGCAATCAGCTGCACCTGCTTCCAATTCCTCAACCATGCGTCTCTCTCCCCGCTCCCACACCACTCTCCTCTCTCCTCGCTCCCCCACTACTCTCCTCTCTCCCCACTCCCCCAACACTCCACAGTCCCCCACCCCGCTTCAACCCCGTACTCCTCCCCTTTCCCCTCCGTCCACTGCCCATACCACGACCGTTGCCACTGGAAAAGGTGCAACCTCGTCTTCTTGTCAGCCTGGCAAGAGCGGCACGACGACCCGTAACACCACATGCGGAAAAAAGGAGGATGGCGGTGCGAGTAACAAGCAGTGTGTCATGGGTGGTGAGACGAGGCGTACAAAGGATGGATCTCGCATGGGGGAGACTAGCTGGGCAAGTAGTAGCGGCTCTGGCACTGGTCCTCACAGCCCTCATGTACCTCCACTTATTCCTATTGCCAAGCGTGTTACACGGGTAACTCGAGCTGTAATTGCGCCTCAGGGTGTATAACGTACTCCTACGTACCTGGATTTGATGAAACTTGGTATTTACGAAAATTAATCATTGTCGCAACAGAACCCACTTGTGGCAAGAACCTAAATTTGCTTCCAAGCTGGTGAGATGGTGTTATGAATAATAACTGAGAGTGCGCGGAATAATAATGACGAGTACAAGAATGAGAGCCTAGCATTATATAGCGAGAACTCTAGCTAGACGACGAGCCCAGACGGCTAGGTTGGGTACAGGCGCGGTTGAAAGAGCCGAAGGCGACGCGAGCCAGCCTCGGGTTTGCGTCGGAATCGGACCGAGCCTGGTCTTCCGAGGTTTCGGGTGTACGCGATGGCAGTACAACCCGGTAAGGAATAAAAAACCTACAGTTACCCCCCCCCCTCTTAAGGAAGGTGGTCAATAGCGGGAACGCCTTTTCGGGTCAAATAAGGGTGAAGTCCTATGAAGTGGGTCCCGGAGTAGAAAAAGTAACCAGAATGAGGCATACAGGTTGATTTTGTTCAAGTGGTTGTACCCTCTAAAAGCATGCACCTATCTAGCCTATTATAATATATACAAATATGTTTGACACACCCCCTAGGCCAGATGAGGGGCAGTGCCTGGAAATTGACACACAGCTCAGGGCAACACTACGAGTCCAGCCTCAAAGGCAAGGGTCCGAAGACCAGTCAGCAAGAGTACAAGCCAAACAAGAGCAACCAAGGGCGGTACTACTAGTCCAGCCACTGGGACAGGAGCCACAAAGCCAGTCAAGAGAAAGGCGTACACAATCAGGGTCTTAGCAAGTGAGAAGCTACAGGAACTAGACCAAGCTGTACACAGTACCGCTGATGATCTTTAGGCGCAAGCGCCTAAGTAAAGATATCACCTGTGTTGGTACCGAAGCCATGTGTACTACGCGGGTATTGCGGCACTGCTGCAACTCGCGTAGGAGGAAGTACCGCAGCTGGATGTGCTTCGCTCTGCCCTCTAGTCGAGGCTTCTAACACAGGAGGATCATGGCCCTGTTGTCAGCATATAGGACTAGGGCAGAGCTAGGCCGCTCACCTAAGTCAATGAGCAAGAAAGTGAGCCAGGGAGCTACTATGCCGCCATGGCACTGGTGTAGATCCCAGCCTTGCAGCTGGACTGTGCAGCAGACGACGAGCGGGTGGACCTCCACGAGACCGCACCTGCACTAAGGCTAAAGAAATAGCCCTGAGAGGACCTGAGGGTCTCAGCGTCGTCTGCCCTAGAAGCGTCAGTCTGCCCAGTAAGGACCACTGCTTACGTCCTCCGAGTACTAGTCCCATGCCTGATATACTTGCTAGATAACGCAAAACCCTCTTAGCGGCCGACCAGTGATGTGGTCGGTGTCTACCGGTGGCCACAAAGCGAGCCAGGATGCTGAGAGGGTATGCGAGATCTGGACGAGTGCAAGTCATCAGGTACATGAGGCAACCCACCAGCTCTTCGTAAGGACCACTAGGCTCTACTGACTCCTCAAGAACAAGAGCTGAGAGCCTGTGGTCTATTGGCAGAGGTGTGGGCTGTGCGGAGGAGAACTGAAGACCGAAGCTCTGAAGGACCACACCAAGTGTGACTGTATGAGAGTGATGGTGCGCGCTGCTCTGTCCCTGGAGATCTGCAGGCCAAGGTAGCGGCGTAACTCTCCTAGGTAAGTGCAGGTCTGTCTCCTCATCAGCTCACCCTTTACAGAGGCCAGTGCATCTCTGTCTGCAGTAGCGAAGACCAGGTCGTCTAAGTAGACAAGGATGTAAAACGGAGTCTGGCCAGCAGGAACAAAGAGCGAGGGGTCTGCAGAGGACGGAAAGAACTGCAGGTCAACTAGCGTAGCGCGCAGCGTGTCGTGCCACTCATGGAGCGCCTGTCGTAGGCCATAGATCGGGCGCCAGAGGAGCCACTGGGTCCCAGGATTGAAGGTACCTGTGAATCCCTATGGATGGCGCATGTACACCTGCTCGTATAGGCTGCCATGAAGAAACGCCGTGGAGATGTCAAGAGAGTGGAGCTCGTAGTCACGATGTGCCGCTACGTGTAGCAGCGCCCGAAGAGTAGTCATCTTCGGGGTCGAGACGAAGGTCTGAAAGAAGTCCACCCCCTCACGCTGACTGAAGCCTCTAGCCACGTAGCGCGCCTTGAACACAGACGGCTCTCCAGGAGGGTACTTCACTTTGAAGAGCCATCGGCCATCGACTACGTTCACCCCGTGTGGGGTATCTGCGTCGACGTAGGTGCCGGTGGATCTCCAAGATGCCATCTCCAGCTCCATGACAGCTATCCACTGAGAGGCCCAGGGCCCCGAGGTCTCCTCAGCGTAAGTGCGAGGGGTCGGGATGTCAAGGACGTCTGGGTCACCCTCGGGGACTAGCAGCATGGAATAAAGATGGGGAGCAGCCTCAGACAGGAAAGCAAGCTCGTACTGCCTCTCCTCTAGAATGTCACTGCCAAGGGCACGAGCACCCCCGACGGACGGAGGACAGGCAAGGTTAGAGACCAGAGCGGTGGCGTAGTCAAGGCGACAGATAGAGGCGAAGTCAGCGACAGCAGCGACAAGAGCGTCAAGACTCGAGTGAGGAACAGACGGGTCGGTAACGAGGGAGGCAAGGACCCGAGGAACAAGAGGACGAGCAACACGATGGTAGTCAGACAGAAGGGGAGGCGCAACAGCAAGAGACGAAGGAAGAGGCGAAGGCACAGGGGGAGGACGAGACGCATGGGAACAAAGCAACATAGGGTGAGAATGCGTAACAGGGGAGAGAGGATGAGCACGAGAGGGACAACGGGACCAGACAGGAGACGGATGTGACTGGTCAGGAGAGAGAGGAGGGGGCACAGGAGGGGAACGAGGTGGGAAACGGGCGCGCGACGAATTCGGCAAAGGAAACACAGGATCGTGGACAGGAAGGGGAGGAGGCGGCAGGGGAGGCGCATGTGAGCTGTCAGGGAAGGGAAGGCCAAGCAGGCGAAGGACGGACACCGGCGGCGACTGCTACAGCTGCTGCTGCTCGACGCCGACACCTGGACCGCCAGCTGCACCACGGCTACCACCAAAACACTCCACTCCAGCAGCCCCATAACGATCACCCCCAGAGCGAGAACTCTCTCTAGCACCAGTGCCACCCCCAGGCCCACCGGGGTAAGCCACGAGAGGGACCCCAGAACCAGCACCCTCCTCAACACCAGCACCCCTAGAATCCACGGACGACTGCTGCTGTTGCGGCAGTGGCGGCGGCGGCTACGACGGCTGCTGCGGTGGCGGCGGCTACTGCTACTGCGGCGGCGACTACAACGACGGAGGACGAGGCACCGGGGGAGAGGCAGGCTACGAGAACTGCACCGCAGGGCCACCAGAGTCAGCTGACTCGACCGGGATAACCGACGGGAGCGGAGTGACGTGAGACACACCAAACGGAGCAGTACGGGGAGGGAGTAGAGCACGGGCTACCAGGGGAGTGGGAACCAGAAACATGGGTGGGGAAACCGGAAGACCTCAGTGCGGAAAGCGATGGTCAAAGGAGACAGGCTCGTCGAAAGTGACGTACGCGAATGAAAGAAGCGGTGAGACGGCGGGTGGTAAAAGTGCCAGTCAGACGAGTCAAGGGGGAAACCAAGGAAGACACAGGGGACAGTGCGGGCAATGAGCTTTTCCTTGCCTGAGGAACGAACGTGAGTGAGGCATCCCCAGACGTGGAACAAAGACACGTCACCAGGAGACACGGTCCAGAGGAGGGTCGGTGAAACCTGCGGCCGCTGGGAGTGGGGCCACAGGTTCAGCTGGTGAGCGGCGTAGCGAACAGCGAACGGTCATAGAAAATGGAACGCATCGGCATGGATCATGGAGATACGAGCCACCTCCATAACCAAGCTGATGCGTCGCTCAGCGACCCCATTCTGCTGTGGGGAGTATGGCAGGGTGTACGACTGGGTGATACCCTCCGCACAACAGAACCGGCCAAGCCGACCATAGGCAAACTCGTCGCCACGGTCGGAGTGGAGACACAGCACGGGGAGACTGCGGTGGACTCGTGCAGCTATGACCCACGGGACAAGAACTTCAGGCACGCCGTCCTTCCGCTCCAGAGGAAACACCGTGGTGTAGCGCGTATAGTCGTCGACAAGCACCAGGAAGTAGCGCTCTCAACGCGGCTTAGGGATGGGGTCTGGACCCCAGACGTCCAGGTGCAGGGTCTGGAGGGGTGCGGTGGTAGGATGAAGCGAGGAGGAGTGAGGAGCACGGCGGAGCCGGCCCTCAACGCAGGGCGTGCACGGCGGCGCAGATAAGGGAGGGAGGGCATGAAGCGACGGTGGAAGACTTAGGACAAGACCGTGCTAGGACATGTGACGTAGACGTGGGAGTGCTGGGTGACCTAGGCAATGGTGCCATAGCAGCGAAGTGTGAGTGAGCGACTGACATGAGCAAGCCACAACAACTTGGGGGGACGCCCTTACCAGGGGGGACGCAGTGTTAAGCGTAAACAGGCCGGACATTGGATCCTGGGGGAAAGTGGTCAGAGGAGCACCAGTGGCGGTCTCGGTGCAGACTACGTATCGCTCGTGTTCGGGGAACGTAGTGGTGATGCCAAGGTCCTGAAGACAGCCGACACCAACTAGGTTCCTAGAGAACGAGGGGATGTGCAGGCCTGTAAGAGAGCCCGAAAGGGTCGCCGGACAGGGAAGGGTGGTGGAGCTACGAGCAACTACCGGACCTGAAGAGGGGTCTGCAAGTGCGACGGCGGCAGGGGCGGCAAGCGGCGTAAGAAAAGTGTGGTCGCGGAAGAAGCAGGTAGACGCACCAGAGTCAAGCGTGAAGGAGAGCGAAGTGCTAGCGGCAGCCGGCGGGGGGGCTAGTGTGGAGCCTAGGCTAAACAAGGCAGACGGTCCTACACCTGACGCAACAGGGGAGCCTGGACTAGACACAGTGGACACACCTATGCTAGGCAACACCGAGTAATAAGGTCCAATCATACTAGAGTCATCAGCATACATGACAGACGTAGCATTCCTAATCTGATCCATGTTTAGCTGAAAGACCGGCACACGACGGCAAGCCAGGGCGTACCAGTCTGGAGGGTCCGATGCAGGACCGAAGCGGTGGCGGAACAGGTCGTCCAGGTGGCAGTAGCAGCGGTCGATGATGTGGTCGGGCCGGAGCTGCCACCCGACACCAAGCTGCACCCGCCCCCCCCACGACCACCGCCACTAGCGCCGCCAGTCCACCACGGCGATTGCTGCTGCTGCGACGACTGCGGCGGCAGCTGTGGCTGCCGAGGCTGCTGCTGCTGTTGTGGATGCTGTGTCTGCTGCTACGGCTGTTACGGGGCACCAGCCCTGGTCCCCTCGTCTGAACCACCATCTCCGCCCTCACCACCGCCACCCTCCCCACCGCCACCCCACTTCCCCCCACCACGCCCCCCTTTGGTGCGGCGACCCTTACCCGTACGCTTCTGCGCTGAGGCCACAGCAGCGGTCTCAGCAATAGCAGCAGAGACGTCAGAGTAAGTGCACTGGGAGGGAGCACAGCCCTGAAAGATAGGTACCGCCGCAGTACCGCTAGACTGAGCGATACTGCGCTGGCGGGTCTCTATCTCCGACAGGGCAGTGACAAGGGCAGTAAGAGTGAGGTCACCCAGATGCTGACTAAGGAAGTGGTCGCGAGCTGTGTCTAGGAGGTCAGGGAGCCGCGAAGCGATGAGATAATGGGTAGCATAGAATGGCGGCGGGAAGGCAGTGAGCTGTGCCTTAGTGCTAGCAGCGCAGTAGCTCTTCTAAGGTGCGCGGAGGTGCGTGGCAAAGTCGGCGACAGTGGGGAAGGTCGCAAGGTCAGGGAACAGCATGGGAAGGATCAGGCGACTAGTAGAGGCAGTGGTGGGGGTGGAATAGTGCGCAATGACAGCATCTAAGAAGGCCTGGGCGTTCGCTACAGTGGTAAAGCAAGGACGCTCAGACAGCGGGAGCGCATGGCTGATAGCAAGCTGTGCGACAGTATCGCACGAGTCCCAGACGGCACGAGCAAGCACAGCAGCGGAAAAGGCCTTACGCTCAGCAGTGGTGGGGGCATCAGGAAGGGGAAGCAGGCCATTGACATGAACAGCTAGGGAGTGACCGTCCTGGCGCTGACCTGTAAGGTGACACCGAAGGTCGACGAGCCATGCCTCAAAGTCGAGAGCCCGACCCTCTGCGTCCAGACGGAGCTGTGACTCCGCCATCGCCACTGCTGCAGCTGCTGACGGCCGCTGACAGATGGAGGAGGACTGGTGGAGGAAGCGGCGGAGAGCGGTGGAGGGCGGTGTAATGCGGTGGAGTGCGGTGGAGAGTGGTGGAGTGCGGTGTAGTGCGGTGTAGTGAGGTGGAGTGCGGTGGAGAGTGGTGGAGAGTAGGGGAGACAACCGGCAGGGGAGCCGGCGCCGGTGGGTCGGCGCTGTGACTCGACGGCCTGGCGGCTGGTCGCTGAAGCGGGGACCGGCTAGGCTGGCTGGCTAGCTGGCTGGCGAGGGCCGACGTGGCGCATGGGGCCAACAGGGCGCTGACAGAGCTGGTAGGGTGCCAACGGGGCCGGCGGGGCGCTAACAGGCCGGCAGGGCGAGCAGGGCCAGAAGGGTGCACGGGACGGACGGGGCGCTAACGGGGTCGGCAAGGCGCGAACGGGCCGGCAGGGCACTAACGGGCCGATGGGGCAAGCGGGGCCAGAGGGGCGCACGGGGCCGACGGGGCGCGAACGGGGCCATCAGGGCGCTAACGGGCCGGCGGGGCACTAATGGGCCGGTGGGGCACTAATGGGCTGGCGGGGCGAGCAGGGCCAGTGGGGTGCACGGGGCCGACGGGGCGCTAACGAGGTTGGTAGGGCGCTAACAAGCCGGCGGGGCGAGCAGGGCCAGTGGGGCGCACGGGGCTGACAGGGCGCTAACGGGGCTGGTAGGGCGCTAGCGGGCCGGCGGGGCGCTAACGGGCCGGCGGGGCGAGTAGGGCCAGAGGTGCGTATGGACCATACGGGGCGCTAACGGGGTCAACAGGGCGTACGTGGCATGCAGGGCGCTAACAGGTCGGCAGGGCGCTAACAGGCCAGAGGCGGCGCTAACGGGGCCGGAAGGGCGCTAACGGGCCGGTGGGGCGCACGGGGCCGACGGGGCGCTGAGGGGCGGCTAGGAGCAGGCGGCTAGGACTAGGACGAGGGCGGAAGCGCGGACGGGCGGGGAGGACCTAACCTAGCGAGTGATACCATCTCAGAGTAGAAAAAGTAACTAGAATGAGGCATACAGGTTGATTTTGTTCAAGTGGTTGTACCCTCTAAGAGCATGCACCTAGCTAGCCTATTATAACATATATAAATATGTTTGACTATAGGATCTGAATCAGAAACGCGAATTTCATTATTGATCTCCTTGCCTGTCTTTTCCGCCAAGATCAGAAAAGAGGGCAGCCACCTCAGCGTCGCACAGGGACGTCCGATTGGCTGCTCCTACCAACACATTCGGGGCAGGCCCTAACTCGCGCCAAGCAAACGTCGCGTGGCAAAAGCGTGCCGACGAGCGATGCGCAGTGAAAAAAAAATCTAAATAACAAACGTCACATATGGCACGCCACGGGCACAAAAGCGAATTATGTTTGTGCTTCTGCTGGCTACGAAATTCCATTGCTCGTTATTGGAGCGCGCATTCCCCAGTTTGGTTCGGCGTGGCGAGGATTTTGCTACTGTATTGTAAACTTGCATGTTCAAGTCTGGGCAGTCGAAGTGATATTTTTGTGTTGTATATGTAGGATCATGCGAGCCATCCATGTTCGCACGCGAAACTCACTTGCGATCGTTTTCTAGGATTGTTGATCCGCGCACAGCAAAACGGCAGGTTCAGGAACATTATTGATTATGATCCTACTTTATATGAATTCACCCTAAGACTTGAGTACCGAGTGTTTCTTAAGCGAGTCAGTCCAGCGGACAAGAAAATCCACGTGTCGTCCGGTGGTGTCGAGGCGGACGCGATGACTCAAAAGCTGGAAAGGCTCAAGCGTTAGTTCGGCCATTGGGCGGACACTGGGGACGGCCGCTGGTCGTGTGACTGCTGATATACTCGTGACGTAAGGACAAAGGAGGCTAACATGGAAGGCATCGTGAATGCGCCACTCATTCGGGAGTGATAATTTCGCCGTGACATGTGTCGCCATTATAAGGATGCGGAAAGGCCCACAGAATCTTGGGCGGAGTTTGGATGGCAGGTGCAGGCGGAGGTTCTTCGTGTCGATAAGGAATAGTTGCCCAGCGGCCATTGTAATATTTGGGCGATGAAGGTCGGTGTAGCGTTGGGCTGTCGTAATGGATTTGCGAACAAATTTGATCACTTTCTCCCATGCGGTCTATAGGTCCGTAACAAACTGCTCGGAACGGGGCACGGGGTTGTCGATGTTGGTCATCGTGGGGACAGTGGGATCCATTTCGTAGTTGAGGGAAAAGGGTCAGTGATTAGTCGTTGTGGATGGGGCATTGTTGTAGGAAAAATCCAGCATGGGCAGGAATTCTTCCCACCGGGCAGGGTCGGGGCAGTTGGTGTGAATCAGCTGCTCCATGGTTTGATTGGTTCACTCCGTCTGTCTATCGGTTTGTGGGTGGTAGGCAAACAAGAATTGCAGGCGGGTACCGTACTGTTCCCAGGTCTCTTGCCGTAATTTGGATGTGAACTTGGGGTCGCGGTCGCTGATGATCGCCGATGGTAGGCCGTGCAGACGGACAACGGTTGAGATGAACAGTTTGGTTGTTTCTTCGGCTGTAATTGTCACGCGACATGGTGCAAAATGCGCCATTTTTGTCGAGAAATCGACGACGACGAGGACGCGCAGTGAGCCAGGCTCCATGTCAATTTTATGGTTCTGGGGTCACTTAGGTGGCAATCCGGCTAGCAGGTCATGCGGAAAAATATCCGGGTATTGGCGAATCAGCACAGCGAGCTTGGCAGGGACAATGGCACAAAGTGTGTCAATGTCCTTTAGCGTGTTGTCGGCCATCGCTTCGGCCAGATGGACGGCGTACAAATCAGGCCCCCGTTTCACTGCTCATTGGAGGGTGATGGTGTTGACACGTGTCGACACTGGGTCCTGCCCACGCTAGCACGGAAGTACGCGCCACTTGTTCGCACAGTTCACGTTGCATTCGCCAGTTGTCCAGTTGATCCTCGGATTGTATTTTCGCAGCCAGTCACGTTCGAGAAGGATGTCCCAGCTGTCCAGCGTCGTTGCCAGCATGGGCATGCTGAATCCGAAATCATCGCCACACTTTATCCGCACCATGCGCGCTCGTTCCCCAATCGCAAGTTGCGTCACGTCCAGTAGTCACGCGTCAATTTTGAGTAAGCATTTCTCCAATGTCAGCTTCAATTGCTTCATTGTAGTTACGTGGATCAGGCTGTGGCTAGCCCCGCCATCCACAAATAACTTTTTTTTTAACCATTCACCTTGCCTTTGACCAGCACATGGTGATCTTCAGGTTCGCTCCCGTTATTCATCCGAGTGCGGTCGATAGCATGTATCAGCACTACAACTTGGTGGGAACGTTAAAGTTTGGGCGACAAAGCCTCGTTAGTAGGGGGCCCGTCTGCTACAAACTTTTCCCATTTCTCGGCTTCTCCTTGTCGCTCTTCATCTTCCTGGGCGTCGTCAAGCTGTACTTAGCTCAGTGACGTGGCTTGTCACATCTATGACATAGCCCGTGAAATACTTCATCGGGTGCAGACACGCTATTAAACATGGGGCGGGGAGACCGTCCACGAAAACGACCAGCATCCCTGTTGTTCTTTCTCGCCCACTGCTGCAGTGCTTTGGTTGCTGACGCCAGTTGGACAGCCTGATCGAATGTCTTGGGCCGGGACTGTTGCAACTCGTACTGAATATCAAAATGCACCCCGCTGATGTACTTGTCCCGCATTTCCGCTTCGCTGATGTACTTTTCCCGCATTTCCACTTCGCTGAGGTCGTCTACTTGGTCCGCAAGTGTCGAGAACGACGCAGAGTAATCTTGAATTGTAGTCACCTATTGCCAGTTGCGCAGCTTCATGCTAGCTTTGTCTGAGGCGGATGAGTACTCAAAATGAGCTCGCACTGTTGTGCCCCACTGTTTCCACGTGGAATCATGGTCGTACCGAATATCGTTTCTGCCAATTGGTTAGAAGATTCTGAAGTCCCGTCCTTCGCCTGCTTCACGCCTGCTGGAGTCCCAATCGCCAATCTAGCGCCGGTCCCAATTGTCATTGCCACCAATCTAGCGCCGGTCCTCGGAGCAGCGACACGGCAAAATTAATATGTGCGTCCTCTGCATGCACACTTTCAGCTGTGATGAATAGCTCCATGGTGAACAACAACCATTGTACCGTCGGTGCCTTGTCCGAAAGGTTGAACGGGGGTCGCGTGGCCAGCTTGAGCTTAATCTTTGTCACAGTCACAGTGCGCACGTCGTCCTTCTCCAACTCTCGTGCGGGCTCGTCAAGGATGGTTTCGCTTGCCGCGTCGTTGGCTTCTTGCTTGACATCATTTTGTGCGACTCCACGTGACTCCTAACGCGCTTCACCACGCGTCTGGCGAAGCTCAGTGTGTTGAAAGAAGCTAAGAAGCTAGCTAGGCATGAGAATGGTGAGAGGTTTTAGCTAGGGAGAAAAGTGACGAGAGAAAAGAGAGTTGGACTAGACGAGAGAGAGACACAAGAAGGGTGTTGTACCCTCTACAGTAGGATCCAATAATTTGTAGGACACCTAGCACTTACCAAGCCTACACAAATATATTTAAACAATATATAAGTTGACACAATGTTCCCCTGCCCTGACCCCCCTGCTACTCTCCCCGCTGATGTACTTGTCCCTCATTTTCTGTGGCCGCACCCTCAGCGGCCGCAGGTTTCGTCGACCCTCCTCTGGATCGGGTCTCCTGGTGACGCGTCTGCGTTCCATGTCCGGGGCTGCCTTGCTCACGTTCGTGCCTTTGGCATGGACAAGCTCACTGCCCGCCTTGTCCCCTGTGTCTTTCTCGGTTTCCCCCTCGACTCGTCTGACTGGCACTTCTACGACCCACCGTCTCACCGCTTCTTTCACTCTCGCGACGTCACCTTTGACGAGTCTGTCTCCTTCTACCACCACTTTCCCCACCATGGTCCCCCGGCTACCCCCCGTGTTCCTGGTTCCCCCTCCCCCGATCGCCCCAACTCACCCCCCTTCCTGCCCTGCCCCATCTGGTGTGTCTCACGTCCACCCCCTCCCGTCGGTTGTCCCTGCAAGGAGTTTGCTGACTCTTGCGGCTCTGCGGAGTCCCTTTGCCCACCGGTCCCCACCCCGGTCTCTCCTCCCTTGTCGTCGCCGTTGCTGTCACAGCTGCAGGCGCCTTTGCAGATGCCGCCTCCGCCGCAGCCGCCGTCGTCGCCGCCGCAGGGGTTCGTGCGTTCTGGGGGTGCTGAGGAGCGTGCCGGCGCGGATGCTGGAGCTGTTTCCCAGTCTGGGGGTGTTGGCGTGGAGCTTCTCGGAGGGAGCCGTGGTGCTGCTGGTGGTTTTGGTGTTGGCGTAGGGCAGCAGCTGCCGCAGTCGACGCCGGTGTCCGCTCTTCGCCTCCTCAGCCTTCCTTCCCCAGCTCGCCCGCCGGTGCCTCCTCTGCCGCCGCCGCCTCCTCCTCTGCCGATCTACGGCCCTTTGTTTCCTCCCCCGGACTGTTCTCCGGCTCGTTTCCCTCCTCGTTCTCCTCCTGTGTCTCCTCCCCTATCTCCTGACCCGACTCCTCCGTCTCACGTCTGGGCTCGTCCTACCTCCCCTGTTCAGCATTCTCATCCTATGTTGCTTCGCTCTCACGCGTCTTGTGCCCCTCCGCTTCTTCTGTCTCCTCCTTCGTCGTCACTTTCCGTGGCCCCACCTCCGTTCTCTGACTTCCTCCGTGTCGCGCGTCCCCTTGTTCCTCGTGTCTTTGCTTCTCTGGTTACCGACCCATCCGTTCCTATATCGAGTCTGTCAGCTCTTCTCGCTGTTGTCATTGACTTCGCTGCTACCCGCCACCTTGACTACGCCACTACACTGGTCTCTGACCCTGCCTGCCCTCTGTCCGTCGGGGGTGTGGCTACCCTTGGCAATGACGTCCTAAAGGACAGACAGTATGAGCTTGCTTTTCTGTCCGAGGCCGCTCCCCATCTCTGTTCCATGCTGCTAGTCCCTACAGGTGACCCAGGGCCCTTGACATATCGATCCCTCGCACCTACGCTGAGGCCACTAGGGGACCCTGGGCCTTTCAGTGGATAGCTGCCATGGAGTAGGAGATGGCATCTTGGAGATCAGACCCCTGGTACCTTTCCCCCTGGTACCAAGTGGCTCCTCCGGCGCCCGTCTACGGCCTACGCCAGGCGCCCCTATAGTGGCACAACACCGTGCGTGCTACACTTGCTGACCTGCAGTTCTTCTCGTTGTCTGCAGGCCTCTCATTCTTCGTCCGTTCCGGTCAGACTCCGTTCTACATCCTTGTCTACGTAGACGACCTGTTCTTCGCTACTGCAGACAAAGACGCGCTGGCCTCTGTGAAGGTCGAGCTGCTAAAGCGACACACCAACACTGACCTAGGAGAGCTGTGCCGCTACCTTGGCTTGCAGATCTCCAGGGACAGACCAGTGTGCACCATCACTCTCACACAATCACACTTGGTGGGCCAGGTCCTTCAGAGGTTCGGCCTTCAGTTCACTTCCGCACAACCCGCCCCTCTGCGAGTAGACCACAGACTCTCTGCTCCAGTCTCGGAGGAGGCTGTAGAGCCTAGTGGTCCTTACGCAGAGCTGGTGGGTTGCCTCATGTACGTAATGACTTGCACTCGTCCAGATCTCGCATACCCTCTCAGCATCCTGGCCCGTTTTGTGGCCACCGGCAGACACGGACCACAGCACTGGTCTGCAGCTAAGAGGGTTTTGCGTTATCTAGCAAGTACATCGGGCCTGCGGCTAGTGCTAGGAGGACGCAGGCCAGTGGTCCTTACTGGACACACAGACGCTTCTTGGGCAGACGACGCCGAGACTCACAGGTCCTCCCAGTGCTACTACTTTAGCCTTGATGCAGGTGCTGTCTCGTGGAGGTCTGTCAAACATAACTTAGTATGTTATTGTAGACTATATAGGTTTGTGCCTTAGAGGGTACAACACACTAGCGTATATTGTCTTGTACTCTCACATTCTAGTTCATTCTTTCAGTTTGTTTTGGTATCATGAGTAGGTTAGGTTCCCTCCACCCACCAGCGCTTCCGCCGTAGGTCCTAGCCGTCTCGCCTACCTCGTCCCCTAGCGGCCCCGCGGCCCCGTCCCCTAGCAGCCCCTCGGCCCCGTCCCCTGGCAGCTGCACCGCAGCTGCATCGCTTCTGATGGCGGACTCTGTGCTGCGGTTTGACACGGAGGGTCAGCCGATCAAGTTCGGCACGTGGCTCGCCAACCTCCGCCGTCACCTCACAGGTCAGCGACAGGACGGCCACTCCTTGGCCATCCACCTTGATGGTACGCTCCCCTGTCCTGACTTCCCTACTCCGCTGCCCGCTGACCCCATGTCTGCTGATCGAGAGTCTACCGCAGCTGCTGCCCTTGCCCGTTTGGTCTGGTTGTCACGTGACGCTGTTGCACAGCTTGCCATCAGTCATGCGCTTCCCCTGTCTGAGCGTCCCCGCTTTATGTCGATCAGGACTGCACAGGAGTTTCTTGATGCTGTCATTGCTTGCTATTCCACCCCGTCCTCTGCCTCCGTCGGCCGCCTGATCTTGCCCCTGCTTTTCCCTCATCTCGCGGCTTTCTCCACTGTCGCTGACCTAGCCGCCCACTTGTGCACACAAGACTTGACCTGGCGCTCGACCTGCACTGAGGCCCAGCTCTCTGTGTTTCAGCCCCCCCTCTGCCATGCTCTCTACCTGCTAGCCACCCACCTCCCTGACCGCCTTGCTACTGCCCGCGATCACTTTCTTAATATCCACCCCGCATAGCTCACCCTCACAGACTTTGTTGACACCTTGTCTGCCATAGAGACTTGCCAGCGCTCTATCGCCCAGTGCTGCGTTACAGTGTCGGTCTCTATCTTTCGGGACTGTGAGCCCATCAGTGCACTTTTTCTGACGACTCTGCTGCAGTGGCTGAGAAAGCTGCTGCAGTACAGGCCCATCCTGGAAAGGGCCGCCGCCCCAAGGCTGGGCGTGGCGGTGGTGGTGGTGGGGGTGGTTGGGGTGGAGGAGGTGGTGGAGCCGGGTCGCCCGCTGGGGATGCTAACGAGGGCACTGGGCCTCGCACCATTGAGCAGCAGTCCCAGCAACAGCAGTAGGTCCCCTCGATCGACTAGCAGCGTCTGCAGCAGCAGCCGCAGCAGCAGCGGCGGTTTGGTCGTCTCTCGCCCGGGTGGCCCAGCACTGGTGGTGGTGGCGGTCGCGGTGGTCGTGCGCGCGGCGTAACGGCGGGTGCTGGTGTGGGCGACGGGCGCTGCCAGTACCAGCTCCAGATCGGTCCTCGCCGTGGCCTCGTGCGCGGTAAGATCGGTCACACCACCACTCGATGTTTCAGTCGCCTTGACGACCTATTTCGTCTTCGGTTCGGTCCATCGTCCGACCTCCTCGACTGGCTCAGCTTACTCCGTAGGGGTGTTGAGGTCTTTGATATGGACATGGATGAGATTAGCTCTGCTATGTATGTTGATGACTCTAGTGTGATTGGTCCACCTTACCCTGTGTTTCCCTGTGTAGGTGTGCCTAGCTTAGACTCCCCTGTTGCATGAGGCGTAGGATCCCCTGCTTTGTTTAGTCTAGGCTCCTCCGTCGCTTCCTCGACCTCTCCAGCCTCTGCTGCGCTCTCCTTCACCCTGGACTTCGGTGCTTCCCGGTGCTTCTTCCGGGACTCCACTACCCTCGCGCCGCTTGTTGCTCCCGCCGCAGTTTCCCTGGCTGACCCTTCCTCAGGCCCTGTCGTAGCTCGTAGCTCCACTACCCTTCCCTGTTCAGCGGTTCCTTTGGGCTCCCTTACAGGCCTGCACATCCCCTCGTTCTCTAGGAACCTAGTTGGTGTCGGCTGCCTCCAGGACCTTGGCATCACCACTACGCTCCCTGATCACGAGCGGTACGCTGTCTGTACCGAGGCCGCCACTAGTCCTCCCCTCACCACGTTCCCCTGGGACCAGGTGTCCGACCTGTTCACGCTGGACAACGCGCCCCCCCTAGTTGGGGCGTCTCCCTAGGTGACCGTGTCTCCTTAGGTAGCTGCGGCTTGCTCGTGTCGGTCGCTTACTCACCCGACACTTCTGTGGCACCACCGTCTAGGTCACCCCGCGCTCCCACGTCTGCGTCACATGTCTCAGCACGCTCTTGTCCTAGGTCTCCCAGAGTCATTCCCCTAGTTGCCCTCCTCCCCAGTGCCACCGTGCATGCCCTGCGTTGAGGGCCGACTCCATTGTGCCCCTCACTCCTCCTCGTTCCCCCCCACCGCCGCACCGCTACAGACCCTGAACATGGACGTCTGGGGCCCTACCCCCGTCCATGGGCCGCGTCGAGAGTGCTACTTCCTCGGGCATGTCGACGACTACACGCGCTACACCACAATTTTTCCCCTGGAGCGGAAGGCCGACATGCCTGACATTCTTATCTCGTGGCTGGTCTCTGTGCGTCTGCACCGCGGTCTCCCTGTCTTGCATCTTCACTCCGACTGTGGTGGCGAGTTTGCCTCCGGCGTCCTTGGTCGTTCCTGTCGTGCGGAGGGCATCACCCAGACGTTCACCTTGCCGGACTCCCCACAGCAAAATGGGGTCGCTGAGCGACGCATCGGTTTGGTCATGGAGGTGGCTCGTACCTCCATGATCCATGCTGGTGCACCCCATTTTCTGTGGCCATTCTCCGTTCGCTACGCCGCTCACTAGCTTAACCTGTGGCCGCACCCCCAGCAGCCGCAGGTTTCACCGACCCTTCTTTAGACCGGGTCCCCTGGTGACGCGACTGCGTTCCACGTCTGGGGCTGCCTTGCTCACGTTTGTGCCTCTGCCACGGACAAGCTCACTGCCTGCACCATCCCCTGTGTCTTCCTTGGTTTCCCCCTTGACTCATCTGACTGGCACTTTTACCACCCGCCGTCTCACCGCTTCTTTCACTCTCGCGACATCACATTTGACAAGTTCGTCTCTTTCTATCACCGCTTTCCCCACCGTGGTCCCCTGATAAATCCCCCCCTATTCCTGGTTCCCTCTTCTTCGCTCGTTGCTGCTCCCCCCCCTCCCCGCCCTGCCCTGTCTGGTGTGTCTCACGTCACCCCCCTCCCGTCAGTTGTCCCGGTCGAGGAGTCTGCTGATTCTAGTGGCCTGCAGTGCAGTCCTTGCCGCCCGCCCCTCCCCCGGTGTCTCCTCCTCCGTCGTTGCAGCAGCCGTTATCGCAGCCGCCGCCGCCGCTGCCGCCGCCGTCGTCGCAGCCGCAGCAGCTGCAGTTCGTCGACCCTGGGGGTGCTGGTGTTGAGGAGGGTGCTCGTCCTCGGGTTCGTATCGTGGCTTGTCCCGGCACACCTGGGGGTGGTACCGTTGCTGGAGCGGTTCCTGGTTCTAGGGGTGCTGGAGTGGAGTGTTCTGGAGTTGGCCGTGGAGCAGCTGGCGGTCCCGGTGTCGCCGTCGTGCCGCCGTAGCAACAGTCGCTGCCGATGTCAGCCCTTCGCGTGCTCGGCCTTCCGTCCCATGACCGCGCGCCTGTGCCTCCTCC
This sequence comes from Closterium sp. NIES-67, assembly GCA_027943415.1. Classification (NCBI taxonomy): domain Eukaryota; kingdom Viridiplantae; phylum Streptophyta; class Zygnematophyceae; order Desmidiales; family Closteriaceae; genus Closterium; species Closterium sp. NIES-67. The sequence goes on from BQMB01002414.1 coordinate 582,517, forward strand.
ACCGTCTGCTCCCCTTCCTGTCTACGGCCCCGTCTTCCGTCCTCCAGAGTCCTCTCCGGCTCGTCTTCCTACGCGTTCTTCTCCTATGTCTCCTCCTCTGTCTCTTGACCCGACACCTCCGTCTCACGTCTGGTCCCGCTGTCCCTCTCGTGCTCGTCCTGTCTCTCCTGTTCCGCGCTCTTACCCTATGTTGCTCCGTTCCCACGCGGCTCGTCCTCCCCTCCTACCGTCACCTCCTCCGTCCTCCCTTGTTGTCGCGCCTCCCCCTTTGTCTGACTACCTTCGTGCAGCTCGTCCTCTTGTTTCTCGGGTCCTTGCCTCTCTTATTACCAACCCGTCTCTTCCTATTTCGCGTCTTCACACTCTTGTCGTTGCGGTCGCTGACTTCGCCTCTACCTGCCGCCTTGACTACGCCACCACTCTGGTCTCTGACCTTGCTCGTCCTCCGTCCGTCGGGGGTGCTCCTTCCCTCGGAAGTGACGTCCTGGAGGACCGGCAGTACAAGCTTGCTTTCTTGTCCAAGGTTGCTCCCGACCTCTGTTCCATGCTGCTACTCCCTAAGGGTGACCCAGACGCTTTCGACATCCCGACCCCTCGCACTTACGCCGAGGCCACCTCAGGGCCTTGGGCCTCTTAGTGGATAGCTCCCATGGAGCACGAGATGGCATCTTGGAGATCCATTGGCACCTACGTTGACGTTGTTCCCCCATCTTGGGTGAACGTAGTCGATGGCCGGTGGCTCTTCAAGGTGAAGTGCCCCCCTGGAGAGCCGCCTGTCTTTAAGGAGTGCTACGTGGCTAGAGGGTTCTGTCAGCGAGAGGGGGTGGACTTCTTTCAGACCTTTGCCCCGACCACGAAGATGACTACTCTATGGGCGCTGCAACACGTAGCAGCATAGCGTGACTACGAGTTACACTCCCTCGACTTCTCCACTGCGTTTCTTCAGGGCAGCCTACACGAGCACGTCTACCTGCACCGCCTTCAAGGCCTCACTAGTACCTTCTTTCCTTGTACCTTGTGGCTACTGAGCCGTCCGGTCCACGGCCTGCGACAGGTGCCCCATGAGTGGCACGACACACTGCGTGCTACCCTTTCTGACCCGCAGTTCTTTCCATCCTCTGCAGACCCCTCGCTCTTCGTTCGTACTGGCCAGTCCTCGTTCTACATCCTTGTTTACGTAGACGACCTGGTCTTCGCCACTGTAGACTGCACTGGCCTAGGAGAAGTGCGCCACTACCTTGGCCTCCAGATCTCCAGGGAAAGAGCAGCGCGCACCATCACTCTCACCTAGTCACACTTGGTGCGGTATGTCTTTCAGAGGTTCGGTCTTCATTTCTCCTCCGCACAGCCCACACCTCTGCCAGTAGATCACAGGCTCTCTGCTCCAGTTCCTGAGGAGTCAGTAGAGCCTAATGGTCCTTACTCAGAGTTGGTGGGTTGCCTCATGTACCTGATGACTTGCACTCGTCCAGATCTCGCATACCGTCTCAGCATCCTGGCTCGCTTTGTGGCCACAAGCAGACACTGACCACAGCACTGGTCAGCCGCTAAGAGGGTTTTGCGTTATCTAGCAAGTACATCGCACATGGGGTTAGTGCTAGGAGGACGCAGGCTAGTGGTCCTTACTGGGCACACTGACGCTTCTTGGGTAGATGACGCTGAGACCCTCATGTCCTCGCAGAGCTACTGCTTTAGCCTTGGTTCAGGTGCCGTCTCGTGGAGAGCTACTCGCTCCTCGTCTGTTGCCCAGTCTAGCTGTGAGGCCGAGATCTACGCCGGTGCCATGGCGGCACAGGAGCTCCGCTGGCTGACCTTCTTGCTCACCGACTTAGGTGAGCGGCCTAGCTCTGCCCCGGTCGTGTACGTTGACAACACGGCCATGATCCTCCTATGTCAGGAGCCTCGACTTGAGGGCAGAGCGAAGCACATCCAGCTGCAGTACTTCCTCCTGCGCGAGCTACAGTAGTGCCGCCAGGCTCGCGTAGTACACTTGGCCTCAGGTGCCAACACAGCTGATATCTTTACGAAGGCGCTTTCGCCTAAAGATCATCAGCGGCACTGTATACAGCTAGGTCTCGTTCTTGTAGCCTCTCACTTGCTAGGGCCTTGATTATGTACAGACCTTTATATATATTTTACCCAGACTGGCCTTGTGGCCTCTCCAAGTAGCTGGACTAGTAATGCCGCTCTTGTTTTGCTCATGTTTTGTCTGTACTCCTTTTGACTGGTCTTTAGACCCTTGCCTCAGAGGCTGGACTAGTAGTGCCGCCCTGAGCTGCTTGTTCACTTCTTAGGCACTGCCCTTATATAGTCTAGGGGGTGTGTCAAATATAATTTAGTATGTTATTATAAACTATATAGGTTTGTGTTTTAGAGGGTACAACAGACTAGCCTATGTTGCCTTGTACTCTCACATTCTAGTTCATTCTTTCAGTTTGTTAAGGTCCACCCACTCGTTGTCTGTTGCCTAGTCTAGCTGCGAGGCTGAGATCTACGCAGGTGCCATGGCGGCACAGGAGCTTCGCTAGCTGACTATCTTGCTCACAGACTTAGGTGAGCGGCCTAGCTCTGCCCCGGTCTTGTATGCTGACAACAAGGCCATGATCATCTGGTGCCAACACAGCTGATATCTTTACGAAGGCACTTGCGCCTGAAGATCATCAGCGGCACTGCGTACAGCTTGGTCTCGTTCATTTGTTAGGACCTTGATTGTATACAATTCTTAATATATTATACTGACCGGCCTTGTGGCCTGTTCCCAGTGGCTAGACTAGTAGTGTCGCCCTCGTCTTGCTCTTGCCTTGTTTGTACTCTTTTGACTGGTCTTTAGATACCTGCCTCAGATGTTGGACTAGTAGTGTCTCCCTGAGGTGCTTGTCTCGCACCAGACAGTGCCCCTATCTAGTCTAGGGTGTGTGTTTCAAATATATGTGTGTATGTTTAGTATACTACATATGGTCATGCCATAGAGAGTACAACCCAATAGCTTTATATCCCTGTATTCTCACTTTCTAGTCATCACTTCTAACTCTGAGACAATGTAGGTGTTATGTAGAGGTTTACGGGAAAAATAACTTGATGTAACAAAGGTACAGTGTGTCCTTGACGGTCCACGTTAAATTTGATGAGGAGGTGCCTGTTGTGGCTGGAGTCCCTTGGCCTAAGCAGCTACAGTCGCCACCTGCGACACGCGGCCCTTGGCTGCAGCGGACTGCTCCCTTGGCTGTTGCCACCGCTGTTTTTGGAAATGGTGGTGCCGCCAAATATGGGCCACACCGAGTTCGTCGTTTGCTCTTGTCGCAAGTTTAGGGCGTGGATCCTAGGATTGTGCAGGCCAGAATTGCGCAGGCGGCTGCGGTATTGACTTTTTTTCCCGGCGAAAAGTTTGGGAACAAATTGTGTTTGCGACATGTGTAACCAGACTAGATTGCGCAACTTAGCCAGTTTGGGCAACCCTAGGCTCCTAGGCTCCACGCCTTTAGTGGCAACCTCCGACAGTTGACCCCGAACTGTGCTTTTGCTGCTCAGGTAAACGCCGTAAAAACAATGGCTCTACAGTTCAAGGTTGCTGGAAGGTCCTTTCCCAGGACAACTGTAGTAATGCTCCTTGTCATGTACACTTGAAAATTCGGTACAGTAACCTGGCATGCTAACTGAGAAACTTTGCTAAATGTGGGAACTTTCACGTTTGCCCTGAAGTGGTGGCAACCCATCCCGGGCGGCAGTTTTTGCATGGAGGACAAAATTTCCCGGGAAGGAAATAATTGCCTTGCCCCACCAATTGATCAACTGTGTCGTTCCCTTTCATCCTCTTTGGGATGAGCATATGTCCAAATTGTACAGGAAGTTTTTGCTCAATACCCTACCCAACCATACTAGAGAATGTTTCCATTTCTCTGACACAAACGGAACCTCACCCAACCGCATTCAGAACAAAAACTTGGGGAGACTCACACAGAGAACACTTGTTAGCAGAGACGAGAAACCCACATCACCATGTATACTGTATGTGGACTTATCACGAGAGGCGAAGAGGAGCGTGAGCCAAAACCAGGACTTCCCACAATGTCGTGAACAAGAGAGGACCATGGATCCCATGCGTTATGCGAGGCCGATCAACTCCTATTTAGTTTATGACTACTGATGTAAGGATGTGAGAGGATGACTTAGCTGGGTGAGATAGGCGGAGGAACAATACTGACTACTAAATAGGCTGCTGCACCACTAACCCAGAGTCATGACTGGCAGTCCACGCGTAAATTAGACCAGGTCTCGAACTGTCGTCAGCCGCGGCGACAGCAGCCATGGATTTCGTAGATGTTGGCACTTGCATTCCGCGCTTAAATCCTCCGCTTCAGCAGCGTCCATTCCCCACACCCGACCCTATGGCTTCCTCGTTCTCGTCTTCAAAAGGAAATACTTCCTCATCTTCCATATGCGAACGCTGCTCTAAACCGCGCGACATGTCGCATCCATGGCACCACCCCGTGCTCTTCGACGAATCCTGCCAATCAGATCTCGGCATTTGCCGGATTGTGTGCACGGCGCCGCCGCAGCCCCCGACGCCGCCCGCCGCAAACTCTTCATGCGATGCACCGGGTTTGCGCGGGGGGGAAGCTGCCAGTAATAATTCCGCCAGCTGTTCCACACGCGCGGTACCCTTCAAAAGGCGCAGCGCAGGACCCCAGCGGCTGTCCGTGCGCGAAGAAATGGCGGTGCAACGCGAGCGTCGCGTGCGTATCCGCGAGCTCGTTGCCCGCGACCCCGCGGCGCTCACTCCGCTCACCGACCCCGTCCCCGCGGGTTGCCCGGTGGCGCGCGGCTTCTTTCCGCAAACGGCGGTTCTGGCGGGGAGCGCGCAAGATGACGTGTTAGAGGTGGAAGTCCGCACGAACGTTCCTCTCGAAGCCGTCGATATCGGGCTCGAGGCGCACAATCGGCGAATAGGAGACGTGTACGACGTGGTGCCGTTGTTCGCGATCCCAATAGGCAAAACGAACGGCCCGGGTTCGAATCTCGACGACGACGAAACGTCAGCGACGCCGCGGGGGATTAGACGGAAAGCGTGGGCGGGCAACGAGGACGAGGAGGATGAGGAGGACGAAGTCCCGCTTAGTACGCGGTCTTTATCCTCGAAGAGCGGTAACGGGGGAAAGTGGGAAGGGCGGAAGCAGGTTGGCGGAGTGGAGTGGGACGGCGGAGGCGGAGGCGCGGGAGGGAAAGCGGGGAGGTTGGCGGGGGATTCGCGCGCGCGCGCACAGCAGTGGCGGGTGGCGGTGGTGGCAGCGGACGACGAGATGGCGGCGGACCCCGCGCTGCTGTGCGACTGGTTCAACGTCGGCAGCAACACGAGGGCGCTCTCCGCTTATCTGCAGCGAGGTACACGCAACGATGTACGCGCAACTTACGCTGGGTCTTGATTTCTGAGTCGACTTGAGCGACATGGCCGCGGACCCCGCGCTGCTGTGCGACTGGTTCAACGTCGGCAGCAACAAGAGAGCGCTCTTCCGCGTATCTCCAAAAACGTACGCGCATGTCGCAGCTTATGCACATCGTGCGCTTTTAAGAAGCACGCGCAACTGATGTATGCATGCCTTCCTTCCCTTCCCCTCCCTCCCCCGCATCATTCCTCCCCCCCCCCCCCCTCCCTTCCCCGCATCACTCGTCTCCTTCCCCCTCCCTCCCCAGACCGTGTCGGCCCGCTGCTCCTCCCGGCATGGCGATCGGGCCGTAGAAGCGCGACGAGTGGCCTGTGCTGAATCTATCAGCCTAACCGACCAACGAGGAGTGATGAGTGATGTCCCACTTGTCTCCTCATCACTCCCCTCCCCTCCCGTCTGCTCCCCTCCCGTCCCCTCCCCTCCCCTCTCCTCCCCTCCCTCCCCAGACCGCGACGGCCCGCCGCTGCTCCTCCGCGGCATGGCGATCGGGCCGCAGGAGCGCGACGCGGCGCGCAACCTCGTGTCGAGCGCGCACTTCTCGTGGATGCTGCAGTACGCCGTCGACTACGCCATCTGCCGCTGCGCCGCCGCCGCCGCAGCCGCTGACGCTGACCTGGCGCCGATCGAGAACTGCCACGTGGCGAAAGCGGCGCGGGTGTCGGAAGACGCGGAACGGTGCAGGGGCACGGCGGGGCCCGCCGCGGAGGGGGACGAGGGCGGGAGCGCGGGAACGAGAACGGGCATGGCGGGTTCTGCGGAGAGAGGCGGGGAGGCTCCGCCGTCCATGGCCGCCGCTGCGGCAGCCGCCGAAAGCACGAGAAACCCCCAATCTACTGGGCTAGGGGGTGCGAGAATTTCATCTCTCCAGGTCGGATCGCCGGGAAACTCGCCGGAAAGGGAAAGCAGCAGTCGCACATTAGACTCCCCCAGAGCCGCTTCTCATGTCTCCGGTTCTGATCGCTCCGGTACCTTGGTCGCCGAGCTCGACGATCGAGCGTCGTCGAATGCGGCGTCGCGTGCGACGTCGTACAGGCGCTCTGCGACGCTGGGTGCGATGGATCTTCACCGGATCATCGCTGCGACTGGCGGGAGGCGGTTGCGTGCGACCACGGGCAGCGATCAAGAAAGGGGTGGAAGCGATAAAGAGAGGGGTGGAAGCGATAAAGAGAGGGGTACAGATAGGAATCAGAGCGGTAGAGACACGGGTGAGAGCGGTCGAGAGAGGGGAGGGAGCGATAAAGAGACGAGTGACGTGAGCAGCGTGACTGTAGAGGTACGGCAGAGTAAGGAGTTTAGTCTGGCCGCACTCGATAGTAGAACAAGAACGAGCAGCGGCGGCAACAAGAACAGCTGCAGCAGTGCAACCACCGTTAGTGGCACAAGCTATACCCCTACTGGCAGCTCCGATAGTAGCTCCTGCAGCAGCGGGATGTACAGTAGCGGTTTTCTCGACGAGGGGACAGGCAGGTTTGGTTACGCGAGTCGTAACAAAGACAACACCTGCAAGAATGATGCTTTTTTTGTTAATTCGAAAAAAGGCAAAAGTGACAGCGACGTAATGAAGGGCCGGAAACAGGGGGGGTGTAATAAGAATGTGGAGGAACAGGAGAAGGGGAGAAAAGGGTGGATCGTGAGACACAGTGACCAGGCAGGTGGGGAAGGAAGGGGGGAAGGAAAGGGGGAGGTTGCGGGAAGTGCAAAACAGGCTGGTTTACGGAGCCCACATTCGCCATTGCACGGCATTTTTCGGCTTGTGCTGAACTCTTCCTGCTTCACTCCACATGAAGAGCGCTTTACCTCGGGTGGAAAAGAGGCAGAAGCGGCAGAACAGGGCACTGCCAAGGGCACCAGAAAAGGCATTGGACGCACAGGGGGTTGCTTAGGAGGCTGGAACAGAGGGTTTGTGGCGGGCAGTGGGAAAGAAACAGAGTTTGAAGATTCTAGTTTGAAGAATTCTGAGGAGGAAGGGGGTGGGGAAGCAGCATCAGGGCACGGAGGGGCGGAGGCAAGCAAGGGTGTGATCCAGGATCTTCAGCAGCAGCAGCAGCAGCATAAGCCACAGCAGCAGCAGCAGCAGCAGCAGGATGTTACTGACACGTGCTCCCAGGATGTGTTCAGTTTCCTTCGCGACCCGCGGCTCACCTCCACTGTGCCAAAAGAAGGAGCCGCTTGGAACACATATGATAGCAGCACAGGCGCTACAGCATCAGACCGCTACAGCAGCAGAGACGCTACAGTAGCAGACCGCTACAGCAGCAGAGGCGCTCCAACACCAGATGCACGCCTGTATTCCAGCTCTCCCCCACATACCAGCCTCCGTGTGGACGTACCTGGAGAAGGTGCTATCTGTGTCAGAGAAGGGTTGGCTGATAGTGATAGAGCTATGGAGGGGGACAGCACAAGGTGCAGGCAGCCGGACCAGCAGGAAAAGAGGCATTTGATCTCCCACCCTGCATCTGCCCCTGCCACCCCTACAGAAGCAGCCAAACCTGTCCTGCTGTGCCGAGACCCCACTCTCTCTGACCGCCTGGCACCTTGTGGTGGGGATGGCGGTCAGCAGCAGCAGGAGAGGCATTCGCCCTCCGCCCCTGCGTCTGCTCCTTCCTCCCCCACACGTGATCCTGCCGCCCCTACAGCAGCAGCCAAGCCTGTCCTGCTGCCTAGAGGCCCCACTCTCTCTGACCACCTGCCGCTGTGCCATGGGGAGGGCGGCCGGCAGAGGGATGAGGGGATGCACGAAGGGGTGGTGGGGACGGATGGGGGGGAGCGGACGCAAGGGCTTGTGCAGGGCGGGTTCCAGGCTGTGCAGCAGGTGCAGCAGCAGCAGCAGCAGCAGCAGCAGCACCAGCACCACCACCACCACCAGCAGCAGCAGGGTCAGAAGCAGCAGCAGCAGCAGCAGCAGCAAGGGAGGAGGAAGGGGATGACTCGTTGTGTGTCGATGGGCATTCCCAAGCTCTCAGCCTCCTTCAGCCACATCCCCCACCTCAGTAACTTTGACTGGACCGCTGACGCTGCAGTTTCGGCTGCCGATGCTGATGCCAGTGCTATTGCTGCCGCATCTGATGATGCTGCTGCTGACTTTGGTGCTGCTGGTGCTGCTGGTTTTGCTGGTGCTGCTGCTGGTGGCTTGGGGGCTGGTTCAACCACGGCCGTGCATGTGCCATCGGTCAGCTTCAGCTCCCACAGGGGTGTAAGCATGAGGGAACTGCCTGGCGCCACACATAGCCATGGCTTTAAGAGGGCGTTAGGCAAGAGCTCGAGCTACGAGACTGGCTCGACTGTCTCAAACAGGGGCGCTGGAGCGTCCCTTACGTCCCTTACAGCTCATGCAGAGGTCGTTGCAGGGGTGATGCAGAACAATCCACACGCTGTCCATGGCTTTAAGAGGGCTTTGGGCAAGAGCTCCAGCTACGAGACTGGCTCAACTGCCTCAAACAGGGGCTCTGGGGCGCCCCTTTCGTCCCTTACAGCTCATGCAGAGGTCGTTGCTGGGGTGCCGCGGAACATCCCTCACGCTGGCCATGCTCCCAAGAGGGCGTTAGGCAAGAGCTCCAGCTACGAAACCGGCTCTGCAGGCGCAAGCAGGGTCGTTGGAACACCTGCTGCGTCCCTTAAGTCCCTCACAGCTTATGCTGAGGTCGTTGCTGGGGTCCCGCCCACTGGCCGTGCTGGGTTTGTTGCTGCGGCGGTGTCGCAGGAATTCACGTCCCGGAAATTTACACACGATGCTTTGGCCCATGAGGAAGAGACACGCACGGACGAAGATCTCTTCCCCGCCCTAGCAGAGACTGACACTGGGGTCTCCCCTCCACCACCCTCGCAGCCGTCCCCATTTCTCGCAGCAATCATATCATCCTCCCCTGGCTCCTGCTTGCTGACAAGCACCCATTCCCATTCTCTTTCCTCCGTAAAGCCCCCCACTCCGTCGCTCACGATCGCCTCCCCTTCCTGGCAGCCGGAGCCGCCATCCCGCCAGCTGTCGCGCTCCCGTTCGTCCAACTCTGCCGCCGCAGCGGCCCGTGCTTCCCCGTCGCCCCGCCTGCTGCCGTCGCCATCCACTCTCTCTGCAAGGAAGAGAGCCGGTGCGATTTCCTCTGCTACTCCTCCCTACGTTGTGGCCCAGAAGAGTGATGCCGCAACTCGGAAGGACGATGCCTTGACCCAGAATAAGGATGCCTTGGTTGTGAGGAGAGAGGAGGGAGCGGGGAGGCTCTTCGATGTGGAGGAGGGTGAGGAGGATGAGGAGCAACCTGTGTTTGGGTCGTCAGGGAAAAGTAGATCTTTGACTCACAGAAGACGAGCATCTTTACCCTTGTTGCCGTTACCTGCACATGTGTAGAGGAACAGGAAGTGAGATAGCACCAGCATGAAGAGAAAAAGAACCTAGGATTTCTACGGCATGTGGGGTATTAAACAACAACGCATTTGTTTCATAAAAGAATGTACGTTTGAGGTAAGCGCTTTCTTGATAAAGCCCTTAGAGATGGAATTTTTATACTCCTTATTGACAGAATATCACAATGGGCACAGGAGCAATGCAGTGTGCCACGACCATACGCGCACTCAAGCGTCAAACAAGCTTCTGCGAGGAAGCTGTCGGGGTTGTTGTAAAGACGGGGAGGGGGAAGCCTTGGGAAGTGCAAGCGGAGGAATCAAGGATGGAAAAGAACCAGCGGCAAAAGTTGTGGTGGTGTTTAGTTCTGTTTTCTGCCGTCTTTCTTTCTGGTTCCATTCTAGTCTTGAATTGTTTGGAGGTTATGAGACTTCCTTGCTTGGACGCAGGGTAATAGCGGTGGATTCGTTGGACGCTTTAGCAGCGAGATTTACGCTTTATAACATCTATTAGTTCGTGCTAATACTGTTAGGAACCCATTTGGCCTAAGGCTATCGCTAACCACCTCCAACGCGAAACGACGACCAGAGCCACGTGGACTGAAACTCGGCTATTTAAGGGCGTGCTCGTTACCTCGCCACTTCGTGAAGTTAAGGTATCTCTCAGGAGCGGCACCAGTAGCTGTACGTCTTGACAGCTCGCTCCCTTCGTTGCATGCTCGGACCCCTCAGCGTCGTTCATCTCATCTGCAACGCCAGGCACTGACCTCAATTTAAAATGAAGAAATTAAAAAACCGTCCGGAACCGTGATGCGAAAAAAAGCGCATCGAAATCGACGAGCCGGCAGTGTGGTCAGGCGCACATTGCGTACACGTCTAGCTATAAGGCGCAGCCACTTTCAGGAGGTACAGGTATTTCCAGGCGTGAGGAGTCTATTTTGTGGCGCCTCAAAAATAGACTTTCAGGAGGTACGGGTATTTTCATCGAATCTCCACGCATTTCAGCTATAAGGGTCAATGTTTTTTCCAAAGGTACCGTTGCTCCCTCAACCACGTCCCACGCGTTTCAGCATGCCTGCGAGCAGCATGCCTGCAAATCTCTATTCAAGAGCGCGAACGTCTAAGGCATCGCGTCCCGTTCCCGCGCTCCTGCTATCGCTCAGCGGCGCGGTTCTCGTTGCCGCCCTATTGGCCAGTTCCGCCGCCCGCTCCTGCGCACAAGAGCCATCGGCGGAAGCGCGCGGTCGCGGCTTGCCTGCCGTCCCCGTTATAAGCTCACCACGGTGGCCGCGCAGAACACTACTCGCTGACTCCAGCGGAAACAGTAGCAGTAGCAACAACAGCAATAACAGCGGAAACAACAGCAGCGGGAATAGTGGGGGAAACGGCAGCAGCGGGAGCGATACGGTTGTGGTTATAGCGCTGGTGGTGGCTCTCGTGGTGTCCGTGATTGTATCGCTGGGCGCTACAGTGGTGGCCTTTATGCTGTGGAAGCGACTGCCGCCCAGACAAAAGACAAGGCCAGGAGAATCCTCAGGTGCTGCAGCTACAGTATCTTCCTCAGTCGCTCCTGAAGAGGAGGTGGGGATAAGGGGAGGGGGAGGTGGCGCGGAGGGGAGAGGAGGAGGTGATGCGGAGGGGGGAGGGGGGGGCTCTAGCAGGGGGAGGGAGGAGAGGGGAGAGGGGAAGAAGAAAAAGACGATAGCAAATAACGAAGGTGGAGGAAGGAAAGGGCGGGGTAGAGGAGAAAGTGATCGAGTGGAAGAGGACGCAGGGGAGGAAGGGGAGGAGGAGGAGGGGGGGGGGGAGGAAGAGGAGGAGGAGGATAGACGGCAACAGCTGCGGAGGCTGAAAAGGGAAGAGCAGCAGAGGCAGCAGCAGGAGCAGGCGCAGCAGCAGCAGCAGCAGCAGGTTCGGCCCGAGCCTGACGATCCAGGTTCGACAGGAGGCACGGGAACGTTTGACATTCAAAAGGTGGTCAGCTTTCCTCTCAAGCACCTGGTAGACGCCACCAATAATTTCGCCTCGGGCAACCACCTCGGGCAGGGCACCTACGGAATGGTGTACAAGGCGAAATTACCCTCCGGGGACGTGGTAGCGGTGAAAAGAGCCAAGGCCGACAGGAAGCAGGACGCGGGGAAATTCCGCGTGGAAATAGAATTGCTATCGAGGGTTAGTCATAAGAACCTCGTGCGGCTGGTGGGGTATTGCAGGGAGGGCGGAGAGCAGCTGCTGGTGTATGAATACGTGGCTGGAGGGAACCTGTCGCAGAACCTCAACCCCACCTGGAGAGAACGTGAGTGTTTTGGTGCAGTTTGTGAGCACAGTCCGAGGGCTTGTGTGTGGCTCGGGGCTGGTTCGCTGGTGGGGTATAGCAGGGAGGGGGGCGGGCAGCTGCTGGTCTGTGAGCATAGTCCGAGGGCTTGTGTGTGGCTCGGGGCTGGTTTGGCTGGTGGGGTGTTGCAGAGAGGGGGAGAGATCAGGGCTGCTGGTGTGTGTGTGTGAGCCCGTGGCTGGAGGGAATCTGTCGCAGAACCTCAAGAATTTAGTGCAGAGGTGAATTTTGAGTTGGCTCGAGAATGTAGTGCTGACTGCTTGTCAAGTGGTATGCGAATATGTGTGGTGGTGGGGTACGGACGGGAGGGCGGGGATCTGCTGCTCGCGTATGCTACGTGGTTGGAGGTAGCTTTTGAGTTGGCTCAAGAACTTAGTACTGACTGCTGGTTAAGTGGTATGCGAATATGTGTGGTGGGGTACTGCAGGGAGGGCAGGGGGCTACTGCTCGTCTGTGCTACGTGGCTGGAGGGGCTTTTGAGTCGACTCAAAAGCTGGCTTTGAGGGAAGGTATCGCGAACTCTGAATCCGGCCTGGCTGTACTCCACTCCCCTCCCTCCCTCCCACCTGCAGGCCACAGCCGCCCCCCTCTGAACTGGACGGAGCGCCTGCTCATAGCCGCAGGGACAGCACGCGGATTGGCGTATTTGCACGAGGAGATCAACGTGCCGTTCATCCACCGCGACATCAAGGCCAGCAACATCATGATCGACCGCCACGTGGTGGCCAAGATCGCAGACTTCGGCACGTCCAAGCCCATGACGCCCGAGGAGCTGCGGAAGCTGTCGGTCACCATCCAGGGCACTGCGGTGAGTGCCATGTTGGTGTGACGGGCGAGGCAGGTATGCGTGTGCCATGTGGTGGCCAAGATCACAGACTTTGGCACGTCCAAGCCCATGACGCCCAAGGAGCTGAGGAAGCTGCCGGTCACCATCCAGGGCACTGCGGTGAGTGCCATGTTGGTGTGACGGGCGAGACAAGTATGGTGTGCCATGTGGTGGCCAAGATCGCTGACTTCGGCACGTGCAAGCCCATGACGCCTGAGGAGCTGAGGAAGCTGCCGGTCACGATTGAAGGCACTGCGGTGAGTGTCATGCTTGTGTGCAGTGGTGTGAGGGGCGAGACAGGTATGCATGTGCCACGACACGTGGTGGCCAAGATCGTTGACTTTGGCACGTCCAAGCCCATGAGGCCAGAGGAGCTGAGGAAACTATTGGTCAGGATCCAGGGCAAGGCGGTGAGTGCTGGGCTGTTGGAGAGGGGTTAGATCTATAGCAAGTGATGGCGAGGTGTGGGACAGGAATGCATGTGGCGGCCCAAGAGATGCATGGGATGCAAGAGATCGCTGGCTTCGCCATGCCCAAGCCCATGATGCGTGAGGAGCTGAGGAAGCTGTCGGTCACCATCCAGGGGGCACTGTGGTAAGATTCTACTTTATGATTCACTGTACACGACACTGCAGTACAATGCTACTTCATTATTCACTGTACAGGGCACTGCAGTACAATGCTACTTCATTATTCACTGTACAGGGCACTGCAGTACAATGCTACTTCGTGATTCACTGTACACGGCACTGCAGTACAATGCTACTTCATGATTCACTGTACACGGCACTGCAGTACAATGCTACTTCATTATTCACTGTACACGGCACTCCAGTACAATGCTACTTCATGTTTCACAGTACACGGCACTGCAGTACAATGCTACTTCATTATTCACTGTACAGGGCACTGCGGTAAGATGCTACTCTACTGTTCACTGTACAAGGCACTGCAGTAAGGTTTTTTGGCGCCAGGCCTTCAAAGGGATCCCAGGCAGACATAAGGGGTGTGTGTTAAGGGTGTACCAGTGTTCTGTTAGGAAAAGCGCAGTCATGTTTCAAGTCCCAACCAAAGCCTTCATCAGCCTACTGTGCACCTCACTGCCTCTTCGTGGGTCAGTAATTCCGATTTGAGTTGACTAAATTTCTCAAAACGGAATTACTAACCCAACCATAGCCTTCATCAGCATACCGTGCACCTTTCTGCCTTTTTCTCCTCTCCCGCCCCACTCCCTCCCTCTTCCCTCCTCGTATATCTGTCTTCCGACCTTCCGCCCCCCCCCCCCCCACCCCTCCCCCTCCCCCACCCCCACCCCCCCCCCCCGCTCCTCCCCCTTTTGAAATCTATTCCCAGGGTTATTGCAACCCCGACTATCTGCGCACGGGGCACTCGTCGCAGCGTATCGATGTGTACTCCGTTGGCATCGTGCTGCTGGAGCCATTGCCCTTCTCCCCCATCCCCTGGCCCCCTCCTCTCCTACTCCCTACCCCACCCGCCGGCTGCTTTTGAGTCGACTCAAAACTCCTCTCCTACTCCCTACCCCACCCGCCGGCTGCTTTTGAGTCGACTCAAAACTCCTCTCCTACTCCCTACCCCACCCGCCGGCTGCTTTTGAGTCGACTCAAAACTCCTCTCCTACTCCCTACCCCACCCGCCGGCTGCTTTTGAGTCGACTCAAAACTCCTCTCCTACTCCCTACCCCACCCGCCGGCTGCTTTTGAGTCGACTCAAAACTCCTCTCCTACTCCCTACCCCACCCGCCGGCTGCTTTTGAGTCGACTCAAAACTCCTCTCCTACTCCCTACCCCACCCGCCGGCTGCTTTTGAGTCGACTCAAAACTCCTCTCCTACTCCCTACCCCACCCGCCGGCTGCTTTTGAGTCGACTCAAAACTCCTCTCCTACTCCCTACCCCACCCGCCGGCTGCTTTTGAGTCGACTCAAAACTCCTCTCCTACTCCCTACCCCACCCGCCGGCTGCTTTTGAGTCGACTCAAAACTCCTCTCCTACTCCCTACCCCACCCGCCGGCTGCTTTTGAGTCGACTCAAAACTCCTCTCCTACTCCCTACCCCACCCGCCGGCTGCTTTTGAGTCGACTCAAAACTCCTCTCCTACTCCCTACCCCACCCGCCGGCTGCTTTTGAGTCGACTCAAAACTCCTCTCCTACTCCCTACCCCACCCGCCGGCTGCTTTTGAGTCGACTCAAAACTCCTCTCCTACTCCCTACCCCACCCGCCGGCTGCTTTTGAGTCGACTCAAAACTCCTCTCCTACTCCCTACCCCACCCGCCGGCTGCTTTTGAGTCGACTCAAAACTCCTCTCCTACTCCCTACCCCACCCGCCGGCTGCTTTGCCCCCTCCTTGAGGGCTATTGCAACCCCGACTATCTGCGCACGGGGCACTCCTCCCAACCCTGTCTCCCTATTCCGTTTCCCCTCCCTACA
Organism: Closterium sp. NIES-67; assembly: GCA_027943415.1. Lineage (NCBI taxonomy): Eukaryota > Viridiplantae > Streptophyta > Zygnematophyceae > Desmidiales > Closteriaceae > Closterium > Closterium sp. NIES-67. The sequence continues at coordinate 597,900 of BQMB01002414.1, forward strand.
TTCCCCCAACACCCCCCCCTCCCCTCCGGTACCCTCTCTCTTTTCTTCCCAGGGCTACTGCGACCCTGACTATCTGCGCACGGGGCACTCGTCGAAGCGCATCGACGTGTACTCGTTTGGCATCGTGCTGCTGGAGCTGATCACCGGCAAGGGCCCGCACAAAGTCAACCGCCCCTACCGATTTGATGTGAGACTGCTGAAAGAGGGGTGTGGGTGGGGGGGAGAAGGGAGAGGGGGGGGGAGGGTGGGGTGTGAGGGTGAGGGGAAAGAGGTGGGGGGGAAGGGGTGTTGGGGGGGGGGGTACATCATGCGCTATGCACCACCATGGCATAGCATGGCATGGCATGGCATGGCATGGCATGGCATGGCATGCATTCGGCTGGCATTGTGCTGTGGGAGCTGGTCTGGTCCCTGGAAAGGGGCCGCTCAAAGTCAATCGCCCCTACCGATTCGATGTGAGACTGTTGAAAGGGGAGTGGGGGGGGAGACACTGTGTACTATGCACTGCACTGTGTACCATGCACCATGCACCATGCACCATGCACCATGCACCATGCGCCATGCGCCATGCACCATGCGCCATGCGCCATGCGCCATGCACCATGCGCCATGTGCCATGCACCATGCGCCATGCACCATGCGCCATGGGCCATGCACGTTGCGCCATGGGCCATGCACCTTGCGCCATGGGCCATGCACCTTGCGCCATGGGCCATGCACCTTGCGCCATGCACCATCGGCCTGTTCTCTCAGACGAGTTGCAGCGTCTTTCAGACCTCATCCCGTCTCCTCCCGCCTCTCCAATCCCCCACCCTCCTGCCCATCCCCACAGGTCAAGGATCGCTTCGACAGAGGCGGGCTACCTGCCATAGTGGACCCCACCATGGGGCTGTACCCCGCGGACGAGCTGCAGCACGTGTTGGACCTCGCCCTGCGCTGCACCGACATCCAGAACCCCTCTGCGCGCCCCTCCATGTCCCGCGTGGTGGCGGAACTCGAAGCCGTGCTCGAACCAGAGACCGTCACTCGCTTCCATACCTCCTCCGGGCCTCCCTCCCACGGCTCGGCTTCCTTCCATACCGCCCAGTCAGGCTTGGGAGTGGTTCCAGGAGGGCACGGATTGGGCCAGATGCGGTTCACCGAAGCTGGGAAGCAGGTGGGGCCGGTTGGTGTGGGAGGGGATGCAGGTTCGGCGGCAGTAGGGCCAGCGGCAGCAGGCTCGGCAGTGGCAGGTTCGGCAGTGGCAGGTTCAGCAGTGGTAGGTTCGGCAGTGGCAGGTACGGCAGCTGCGGCAGCGTTGGCTGCGGCAATCAGTTCGGCTTCTCCGTCTCGTGCTGATGCTGGTGGTCCGACTCACCCACCTCAATCTCAACCCCCCCACCCATCTCACCTCCAACACTCCCTCCCTCCCCATATGCCCCATCCTGCCTCGAAACGAACGCCCGGCCCTCCAGCATACAAAGGCCGAGCAGCAGCAGGTGCTGCTCCTCCTGTGGCGGCAGTAGGGGCCCAGTCTGTCACTGGTGCTGGGTTTGTTGGTGGGGATATTCGGGGTATGGGTGGGGAGGGGGACAATGATGGGTCAATGGGTCAGTACAATCCACATAGGGGTGGTGCATATGCTGCGGGTTATGGTGTCGGCATGGGGATGACACCTGCACCAGCTCCTGCCTTCCGTGGGGCTTCAGGAGCACCTGGGGTAGGTGCAACTGGGGAGGGTGGTACTGGCGGTGGTGTGGCTGGGAATGGTGCCGATGCTGCTGCTGCTCAAGGGATTGGGACTGGAGGGCGATATGCTAAGGATAAGAGAGGTGGTGGTGGAGATGGAGGGGGGGGTGAGGAAGAGGCGGAGGGGTATGATGAGAGCATGGATGCGTCATTCGATAACAGTGGGTTTGATCGCAGCGGGGTGTTCAGTTACGGGGCCATGCCGCCTGCTTAGACTCGATCAATGATGTTGGTTCAAGCACCTGCAAGTGATTATGTCTTGCATTTGTTTGAACGCGTTGATTTTGCGTATGTTTCTGATTTGTCTAGCCCTGCTTGGGATGCGTATTGCATGCATTGTATGTTCGAGCCCAAGTTGATACTACTATTGCTCAAGAACCAGCTTGCACTGTATTGTCATTTCTTTAGTGGTTCACGTTTCCGATTTCCTCCACTTATCGCGTATATCGTTTCTGACACTTGCTGTGGAATTTCCAGAGAGTTCCGCGCTGCGGCCAGAGTAATCCCCAGGCGCTGTCCCGCTGCTGGGAGTTCCTTGTCTCAGGGCTGTCCTAGCGCCGTTTTCAATTAAACCCTACCGAACCGTTGTACGGCGATATCTCATCATTCTGAAACCCAATTGACCCGCATTCAGATGTACGCTTAGGACACGCCCCCAGTGGAAGGGGAGTGTGGCAGGCCCAGTTCCTTCCCTGACTTGGCGCACTGCTTCTAGAATCTAGAGCTTCCCTTGCCTGAGTAGCGTTTAGAGCCCACTACTGCGGAGCTCCGAAAATAGCACGCACTGCGGCCAAATCTATGGTAACCTGGTTGAGTGGCATGAGGAGGAACGAGGGAAACCACCATCTAAGGTAGTTTGTTGGTGGAATTTGCGCGAATTTCCGCGGTCGTATATAGTACTATATACAAACGAGTTTCCTGGCTCGAAGAGGAATAAGCTGCCATCGCCATGTCAGCTCGGTGCTGTCGTCCCGCCGTGCGACAAAGTTTCTCTCATCGCTCATCCGTGCGACAAAGTTTCTCTCATCGCTCATCCGTGCGACAACGTCCCTCCCGTTGCTCTCCTCGCGTCCCGCTCGTCCTTATCCTCGCCGCGCTTCTACTCGCGTCGCCCTACCCTGACGGGCCTGTTCGCGCCGCTTTCGCGCGTCCGACCGCGTGGGCGATTAAGTCTAGTTCCGAGGCGAATAAGGCTTGGCTCGAGGCGAATCAGCCTACTTCTGAGGCGAATGCGTCTAGTCCTCCGGCGAAAACGACTAAATCTGGAGCGTATAAGTCTAGTCCTGGCCCGAATAAATCTACTTCTCAGGCGAATGAGTGGGCGTTTCTATTTCGGACCCGGTGGGCGGATAATTTTCGCCCGGTTCGCGTGCGCGTGCCGCTGCCGAAGCTGATCGGCGGGCTGGAGGACAAGAAGAACCGACTCGCCAAGACGGAACGCAGGTGAGGCGCGACCGCACGTGTGATAGTAATCCGGTTTTGCGACGTGCGATACGGTTTTGTGATACGTCTCAAAAACTGATTTGTGGGCTGGAGGACAAGACGAATCGACTCGCCACGACGGCCCGCAGGTAATAAGGGCGCGAGTGTGCGGGTGATACTGAACTAATTTAGAGTCAGTTACGCGAGTCAGGCCACGGGTCCAGAGGGCATGGCATGGGATTCGAGCAAGGGATGGCCGTATGTAGGCGTGAGCGATGGGCGGATCTTGAAGCATACCTTACCCCCCTCTCCCCCCTCTCTCCCCCCTCTCTCCCCCCTCTCTCCCCCCTCTCTCCCCCCTTTCTCCCCCTCTCCCCCACCCATCTCCGACCCCCCTCTCACCCCCTCCCCCCCTCTCACCCCCTCCCCCCCTCTACCGTCAGGTACTTGGGCCAGGCCACAGGACCCGAGAGCATAGCGTGGGACCCGAGGGGGGGCGGGCCGTACGTGAGTGTGAGCGACGGGCGAATATTGAGGCGCAAGGCGGACGACAGCGACTGGGAGGCGTTCACACATGCCTCGCCGCACAGGTAGGGTGAGGAGCTCGCGCGAGGAGTTCACATGTGCCTTGCGGCGCACAGGTAGGGTGGGGAGCTCAGGTGCGTGTTCTGGGGGTAGGGTTACGTAAGGGTGGTGTGTATGGCACAGAGGGCAGACAGTGGTGAGGAGCAAGGCGGACGACAGCGACGGGAGGGGAGGGGAGGGGAGGGGAGGGGAGGGGAAGGGAAGCCGCATATCACCTTCCCTTCCTTTCCCTTGGTATTCTCTTTTCGCTTCTGATTTATCGTCGTTCCTTCGGACCCGTTGTCTCCCCGACTGATTCTGTTTTCCTCCTGCTCTCCCTTTGCTCCTTTCCTACTCTCGTTATCGGCACGCTGCCGTTATTGTCATGCTCTTTTTATTCTCAAGAATATCTCCTTATCACGTCGCTCGCGATACTGCCATCCTCCCCTATCCCGTCGCTCACATCATTGCCATCCTCTCCTATCCCCTCGCTTACATCATTGCCATGCTCCCTTTGTTATGTCATGTTCTTTGCCCCCCACAAGAACCTCGGCGTTGTGTGACTCGCGCACCCCGAAATTGGCACTAGAGGCCAAATGCGGCCGACCATTGGGCATGGCTTTCCACCCCACCACCGGGGACCTCTATTTCGCAGACGCTTACTATGGGCTCTTCAAGGTGAGGATTGAGGGAGGGCCACTTGGTTGCCATGGCTTGATGTGGCAGTAACATTCTTGAGGCGGCTCAAAAATAGACTCCTCACGCATGACTTGATGTGGCAGCAGCAACATGGCTTACTCAGTAAGCGACTGAAGAAGCGACTGATGTTGGCAACATGGCTTCTTCAGTCGCTTACTGCAGGCTCTTCAGGGTGAGGAGGAGTACTAAAGGGAGGGGGAAGGCGACGGACCATTGGGCATGGCATTCCAACCCACCCCCGGGGACCTCTATTTCGCAGTCGCTTATAACGGGCTCTTCAAGGTGAGGAACACCCTGTGCTCGTTATAAGAGGTATCGTGAAGCTGCAACCTCAGAAATGTCAGCTGAAATGTTGGAATATAAGTGCACGATTCAGGCCTTTCGTCTTGGCATAATGCAACCAGCCAAAGGAATCACATGCCTGTTTTCCGTGGGTCGATAATCTCGTTTTGAGACGTCTCAAAGCCAAGGGAATCACATGCCAGGAGGTGGGCTTCCTCCTGAGCTTGCCCTTCTTTGGGTGAGCTGTGTTTTGTGACATGCGCCATGCCCACTATTGCGTGACATGCGCCATGCCCATTATTGCGTGACATGCGCCATGCCCACTATTGCGTGACATGCGCCATGCCCACCATTGCGATCCCACCTGGACCCACCTTTCGCCTCTCCCACCGTCTTCCCCGCTATTTCGATCCATTCCTCCCTTTTCCCAGCCCCCCCCCCCGTGGGCAGCACAGCACCGGCGTGAATGAAAATGGCGTATCTTGAGTCGACTCAAAATGGTGTATCTTGAGTCGACTCAAAATCTCACCTCTCCTACCTTCTTCCCCGCTATCTCAATCCCTTCCTCCCTTCATCCAATCTCTCCAGGTGGGCAGCACCAGCGGGAAAAAAACAAAATGTCGTGAGAGATCTCAATCTGAAAACAAATTTACCTGCCCTCCCGGGATCCACCTCTCACCACTTTCACCTTCCCCCCTGCTGTTTCGTTTCCTTCGTCCCCTAACCCTATCTCCCCAGGTGAGCACCACTGGTGGCCATGCCATGCGGCGAAGCTGGTGGATAGCAGCGCATGATGATGTGCAACGACCTGTCACTAACTGCTCATGCATCATCATGCATCATCATGCATTCTCATCCCTGCTTGCTCGTTCGTGGCCCCCCTTGTGCAGGTGAGCAGCGCTGGCGGTCCGGCGACGAAGCTGGTGGACGTGGTGGATGGGGAGCGCATGATGATGTGCAACGACCTGGACATCGATGCTGCTGCCAATGCTGTCTACTTCACCGACTCCAGCTCCCGATGGGCCCGCAGGTGGGGGGCATGCAGGTGGGGGGCATGCAGGTGGGGGGCATGCATCTTGGGCTTCGTGGCAAGCGCATGATGTGGATGGGGACGAAGCTGGTGGATGTGGTGGATGGGAAGCGCATGATGCTGTGCAACGACCTGGACGTCGATGCTGCTGCCAATGCCATCTACTTCACTGACTCCAGCTCCCGATGGGCCCGCAGGTGGGGAAGACTTGATACTTACTTCTGCCTTTTTTGTTCTTCCGATCCAAACCACTTACTTTTTCTCTCCTCTATTTCGTGTTCCATTTTCTGCCATCTGTTTCCTCCCCTCCTGCTGGAAGGGTGCGAGGATGGGCGGCTGATGAAATGCATACACATATATGTCTATATATATACACACATATGTATATTTGCGTAAAGATATGTTGAAGTATACTTCTTATGAATCTGCTGCCACGAACTTCCTTCCTCGCCTTCTAGAGGGGCACAAGGACGGGCGGTGGATGAAGTGTGGTGTCGGCACGGGGAGGACCTCTGTGCTTGTGCTTATGCTTGTGCTTGTCAGCATACAGACATCAATATCTGCATATGCTTGTGTGTGCATATCATTCATCTGTTGCCAGGGACTCCCTTCCTCTCGTTCTGGAGGGGCGCAAGGACGGGCGGTCGATGAAGTGTGATGTCAGCACGGGGAGGACTTCTGTGCTTGTGCTTGTCAGCATACAAGCATCAATATCTTCATATATTTGTATGTACATATCATTCGTCTGCTGGCAGGGACTTCCATCGGCATGGGGAGGACCACTGTGCGTGGCAGTATACAGACATCAATATCTTAATGTATTTGTGTGTACATATCATCCATCTATTGGCAGGGACTTCCTCCCTCTCCTTCTAGAGGGGCGCAAGGACGGGCGGCTGATGAAATACGACATCGGCACGGGGAGGACCACCGTACTTGTCGACAAGGTCGCATTCGCCAACGGGGTGGCTTTATCTCGGGACAAGAAGTTTGTTGTGTTCTGCGAAACAACCTACCTCAGGTAAGCTATGGTGGATTAATTTTGTATGTTTCGGGCTTTATCTGCATGGCTTTTTGTCGGGACAAGAAGTTTGTTGTGTTCTGCGAAACGACCTACCTCAGGTAAGCTGAGAGCTTGGGATCAGCAGGTGACTTTTGAGTAAACTCAACAAGTGTTTTTTTAGTCGACTCAAAAATCGCATTCGCCAACGGGGTGGATTTATCTCGGGACAAGAAGTTTGTTCCGATCTGCTTCCAATGTCTTAGGGGGTGTATGAAGTGAAACCGAGAATGACGTCCTGGGACATCAGCGACGGCTTAGTGTGGTTACCCCATGTAACAATTACTGTAGACGCTCTGTCAGTGTTCAGCGGAAAATACGACGCATCCGAGCCCAGCTCATTTTGCGCTGCCCAAAGCAATGCCCGTGGGCAGGGGTCTAAAAAACAAAACCAAACATGCAGCGAAAGCACGAGCCAGCTCACGAGAGAGGGATTTTTGCAAGTGGAGTGCCAGCTGGCTTTGCTTTGCATCGCTCGGCACAGCCACTTGTGCGGTGTGGTCCAAAAACAAAAAACATTTTTTCCAGGCAAACCTTTTTGGTCACATCGCGTTTCCGTTTTAGCACCCTCAATAAAGTTTCCAGCATGTTTCGCATTTCGTCGTTGTTCAATGTGCTTGTTCAGCCCTTGGAATAAGCAAACTTGACGTTGCGCGGACGTCGCCGAGTGACGTCAAAATAGCTTATCGGGCATGGCCCGTTTACTTCACACACCCCCTTACATCCTTTCCGAGACTACTGTGGGTTTTCTGATTGTGAGACCCCGAGGTGCGCGCCTTGTTCTGACCTGCTTCTTGCGTCGCCCATGCTGTTCAAAGCCAGAGTTTGCTCTCGTTGTTGTTGCCTCTTGCTTCCTCCTCTCACTTTCCTCTTTTTCTTCCTCATCTCCCTGCTCCCTCCAACTCCTCCCTCTCCTCTCCTCCCCTCCCCTCCCCTCTCTCCATTTCCATTCCTGCCCTCCCCTCTTCCACTCTCCCTCTCTCTCCTCTCCACACTCAGGTGTCACCGTACTGCATTTTACTACATTCACCCTCTCTTTTCATCCTCGTCGTTGATTCAGGTGCCACCGGTACTGGATCCGAGGGCCGAAGACCGGAAAGAAGGAGGTGTTTGTGAATCTGCCCGGGTACCCTGACAACCTCAGCCTCAACCCCAGGGGCAGGTTCTGGATCGCACTTAACTCGCGGAATTCCCTTTTCACAGGTGAGGTGTAGGCTTATCATTGGTTGCAGGTGGTACTAGTTTCGTTTTGAGTCAACTCAAAACGAAACTACTATCACTCAACAACAGGGGAAGGTGTTGGATCGGCTCTCAACTCGCAGAACTCCCTCAACACAGGTGAGGTCTATGTTCACGGTTGGTTGCAGGTGGCAGTAGCTCCGTTTTGAGTCAACTCAAAACGAGACTACCATCACTCAACCCCGGGGGAAGGTTATGGATCGCACTCAACTCGCAGAATTCCCTTTTCACAGGTGAGGTATAGGCTTAGGTTGCGGATCACGTGTTCTGGAAGCGGATTGGCTGCTGAGCCACACTTGTTGCAGCAGGAATGCGTCCGAGTTCAGCATGGTATCAAAGGGATGTCGCACAAAGGTACATGCTACCACATGCATGGGCTGAAATGGGACTTCATTATTTGATTTGATGACGGTTGTCGCCCAATATTCACAAGATTAACACTGGCGTTTTTTCTCTACTCGTTCGCTAGCCCTCCATCTCCATACTATTGTCACCCCACCCGCGCTTCCAAACCGCCCGCCCAACCCCTCATTCCACAATAACCCCCTCCAACCCATGTGGTTTGGCTCCTACAGCATTGCTTATGAGGACTCCAGATATTCGTGGGGCACTGTTGAGACAACGTTTTGGGTACACTATTGCGAAGGGCACTTCGGAACAGCTAGCAAGTGGAATTTTAGTTGAAGTGGATGAAAATGGGAAGATAACCGATGTTTTAGAGGACAAGAAAGGCGAGAGAATAAATCAGCTTAGTGAGGTAGTAGAAAGGGATGGAAAACTATGGCTAGGGTCCGTTGTTAACGACTTCGTTGGAATAGTAGATTATAGTATAAGGTAACTAATTAATTGTCAGGTCCTTGTATCATAATTCCTAGAAGGTTCTTTATGAATCATCATATTGTAGCTATTCCGTTTATGCTGGAGGCACGCCGTTGGGCCCCTCTCGCCGACATAGTTTTCGTCGACCAGTTAGAAAACCCGAAACCCAGACCGCTCGCGGTTCGATGCCACGGAGCTTGCTTCACCCCAAAGCGCCTGCGGAACCGAACCAAATCCCCCCTCTCCCGCCAATTTTCACTCGCGTCATCAACGCGAGAGGGGAAATTTGAGGAAGGACGAGGACGGATCACACAGCTCAGGCACGGGTCAAGACTCAAGATGATGGGAATTAGTTATGGGCCCAGGTTTACCGCCGAGATGGGTCAACGGCAGGCAAGACGTGAGGATTTTTGTTGTCGAGTCCCGAGTGCTCATTGCATTGAAAAGCGCTGGTGCATTGCGAATTCTCGTCATTTGCCGTTTGGATATTGTTGTCCATTCGTCAGGAGGTCTTTAGTGCAATCGACGGACTTACAACTGAACAATCCACGCCATTAGAAACGTGTTATTACTATACGGCCGTCAAGAGCCATCATTTAGAGACCTTAGGACCCAATCCAGAATCTCCCGCCTTCCCATTTCTCTTCCTTTCCTTACTCTCCGTGGATCTCAACCCGTCATGGCGCGTCGAAGTTACGGTCCGTCGCTCCTGTTCATAGTCGTGGCGCTAGTTCTACTAGACACTCTTGGGTGCGCTGAAGGGGGTATAACGATGCGATGGTCCAAGAAGTTCAAAGCCGCTCGAGTGAAGCTCCCTCCTGCGAAGCTATTCCCGAGGACGGACAAGAAGAACCGGCTCGCGCGCGCCACCAAGCGGTACTGACCTTCGCTCGCTTGTCGCCTTTTCTCCTTTCTCATGTCGCCTACCCATCGTTTCCTGCCAAGCTATTCCCGAGGACGGACAAGGAGAACAGGCTCGCACGCGGCATCATGAGGTACTGTGACTTTTTTGTCCTCGAGTCCTTTTTAGACTCAAAAATCGACTCATTACACAAGAACCGGCTCGCACGCGGCATCAAGAGGCACTGTTACTTTTTTGTCCTCGAGTCCTAAAACGCATTCGCCTTTCGACCCATAAAATATATGTGCAGAATTCGCTTACTTATCACGTATCCCGTTTTCGTCGAACTGCCTAGTCCAACATGGGGAGCCTTGTTTTGAGACGCCTCATAAAAAAGACTCCTCACGCCAAATTTCGCACCCTTTTGTCGTGTCCCCTTGTCATCGAACCGCCTAGTCAAACATGGATGAGCCCCTTCCCGTCAGTCCTACTATCCTCTCCCATCACCTCACCCAACCACCCACTTCTACCAGCCCAGGCTGTCAGTGACAGCGTAACTCAACTTCCGAGGCTGTGATAGGCATGTGAATTTTCAAAAACCTATGACCACCCATTTTTGAGTCGACTCAAAAGAGAATCCTAAAGACCCTATCACCACCCATTCCTACTTTTGAGGCGCCTCAAAAGCTATCACCACCCATTCCTACCAGCCCAGGTTGTCAGAGAAGGTGTGACTCATGCAACTTCCGAGGCACTTGGAAACTGTTCGCTTTGATTCTTGACGGGAAGGGGATGCACGTGAGCTTCAACGACGGGCGAATCATGCAATGAATCCCCCCCCCATGAATCCTTCCCCCCCATGTATCCTCCCCCTCATGTATCCTCCCCCTCATGTATCCTCCCCCTCATGTATCCTCCCCCTCATGTATCCTCCCCCTCATGTATCCTCCCCCTCATGTATCCTCCCCCTCATGTATCCTCCCCCTCATGTATCCTCCCCCCCATGTATCCTCCCCCCCATGTATCCTCCCCCCCATGTATCCTCCCCCGATTCTCTCTCTCCCCTTCCCCCTCCCCCCAACCCCACCCCCCCCACCCTCCCTGTCCCCCCCTTACTCCCTAGGTATGAGGGCCAGGCGGCGGGTCCAGAGAGCATCTCGTGGGACCCCAACGGGAAAGGCCCATACGTGCACCTCAGCGACGGGCGAATGATGCAGTGTCTCCCCCCTCCTCCCCACCCCCCCCTTTGAACCCTCCCTCCCCCCTTACTCCCCAGGTACGAGGGCCAGGCGGCAGGCCCGGAGAGCATCGCGTGGGACCCTAACGGAAAGGGGCCCTACGTGAGCTTCAGCGACGGGCGAATCATGCGACGCAAGGACGACGACAGTGGCTGGGAGGAGTTCACGTACGCGTCGCCGCTGCGAACTGCGGCGCAATGCGACTCCACGAAAACCAACCCGAAGCTGGAAACCACCTGCGGGCGACCGCTCGGCCTGGCGTTCCACCCTACTACCGGGGACCTCTATTTCGCGGATGGGTATTTCGGACTGCATAAAGTCAGCTCCGCGGGAGGCCAGGCGACGAAGCTCGTAGACGAACTCGACGGGAGGAAATTTATGATGACGAACGACCTAGATATTGACGTGGACGCGAACGTCGTGTATTTCACGGACGGCAGCTCGCGATGGTACCGGCGGGATTTCCTGCCGTTGACGCTGGAGGGGCGACGCGACGGACGGTTCATGAAGTACGACATCGCGAGCGGCGAAACGACCGTGATTGACGGCAAGCTGGGGTTCGCTAACGGCGTGGCGATCTCGCAGGACAAGACGTTCGTCGTGTACTGCGAGACCACCTACCTCAGGTGCGGTTCGGGGTTGGTTGGTACATGTGTGTGCGACTGAGTTTGCTTCTGAGGCTCGACAAACCGTGATGCAGGACAAGACGTTGGTGGTGCACTGCGAAGTCGGTGTACCTCAGGTGCGTTGCAGGGTTGGGCTAGAGGGCGCGTTTCGAGTGGACTCGACCTGGCTGCCCACCTCAGGTGTGTGTAACCTCGAAGGATGAGACGTTTGTGGTGTACTGCGAGGCAACTTAGTTTCATACTGAATACGCCCTCCATTCATCCTCTTCGCCTTTTCAGGTGCCACCGGTACTGGATTCGAGGGCCCAAGACCGGACAGAAGGAGGTGTTTGTGAATCTACCCGGGTACCCGGACAACCTCAGCCTCAACCCCAGGGGAAGGTTCTGGATCGCACTCAACTCCAGGCGCTCCCCCACAGCAAGTAAGACAATAAGACCCTCGGCACCTGCTACCCACCCCTCAGTCCTTGAGCCAGAGGTCATCATCACTAATCACTGTACCCAATGTGTTCCATCCACGCTTCTCTGTGCCCAAATCTGATCCTTCAACCAACAAACGCTGCAGCACAAAATTCATCTTATTCCTGCAACCCTTTGTTTCCATCCTTGTTCCCCAACTGTCTCAGCTATTGCATCTCAAACCCCGTTTCTCCGGGAGCAGTTTGTGGAGAACAAGATTGGTTACAAGATTGTTTCAGCAACGCAGGAGCAGAGGGCTAGCGGCATTGTGGTGGAGGTGGATGAGAATGGTAAGATTACCAACCTGCTCGAGGATACGAAGGGGAAGGTGGTGAAGGATGTGAGTGAAATAGTGGAGCACGACGGGAAGCTGTGGATGGGGTCAGTTATTGAGAACTACATAGCTACCCTCAAATGGCCGTAGTGATTCTCCATCGACTTGAATAGGAAAAGCTTGGAAGTGTGACACTTGGGAACCCAAGTGTTATGAAATATAACTCAGAGTATAGTGCAGAATACTGTAGGTTGACTACAAATCCTGTCAATACAAATGAGTCCTAGGGCTTATATAGTGCTAGTTGATCAGATTGAAACTCGAGAGTTGGACCTGCCAAGGGCTCGATAGTCCCGAGGGTGACAGGGTCAACTTGGGTTCGGGATGCCTCGTTAATACATTCGGGGCCGATTAGCTCAGCGAGGGTGGTTTGATGTGAGATTTGAGGGCCGAGGCTGCGAACGTGCACTGTTCACGGTCCTCGCTGTGGCCAAACCCGGTAAGGATTCGTGGAATCCTTACACCGAGCAGTACTAATACAATTGCACATATTAGATCGTCATACGTAGTTTTGTATAAAGCTGGTTACTAAAAGAGGCTTAATTCTGTGTAAATTTGATAAATTATTTTTGGAAAAGTCAACATATCACTATTTTTCTGCACCGTTCAAAAGATGAAGATTGGTTGAAATACAACTTGCGCATGCAAACTTTAGTCTCTGTAATGTAGGCATACATCCTCTTGTATGCTACGGTAATTGTGAAAGCTTGCTTGGGTCATCTTGGCAAAGGCAGCGTGCTTCATTTCATATGGGATTGCATACATGGTTCTCGTCCAATAGACTACACCTACAACTAGGGTGGGTGGGTGGGGAAAACGAAACTGGAACTAGAAATGAAGAACGTGGGTGAGGTCGAATGACCTCACGTCCCTCTTTTGTAGGCAAAAGAGGGTGAGTAGCGCTTCGACGCTGTCCTTGCTGCGTTGGCCCTCGTTGCACTTTCACAATACACATTTTCATAAAGCGTTACACGCTTTCAAAAATTACATTTCATAACATCGCTGCAGCGATGCATGCCGTTGTTCCAGCACCCCTGCCAATGTGAATCAAAATGTCCGCAGCGCCTTCAACCAGCTGACTTCAAGGCAGCGCGCGAAACATTTTGCCTCGGTTTCGAGAATGCGGTCCGAAAGAAATGGGCCCAGTCTGGTTCGCCTCCGTTTCCATCCCAAACTGAGATAATGTCCAATGCCCACGAAAAGAAACCGTCAGATTAGCGCCGTGAAATGCGTGTTCCCCGTTGGATCAACCCCCCAGGCCACCCAGCCTCCCTCCTGCTGATCGAGTCCAATGGAATCTGAGCCTCGAATTCATCCCTACTTCTGGCGTCAAGTCACATACAGAAGCTGTGGGATGCTTCAATCAGTGAACGCTTTGCTGGTGGTTTTGCCATTTTGAGAACTGAACTCTTTGCTGTGGAATCTCCGGAGCAGGTCGCAATAGGACTCTCAAGCAGAATGTGGCGTTGCTCTTCTAGTATCGTCCTCCTCTCTCTGAGTCTAATACTTCTCCCGCTCGTTGCTAATGACGTCGTCGCGTCTTCAACGATAGAGCTTCCTAAAGTAGACCCGGCGAAGTTCAAGCCAGCGTCCATTCCGTTGGCTCCGCTAACCCTAAAGTTCGACAGTGAGAACCGCCTCGCTCTCGCGGAACGAAGGTGTGCATGCAGATAGTACTAAAGCAGCTACTCTCGAGGATACTCAACTGTTTATTCTCGTCTATTCTCGTCTATTCTCGTCTATTCTCGTCGATTCTCGTCTAGAAGAGAACGCCCAGCGTGGGACCATTTCAGCAGGAGATTAGATTTGTCTCCAGGTCTCCTCTCCACACCCGCGCCGCCATTTTTCAGTCTCTTAGCGCTGTAACCGTCCGAGCTTTCCGTTGTTTTGGCTCTCAGGCGTTCAGGACAAGCTAATGGACCTGAACGCATAGCATGAGGTAACCCTAGGTTGAACTCAAGACTTCAATGTGCTCTTTCCTCCAATATCTCAGGTGTTCAGGGCAAGCTAATGGACCAGAGAGCTTAGCATGGATAAACCCCTGCTCATAATAAATAAGACTTCTGTGTGCTCGTTCCTGCGATATCTCAGGTACTCAGGGCAAGCTAATGGGCCGGAGAGTCTGGCGTGGGATAGAACAGGCCGCGGACCGTACGCGTCGGTCAGCGACGGCAGGATTGTGAGGCGGTCCCAGGACAACATGCGATGGGAAACATTCGCGTGGGCTTCCCCCAAGTGGTAAGCGCAGCAGAGACTTTGTAGGGCTTCCCCCAAGTGGTAAGCGCAGCAGAGCCTTTGTAGGGCTTCCCGCAAGTGGTAAGCGCAGCAGAGACTTTGTAGGGCTTCCCCCAAGTGGTAAGCGCAGCAGAGACTTTGTAGGGCTTCCCCCAAGTGGTAAGCGCAGCAGAGAATTTGTAGGGCTTCCCCCCCGTGGTATGGTAAGCATCAGTGACTGCCTCACGTACGCGTCGCTCAGCGACGGCAGGGTGGTGAGGCGGTCCCAGGACAGCATGCGATGGGAGACTTTCGCGTGGGCTTCCCCCAAGTGGTACGCATAACAGAGGTTTTCGCGTGGGCTTCCCCCAACTGGTAGCGTAAATGGCAGTGGCCTGTGTACGGCCGAGTGGTGAGGCGGTCCCAGGACAACATGCGATGGCAGACATTTGCATAGGCTTCCCCCAAGTGGTAAGCGCAGCAAAGACATTGTTGGGAGACATTCGCATGGGCTTTTTGAGTCGACAAAAAAAAATCATTCGCATGGGCTTCCTCCAGGTGGTAAGCAACCTGTTATCCACAGATGTGTTTTTCGGCCTGTTTAAGGGTGGGGCCTGGCGGCAGGAGGAGCGAGAGCCTGGTGGATACGGTGTAGGGGAGGCACATGCTGATGACCAAATCATTTGGATAATGTCCATTCTACCCCCTTCCACCCCCTCCAACCTGTTTTGACCTTCCCTCATTACCTATCCGTTAGGTCCCAGGAGCGGTGCCAATCCAACGGCACCAACACCACCATGGAGCCATTCTGCGGCCTACCCGTGGGCCTCGGGTTCCACCCCAGCGCGGGGGATCTGTACCTCCTGCTCAGTCTCACCTCCTGCTCAGTCCCACCTCCCTCACACACCCCTGTCTGGTCCAAGGAGCGGTGCCAATCCAACGGCACCAGCACCAACACCACCATGGAAACCGTCTGCGGCCGTCGCTTGGGCATGCTGTTCCACCCCACCACGGGCGACCTTCAACCCCCTTCCAGCCTTTTTCTGCCTTCTCACCTCTCTAACACACCCCCCTCAGGTCCAAGGAGCGGTGTCAATCCAACGGCACCAACACCACCATGGAAGCTGTCTGCGGCCGCCCCTTGGGCCTCCGGTTTCACCCCACCACGGGCGACCTGTACTTCGCCGACGCGTACTTCGGGCTGCACAGGGTGGGGCCCGGCGGGGGAAGGGCGGAGAAGCTGGCGGATACGGTGGAGGGGAAGCGAATGCTGATGACGAATGACCTGGATATTGACGCGGATGGGAAGAGCGGGGCGGTGTACTTCACTGACGGCAGCACACGCTGGCAACGCAAGTGAGTGGCTTTTCATTAACTTGGGATACTGTAGAGGGGAGGCGTGCTTTAAGCTGCTCAGAGTGGGCCCTGGCGGGGGGCGGCGCGGAGAAGCTGGTGGATACGGTGGAGGGGAAGCGCACGCTGATGACGAACGACCTGGATATTGACGCGGATGGGAAGAGTGCGGCGGCTTACTTCACCGATGGCAACACCCACTGGCAATGCAAGTGAGCGGCTTTTGTTTTGCTACTCTTGAACGCGGTTGAGAGCAGCAGGATGGCTGAGAGCAGCAGGATGGCTGAGAGCAGCAGGATGGCTGAGAGCAGCACGATGGCTGAGAGCAGCAGGATGGCTGAGAGCGGCAGGATGGCCGGTTCATTCTGTGCCACATCGCAACAGTCGCAGTGCAGCTCCTAGTGACCCTCCTACCCCATCCCTCCTCTTTGTAACCCTCCCCCTCCCCAGGGACTTCTTTCTGGCGACACTCGAGGGCCAGCCAGATGGCCGGTTCATGCGGTACGACATTGCAACAGGTGCAGTGAAAGTGCTCGTGAAGGGAGTGGCATTAGCGCAACCCTACTCTGTAACCTCCACCCTGTAACCCTACCCTCGCCAGGGACTTTTTCCTTGCCACCTTAGAAGGCCAGCCAGATGGCCGGTTCATGCGGTACGACATTGCAACAGGCGCAGTGAAGGTGCTCGTGAAGGGGGTGGCGTTCGCCAATGGCGTTGCGCTTTCTCGCGATCGCACGTTCGTGGTCTTTTGTGAAACGAGCTACATGCGGTAAGCAAGCGAACCTTGGAAGTGAAGGTGCTGGTGAATGGCGTGGGTGGTGTTGCACTCTCTCGCGATCGCACATTTCTGGTCTTTTGTGGAACGAGCTACATGTGGTAAGTGGTTGCAGCCTGGGGTCTGTTGAGTCGTCTCAGAAGTGCACGTTCGTGGTCTTTCGTGAAACGAGCAACAGGAGGTAATCGGCTGGAGTCTGCTAACTTAGAGTCTATTTTTGAGGCGCCTCAAAAATAATCGGCTGGAGTCTGCTAACTTTATCTCCCTGGCTGATGCGCTGATGACTGGTGGTGTCTGGTACTTGATACTTCACGGCTTGTTCTGCTCTGCTTCTTTAACACCCCTGCTTGCTCTCTATGCTTGCGTCAAGTCAGCATTGGAGGCTATACTGCTTGCTTCGCGTTCCAAGGCTAAGCCTTCCTTCCATTCAAATTCGTTGCAGGTGTCACCGGCATGGTAAGAGCCTAGGTTGGAGGTGGGCACCTCGAACCTAGGTGCCTCGAACCTAGGTGCCTCAAAACTGCTGCACATTCCAAGGCCGGGCATTCTGTTCCATTCAAATTGTTTCGAGGCGCCTCAAAACTGCTGCGCGTTCCCAAGGCTGAGCCCACCTTCCATTCAAACCCATTGCAGGTGTCACCGACATTTCATCCGAGGGCCAAAAATGGGCAAGACGGAAATATTTGTGAACCTGCCCGGGTACCCGGACAACCTGAGCCTCAACCCCAGGGGAAGGTTCTGGATCGCCATCAACTCCAGGCGCACTCCCATGTCTGGTATGCACTCCCATGTCTGGTATGCACTCCCATGTCTGGTATGCACTCCCATGTCTGGTATGCACTCCCATGTCTGGTATGCACTCCCATGTCTGGTATGCACTCCCATGTCTGGTATGCACTCCCATGTCTGGTATGCACTCCCATGTCTGGTACGTCTTTTTACACGCCTATTCGTCGTCACTCATGGTCTTGGGGCATGAGACGATTTTTGAGGCGCCTAAAAAATCGTCCCATGTCTGGTACGTCTTTTTACACGCCTATTTCGTCCAGAAACCCCGTTGTCAAGTCAAGGTTCCCAGTTCTCGCATCTGACAATCCTCCTGCTGTCCTGCCAGCTGCGAAGGCCCTGGCTCTAAGACGGGGTGACTCTCAGGTCGATGCTAACGTGCTGTGATCTCATCCCACAATCCCCTGTTGCCCTGCCTGCTGCAGAGGTCCTGGCTCGAGGCCCCTATCCACAGTGCAGGCTTCTGAATGACCCAGTGGAGCGGCAGGCAGCCTACGTGGCGGCAGCTGGGCTGCCGCACGAGATTATCGTGGAGGTGGCTCTTGAGTCGGACTGATAACTGTTGATCTCTCTTCTCATGCTGCGAGTTCCTTGTTGCCCCGTGTTGTGTTCCTATGTCTCTTGCTGTTCTGCCCGCTGCAGAGGTCCTGGCTCGGAGCCCCTATGCACGGTACAGGCTCTTGAACGACCCTGTAGGGCTGCAGGCAGCCTACGTGGCGGCAGTGGGGGGCTGTCCCACGGGAGTACTGTGGAAGGGGTGACTCTTGGAACAGCTCATAAGCCCTGCTCTCTCCTCGTCCCCCCCTCCCTTATTCCCTTTTTCTCCCCCCTCCTAGAGTGAGGTGAATCTCGGTTCGACTCAAACGTGCTGTTCTCTCGTCCCTTGCTGTCATGTGCCTTGTTCTCCTGCCCGATCCAGAGGTCCTAGCTCGGAGCCCCTATGCTCGGTACAGGCTCCTGAACGACCCGGTGGGGCTGCAGGCAGCCTACGTGGCGGCAGTGGGGCTGTCGCACGGGATTATAGTGGAGGTTGACAATAACGGGGTGATTACAGATGTGCTGGAGGACAAGCTGGGAAGGAGCGTGGCAGCTGTGAGCGAAGTGGTGGAGAGGAAAGGGAGGCTGTGGATCGGGTCGGTGATGGTTGATGATGTTGCCGTGCTCAAGTACTCGCCTCCAGCCAACAATGCTTCCTCGAAGCCAACAAATGGTTGAGCACCGAGGGCGGCTCATTGAGTGGACTTGCGGCATGCCTGCAGGCAGCCTACGTGGCGGCAGTGGGGCTATCCCACGGGAGACTACAGATAATAAGGGGGGGTACAGTGGAGGTTGACAGTAGCGGGGTGATTACAGATGTGCTGGAGGACAAGCTGGGGAGGAGCGGGGAAAGGGAGGAGAGGGGACAGGCTGAGAGCGAGGTGATGGAGAGGAAAGGGAGGCTGTGGATCGGATCGGTTATGGTTGATGATGTTGCCGTGCTCAAGTACTCGCCACCGGTCAGTGCTTCCAAGGATGCTCCAAGGATGCTCCCAAGGATGCTCCCAAGGATGCTCCCAAGGATGCTCCCAAGGATGCTCCCAAGGATGCTTCCAAGGATGCTTCCAAGGAGGCTTCCAAGCCATCGATTGACTGACCAAGGGAAAGGAGGTTTCACTGGGTGGGCCTGCAGGCAGCAGGGGGGCTGTCGAACGTGGCGTGGCAGCTGTGAGAGGTGGTGGAGAGGAGAGGAGGGGGGGAGGAGGCTATGGATTGGTTAGCATGGTTGATGATGTTGCAGTGCTGTAGTGCTCGCATCAGGGTTAGTGCTACCAAAGATGCTTCCAAGTCAACGACTGGCTGACTGAGCGCTTCCTATTCAACAAGTGGCATGAGTGAGACTCAGCTTCCTATGTTGCAAGTATGACCAGCAAGGGCCTCGATTTAAGTTCTCGCTGATCCGCCAATGAAGTTGTAAATGATAGAATTGTTAAATTTAGACTTGGGTAACAGCATGCCGTATAGCAGATACAACACAAAAGCACACGTATAGTACAACACGAGTCAGCGCTTTACGGCATCACCTGCCTGGCGCGGCCATACGCGGTATAAGCGCAGTCCACAGCGAGCACATCGCTCGCCTCATACGACCGGGGGGTGCCATCAAGGAAACCCTTGCCCTCCGCGCCATCAGCCGAAATCGGACGGTGCAGGCTTGCGATCAACTTCTGGAAGTCCTCCGCGCGCTGGGTGTGATCCTCGCGGTAAGTCTGCCCCAGCACGCCGTGAATCTCGTCCGTGTGCGTCAGCTCGGCAATCCCGACGTTGATGTGCGCCTCAGCGTCGGTCGGGGTTTGGAGCTTCGGGTGAGCCACGCGCAGGCGGAGGTCGAGCGAAATCAGACCGTCGATCGACAGCAGGTAGTAATCCACATCGAACGGTCCTTCCTTCTCGAGCCCGCGGAACTGGATCGTCAAACCGCCCTCGCTGGTAACGCTGTCGCCAACCTGCATGCGAGGGATCTCCTCGCCGTCGATCTCGATGCTCTTCACGAATCCATCGCCGCGCTCCTGCTGCTTGCCGCTGCGCGCCGCAACGCGAATCTTGTGGTCCACGCCCTTCGCGGTCCAGACAATGCCGAGCTCCTTAATCCAGGTGTGCACGGCCTTGCCGTCGACCACGAGCGCGGCGTTATCGGTGCGCTCATCATAATACCCCCTCAGCAGCATGTTCACGTGGAGGTCGCGGTCGGTGAGCAGGCAGAAGGCCTTGTCGGGGCGGCCGTTGAAGTCGAAGTGAGTGCCGTGCGCGCCAACCAGATGCGGGTCGTTGAGGATCTTCGCGCTCGGGTTGCACTCCCCGCCGATGCGCACCTGAAGCGGCACGGGCTTGGTCTCGGTTGAGTACTGCGCGGTCATTTCTCCGCAGGTGAAGTCAATCTGGTCGTGGATAAGGTAGCACGCGCCCTTGCCCTTCTTGCCATCGATGGTAATGTCGGGGATGTACTGCCAGTAGGTGCAGAGCGGCGTCGCAGCGCAAGTGTTGCAGCACGAGGAGGGGTTCGCCTTGAGCAGGGTCAGCGGGTTGCCCGGCACGTACAGCTCGTAACCGAGCTTGTTCTTCTGGAGGTACGCGGTCTTCCACTTGGCGGCGATTCCACCCTTGGAGCAATTCTTGGGAGTGCACGCGCCCGCGAGCTCCTTGTTCAAACCCGGGGGGCATTTCTGCGCGTTCCACCCGGCCTTCTTCACATCAGCCATGAAGAAAGTATCCTGCGCGGTATCGACGTAGGTGACACCAGCGGCGTCGCCAGAAGCAGCCGCCTTCGCGATGGCGGCCGGGATCTCGGTCATGAGGCCGTCGTCCTTTTTGCTGCTCTGGTCGGGCTTCTCGTTCGCGGAGGAGCTCGTGATGGGGCTGCCGGCATGCGCCGCGAGGACGAGAAGCGCGAGGGAGAGCGCGAGAAGCGCAGCTCGAGCCATTGCGACGAGTTGCGGACGTTCAGGGAAACTAAGCTACCTCTGTCCCGTGGACTGCGTAATTGGTGGATGAAGTGGTAGAACAAATAATTGGCGCTTCTGATTCACAATGATTGTTTGCAAGAGAGGTTAGTCTCTTATGTGCACCTGACTCGCAGTTGATGTGGTTTCCTGCCTGCTGCTGCTGCTGGCATTGCTGCCTGGCTGCCTGTGCAATCAGTTGACAGTGTGGGTGTCAGAACAGCATGACTGCGAGCCGCAGGTGCGAATGGCAAAATGGACCTGGGATTTTTTGTCACCTGAGAGGCTCAGAGGAGGCGCAGATACATTTGGCATGTGGTTTGCATACCCCACGTGGATCTGATAGGGTAGCTGCGCTACAAAACCTTTTCAGTCCCAAGCAAAAAGGTGGAAGTTACACGTCAAGGATGTGAACCGCGCTACAAGGATGTGTACAGTACAAGGATGTATATCAGAACCACCTAGATTGTGCATTTCAAGGATTTCAACCTCCCAAATCTGCCCACCTACACCTACAGCACATGAACTGTTCTGTATCCTGAACAGCTGCCGACATGTTCCAAACTGCGTCTGTACACCAGCCTGCGCTCCGGCCACGGCAAATGGCGTCCGCACTGAAAGCCATCCTCACGAATTATGCATTGGAGTGGGTTTACTGGATGTTGACAAAACACGTACGGGTGTTTATAAAGTTAGAGAAAGACTCTGCTAATACTAAATCACAGATGTACTTGCTTGTATGCAATGCAACCTCGGCTGAAGTGTACGTGTCACAGCGTGTTTTCCGTTGACACCTGTCGCGGCGAAAGTTCCAACACTGATCCTGACGTGGTCCTGATCAGACACTCTCATACGTGTTTGGCCCACCCTGCTGCATCCGTCAGCGATAGCGACCATCAGGCTACGAAGTGGATGAGATTCCAAGGCTTCAGGAGAGGCGAATCCGGTAACCAGCAGATTCACGGGAAGTTACCAGCATCGTAGACCAAGCATTTCTGATCGCAGACCCAACCTCCGCATCTGATCGGAAAGTTACCATTTCGTCAGCCAGGGACTTTCTCCTGATCAGAAAGCAATCAAGCTGCCTTGGGATTGGAACTTGGGTTTCTCCAGCTTCTTCTCCTGATACATTTCCTTCTGTTCTCAATTGTCGATTGTTGTGTTATCTAGATTCCACAATCCTGATCCACTCCCCTCTGCTCTGGTCAGTTGTCTGCTGAAGCTCACTTAGCTTGTGAAATCCACCAGGCAGACATGGCCACTTGCCTTGGTTCAGGGGTAAGCACCGCCGTCCAGAGCTGCTCTCTGGCAGCAGAGACCTCAGCGAGTCTGAGGCAATCTGACCTTCTGGGTTGCACACTTCGTCAGAAGGATGTGGTTTCCGTGAAGAGGCAAGGTAGGCAGATGTGGAAGGCTAGCAATTTGTAGAACAGCATATTGAGGCGTATGCTGTTCTGTACCCGCTGATGATCGTAATTTTGTAGGGGTAGAAAGACTCTGTGCTCTGCTTAGACTTTTCCTACTAATTGCATCTAGGTTAACCTTCTGACAGCTAGTGCGACTTCGTCAGAAAAGGTTTTCTTCGGCTATCTCGATTTTGCAACAATTGCGTGAAATCCATCTTCTCCTGATACCTGACTTCAAAACCTGTTTCTAATAAATTTGATTTCGCATGAGGGTCATTCAGTCGTCTTAAACTGCTTCGTCTCCTTCCCCTTCCTGTTTTTCCCATCGAAATTTCTGATGCAGCCAGAAGAGCCACCACCGCAGTTCGTGCCGGCGCGACCGTCGCAGCGCCGACGCGGGAGACCGATCCGAAGAAGCGCGTCGTGATCACCGGGATGGGCCTCTGCTCCGTGTTCGGCAACGACGTGAACGGCTACTACGACAAGCTGCTGGAAGGCGTTAGCGGGGTGGACTATATCGACCGCTTCGACGCCACGAAATTCCCAACCACGTTCGCGGCGCAGATCCGAAACTTCTCCAACGAGGGCCTGATCGACGGGAAGAACGACCGGAGGCTGGATGACTGCCTGCGGTACGCGATCGTTGGCGGGAAGAAGGCGCTCATCGACGCCGGTCTCGGAGGGGACGACCTGAACAAGGTATGCATATGGTTCTGAACGATGTGCTAGACAAGGTATAGTATGGATGATTGCCTGCGGTACGCGATTGCCGGCGGGAAGAAGGCGCTGACGACGCCGGTCTCGGAGGGGATGACCTGAACAAGGTATGAATATTGTTTTGGGCAATGGCTTATACTAGGCACGGTATGAAAGATCGCCTCCGGTACGCGACTGTCGGCGGGAAGAAGGCGCTGGTGGACGCTGGACTCGGAGCGGATGGCCTGAACAAGGTATGACAAGAAGAGGACATCCTGGGAACATGATAGGGACAAGGTATAATATGCACTAGGAATGACAAGTTATGATAAGGCATGACGAGGTATGTCAAGGCTTTGATAAGTTGGGTCGACCATGGGCGGGCTGACGGGGTACTCGGACGGGCTTTGAATCGATTTAAGAATCAGTTCACATTAACTTTGAATCCTGTTCCCAAATTCCCCATCCCTCGCCTCTTTCACCCCTGCAGGTTGACGAGCACAAGGTGGGGTTGATCATCGGGTCGGGCTTTGGCGGGCTGACGGTGTACTCGGACGGGTTTTGCGCCCCTGCCAACTGCTTCCCTATCTATGCTCCCCATGTTTACTCTTCCACTCGCAGGTTGACAAGCAGAAGGTGGGGGTGATCATCGGGTCGGGCATGGGCGGGCTGACGGTGTACTCGGACGGCGTGAAGGCGCTGCTGGAGAAGGGGTACAAGCGCATCACGCCCTTCTTCATCCCCTACGCCATCACCAACATGGGCTCCGCGCTGCTCGCCATCGAGCTTGGCCTCATGGGCCCCAACTACTCCATCTCCACCGCCTGCGCCACCGCCAACTACTGCTTCTATGCCGCCGCCAACCACATCCGCAGGTGATTGGGTGACCACTTTCGCAGGTAATAGGGTAACCACGTCTGCAGGTATTTCAGTAACTTTTGACTTAGCTCGAAACCCTCTTCGCCATCGAGCTGGGCCTCATGGGGCCCAACTACTCCATCTCCACCGCCTGCGCCACTGCCAACTACTGCTTCTACGCTGCCGCCAACCACGTCCGTGCACATCAATCTGCTCTTGCGTCACTCTTTCTCTGCCGCTCTCGCCTTCCCCCATCCTCACCCCTTCCCTCTCCTCCCCCCATCTCAACCCGCTCCTCTCTCAGGGGCGAGGCGGACATCATTGTGGCAGGAGGCACTGAGGCAGCCATCATCCCCATTGGCCTGGGCGGCTTCGTGGCGTGCCGCGCGCTCTCCCAGCGCAACGACTCCCCGCAGACGGCGTCGCGGCCGTGGGACAAGCAGCGCGAGGGCTTCGTTATGGGCGAGGGCTCTGGCGTGCTGGTAAGTGCTTTGGCTTCCCTGGTGGATTCTTTGGTAGCACATCTAGCCCCCAGGCAAGCTCTCCCAGCGCAACGACTCCCCGCCGACGGCGTCGCGGCCGTGGGTGGGACAAGCAGCGCGAGGGCCTCGTCATGGCCGAGGCTCGGGCGTGCTGGTAAGTGGTTTGGGGCAGATATATAGGTTCTTCACAGGTCGACTGGTGTGCTGGTAGGCTCTTCCTTCTCTCCCAGCGCAACGACTCCCCCGAAGACTGCATCCCGGCCGTGGGACAAGCACCGTGTGAGGTCTTTGTGATGGGCGAGGGCTCCCGCGTGCTGGTGGTAGGTTCTTCCATAGGCCTCGGCCTGCTGGTAAGTTGTTACAATAAGCCCCCTTCTAGGCTGTCTTGCCTTTTGAGTCGACTCAAAACTCAGTCACTCTCTTGCTGCATGCATCTTTCTGGCTGTAAGACACGGACTGCTGAGTCGTGATGCACCCTTGGTCCAGCTACCCTTAACGGCCCCTCCTTCCCCACCTCCCCTCCCCCCCCCTCCCCCTTCCTCCCCTCCCGTCCCCTTCCCCCCCCTCCCCTCCCCCCCCTTTCCCCCCCCCTCTCCCCCTCCCTCTCCTCAACCGTCTGGTGCTTGCCAGGTGATGGAGAGCCTTGAGAGCGCCCAGAGGCGCGGGGCGCACATCTACGCCGAGTACCTGGGCGGTGCTGTGACGTGCGACGCGCACCACATGACCGACCCCAGGGAGGACGGCCTCGGCGTCTCCACCTGCATCCTCAACGCGCTGGCCGATGGGGGCGTCTCCCCAGAGGAGGTAGGTTCGCTCCCTCGCCTTCCCTCCTGCGCGTGCTTGCCTTTTTTTGGGGGGGGGGCTTTAAGGAGATCCCAGGAGGAAACCAGGCCCCCTTTCCCTCCTGCGCGTGCTTGTCTCCTTGTTGTCACCCTGTGTGCCTCCGATCCGACCTCAGGGAGGCGCCTCAGTAGCAGACTCTCTAACCTCTCCCCGCCCCCCCCCTTTCCCCCCACCTCCCCTCCTCCCCCCTCCCATTTTTTCTCTTTCGGCCAGGTGAACTACATCAACTGCCACGCTACATCAACCATTGTTGGTGACGTGGCAGAGGTGAACGCCATCAAGAAGGTGTTCAAGGACACCAGCGAGATCAAGCTCAACGGGACCAAGGTGAGTTTGGCCCCTGTTAAGGACAGCTTATAACGAGTACGAGAGGGTAGTGAGTGGATAGTGCATGAACGCCATCAAGAAGGTGTTCAAGGATACCAGCGAGATCAAGCTCAACGGCACCAAGGTGAGTTGGCTTATAACGAGGTAATGAATGTCTAGTGAACGCTATCAAGTAGGTTTTCCAGGTTACCAGCGAGATCGAGCTCAACGGTACCAATGTGAGTGGTAGTATGCTTAGTGAATCACCCTGTAGCGAGTGTCAACATATTGTGCATGCACGCCATAAAGGTGTTTTAAGGATAATAGGGAGATCAAGCTCAATGACACCAAAGTGAGTAGGCTTATAGAGTGTGAAATACAAGCAAAGGCAAGCTGACTGGAAGCACACAGGAGGAGAATTATCTTCAGCTGCATGTACCAGAAGCAGTGCTGTGGCAAGAATGCAATGAGCTAACCTGTTCTCACATCGTCCCCCTCCTGTACACGTGGCAGTCCATGATTGGTCATTGTCTGGGCGCTGCTGGAGGGTTGGAGGCCATTGCAGTGATCAAGGCGATTGAGACCGGATGGCTGCACCCCACCATCAACCAATTTGTGAGTCATCGGATCTTGGCCTTATTCCTCAGTAGTTAAATCCTCGTCTTCTTGCTCGATCTTTTCTATGATGCAATCTCCTGCCACCCTTCCCTTTGTTCTGGGCGTCTCTGTCAAAACCTGGAGAAGCCTTTTGAGTCACCTTGGTACAACAGTGTAACACGGCACTTCTGAGTCGAATCAAGAAGCCACCTCGGTACAATGTCGCATGGTACTTTTGAAACGACTCAACGATCTCCCCTCGCCCTTCCCTTGGGTCTATGCGCGTCCACCTCTGCCAGAATCCGGAGTGACTTTTGAGTAAACTCAAAAGTCACCTTGGGTCCATGGGCGTCCACCTCTGCCAGAATCCGGAGGAGTCGGTCACCTTGGACACATAACCAGCATCTCACAAAGCTAGACATGTGCTTTCTTGTTTCTATGGCTTCTCTGTGCCTGTCCTCTGTTCTTTCTGTCAGAACCTGGAGGAGACGGTCACCTTCGACACGGTGCCCAACAAGAAGAAGCGGCATAAAGCCACCTTTGACTTGTCCACCTTCGGCCTTTTTTTATAATACATTCTCCTGCCCCCCGTCCCTTGGCTCCGTGTGTGTGTCTGTCAGAACCTGGAGGAGTCGGTCACCTTCGACACGGTGCCCAACGAGAAGAAGCAGCATAAAGTCAACATTGGTGAGTGCATGTCAACATTGGTGAGTGCAGGTCTCCTCCCCCCCCCTCCCCCCCCTCCCCCCCTTCCTCCTGTCACAGCTTATATCTAAGCTCATTATTAAACTGCTCCTCTCTCTGCCTACCGCTTTCCCCCTTCCCCCTCCCTCAGGTCTCACCTCTCGTCACCTCGGACTAGTTGGATTCAGTCTCACCTTATTACTTTCCTGAGTCATAGCACTCGGCATTGGGTTGACTGTTGAATCCAACTATTGCAGGGGTTGCAGGGTTTGCTTGGAGTGGTGTCATCCAACTAGGCCTTGCATCGTGCTGCTTTGGTGTGTTGTTTTGTCTAATGGTTCTGCTTCTCCCCACCTCTTTTTCTAATCCCCTGCTATTCCTTTCCCGCCCTTCAGGTATCTCCAACTCCTTCGGCTTTGGCGGTCACAATTCTGTGGTCGTTTTTGCCCCTTTTGAGGCATAGGTGCCTTGCTGCACTCTGCAGTAGCATGGTTACTGCTCTTGGTAGATATGTCTGTGATGTGCATGTTTGTGAAGCATGATTTTGAATAGATCCACTTTTTATGGCAGGTACTGTTAACGTAGAAACGAATGATTACTAGAGGTGGAAACCTAGAACAAATACTAGTTGGTTGTACTCACTAGAAGCATACCTCAGTCTAGCCTATAACTTCTACATAGATAATATGTATAAGTTGACACACCCCCTAGGCTAGACAAGGGGTGAAACTAAACAAGAAGCAAACAGCTCAGGGCGGCACTACTAGTCCAACCACTGAGGCAGGGGTCTGGAGACCAGTCAGCAAGAATACAACCAAAACTGAAGCAAGCCAGGGTGGCACTACTAGTCCAGCCACTGGAGGTAAGGCCACAAGGCCAGTCTGACAAGCATATATAATAGAGAGTACACAATCAGGATCCTAACAGGGGAGCAGCTATAGGAACAAGACCAAGCTGTACACAGTGCCGCTGATGATCTTTAGGCGCAAGCGCCTTAGTAAAGATATCAGCTGTGTTGGCACCTGAGGCCAAGTGAACTACGCGGGCCTGGCGGCGCTGCTGTAGCTCGCGCAGGAGGAAGTACCGCAGCTGGATATGCTTCGCTCTGCCCTCAAGCCGAGGCTCCTGACACAGGAGTATCATGGCCCTGTTGTCAGCGTACAGGACCGGGGCAGAGCTAGGCCGCTCACCTAAGTCTGTGAGCAAGAAGGTCAGCCAGCGGAGCTCCTGTGCCGCCATGGCACCAGCGTAGATCTCAGCCTCACAGCTAGACTGAGCCACAGACGACGAGCGAGTGGATCTCCAAGAGATAGCACCCGAACCAAGGCTGAAACAGTAGCCCTGCGACGACCTGAGCGTCTTAGCGTCGTCTGCCCAAGAAGCGTCTGTGTGCCCAGTAAGGACCACTGGCCTGCGTCCTCCTAGCACTAACCCCATGCCTGATGTACTAGCAAGATAACGCAAAACCCTCTTAGCGGCAGACCAGTGCTGAGGTCGGTGTCTGCCTGTAGCCACAAAGCGAGCCAGGATGCTGAGAGGGTATGCGAGATCTGGGCGAGTGCAAGTCATCAGGTACATGAGGCAACCCACCAGCTCTGCGTAGGGGCCACTGGGCTCTACTGGCTCCTCAGGAACGGGAGCAGAGAGCCCATGGTCTACGGGTAGAGGTGTGGGCTGTGCGGAGGAGAACTGAAGACCGAACCTCTGAAGGACCTGACGCACCAAGTGTGACTGGGTCAGAGTGATGGTGCGTGCTGCTCTGTCCCTAGAGATCTGCAGGCCAAGATAGCGACGCAGCTCTCCAAGGTCAGTGCAGGTGTGTCTCTTCAGCATCTCAGCCTTCACAGAGGCCAGTGCGTCCCTGTCAGGAGTAGCGAAGACCAGGTCGTCTACGTAGACAAGGATGTAGAACGGAGTCTGGCCGGAACGCACAAACAGTGAAGGGTCAGCAGAGGACGGAAAGAACTGCAGGTCTGCTAACGTGGCACGTAGCGTGTCGTGCCACTCGCGGGGAGCCTGACGCAGGCCGTAGACCGGGCGCCTGAGAAGCCACTGGGTCCCAGGAGGGAAGGTACCAGTGAAGCCCTGTGGTCGGCGCAGGTAGACCTGCTCGTGTAGGCTGCCCTGAAGAAAGGCAGTAGAGAAGTCGAGAGAGTGAAGCTCGTAGTCACGCTGTGCTGCTACGTGTAGCAGCGCCCGAAGAGTGGTCATCTTCGGGGTCGGGGCGAAGGTCTGGAAGAAGTCAACCCCCTCGCGCTGACTGAAACCTCTGGCCACGTAGCGCGCCTTGAAGACAGGCGGCTCTCCAGGGGGGCGCTTCACCTTGAAGAGCCACCGACCATCGACTACGTTCACCCCAGGCGGGGGAACTGCGTCGACGTAAGTGCCGGTGGATCTCCAAGATGCCATCTCCTGCTCCATGGCAGCTATCCACTGAGAGGCCCAAGGTCCCGAGGTGGCCTCAGCGTAGGTGCGAGGGGTCGGGATGTCGAAGGCGTCTGGGTCACCCTCAGGGACTAACAGCATGGAGCAGAGATGGGGAGCAGCCTCGGAAAGGAAAGCCAGCTCGTACTGCCTGTCCTCTAGGACGTCACTGCCAAGGGCAGGAGCACCCCCGACGGACAGAGGACGGGCAGGGTCAGAGACCAGAGCGGTAGCGTAGTCAAGGCGGCGGGTAGAAGCGAAGTCAGCGACAGCAGCGACAAGCGCGTCAAGGCGCGAGACAGGAACAGCAGGGTCGGTAACAAGAGAGGCAAGGACCCGAGGGACAAGGGGACGAGCAGCACGGAGGTAGTCAGAGAACGGAGGAGGTGCAACAGCAAGGGACGAGGGAGGAGGGGACGGGAGGAGGGGAGGACGAGACGAGTGGGAACGGAGCAACATAGGGTGGGTGGGCAGGACAGGAGAGACGGGACGAGCACGGGAGGGACGGCGAGCCCAAACGTGAGACGGAGGGGTAGGGTCAGGGGACAGCGGAGGAGACACAGGAGGGGAACGAGGAGGAAGACGGGCCGGAGACGAGTCTGGCGGCGGGAACACAGGACCGTAGACAGGGAGGTCAGGAGGCGGTGGGGGAGACACCGGCGCGCGGTCCGGGGAGGGAAGGCCGAGCAGGCGGAGAGCGGAAACCGGCGGCGACGGCTGCTGTGGCGGCGACGACGGCTGGGCCGGAACTCTCGGACCAGCAGAGGCAGAACGACCGTCGGCAGAACACTCAACAGCAGCACCCCCAGAACCAACACCCCAAGAGCGAGAACCCCCTCCAACACCAGCGGCACCCCCAGAAGCCGCAGGACGAACACCCTCCTCCACACCAGCACCCCCAGGGGCCGAGAGCAGCGGCGGCAGTGGCGGCGACAGCGGCGACGGCTGCGGCGGCGACGGCGACGGCGGCGGCAGCGGGGTCGGCGACTGCGACAGTGGGGGCGGAGGCACTGGGGAAGGGGGACGCGGCAAGGACGGACCGGGGGTACCACCAGAGTCAGCAGACTCCTCAACGGGGACAACCGACGGGAGGGGAGTGACGTGGGAGACACCAGACGGGGCAGGACGAGGCGGGAGAGGGGCAGGGGCTACCGGGGGAGAGGGAGCAAGGAAAAGGGGGGGGGCAACTGGGAGACAACGGGGAGGGAAGCGGCGGTAGAAGGAGACGGACTCGTCAAAGGTGACGTCACGAGAGTGGAGGAAGCGGTGAGACGGCGGGTGGTAGAAAAGCCAGTCAGACGAGTCCAGGGGGAAACCGAGGAAGACACAGGGGACAGTGCGGGCAGTGAGCTTGTCCGTGCCAGAGGCACGAACGTGAGCAAGGCAGCCCCAGACGTGGAACGCAGACGCGTCACCGGGGGACCCGGTCCAAAGGAGGGTCGGCGAAACCTGCGGCCGCTGGGAGCGTGGCCACAGGTTAAGCTGGTGAGCCGCGTAGCGAACAGCGAACGGCCACAGAAAATGGGGGGCATCGGCATGGATCATGGAGGTACGGGCGACCTCCATGACCAAACCGATGCGGCGCTCAGCAACCCCATTCTGCTGTGGCGAGTCCGGCAACGTGTACGACTGGGTGATGCCCTCCGCACGACAGAACTGTCCAAGCCGACCAGAGGCGAACTCGCCGCCACGGTCGGAGTGGAGACACAACACGGGGAGACCGCGGTGGAGACGCGCAGCTACAACCCACGGGAGAAGAACGTCGGGCACGTCGGCCTTCCGCTCCAGGGGAAACACCGTGGTGTAGCGCGTGTAGTCGTCAACGAGCACAAGGAAGTAGCGCTCACCGCGCGGTCCGGGGACGGGGGCAGGGCCCCAAACGTCCAAGTGCAGGGTCTGAAGGGGGGCAGTAGCAGGACGCAGCGAGGAGGAGTGAGGAGCACGGCGGAGCCGACCCTCGACGCAAGGCGTGCACGGTGGCGCAGTCGAGGGAGGAAGGGCAGGGAGCGACGCGGGGAGACCTAAGACAAGACCGTGCTGGGACATGTGACGCAGACGCGGGAGAGCAGGGTGACCTAAGCGGTGGTGCCAGAGAAGGGAGGGGTGAGTGAGGGACCGACACGAGCAAGCTGCAGCGACCTGGGAGGACGCACCAACCGGGGGGGAAGCGGTGTGTAGGGTAAACAGACCGGACACCGGGTCCCGGGGGAACGTCGCAAGGGGGGAACCTGAGACAGCCTCAGAACAGACAGCGAACCGCTCGTGCCCGGGGAACGTGGTGGTGACGCCGAGGTCCTGGAGACAGCCGACACCAACCAGGTTCCTGGAGAACGAGGGAACGTGGAGGCCAGTAAGGGAGCCCGAGGGAACTGCCGGACAGGGAAGGGACGTAGAACTGCGCGCGACGACCGGACCCGCAGAGGGGTCAGCGAGAGAGACAACAGCAGGTGCAGCAAGCGGCGTGAGCGTGGAACGGTCGCGGAAGAAGCAGGCAGAAGCACCAGAGTCGAGAGTGAAGGACAGCGACGCAGTGGCGGAGGCCGCGGACGGAGCCGGTGCAGCGACTAGACTAGGCAACCTAGGCAGTCCTACGCCTGTCGCAGCAGGGGAAGCTAAGCTACACAAGGGTGAAACATCTAAACTAGAGTACACATGGTAGTAAGATCCATCAACACTAGAAGCGTCAGCATACAAAGCATGCAAAGCAGCACCTATCTGATCCATGTCTAACTCAAAGATCGGCACGCCCTGGCGGAGCAGGCTGTGCCAGTCAGGGAGGTCCGGGGCCGGGCCAAAGCGACGACGAAAAAGATCGTCGAGGCGGCGGAAACAGTGGGCGGTTGGGTGCGGGCGGCGGCACAGAGTGCCGCGGAGAGGCCCGGTCTGAAGCTGGTACTGGCAGGTCACAGCACTGGAGCCGCTGGTAGACGCCAAGCTGCGCGGGCCGCCACCACGGCCACCGCCTCCGGAGGTGCCGGGCCAACCAGGCGGGAGACGAGCCCACGGCTGCGGCGGGTGCTGCTGGGACGGCGGCTGCGGCTGGGGCTGGTCCTGCTGCTGCTGGGACTGCTGCTCCTGCCCACCGGTGGTAGTCCCCTCAGGCGGACTACCGTCACCACCACCACGACCACTACCACCTGCGTCACCACCCCTACCTCCCTGGCGGCCACGGCCACCGCGACGCGAGCGCTGCTGCGGGTGGACAGCAGCAGCCGTCTCGGTAAGAGGGGTCGCCGTGGCGACCGCAGCCGAAACGTCAGTGAACGTGCACGGGGATGGGGCACAACCGTGAAAGATAGAGACTGCCGGCGCACCGCTCGACTGAGCGATAGTGCGCTGGCGAGTCTCGATCTCAGTGAGGGTGTCGACAAAGGCGGTCAGGGTGAGGTCACCCGGGTGCTGGCTAAGAAAGTGGTCGCGAGCACTAGCGAGGCGGTCTGGCAGGCGCATAGCGATAAAATAGAGCGTCATGCAGAAAGGAGGGGGGAGCGCAGTGAGCTGGGCAGCAGTGCTGGCAGTGCGATAGCGAGTCTCTAGGGCACGCAAATGAGTGGCAAAATCTGCGACAGTAGGGAAGGCAGCCAGGTCTGGGAACAGCATCGGAAAGAGCAAGCGGCCAGCAGAAGCGGAGGCAGGGGTGGAATAGCGAGCAATAACGGCGTCTAAATAAGCTTTGGCCGTTTCAACAGTAGCAAAACGCGAGCGCTCAGACACAGGGAGGGCGTGACTAATAGCAACCTGAGCTACTGCATCGCGTGAGTCCCAGACCGCACAGGCTAGCGCAGCAGTAGAGAAAGCCTCACGGTCATCAGAGGAGGGGTCAGCAGGGAGGGGAGTAGGTGCAGGGGGACGGGGGAGCAAGCCATCAGCATGGACAACCAGAGAGTGGCCATCCTGGCGCTGACCTGTAAGCTGGCGGCGAAGATCGGAGAGCCAGGCGGCGAAGTCAACCGCGTGGCCCTCAGCGTCCAGGCGGAGCACAAAGTCAGCCATCGTGCAGGGTCAGCGGCACAGCTCCTCAGCGACACAGCGGCACAGCAGCACAGCTCCTCAGCGGCACAGGAGCACAGCGGCGCGGGGACACGGCGGCAGCACTCTCCAGTAGGGCAGCAGCTAGGCGTCCCAGCGCAGGCAAGCAGAAGACACAGGGCCCTAGAGGACACGGCAGGCCGAGCAGGGGAGGCGGGCAGGTGCTCTAGGGCCGGGCTGGTGCTGGGAGGGGCCAGGCTGGTGCTGCTGGGGCCGGTCGGGCACGAGGAGGGGCCGGGCAGCGCTGAGGAGAGGCCGGGCGGCGCTAGGAAGGGGCCGGGCGGCACTAGGAGGAGGCCGGGCGGCACTAGGAGGAGGCCGGGCGGCACTAGGAGGAGGCCGAGCGGCACTAGGAGGAGGCCAGGCGGGCGAGCGCTAACAGCAGGCGCGACAGGGGCCAGCGGGCGCGACGGGGCCTAAGGGGCGCGACGGGGCCCAGCGGGCACGACGGGGCCCAGGGGGGGCGCGACGGGGCCGAGGAGGCGCGACGGGGACCAGCGGGCACGACGGGGCCCAGGGGGGCCGCGACGGGGCCTAACGGGCGCGACGGGGCCCAGGGGGGGCGCGACGGGGCCTAGCAGGCGCGACGGGGCCTAGGAAGCGCGAAGGGGCCCAGCGGGCGCGACGGGGCCTAGGAGGGGCGCGACGGGGCCGAACGGGCGCGACGGGGCCCAGAGGGGGGGGACGCGACGGGGCTTAGGAGGCGCGACGATGCCTAGGAGGCACGACGGGGCTCAGCGGGCTCGACGGGGCCCATGGGGGGCGCGACGGGGCCTAGGAGGCGCAACGGGGCCCAGCGGGGGCGCGTTAGGGCCTAGGGGTCGCGACGGGACCCAGTGGGCGCGACGGGGCCCAGGGGGAGCGCGACGGGGCCTAGGAGGCGCGACGGGGCCCAGCGGGCACGACGGGGCCCAGGGGGGGCGCGACGGGGCCTAACGAGCGCGTTGGGGCCCAGGGGGGGCGCGACGGGGCCTAGGGGGCGCGACGGGGCCTAGGAGGCGCGACGGGCGGAAGCGGTAGGCGGGGGGATCCTAACCTAAGCGTGATACCATGTTAACGTAGAAACGAATGATTACTAGAGGTGGAAACCTAGAACAAATACTAGTTGGTTGTACTCACTAGAAGCATACCTCAGTCTAGCCTATAACTTCTACATAGATAATATGTATAAGTTGACAGGTACTGCTGCTTACAATAGGAAGGTATAGATGCAAGCAGCTTCAATGCGCAAACTTTTGTGGCAAGCATTCCTGTTAGGATCAGTGCAAGCCAATGGCAAACTAACCTACCTGTTACATGCTCACACTGTAACCTGGCAAGCAGCCACTGGCTAAACCATGGCACAGCTTATTGAATTTGTTGGGCTGAGAAATGCCCTTAGGATCTTTCCAGAGACTAAGTCCCAGTTGTAAAAGACTTGAGTTGTGCAGCGGAAGTTGAGGTAGTTGAACCCTTGTACTAGTATATGAGAACAAGTGATTGATTAAAGTGAACAAGCATACAGCAATATATAGAAAGTAAAAACAAGCAGTTGTAGAATACAGTTGAATGGCGGTTATCGAGTCGCGCAGCGACTCGATTGTCGCTTCGGTTACCATTCTTGCAGTTGTAACGGTCAGTCGCAACCTCCGGTTGCAACCCTTCGAGTCCTTTCGTGTTCTTTGTCCACCCCCTCGTGTAACCTCCGTTGACTCGCGTACTCGTTACGATCTTCCTCGAGTGTGGTGTTATACTTCAGAAACGCTGAAGTCATTGAGATATTTCCAACACTCCCCTTCGTTTCTGGAGTGCTGATGTGTTCAGATCCGGTGAAGTTTGTCTGCCCGGTCAGCAGCATGCAGTGATCGAACTTTGCCTTCGCCAGTTTCTTCGTCAGGTAGTCTGCGGCCATTTCTGTCGTAGGGCAGTAACTGAGTTGAAGTCTCCCCTTCGCGATTTCATATTTGACGAAAAAGTACCGCAGGGCAATGTGCTTGGTTCGGTTGCCGAAGCCGTCCTTGTTCGGAAATTTGATCGCAGATTGGTTGTCGCAGAGGAGTGAGAAGACGGGCAGGGTCGCAATCTTCGCTTCCTCGAGCAACTCTCGCAGGTAGAGTCCTTGGTCGCAGTACAGAGGGCGATATATTCTGCTTCAGCCGAAGATAGTGCGATTAGTTCCTGTTTGCTCGACTGCCAAGAGATAGTCCCGATAGGAACCGTCGGTAGATGTAGCCCGTTCTCGATCGTCGATTTTCCCTGTCCCCCGCGTGGTCGGCGTCGACGTATCCGAGTAGTTGTACGGATGGTGTTGTTACTTTGCTGTAGGTAAGTCCGGTCGTCGGCGTAGAGACGAAGTAGAGTAGTGCCCGGTTTAGTTCTTCGAGATCTTCTTGTTCCGGCTGCTTCAGATGCGTCGCCAGCTGGCTTGCGCTGTAGGATAGGTCAGGTCGGCAGGTTACTGCTGCGAATAGTAGGCAGCGGAGCTTCTGCTGATACTCCCGGATTTGCTTCGCGGGGAGTTTTTCGGAGGTGTCGTTGTTGTTCCCGTAGCGGTAGGGAGTCGCGACTGTAGTTGGTGTTAGTCCGAACTTCTTTGCGATAACGCCTGCGTACTTTCCAGCGTATAGGTAGAACGCCGAGTTGTCTTCGACGACATTCAGACCCAGGTACTGGGTCACTGTGTCGGACACCGTGAGTGTCAAGTCCCCTTTCAGCTCCCCTTCAAACCAGGTGGCGATGTCGGTAGTGGAACCGATGTAGAGCAGGTCGTCGACGTAAACGATGAGTAGGATATACTCTCTTCCCTTCTGCAGTCGGTACATGCCTTGGTCGTGCGGCAGCTGTAGGAATCCGATTCTGACGAGGCGACCGTGAAGATGCTGCTGCCAGAGCCGCGAGGCTTGCTTGATCCCGTAAAGGGATTTTATCAGCTGGCATACTTTTGTGGGGTCGTCGATGAATCCGTGGGGCTGCTCGACGAAGATTTCGGCGTCCACAGGTGCGTACAGGAAGGCATTTGCGACGTCGATTTGGCGCAGTGGTAGTTTCTTTGTGGCCGCGACGGCGAGTAGGATGCGCAAGGAGGTGTGACGAGAGACTGGGGCGAATGTTTCTGTGTAGTCGGTTCCGTATCGTTGATCAAATCCTCGTACGACCCAGCGAGCCTTGAATTGTTCGATGGAGCCGTCCGCATTGGTCTTGATGCGGTACACCCATTTTCCCGAGAGAACGTTCTTCCCGTTGACGTTCGTTGCAGGTACCAGCTTCCATGTGTTTCGGTCTTGCAGAGCTTTCAGTTCCTTTTCCATTGCCTCCTTCCATTTCGCCTTATGTTCCCCCCCCCAGAGTTTGCGACAGAGTCGTTGGCTCGCGCGGAGATGGCGGCGGCGGGTGCTGGATGGAGACCCATAAGCCGAGGATTTGCAGTCCCGTGGGTGTGTGTCGAGGGGAATTTTCATTCCCGGAATAGGCTGCTTCGTCACCATCTTCTGGATCAGGTAAGAAGTTGGGGCCGATGCGTTCTGAGATATTCGTGTCGACCGGGTGAGGTGTAGCGTAACCTTGGTCAGCGAAGTGGTAGAGGGTGTCGAGGTTGTTGCTATCGAGAGGATTGTCTTCGTCGAGTGGAACAGGTACGGAACAGAAAGGGAGTGGTCCGGCAGCTTCCGAGGCTCCAGGTACGTCTTCTTCTGCTGCGTCAGCCTCGGCAGCACGGTCGGCGAAGGAACGAAGGCCCGCGAGGCCGTCGGTGGGGTCGTGTGTGTTGGCAATGTTGTCCAGGTAATCCTGCAGCGTCAGTCGCTCGTAGAAGATAACATCACGTGATGCCACCGTATTTTTGTCTTGTATGTCGAGGATTTTCCATGCGTGAAAATGTTTGGCGATGCCGAGGTGTAGTCCCCACCGTGCTCGTTGAGTGAAGCGTCCTGCTCGGGCTGTGTGGGGTCTGTACTGTACCATGCAGCCGAAAACTCGAAGTAATTTTGTGCTGCCCCTTTTTCGTGTCCACAGCAGGTACGGTGATGCGTTGTTGGGAAGCGATGACGATGACAACAGATTGTGCAGGTGGACTGCATGTGTCATCGCGTTTGGCCACAGTGTGTTGGGCAGTCTCATCCCCAGGAGCAGCTTTCGCATCGTCGTCTGCAAGGTCCGGTTCATTCGTTTTGCGACCCCCTGCTGCTGGTGAGCGTAGGGCAGGAACACCAAGCGTCTGATTCCTTTTTCCGCCAAGTAGGTCCTGAAGCGTTGTGACTGGTATTCGAGTGCGCCGTCTGACTGGAAGCTTTTGAGCTTCGTTCCTGATTCTCGTTCAGTGATGGGAAGCCACGTCTTGAAGGCTTCGAAGGCTTGGTCTCTCGTCTTGAGGTTGTAGTGCCAAACATATCTTGTTGCTGCATCGATGAACGTTATGACATAGTTGAAGTCGGATTCAGTGTCGTCTCGAGGCATGTTTAAGATGTCGCTGTAAACCTTTTCCATCGGTGCGTATGCAGGTGCACTTGGATTGTGATGTGACGGAAAAGGTTGGTGTTGAAGATCTGCTTCGGGGCATGTGAAGCACCGTGCGCGAGGTCGTCGAAGTTCCTGTCCGCTTGTTGTAAGGAGAGCGTTTCATTCTAACACTTCGGCTTGGATGGTTTGTAGTATCGTGCTATTTGCAGGATGCCCAAGGCGTTGATGCCAGATGTCGTCGGGAGCTCGATGGCCGGGCGATCGGTGATACATGTCGGTGTTGGAGAAGAACGCGACGACGGTGGCGGGACTTCGGCAGACTTCGCGTATGGTGGGCATGAGTTGATCTGCTTCGGTTGGCGGTCCTCGGATTGCTGGTCGTAATACTCTGCTGGGTCCTGCTGCTATTAATTCAGGTGATGTCGATCAAGAGACGCTTGCCGGTACTTGTCTTTCTTGTCGAATGACTGCTAACGCCCGTGTTCTCTCTGCTGCAGGTATGGTGTTGGAGTACCAGTATCCATCTTGGTTGAAGTCGGGGTCAAGGTCCGGTGGGTGCGTCCATGCGGCGAATGATACGATGCCATCGCTACCGGCGGTACCGCGGTCGGGGACGAAGTCCAACACGAAGACGCCGAACTTTAGTAGAGCGCAACCGATGAAGAGACCGCCCTTCCCGTGGTATGGGCGAAATTCGTTGGAGTCCGAGTCGCACTCCAGGTGAATTCCTTTTGCCATTAACTGGCTGACGCTTAGTAAGTTGCATCCCGAGTTGTTGACGATGAGGACCTTGTTGAGTTGCATTATAACATTTGTCTCCATGGATTGTAACTGAACCACTCCTTGTCTGTTTGTCTTCAGGTTCTCGTTGTTGGCGACGGTGATGATGACGTCTCGGTTGAGACGTCGTTCTCGTTGCACGAACCGCCCGGAAGAACACATGTGTTGGCCGCAACAGCTGTCCAAGAACTAAGTGTTGTGTCCGGTGGGTTCGGAGTTCGCGACTGCAGCGTACGTTGGTTTGACCTGAAGTCCCTGTGAGCGCGGCGGCGACAGTTCTTCTTCATCGGGAGCGTAAGTTGGCGGTGATCCGGGTGCGCAGTTGTCGATGTGTACCATGCAGTTGATGATATTCGGTGTATTTTGTGCAGATGTGGAAGAGTGCCTCGGCGGACTTACTTGAGTGGAAGCGACTTGTGGGTCTACTCGACGATAAGCTCGGGGACGTGTGCAGTTGACTTTGGAGTGTCCGGATGTTTGGCAGTTGTGGCAGAACGGCGGTACAATGGTGAGTCCTCTGTTGTCGCGTTGATCTTGCCTGCCGCGTCGGTTGTAGTTGTTGTCGTGTCTTCGTTGAGTGTAGAAGACTAATGGTTGTTGTTTCCTTGGTTGTCTTTCTTCAAACAGGTCCATCTCCTGTTGTTCAGCATGGAGCTCGGCGCAGAGGTGTATCTCCGAGATTCGGCCGTGGGCGCGAAGGAGCGAGCGGGTGGTTTCGCCATTCTGGCCCGAGCCCAGGGAGGACAAGCGTCACGAAGCTTTCTTCAGTGATTGTTCCTCCGCACCGAAGCAGGCGGTCGCGGAGTGTCTGGCATCGACTCATATATTGCATCGCTTTTTCCCCGGTCTTCATCTGTATTGTTGTCAGCTGTTGCATGAGTCTGCTTTGTGTCACGCTGTCATTTGCTTGATAGAGGCACTTGAGGTGATGCCATGCGAGTTCCGCGGAGTTTCCGTAGCTCCTATACGTTATGATGCTTTGCTGTTCTTGTGGTGACAGGTTCCGTAGGAGAACTGTGTACGCCAGCAGCGACTGATACATGAAGATTTCTTGTTCTTTTGCAGTGCCGTTGCTTGGGAATGGCAGGGACCCGTTGAAGTATCCCAAGAGATGCGCAGCCTCCATCAGCAGCTCGAACTCAAAACTCCAGGTAAAGAAATCGTGTCCGTTGAATGGTGAGGATGTCTGCAGTTTAATCACGTGTGAAAACTGCGCCTGGAGACTTAAAATCTTGTTTGGTGTCTGTTGTGATGCAGCTGCTGTTGGTTGGGCACGGGGCGGCATGAACTCGAACGTCCCCGGTGAAGAGTGATAAGGCGCAAAGGTAGGCGCTTGATTGTGTCGCCCGAACGATGAGTTGTCGAGACTCATTGGCGCTTATCCCATGTTTCCTCCGTTGCTTTGTGTTGAATGCGCAGATGTCCTTGTCTGCTGCTGCTGGTCGAAGTGTGACATGAAGCTGAAGAACCTTTCCATAAGGTTCGGGTCCACGCTTGAAGAGGGTGATGGGGTCACCATTTCTGGTGCTCTTCCTGTTGTTTCTTGAGCAGCGCCGGTCTCGGTTTGCAGCCCTGAAGTGTGCAGTCGAGAGTTGCCGGGTTGAGTATCTTGGGCACTGGGTGAGCCCGTAGAGGTTTTCTTGCCCTTGCTGTCCATGACTTGTAATCAATGAAGTCGTTGGTGTGCTGATTGTAGAGAGAGCGTAGTTGCTGGGAGTTTGGTCTCTGACCAGCTCTCTGTTAAAGTAACACTAGGCTAGGATACTAGGCAGGAACAAGGCCGCCATGAATGTGGCGGCGGGGTTTAGCTAGGAGCTGGACGAGAGTGTCGAGAGAAAAGAGTACTGGATTAGGAAGAGAGGGGAGTACAAGGAGGGGTTTGTACCCCCTACAGAAAGGTTCAGTAACAACCTACCAAGCCTATATAAATTATAACTTATATAATTTGAACACACCCCCTAGGCTTGGTAGTCACACACCCACCCAACACACCACACACCCCCTAACCTAGCACCCCCATTCCAGCCACAGGGACAGCGACACTAGGGCGGTCGACCCCACGGTGCGTGAGGCGGCGACGTCGACCGCAGGGGCTGCGGCGGCGACGGCGGCAGCGGCGGCAGTGTCGACAGCAGCGGCGGCGGCGGCGTGCGGCTGCGTGGCCCCGACGCAAGCGGCGACAGCGGCGGCGGCGGCGGCTTCGACAACAGCGGCGGCGGCGGCGGCATCCGCACCTCTCGGTGACGTGGCCAGACCCCGCGAGGGTGGGACGGCCGGCGGGAATCAGCCGTCAGCTGCGGCAAGATACAGGACACAGGGGAAGGGGGGGCGGGGCGTGGTCCAGCCTCACGCTTGAGGCTGGCGTGCGGGCAGCAGGTGTGGCGGCGCCATGAACGTCGCGCGGCAAGCTGCCGTCCGACGACGCTGCCACGGCAGCATTACGACGCCTACACATCGCGGCGTCGATGCAGCGGTGGGACGTCGCCGCTGCGATGGTAAGCACGGCGCCGTCACAGCAGTGTGGCGTCGACGCCACGCTTCACGACGCGACGGCACGGCAGGAACGGGCATGGTCGCCACGGCGGCACGGCAGGAAGTCGGAAGGCAGTAAACGAGAACACAACGGAAGCACGGAGGGGAGCAGGCCTAGGAAGGACGTCCTGCTCTCGATACCATGTTAAAGTAACACTAGGCTAGGATACTAGGCAGGAACAAGGCCGCCATGAATGTGGCGGCGGGGTTTAGCTAGGAGCTGGACGAGAGTGTCGAGAGAAAAGAGTACTGGATTAGGAAGAGAGGGGAGTACAAGGAGGGGTTTGTACCCCCTACAGAAAGGTTCAGTAACAACCTACCAAGCCTATATAAATTATAACTTATATAATTTGAACACTCTCATACCATGTTGGGCTGAGAAATGCCCTTAGGATCTTTCCAGAGACTAAGTCCCAGTTGTAAAAGACTTGAGTAGTGCAGTGGAAGTTGAGGTAGTTGAACCCTTGTACTAGTATATGAGAACAAGTGATTGATTAAAGTGAACAAGCATACAGCAATATATAGAAAGTAAAAACAAGCAGTTGTAGAATACAGTTGAATGGCGGTTATCGAGTCGCGCAGCGACTCGATTGTCGCTTCGGTTACCATTCTTGCAGTTGTAACGGTCAGTCGCAACCTCCGGTAGCAACCCTTCGAGTCCTTTCGTGTTCTTTGTCCACCCCCTCGTGTAACCTCCGTTGACTTGCGTACTCGTTACGATCTTCCTCGAGTGTGGTGTTATACTTCAGAAACGCTGAAGTCATTGAGATATTCCCAACAGAATTGAACCAAACAGTAGAGTGAAGATCGGCCTTATGGTGCAAAGCTGGAGCGGGGTTTGAAAATTTGGAGTGGCATGTAGGGTGGCAAATGGTGTTGGGTCGGACCGCTACGACAGAGCAGTGGTTCCTCCTGTCGTGATGCACGCGTGGTCCTACAGTAGTGGTGGTGTCAGGTTATTACAGCACAGCACTATCTTCACAGTGGCTGGCACAGTGGCACCGAACCTCATGCTAGCATCTGCCATCTTAAGCGGGCAGCTGGTCCTTGGTGCACTCAGGCAGGCCGTCATCGAACGGGAACTCCCGGGGGGCCTGAAGACGGGATGGGGGGAATGCAAGGGAGCACGGGCGGCATGACGAAGCATCACAGGCTGTGGCCAAACCATCAAGCTGGCAGCTTGTCCTTGGTGCACTCAGGCAGGTCGTCATCGACCGGGAACTCCCGGGGGGCCTGAAGAGGGGGTTGGGTTGGGGGAGTGCAAGGGAGGCATGAGGAAGCATCGCAGGGGCCAGTCGGGCCATCAAGCCGGCAGCTTGTCCTTGGTGCATTCAGGCAGGCTGTCATCGAAAGGAAACTCCTGGGAAGTCTGTAGGGCGGATGGGGGAGCACGGGGCAGTGGGGGCCAAGAGGGGGAGGCAGTGGGAGACACAAAAGATGTGTGCAGGCAAAGCAAGCTGCGTCGAATGCATACCACCCATGCAA
Organism: Closterium sp. NIES-67; assembly: GCA_027943415.1. Classification (NCBI taxonomy): domain Eukaryota; kingdom Viridiplantae; phylum Streptophyta; class Zygnematophyceae; order Desmidiales; family Closteriaceae; genus Closterium; species Closterium sp. NIES-67. The sequence continues at coordinate 640,401 of BQMB01002414.1, forward strand.
CGGGCGTCTTTCTTCCAGGTGCGTAAATAAATGCAGAGACACGGGTGTGCAATCGACTCAAGTACAGTGAGATGTGCAGGGCATTGTGGCAGCGAGGAAAACAAGCCCATGCGAGGAAACAGCAGTGTGCTGCACTCCCAACAACAGTGTAGCCATCCAATGTGCCATACCCATGGAATCCGGGAGGGCTTGTTGTTGACAACTGCAGCGAGGCCAACAAGGGCAAACACTGACAGGCCGACTTTTGAGTCGACCGAGTGGGGGATGGAGATCAACATACCCATGGGATCCGAGAGGGCTTGTCGTTGACCACTGCAGCGAGGCCAACGAGGGCGAACACTGAGAGGCCTGCTGCCAGCCATTGGAGCGCCGTGTTCTGATGGGGTTGGGGATGGGGAGGGATGGGGAGAGGGGATGGCAGAAGGGAAGAGGAGAGGAGAGGTGGGAAAAAAGGGCGAAGACTGACCAGACCTGCTGCCGGCTCTGCTGTGCCGTGGTCTGATGGGATGGGGATGAGGGAAGGGGGGAGAGGAGGTGTTACAAGAGAAGAGAGGAGGAGAGAGGAGGAGAGAGGAAGGATGAGGGAAGGGGGAGAGAGGAGGTGTTCCAAGAGAGAAGAGGAGAGAGGAGAAGAAAGGAGGGTTGGGGGTGGGAGGAGAGAGGGGGTGGTTACAAGAGAGAAGAGAGGGGAAGAGCTTGGGGGACCTTCTGCAGGGCCTGGAGCCGGCGCTCGGGGACTCCCAGGGCCGCCTGGCTAGTATCCTTAGATGGGTCCTACGGGTCCTCACACTTGCTATGCACGTGCCTTTGCAGGGTGCTTTTGAGAATTCTCAAAAACGCCCTGGCTAGTATCCTTAGATGGGTGTTAGGGTCCTCACACTTGCTATGTACGAGCCTTACCTACCATGCCTGTAACCCCTTCCTACCTACCATGCCTGTAACCCTTCCTACCTACCATGCCTGTAACCCTTCCTACCTAATACAAGGACAGATTGAGATTGGGGAGAGAGGCACAAGGGCAAACACCGACAGGGCTTCTGCCAGCAACAGGAATGCTGAGACGAGACGACAGGAGGAGAGAGAGACGACCATAGGGGAAAAGGCGGCAAGGCGACTACGCGACAAGGCGAGGGATCTATCCTCTCACAGATGGCAGGTTCGGCAGGCAAGACTCACAGACGGCAGGTTCGGCAGGATGGCGTCTGTAGCAGGCTCGGGATTCGGCGTGCCGTCGTACCACGTGAGCTCGTCGCTCTCTGGCAGCTGCAGAGAGGGGAGGGCAGAGAAGGAGGGGAGAAGAGGATAGAATTTTTTAGAATTCTCAAAAATGATTCCAGAGGACAGTATAGATAAGTAGACGGAGAGATCAGAAGAAAGAGGATCGGGAGGAAAGCGGAAAATCTAGGGAGCAGGTGGGTTCTTGGAGCCAGGAAACCAAAAAATCGCTTGACGAGACGATCCAAGCGACGGTTTTTGAAATGAACAAGGCTACAAACGAAGGGAGAATGAATGACAGCTTCCAGGCGGCTGTACCGCGTACAGACGGAGACGGAGGTGTCAGAAAAATGACGGAGAGCACGATGACGTTCTGCGGAACCCTGAGGAGACTAACGGGTGTTGAGAGGGACGACTTTTGATGACCTCCCGCCTGTCGGAGGTGATGGGAGGGACGACTTTTGAGTCGACTCAAAAGTCACCTCGTGATCGGAGGGACCTCCCGCCTATCCACCCATCCACCCATCCACCCATGCGACACGATTCTGTGATCTACGGCAAGCACGTGCCTCGGAGGCGGGTGGACGTCCGAAGCCGAGGCGCGCTCCCGCGCCTCCTCGAAGCGAGAGAGCCGACGCTTGCGGGCCGACGAGGCGCCGACTGAAGGCTGACGCGAGAGATCGCATTGGGGAAGCCATGGCTGCTACGAGTGACGAGAACAACACTCAAGTCACAAAGCTTGGAGAGCTTGAGCAATGAACTGTAAAACATCAATATATAATTTTTAATAAACTCATTAACATGTCTGGATGGTGTAGTCGGTTATCACGCCAGTCTCACACACTGGAGGTCTCCGGTTCGATTCCGGGTTCAGATAGAGATGTTTTTGTTTTTGACGACCTGCCCAAAATCTGATATCTGTCAAACTCGCAACGAGCCAATCGGGAGCAGAGTCTAAAAGTCATCGTCAACAACCAGCCAATCTTACTGGTTTTTCGACAACCCCCCCACAAACCGCTGACCGTCTGGCTGTCTCTGACCGTCTGCTTGCCGGCAACCGCCACTTCAACTTCCCCTGCCCAACTCTCCCTGCCGCTTTACTGTTGCAGATTTCAATGGCTTCCAAATTCGCAGCAAATTTGTCTCACACACCATCGTAGCATTGTAGCCTGCTACTGCTCTATCCGAGTCGAATTCATTCACGAGTGGCTTCTAGAGTAGTCTCGTCTGGAAGTGGGAGCGTTTTGATTCGTCAGGTCTCATTCAATCTTATTATCCTGGGAGTGAGGCGGTGTCGCTGCCTCGCGCGGCTCGTCGCTGTCTGGGGGGAAAGGCAGTCGGCGATGGCTCGCCTGGTTACTGGCGTTTCGCGAACGAGACGGAGCTCGTCGTCGTTGTCGCTCGTGCTATTTCTTCTCGTGTTACTCCTGCTCTTCGCGAACGTCGCTCGCTCTGCTAAGATCACCTTCATTAGGAAGAACGGCAAAACCTTCGTGATTAAAACGGGCGACGACGACGATCTGGACGACGACGATGATCTAGAAGAAACGGATGGCGAGGATTCGAAGCGAGAGGGAGGAGGAGACTCGTCAGGAGGAGCAGCAGCAGCAGCGGGAGCCAAAAAATCGCAGGCGAAAAGCGACGAGTCTGACGATTCTGATGGTTCCAAACGGGTCGAGGCGCTTAAATCTGTCAAATCGCCCGAGTCGGTAGCAGCGGCGGCGGAAGCGGCGGCGGCTTCCGCGCTAGCAGCAATGGCGGAAGACCCCCTCGTGGAGAAGTACAAACAGGAGCCGTTGGATCCGGGATCCTGGCGGACAGCTGTTGAGATGCCATTGGCGGACGTGCGCCGGCGCGCGGAGCAGGGGGACGCGGAGGCGCTGTGGGCGCTGGGGGTGAAGCGGGTGGTGGGCGCGGGGGGGAGGGGGGGAGTGGCGCGGGATATTCCCAAGGCGCTGATGCTGCTAGAGCGATCCGCGGAGCAAGGGTTTGCGCACGCGCACTCCGCGCTGGGGTTCCTCCACGCGAGCGGATACGGCGTTCCGCTGAATCAGGTGGGGGGGATTGGGGCGGAAGGTGGGAGAAGGGGAGTTTGGGGGAGAGTGGGGGGATGGATCGAAATGACTCGATGCGACATGCTGTAACTGTGACACGGATTAATAGGGAGTTATTTCCACCACCCAAGTCAACCCTCCCATCCCATCCCGTCCGCCAATCAGGTGAAGGCGTTTCCCCACCACACGTCTGCCGCCAGTGGCGGCAGCATCCACTCCAAGATGGCCCTCGGATTCGCCTATCTTCCCCGCTTCCCGCCTCCACCCCCCCTCCCCCCAACCGCTCCTTCCCTCCCCCAACCGCTCCTCCCTTCCCCCAACCGCTCCCCCCCTCCCCCCAACCGCTCCTCCCCTCCTCCCCTGGCAGGTGAAGGCGTTTCTCCACCACACGTTTGCCGCAAATGGCGGCAGCATCCACTCCAAGATGGCCCTGGGATTCGCCTATCTGCGCCAGCAGGAGTTTGAGCGCGCCGCGGCGCTCTACGCTGACGTGGCAGCCAAGTCCATGGCGGTGAACAGCCTCCCTGGGCTGGCGCCGCTGATAGAGACGGTGCACCTGAGCGCGGGGGGGGAGGAGAGCCTTGAGGCGACTAGAGGACACAGAGGGGAGGCGGATGAAACCATTCAGGTGAGCACTATCCCGGCGGGAGGAATTCAACTCAAGTCCATGGCGGTGAACAGCCTCCTGGGGCTGGCGCCGCTGATAGAGATGGTGCACCTGAGCGCGGGGGGGGAGGAGAGCCTTGAGGCCACTAGAGGACACAGAGGGGAGGCGGATGAAACGATTCAGGTGAGCAAAGTAGTTTAGTTTTGAGACGTCTCAAAACTAAACTAAATAAACACGGATGAAACGATTCCGGTGAGCTTTGGGACGGCTCAACCAGGCCAGTGAGAGAATGCACGTGAGGGTTGCCTGGCCCCGCTGGTAGAGACGGTGCACCTGAGCTGGGGGGGAGGAGAGCCTGGAGGCACAGAGGGGCGACGGACCAGGGGGCACAGAGGGGAGGCGGATGAGACCATTCAGGCGAGAAGCATTCACGTTAGGTCTGCTAGGGCTCTCAATATTGCGTTGCGTTGCGTTGCGTCGCGTCGCGTCGCGTTGCATTGCGGGGATTTCCGCCCTTCCCCTCTTGCCCCATCCAACTCTCCAGTTCACCGAGTTGCGGGCATTGCGGGCATTGCGGGCATTGCGGGCATTGCGGGGAGCAGTGGAGGCCATTCGCACGCTGGGCACGCTCTACCACTGGGTGATCGCACCTGATGGCACCTGATGGCACCTGATGGCACCTGATGGCACCTGATGGCACCTGATGGCACCTGATGGCACCTGATGGCACCTGATGGCACCCCTTCCCGCCCCCATCTCCCCTCCCCGCCCTCTCCCCCCCCCCCCCCCGCCCACACACTCGCCCCAGTTCATTGAGCTGCAGGCGTCACGGGGGGCAGTGGATGCCATTCGAACGCTGGGCACGCTGTACTACTGGGGCGCGAGGGGCATGCCGAGGGACCATGTGCGGGCGTTCGGACTCATGAAGAAGGCCGCGGAGATGGACGACCCGCATGTAAGGCGTACATCACGGGCAAGAAATTCTGGGTGTTATTTGCTCGTAAGCCACGCTGGGAGGGCTCTACCACTGGGGAGCGAGGGGCATGCCACGGGACCATGTGCGGGCGTTTGGGCTCATGAAGAAGGCTGCGGAGATGGGTGCCCGCATGTGAGTGAGCGGTGATCTGTGGGTAAGAGATGGCTGCATGGTCGCCATGAGCCGCGCTGAGAACACTGTGTTTCTGGGGGACCACCAGGCGCGTGCCCAGGGACCATGTGCGGGCGTTCAGACTCATGAAGAAGGCAGCGGAGATGGGCGACCCGCATGTGAGTGAGAGGTTACCTCTGCGAAAGAGATGATTGGCATGGTTGGCATGATGAGCTTGGTAGCCACACTGGGAGAACTCTATTACAGGGGGCGAGGGGCGTATGCCGGGACCATGTGCGGGCGTTTGGGCTCATGATTCATAAAGAAGGCAACAGAGATGGACGACCCACATGTGAGTGGGAAGTGAGTCGCGGGTAAGGGATGGCTGGATGATGGGCGTGAGTGAGCCACGCTGGGAGCACTTCTTTTGAGTGGACTGTAAAAGCGTGAGCCATGTTGGGAACACTCTATTCCTGTGCGGGCGTTCGGACTGATGATGGAGGAGGGCAGCAGAGATGGACGACGACCCGTATGTGAGTGAGGAGAGACTCGCATGCAACCTATGGCTGCCTCGGTGGGCATGATGGGCATGTAAGGCTCACTGGGGACGCTCTTTTACTGGGGGGCCAGGGGTATGCCCAGGGACCATGTGAGGGTATTTGGGCATTTGATTCCAGTCAATATGGGACTCGTCGAGAAAACAGGCTCAATCCAGCACTTGAGTGAGGGCCTCTGAAGTGCTGGCTCGAGTCATTCTCCTCGTACCATTCCCCCCCAACCCCTCCCTCTATTGCCCTTGGCTGGCCTTGCTGGCTCTGGGTGCGATGCTCACGCATGGGGTGGGGTTGGTTCAAGAAAGCCCACACCAGAGGGCTCAGTATTGGTTGTCTACCCTGTCTGTTCCCGCCCCGTTCCACCCTCTGACGCTGGCAGGCCATGCCATGCTGACGCACGGCGTGGGGTTGAAGGCCAACTCCGGCGAGGCCAACTTCAAGAAGGAGAAGGCCTATGCCAGACGGGTCGTTAGTCATGCTTCTCATATCCCCCCCCCCCCCCCACCTCTATTGCCCGTTGCAGGCCATGGTGACGCTGGGTGAGATGCTCACGCATGGGGTCGGAGTGAAGGCGAACTACGGCAAGGCCATGGAGTGGTTCAAAAAGGCCCACGCCAGAGGGGTCGTGAGCGCCCTGAATGGCGTGGGGTACCTGCATTCCAAGGGGCTAGGGGTGCCTCAAGACTACCACAAGGTAGGGGTGTTTGATGCACAAGGGGATGTGGCACGCCTTGATGCCCAATGGCGTGCTCTCTGCTCTGAATGGCGTGGGGTACCTGCACTCCAAGGGGCTGGGGGTGCCTCCAGATTATCACAAGGAAATGACACACATGCCTGTCCGATGGGCTCAACCCATCTGACAAGCATGAGCCCATCTGACATGCATGAGCCCATCTGACATGCATGAGCCCATCCGACATGCATGAGCCCATCTGACATGCATGAGCCCATCTGACATGCATGAGCCCATCTGACATGCATGAGCCCATCTGACATGCATGAGCCCATCTGACATGCATGAGCCCCTCTGACATGCATGAGCCCATCTGACAGGCATGTCTGCCAGATGGGCTCATGCCTGGGTGTGCCTCAAGACACATGGCTGCCAAATGGTAAATACATGCTTCAGCTCTCTGGTCTGGTGGGCTTCCCCAAGGGGGGAGGGATTACCACAAGTTAATGAGTGCTCTTAATGGTGTCGCTGTTTTCATCCTTGTTTCCCCCACGCTCCCTCTTGCTTCTCCTCCTCTGCCCCACCTTCGTCCTCAGGCTGCGCAAAACTTTCTCACGGCTGCCCGGAAAACTCGGGATGTGGATGCTTTGTACAACCTGGGCATGAGCCACCTGAGGAAGCAGGGCGTGAGGCGCAACCCCAGCAAGGCGCTGCAGTTCCTGCAGCAGGCAGTGGAGGGGCAGCACGTGGGGGCTGATACGTGAATGCCATGTGTGCTCATGCCCCCCCCCCCCCTTTTTCTTTACCAGGCGGTCCAGAACTTTCTCACACCTGCCCGCAAAACTCGGGACGTGGATGCTTTGTACAACCTGGGGAAGAGCCCCCTGAAGGACCAGGACGTGCGAAGGAACCCCAGCAAGGCGCTGCAATTCCTGCAGCAGGCAGTGGAGGGGCAGCACGTGGAGGGAGCGGCAAAGGAAGTGCAAGCCGCTTCGCATCCCAATGCACCCTCTTGCTTTTTCTTCTCCGAACCTCCCATGCATCCCTCAGGCCGTGCAAAACTTCCTCACTGCTGCGCGGAAAACTCGAGATGTGGACGCCTTGTATAATCTAGGCATGAGCCACTTAAGAGGGCAAGGAGTGCGACGGAACCCCAGCAAGGCGCTGCAGTTCCTGCAGCAGGCAGTGGAGGGGCAACACGTGGGCGCCATGTACCAGATGGGCAAGATGCACCTCGCAGGCACTGGCGTGCCCAAGAACGTGGTTGTGGTGAGTGGAGGCGGGTTGCTGTGAGTATAATGGGGTGACTGCAGGGCTGTGACAATAGGGAGGTCTGTTCCTGCACTAGTTCCTGCAGCAGGCGGTGGAGGGGCAGCACGTGGGCGCCAGGTACTGGATGGGCGAGATGCACCTTGCGGGCACGGGCGTGCCCAAGAACGTGGTTGTGGTGAGAGGCGGGGATCGTTATTGTGGTACCACAGGGGATGGGGCTAGGTGTGTGTGACTGTAGCGGGGCGTTCCCGAGAACATTATCATGGTAAGGTAGGGGTGGGAATGGAGCATTGTGTGTCAGTGTGTGCTCATAGGGAGATGCAGCACTAGATCCTGTAGCAGGCGGTGGAGGGGCAGCATTTGGAGTCATTTTTTTAGAGTGTATTTTTGAGGCGCCTCAAAAATGGACTCCTCACGCCTGGATTTTTTAGAGTGTCTCCACGGGCAGATTTTCAGAAATGACTCCACTCCACTGGAGCAGTGTCAGTCAGTGTGCATTCTTAGGGAGATGCAGCTCTAGTTCCCAAGAACGTTATCGTGGTGAGAAGGATGTGGGTGGGGTGTGCCTATGCCTGTTGCATGTCTTCCACCTAGGGCCCTCCCTGTGGCTCTCTACCTATTTTCTGTGTTTCTTTTTGAGGCGCCTCAAAAATCGTCTCATGTCTTTCACCCAGGGGCCCTCCCTCTGGCCCCTCGCTACCTAGTTTCTGTGATTCCCCATCCCCCCCTCCCCCCACACACCCCCCTCCTCAGGCTGCTCGTTCTCTAAATGCAGTGGCAGTGAGAAATCCCTCTCCCGCTGCCCTCTCTTGTTTTCCAGGCTGCTCGTTTACTCAAGGCAGTGGCAGAGAGGGGTTCATGGGGAACGATGCTACGATGGGCCCACGCCTGCTTTGTGTCTTCCGCCCAAGGCCCCTCTCTCTGGTCCCTCCCTGTCTTGGTGTGTTCTTGTGATGCCATCTCCCACCCTCAGGCCGCTCGTCTACTCAAGGCAGTGGCGGAACGAGGCCCGTGGGGAGTGATGCTGCGGTGGGCGCATGCCTGCTTCATGCTGCAGTGTGTGTGACGCCTCACAGTGGGCGCATGCCTGCTGCATGCCGTCCACACAGGGCCCCACTCTCTGCTCCCTCCCCGTCTTCCATGAGTCTGCTGATGCCTTTTCCCCCTCAGGTTGCACGTCTACTCAAGGCAGTGGCAGAGAGCGTGGCCCATGGGGGGTCATGCTGCTGTGGACCCACGCCCGCTTTATGTCGTCTGCCCAAGGCCCTTCTCTCTGGTCCCTCTCCCGCTGTCATCTTCTGTTCTGCTGTCTAACAGGCTGCTCGTCTGTTAAAAGCAGTTGCAGAACGCGGCCCGTGGGGAGTGATGCTGCGGTGGGCGCATGCCTGCTTCATGTCGTCCACACAAGGCCCCTCTCTCTGGTCCCTCTCCCGCTCCGCCGCCTCCTCCTCCGCCTCCTTCTCCTTCTCCTTCTCCCTCTCCTCCCCCCTCTCGCCCTCCTCCCCCCGCTCCTCCTCCTCCGCCGCCTCGCCCTCCTCCTGGCCTGCGTCCTGCGACGTGGGCACGTCGCTAATGCTCTACTCACGGGCTGCTGAGTTGGGGTACGACGTGGCTCAGGGCAATGCTGCTTGGCTGCTGGATAAAGTGAGTGCCTCTCTTGCCCCTCTCCCCCTCCGCCCCCTCTCCCCCTCTCTCCACTCCTCTTCCGCCTCGCCCTCCTCCTGGCCTGCGTCTTGTAACGTGGGCACGTCTCTATTGCTCTACTCACGGGCTGCTGAGTTGGGGTACGACGTGGCTCAGGGCAATGCTGCTTGGCTGCTGCATAAGGGTGAGCCCCATTCCTCAGGTTTCCTTTCTACAGATCGTCAGGGCTCCTCAGGGCTGGTCAGGGTTCGTCAGGGTTCCGTCCTAAACCCCCCCCCCCCCCCCCCCTTCCCCCCCTTCCCTCCCCCCGTTTGCACCATCCCTACAGGTGGTTGGCAACTCTGTTCTCGACAATGCATGCGTGGGCCCTCCTCGCAACAACACCCCATCAACGCCTTCCTTACTGGAAAAGGCTGACACGGCCAGCCAAGCAGTAGACGGTGGTGCAGCAAATGATGGGAGTGCAAGAGACGGGGAGGGATCAACAACAGGTCAAGAGGGATCTGCGGCTGTGGAGACATCGCAAGCAGATGAGGCAGGAGGCGATGGAGCCGAAGGGGAGGAAAGCAGAGTGAAGAGGCAGCAGGAGCAGCAGGGAGGACCGAGCAGCAGCAGCAGTAGCAGCAGCAGCGGTGGCGGCGGCGGTGGCGGCAGTGGCGGTGGTGGCAGTGGTGGTGGTGGAGGTGCAAGCAGGGGCGGGTGGAGGAGGTGCAGTGAGGCGGAGAGGCACGAGAGGTCGCACCGCCTGTGGCAACTCGCAGCTGAGCAGGGCAGCGTGCAGGCGGCCTTACTGCTGGGGGACGCCTTCTTCTATGGAAGGGTAAGTCTCTCCACTAGGATATACGAGAGTATCACGGGTGAGTGTCTGTTGGGTCGACATGAGGAGGGAGCTGGCACGCACATTGAGGTGCGTCAGCTTGCAGCAGAGCAGGGCAGCATGCAGGTGGCGCTGCTGCTGGGGGACGCCTTCTTCTATGGAAGGGTGAGTTTCGTATGCTGCAGAGTGGGGCAGGCTGCAGGCTGCAGTCTGCTTTGCTGCTGCTGCTGCTGGAGATGCATCCGCCTATGGCCGGGCAGGCCAGGTGCTTGTGCTGGCAGGTGAGGCAGCACAGAGCCTGCTCAACCCTCCCTCTTCTCCACCTGCTCACCCCCCCCTCCTCCCTGCCTGCTCACTTACGTGCAAGCGGTGTTAGAATATACTACTATATTCACTAGTCTACATAGATTTGTTAGTCTTGAGTAGAGTTAAGCACTCCACTACAATTAGGGTGCAATAACCCTAATTGGAGGTTGGGTTCCCAAATTGGTTGGGTCCACAACTATTTGGGACCCCCAATAATTCCCAACCAGAATTATTGGTGGGGCCCAATAAACTTGGCCAACTCCCAACCAACCCTCCCTTCCTTCCTGTTCTCACATTCCTATGTAAACCCTTGTGCTTTCCTTCTAATCAACTTTCTGATTTCACGTTTTCTCACAAGCTGACCCCACCCCACAGGGCCAGACGAGGGATAGAGCGGGCAGCAGAGGCGTATTAGGGGGCGAGGGAGAAGGGCAGTGCGCACGCCATGCAAGGGGCCCATACCAGCTGCATGCTACCCCCCACACCCCACTCCCCACGCCCCATACCCCACACCCCACGATTGAACCCACCCCGCAGGGCCAGGCGCGGGATCTAGAGCGGGCAGCAGAGGCGTACTGGAGGGCGAGGGAAAAGGGCAGCGCACACGCCATGTTCAACCTTGGGTTTATGCACGAGCACGGCATGGGGCTGCCTAGGGATCTGCATTTGGCAAAACGCTTCTACGACCAGGTGTGTGATGGGGAGAGTGATGTATGGGTCAAGTGAACAGGGAGAGGGGCAGTGCGCACGCCTTGTTCAACGGGGCTTGATGCACGAGCACGGCATTGGGCTTCCTAGAGACCTGCATCTGGCCAAGCGCTTCTACGACCAGGTGTGGTTGGGAGCGAGTGTGGTTGATGGGCCAGGTGAACTTGTTCACAGGGAGAGTGGCAGTGCGCTCACCATGTTCACCCCGGGCTTCTTGCATGAACTTGCATCTATGACCAGACCTGGCTTTGCACATGTTCACCATGTGCATCTATGACCCAGTATATTCTTCCCCCATGACCCCTTTGGCAGGTCCTCGATGCCTTCCCCCGTGCCGTGGTGCCTGTGAGAATCGCCCTCTTCGGCCTCTGGCTGCGCATGCAGTACGGCCACTACCCTGCCGTGGTGAGTGTTGCTGGTGGTGTTATTTTCCAGCACTCGGTGTTTGTTCAGTGCAATGTGGGCGTGTATAGACTGTGAGAATCGCCCTCTTTGGCCTCTGGCCGCGCATGCAGTACGGCCACTACCCTGCCGTGGTGAGTGTTGCTGGTGGTGTTATTTTCCAGCACTCGGTGTTTGTTCAGTGCAATGTGGGCGTGTATAGACTGTGAGAATCGCCCTCTTTGGCCTCTGGCCGCGCATGCAGTACGGCCACTACCCTGCCGTGGTGAGTGTTGCTGGTGGTGTTATTTTCCAGCACTCGGTGTTTGTTCAGTGCAATGTGGGCGTGTATAGACTGTGAGAATCGCCCTCTTTGGCCTCTGGCCGCGCATGCAGTACGGCCACTACCCTGCCGTGGTGAGTGTTGCTGGTGGTGTTATTTTCCAGCACTCGGTGTTTGTTCAGTGCAATGTGGGCGTGTATAGACTGTGAGAATCGCCCTCTTTGGCCTCTGGCCGCGCATGCAGTACGGCCACTACCCTGCCGTGGTGAGTGTTGCTGGTGGTGTTATTTTCCAGCACTCGGTGTTTGTTCAGTGCAATGTGGGCGTGTATAGACTGTGAGAATCGCCCTCTTTGGCCTCTGGCCGCGCATGCAGTACGGCCACTACCCTGCCGTGGTGAGTGTTGCTGGTGGTGTTATTTTCCAGCACTCGGTGTTTGTTCAGTGCAATGTGGGCGTGTATAGACTGTGAGAATCGCCCTCTTTGGCCTCTGGCCGCGCATGCAGTACGGCCACTACCCTGCCGTGGTGAGTGTTGCTGGTGGTGTTGGTGGAAAGCGCCTGCATGTTTGTGGCCATCCCTTTCTCGTCCTTTGCTCCTACTTCTGCTCCTTCTTCCACCTGTCCCTTGTTCTCTACTCCATCTGTTCATTTTTACCACTCCTCATCCCTTGATCCCCCCCCCCCCCTCCTCCCCCCTTTCCCCCTTCCAATCTAGGCTTTAGGATTCCCTGTATGAGGTTGGCCCATGCAGTCTGTCTCGGACCCATCTGTTCCGTCCATCCCTTACACGCTGTCATCATCGCCCACTTCCTCTTCACCCCCCGCCCCCACCTATCCTGCCATGACTTGCTGTCTGAGGTTTGCCCTATGGTCTGTCTCTGACCCATCTGTTCCATCCTTCCCTTACACGTTCTCGTCATTTCCCACTTTCTCTTCGCCTCCTCCCCCTCTTTCCCATGCATACCAGTCCAAGGCGTTGGATCTGCTGCCTGAGATAGGCCCCATCACCTCAGATGCGATAAAGGCTTTCTTGAGGGATGAGACCAACGCGTACATTGCTACTCTAATCGCCCTCCTGCTCGCCGTCCTCTTCCTGCGCTCGCAACGGCGGCAGCAACGTGTGCAAGCATAATAATATCTATCGTTGCGGCATTGTCCTTCTCTCCTGATGAATGGGCCAACACATACATCGCAACTCTGCTCGTGTTCCTTACCTTCCTGCTCTCACAACAGCGGCAGCAACAAGCGCAGGTCTCATCAGTTTAGTTGATGTTTGTTACATGAGATTTCTCCCCTGCAGGATGAAACCCATGTGATTAACACTACTCTCCTCATTCTCCTCCTCGCCATCCTCTTCTTGCGCAACGAGCTCTTGTCCAAGGGGAAATTGGTTTGCATGGCAAGCCCAAGGTCTTGTGCAGTAATTTGCAGTACATGTAGTAATCACAGCTGTGGTGTGAGCTTGACTTGGGAAGCATTTGAAGGGAAGGGATGTTTTCTATCAGGGATTGATACAGTTAAACTAAGGTAGCTAGGAACGGTAGGAAGCCATAGAAATTGCAAGAGGTTTTAGGTTAGGAAAGTTGAGGAAAGAAAAGAAGATTGGGAATAGAAGAGAGAGTGATACAAGGAGGAGGGTTGTACCCTCTACAGTAGGTTTCAGTAACACCTACCAAGCAGGGTCCTTGCTAACTTTTAGGCCTGTCTGATAATCAGATCAAGTTTTTTGCCTTCGTCTGACGTTCAGACGAAAAAATTGCACGTGTCTGTTTTTTCAGATGAAAATAATTGATGTGTCTGAAAAATCAGACGAAAATTTATCGCAGAATTGTAGTATATTACACTACGTACTTTATTCAAGTTTTCCGTACATTCACACTCCTCGCAAAGTCATACTTCTCGTGTGCAGGGTGGGGGGGGAGTGGGGGATTTTTCACGCTTGCTGATGTGTCGATGTGATTTTCTACCCTTGCTAATGTGCACTGGCTCCCTCGATGGGCTGGAAGGAGGAACTGGCCCGAAAGTTTTGTCCGCTAGCGGACCCAGAATATTTTCCTTTGTCAAACATGTGTTTTTGTTATGTTTGCATAGACTGTATAGGGTCACCTCTTAGAGGGTACAACACTTAGGTATATCTATCTGTACTCTCCTATCTATCCATTCACTTCTCTCAATCTGATATGGTATCACGCGTAGGTTAGGATCCCCCCACCTACCGCTTCCGCTCGTCCCCTAGCTCGGCCTCGCCGTGCCTCCCCCCTAACCCCGTCGCGACCCCCTGGGCCCCGTCGTGCCCCTAGCCCTGCCGCGCCCCTCCTGGGCCCCGTTGCGACCCCCTAGTCCCGTCGCGACCCCCTGGGCCCCGTCGCGTCCCCCTAGCCCCGTCGCGACCTCCTAGCCCCGTTGCGACCCTCCCGGGCCCTGCTGCGCCCCTCGCCCCGTAGTGCCCCTCCTGGGCCCCGTAACGCCCCTCCAGGGCCCCGTAGCTCCCCTCCTGGGCCCCGTAGTGCCCCTCCTGGGCCCTGTCGCGCCCCTCCTGGGCCCCTCCTGGGCCCCGTAGTGCCCCTCCTGGGCCCCGTAGAGCCCCTCCTGGGCCCCGTCAAGCCTTCAGGCCCCGTCGCGCCCTGCCCGGCCCCGTCGCACCTGCCCGGCCCCGTCGCCCCCTGCCCGGCCCCGTCGCACCCGTCCGGCCCTGTCGCGCCCGCCCGGCCCCGTTGCGCCCCTGCTGGGCCCCGTAGTGCCCCTCCTGGGCCACCGTCACGCCTGCAGGCCCCGTCGCACCCGCACGGCCCCGTCGCACCGGCCCGGCCCCGTCGTACCCGCCCATCCCCGTCGCCCCCGCCCGGCCCCGTCGCACCCGCCCGGCCCCGTCGCGCCCGCCCGGCCCCGTCGCACCCGCCCTGCCCCGTTGCACCGGCCCGGCCCCGTTGCACCCGCCCGGCCCCGTCGCACCGGCCCGGCCCCGTCGCACCCGCCCGGCCCCGTTGCGCCCTGCTCGGCCCCGCCGCGTCTGCCAGGCCCCGCTGCACCGGCCCGGTCCCTGCGCTCCTCCCTGCCCTGGCCCCTTCATCCTCACTGGTACGGCTCCCCCCCCCCCCCTGCACCGCCCTGCTCCGCACTGCACTGTCCCGCACCGCACTGCACTGCCCTGCCCCGCACTGCACCGCCCTGCACTGCTCTGCTTTGCACTGCACTTCACTGCACCGTACTGTCCCGTCCTGCACTGCCCCTGATGGCGGCGGAGCTTCGCTTCGACGCTGAAGGGCAGCCTCTGGAGTTCGAGGCGTGGCTTGCCGACCTCCGGCGCCAACTCACTGGCCAGCGGCAGGATGGTGAACCGCTTTCCGCACACCTTGACGGTACGCTTCCCTGCCCAGACCCCCCTGCTCCTCTGCCCGCTGACTCCACACCCACTGAGCGCGAGTCTACTGCTGCCACTGCCCGTGCGCGCTCTGTCTGGCTTTCTCGCGATGCTGTCGCCCAGCTTGCCATTAGCAACGCCCTTCCCCCGTCCGAGCGCCCTCGCTTTAGGTCCCTCACTACTGCTCAGGCATACTTAGATGCTGTCATCAAGCGCTATTCCACCCCTCCGGCTGCCTCGGTGGGTCGCCTGATCCTCCCGATGCTCTTTCCTGACCTTGCATCTTTCCCCACTGTCTCTGACCTCGCTGCTCACCTACGCACGATAGATGAGACCTGGCGCGCTGCCTGCACTGATGCACAGCTTAGAGCCCACCAGCCGCCCATTACCTCTACCCTTTACCTGCTTGCCACCCGCCTCCCTGACCGCCTTGCTGTCGCACGCGACCGCTTCCTTAGCATGCACCCCGCAGACCTCACCCTCACTGACTTTGTCGACACCCTGACTGTGATTGAGACCCGCCACCGCTCCATCGCCCAGGCGAGCGGTACCGTCCCGGTCCCTATCTTTCAGGGTTGTGCCCCCGCCCAGTGTACCTTCTCCGACGGCTCTGCCGCTGTGGCTGAGACCGTTGCTGCAGCGCAGTTTCGTTCGGGGAAGGGCCGCCGCCCCAAGGTTGGGCGCGGCGGAGGAGGCGGGGGTGCGGGAGGGGGTGGTGGTGGAGTCGGGTCGTCTGGTGCTGGAGCGGACGAGGGGACCCTGCCCAGTCCAGCCGAGCCGCTGCCCCTGCAGTCGCAGCAGCAGCAGCCGCCGCAGTCGCAGCAGCCGCAGCCTTCGCAGCAGCCGCAGCAGCCGCCGCAGCCGAGGCAGACGAGTGTCCTCCCGCCCAGGTGGCCCGGCGCTGGCGGTGGTCGGGCGCGTGGTGGTGTGCCGAGTGGTGGTTCCGGGGGCGTGCGTTGTCAGTACCAGATCCAGACCGGTCCTCGCCGTGGATCGTTTGCGGTAAGATCGGTCACTCCACTCCCCGCTGTTTTCGTCGCCTGGACGACCTGTTTCGTCAGCGCTTCGGCCCGTCGCCAGACCTCCCGGACTGGCACAGCATGCTTAGACGTAGTATTCCGAATTTTGACCTGGACATGGATGCCATTGTTGCTGCTCTGCATGTGATGTATGCTGATGACTCTAGTGTGCTTCCCGCTTATTACTCACTGTTATCTAGTGTAGGTGTGCCTAGCTTAGCTTCCCCTGCTGCGTCAGGCTTAGGATCCTCTGCTTTGTTTAGTCTTGGTGCTTCCGCCGTCGTCCCGACGCCAGACGCCTCTGCCTCGCTTTCCTTCACCTTGGACTCTGGCGCTTCCCGGTGCTTCTTCCGCGACTCCACTACACTGACGCCGCTTCCTGTTCCTGCTGCCGTTTCTCTTGCTGACCCCTCCGGCGGTCCGGTAGTCGCCCGCAGTTCCACCACCCTTCCCTGTCCGGCGGTTCCTTCGGGCTCTCTCACAGGTCTGCATATCCCCTCGTTCTCCAGGAACCTAGTTGGTGTCGGCTGCCTCCAGGACCTTGGCGTCACCACTACGTTCCCTGGTCACGAGCGGTATGCTGTTTGTACCGAGGCCGCCACTGGTGCCCCCCTCTCCACGTTCCCCCGGGACCCGGTGTCCGGCCTGTTCACTCTGGACACCGTGACCCCCCCGGCTGGAGCGCTCCCTCAGGTGGCTGCGTCTTCCCAGGTTGCTGCTGCCTGCTCCTGTCGGTCCCTCACTCACCCGACTCTCCTTTGGCACCACCGCCTAGGTCACCCTGCGCTCCCGCGTCTGCGTTACATGTCCCAGCACGGTCTTGTCCTCGGTTTCCCAGGTTCTCTCCCCGCGTTTCCCTCCTCCCCAGCCCCACCTTGCACGCCTTGTGTCGAGGGTCGGCTTCGCCGTGCCCCTCACTCCTCCTCGTTTCCCCCTACCGCCGCGCCGCTGTAGACCCTGCACCTGGACGTCTGGGGCCCCGCCCCCGTCCCTGGGCCTCGTCGAGAGCGCTACTTCCTTGTGCTTGTCGACGACTTCACTCGTTACACCACAGTCTTTCCCCTGGAGCGGAAGGCCAACGTGCCTGGCGCTCTCATCCCTTGGCTTGTCTCTGCGCGTGTCCACCGCGGTCTCCCTGTCTTGCGTCTTCACTCCGACCGTGGTGGCGAGTTTGCCTCAGGTGTCCTTGGTCGCTTTTGTCGTGCGGAGGGCATCTCCCAGACGTTCACCCTACCGGACTCCCAACAGCAGAATGGGGTCGCCGAGCGACGCATCGGTTTGGTCATGGAGGTGACTCGCACCTCCATGATTCATGCCGGTGCACCCCATTTTCTGTGGCCGTTCGCTGTGCGATACGCTTCTCACCAACTTAACTTGTGGCCGCACCCTCAGCGGCCGCAGGTTTCGCCGACCCGTCTTTGGACTGGGTCTCCTGGCGACGCGTCTGCGTTCCACGTCTGGAGCTGCCTCGCTCACGTCCGTGCCTCCGGCACGGACAAGCTCACTGCCCGCACCCTTCCCTGCGTCTTCCTCGGTTTTCCCCTTGACGCGTCCGACTGGCACTTTTACCACCCGCCGTCTCACCGCTTCTTTCACTCTCGCGACGTCACATTTGACGAGTCCGTCTCCTACTACCGTCGCTTCCCCCACCGTGGTCCCCCGGTTACCCCCCCCCTGTTCCTCGTCACTCCTTCCCCGGTAGTCCCTGTACCTCCTCCTCCTCCTCCCCGTCCTGCCCCCTCTGATGTGTCCCACGTCACCCCCCTTCCGTCGGTGGACCCGGTTGAGGAGTCTTCTGACTCTGGTGGCCCTGCTGTGCAGTCCTCGCCGACCGCCCCTCCCCCGGCGTCCCCTCCCCCGTCCCCTCCTCCACCGCCTCTGCCGCCGCTGCAGCCGTCGTTGTCGCTGCCGCCGCCGCCGCCGTTGCAGCCGCCGCCGCCGTCGCAGCACCCGTTCGCTGACTCTGGGGGTGCTTGTCCCGGTCGCCCTGGGGGTGGTCCCTCTGGGGGTGCTGGTGTGGAGTGTGCCGGTGGTAGTCGAGGAGCAGCTTGCGGTCCAGGTGTCGCCGTTGTGCCGCCGCAGCAGCAGTCCCCGCCGGTGTCAGCCCTTCGCCTGCTCGGCCTTCCGTCCCCCGACCTTGCGTCTGTTCCTCCTCTTCCCGTCTACGGCCCTGTGTTCCCTCCGCCGGACTCGTCCCCGGCCCGTCTCCCCCCTCGTTCCCCTCCTGTGTCCCCTCCCCTGTCTCCTGACCCGACTCCTCCGTCGCACGTGTGGTCTCACCGTCCCTCCCGTGCTCGTCCTACCTCGCCTGTCTTGGGCTCCCACCCTATGTTGCTTCGTTCCCACGCGTCTCGTCCTCCCCTTCTGCCGTCGCCTCCTCCGTCCTCCCTTGTTGTTGCTCCCCCCCCGCTGTCTGACTACCTTCGTGCTGCTCGTCCTCTTGTTCCTCGGGTCCTTGCCTCTCTCGTTACCGACCCGTCTGTTCCGGTCTCGTGCCTTGACGCTCTGGTAGCTGCGGTCGCTGACTTCGCCTCTACCCGCCGCCTTGACTACGCCACTGCTCTGGTCTCTGACCCTGCCTGTCCTCCGTCTATCGGGGGTGCTCCTGCCCTTGGCAGTGACGTCCTGGAGGACCGGCAGTTCGAGCTTGCTTTCCTGTCCGAGGCTGCTCCCCATCTTTGTTCCATGCTGCTAGTCCCTGAGGGTGACCCAGACGCTTTCGACATCCCGACCCCTCGCACTTACGCTGAGGCGACTTCGGGACCCTGGGCCTCGCAGTGGATAGCTGCCATGGAGCAGGAGATGGCATCTTGGAGATCCACCGGTACCTTCGTCGACGCAGTTCCCCCGCCTGGGGTGAACGTAGTCGATGGCCGCTGGCTCTTCAAGGTGAAGCGCCCTCCTGGAGAGCTGCCTGTGTTCAAGGCGCGCTACGTGGCTAGAGGCTTCAGTCAGCGTGAGGGGGTGGACTATTCCAGACCTTCGCTCCGACCCCGAAGATGACTACTCTTCGGGTTCTGTTACACCTAGCTGCTCAGCGTGACTACGAGCTTCACTCCCTCGACTTCTCTACTGCCTTCTTTCAGGGCAGCCTACACGAGCAGGTCTTCTTGCGTCGCCCTCAGGGCTTTACTGGCACCTTCCCTCCTGGGACCCAGTGGCTCCTGCGGCGCCCCGTCTACGGCTTGCGCCAGGCTCCCCGTGAGTGGCACGACACTCTCCGTGCTACTCTTGCTGACTTGCAGTTCTTTCCGTCTTCCGCAGACCCCTCACTCTTCGTTCGTGCTGGCCAGACTCCGTTCTACATCCTTGTTTACATCGACAACCTGGTCTTTGCCACAGCAGACAGGGACGCACTGGCCTCCGTGAAGGCAGAGCTGCTGAAGAGACACACGTGCACTGACCTTGGAGAACTGCGCCGCTACCTTGGCTTGCAGATCTCCAGGGACAGAGCAGCACGCACCATCACCCTCACTCAGTCACACTTGGTGCGCCAGGTCCTTCAGAGGTTCAGCCTTCAGTTCTCCTCTGCACAGCCCACCCCTCTGCCTGTAGACCACAGACTCTCCGCTCCAGTGTCTGAGGAGTCGGTAGAGCCCAGCGGCCCCTACGCAGAGCTGGTGGGTTGCCTCATGTACCTGATGACTTGCACCCGCCCAGATCTCGCATACCCTCTCAGCATCCTGGCTCGCTTTGTGGCCACAGGCAGACACCGACCGCAGCACTGGTCTGCCGCTAAGAGGGTTTTGCGTTATCTTGCTAGTACATCGGGCATGGGGTTAGTGCTAGGGGGACGCAGGCCAGTGGTCCTTACTGGACACACAGACGCTTCGTGGGCAGACGACGCCGAGACACTCAGGTCTATCCAAGGCTACTGCTTCAGCCTTGGCTCAGGTGCCGTCTCGTGGAGAGCTACCCGCTCCTCGTCTGTTGCCCAGTCCAGCTGTGAGGCTGAGATCTACGCTGGTGCCATGGCGGCACTGGAGCTCCGCTGGCTGACCTTCTTGCTCACTGACTTAGGTGAGCAGCCTAGCTCTGCCCCGGTCCTGTTCGCTAACAACAGGGCCATGATCCTCCTGTGTCAGGAGCCTCGACTCAAGGGCAGAGCGAAGCATATTCAGCTGCGGTACTTCCTCCTACGTGAGCTACAGCAGCGACGTCAGGCTCGCGTAGTACACTTGGCCTCAGGTGCCAACACAGCTGATATGTTTACGAAGGCGCTTGCGCCTAAAGATCATCAGCGGCACTGTGTACAGCTTGGTCTAGTTCCTGTAGCCTCTCACTTGCTAGGGCCTTGACTTTGTACTGTTCTTTATATGTATACTCAGACTGGACTTGTGTCCTCTCCCAGTGGCTGGACTAGTAGTACCGCCCTGGTCTTGTTCTCGCCTTGTCTGTACTCCTTCTGACTGGTCTCTTAGACCCTTGTCTCAGAGGTTGGACTAGTAGTGCCGCCCTGAGCTGCTTGTTTAGGACATTCCCCTATGCAGTCTAGGGGGTGTGTCAAACATGTGTATTTGTTATGTTTGCATAGACTGTATAGGGTCACCTCTTAGAGGGTACAACACTTAGGTATATCTATCTGTACTCTCCTTCTATCTATCCATTCACTTCTCTCAATCTGATCTCCTTACCTACCTTTTCAGGGTGTTTTCAGGGTATATCCTAGGGGTCACCCTTCAGTTTCCGAGTTTGCCCGAGATCCAGCTCGTCCAAGCTGGAAGCCTTAAAAAGTTTGACTGTTTTTGCAAGCAAGAGTTTCGTCAAGCTCCGAATAAGCCACTCCTGACAATGACAGGGGGGAATTTGTTTACTAGGGGCGCGAACGTTTACATTAGATTTTTCATGGCGGGTCTATCCCGTACTCGGAAATTGACCGTGGGATAATTCTAGCTTGCCTGTCCATGGACGGGTATCGATATTCTGAATGCATCAAAAGCAGGGCTAGGTTAAGATTTCACATTGTTTTCCTTGACCAAACAATGTGATTACCCTGACTTCCAGAGGGCTGGTCCACACACCAGATGGGCTATGCCAGGTCAACAAGGATTCTCATCCACCCAGCTCAGCTTTTACGGTACTGTTGCGGGCGCATAATTTTTGCTAACAATTCGAGACACGTGACCACTCTCCCACAATCCCCCCTGCTAAGGAATTTCGGCTAAGTCCTCCTAGCCGAAAGCATTCCTCCCACACCCCTCGCAACCCAGAATTTGAAGTTAAGTCCCCACAACCAGAGACACCTCCCACACCCCTCGAAAGTCGTGACCCAGGAGAATCGGCTAAGTCCCCCAAACCAGAGACATTGCTCTCACTCACACCCCTCACAAAACTTGCAAATTTGGTGAAGTCCCTTGCAGCCAGATACAAAGGCCAGTGGACGAAGCTGTCAAACGAAAATGTACGCGTTGCCTGAATTTCAAGATGAAATATAACTCGCGGTCTGTTTTTTCGGACGAAATTTAAACATCCGTCTTAACGTTCAGACAAAATACAACAGGAGGTCTTAAAAATCAGATGAACCTAAAAAATCGAGTCTGATTTTCAGACCATCAGACCGATTTCGTCTGCTATCTGGGGCCCTGCTACCAAGCCTACCAATTATATAGCAAAATATATAATTTAACACACCCCCTAGGCTTGGTAGTAACAAGCCCACACACACCCACACCCCCTAACCTAGCCCGCCCTTTCCCAGCCGCGATGACTCCGGAATCGGTCAACACCCACGGCCTGGGAGATAGCAATGGCGGCAGTCGCGGCAGTGACGAGAGCGACGGCGGCGGCGGCGTGCGGCGGCAACAGGCCAGCGGCAACAGCGGCGGCGGCGGCGGCTTCAATCTCAGAGGCGAGTGCAGCGGCCCCCGCCCTCTCGGCGGCATGGCCAATCTCATCTGCTGTGGAGAAGGCCCTCACGAGGCAGTCGACGGCTGTGGCAAAGAAGAGGGGACGCAAGGGAAGGAGGGGGGGGCGTGGTCCAGAATCACGCCCGTGGCTGGTGAGCGGGCGGCAGGTCTAACGGCGCCATAGGCATTGCGCGGCCGGCTGCAGCCCGACGACGCTGTCACAGAGCGGCGTCGATGCCGCGCCGGGACGTCGACGCTGCGATGGTGCCGTCACGCCTCCATGGCTGGACGTCGACGCCACGACAGCGCGTCGAGACGGCCGCGACACGACGACGCCGCCCCAGCAGCACGACGCGGCCGCCATGGCAGCGCGAGAGGGAGAGAAGGAGTGTGAGGCGGAAGCGTGGGGAGCAGGCCAAGGGAGGGGAACCTGCTCTGATACCATGTTAAACTAAGGTAGCTAGGAACGGTAGGAAGCCATAGAAATGGCGAGAGGTTTTAGGCTAGGAAAGTTGAGGAGAGAAAAGACGATCGAGAATAAAAGAGAGAGGGATACAAGGAGGGGGTTGTATCCTCTACAGTAGGTTTCAATAACACCTACCAAGCCTACCAATTATATAACAAAATATATAATTTAACAGATACTTCTGGCGAAAAATGCAGAAGTTCTAACAACTAATGTGCTGCACCGTAGCAAGCTCACAGCAGCACACTAAACCGCGTACAGCCCCTCTAGAAGTTCGAATTTGCAGGCTTTTAGGTCGAAGTGTGCCTACAAAGCATTCCTAGTAAAATAATCCTAATCCTTCTTTGTCTTTCATTCTTAGGGCGGGTCCAAATAGTTCATACCTTATTCATTTCGTGAACAATAACTCGATTTGAACAAGTAACACCTTGTTTAAGGTTTCGCCAGGACACGAAAGAAACTGACGCGTAGCGTGGGACACCTTCACATGCATCGGGCCATGTACCAGATTTCGGATTGGTAACGTAAAAGAGCCGTGAGGTGCAAGATTCGGGGACGGGGTTCCAAGTGTGTCGCGCCTGGATTTTGCCCCGCTGGCTGTGGCAAAAACCAGGCGATGCCGCGAATGCATCTGCGCGCGCGACGCCAGACCGCATCCGCGACCAGACCCGCCACGAGTTGAGTGTCTCACTCACCTGTGGCTATGGTGATTTCCCCCGCCTGTTGTATATTACGCGCTGCGAAACAGATGTTTCGCGCAGGTATACATATGGTCACTGCGCTTTGGGCCGTTGCGCGCCGTTCGGTTTTCTCACATCTCGACAATTGGCATCCCGTGTTATGATATAGGAAGTGTCAATGAACTATAACGTGAGAATACAAGGTCGCTATTGCAATGAAGGCACAAGGTTATATAGGGGTTGGCGTGCTAGGGCAATAACCTCGAAACGTGGGTAGGTTCGGCAATGTGGTGACAGTGCCGGACGCGACTCGGGAAAGGGTTGGGCTGACAAATAAGGCCGAAAGTGACGAGTCGAGGAGTTCGGGTGTACGTGCTACAGTAAGGAATGGAAATTCCTCAGACGTCATCCTCAGACGTCCGATCGTGCCAGCGGACTAGAAAATCCACCATGCGTCGGTTCTGCCTCGTGGTGACGCGATGGCCGAGAATCTTCAAGGGCTCCGTCGTCGGTTCCTGCAAGGGCGTCAGCTGCGGTACGGTACGATGACGTGCCAAATCCGACGAACTGGGAACGTAAGGTCGTAGTAGGCTGACGTGGAAAGCCGGGTGGTGACGCCAATCCGCCGAGAGTCGGAGGTGAGCTGTGATAGGTGTCACCATATTGGTCACTTGAAAAGGACCACAAAATCTTAGTTGGAGTTTGCTCGGGATCGGCAGACGCAAATTGCGAGTGTCGATTAGTACGAGATCTCCCACTTTGTAAGTGATGTCACGTCGATGACGATCGGCTTGTCGGCTTGCGACCAGGTTGGCTTTCCGGATTGCCTCGGCTGCTTTTTCTCGAGCGGCGAGGATGTCTTCAGCAAATCGCCAGGACCGGGGCACGGGTGTCTCGATATTGGGTGTAGAGGGTACCACGGGGTCGTATCCGTAATTTAGGAATAATGGGGACTGATGGGTTGTGGTTGAAGGTGCGTTATTATACGCGAACTCCAGCAGCGGAAGGGATTTCTCCCATGTCTGTGGGTCACTGCAGGTAGTCCGAATGAGTTGCTCCATGGTTTGGTTGACTCGTTCAGTCTGCCCGTCAGTCTGTGGGTCGTAGACGTAGGAAAACTGTAGTTTGGTGCCGAATTGGTCCCATAGGTGGCGTAAGAAATTCGATGTGAATTTCGGGTCTCGGTCTGAAATAATGGTGGTGGGCAGTCCGTGCAGTCTGATGATGTTGGCGATGAACAGTTGGGCAGTTTGCTCAGCTGTAATTTTCTGTTGGCAGGCGATGAAGTGCGCCATTTTCATGAGTCGGTCGACGACCACGAGGATGGCGTCATTTCCGCTGGGACCGGCCAGCAGTCCTGTTACGTAGTCCATTGTGACGTGTTGCCAGAGTCTCTCGGGCAGATCCTACGGCTGTAGGAGTCCGACTGCTCACTGATGGGATGATTTCATGACCTGGCAGGCGGTGCAGGAGGACACGTACTTGCGCACATCGTCGGCCATGTTCGGCCAGCAATAATTACGCTGCAACGTCTTCATGGTTTTGTCGACTCCGAAATGCCCGGAGGTAGGGTTGTCGTGAGATCCCTGGATTAGGAGGGTACGAAGTAAATCATAGCCGGGAACCCAGATGCGGGAGGTGTCGCGCTTATTAAAATAATGTCTGGTACGCCCTCTCTTCTTCCTCTCAAGGCCCTCCCAACCATCGTTCCACGTCCTCTCATCCGCCTTCCGTCCCCCTCTCCCCGCCTTCCTTCCCCCTCTCCCTGCCATCCTTTCCTCCTCTCCCCTCCATCCTTTCCCCCTCTCCCTGCCATCCTTTCCCCTCCTCCCCGCCATCCTTTCCCCTTCTCCCCACCATCCTTTCCCCTGCTCCCCGCTGTCCTCTCCCCCTCTCCCTGCAATCCTTTCCCCCTCTCCCCACCGTCCTTTCCCCCTCTCCCCACCATCCTTTCACCCTCTCCCTGCCATCCTTTCCCCCTCTCCTCGCCGTCCTTTCCCCCTCTCCCCACCATCCTTTCCCCCCCTCCCCGCCATCCGTTCCCCCTCTCCCCGCCATCCTTTCCCCCTCTCCCTGCCATCCTTTCCCCCTCTCCCTGCCATCCTTTCCCCCTCTCCCCGCCAACCTTTCCCCCTCTCCCCGCCAACCTTCCCTCCTCTCCCCGCCATCCTTTCCCCCCCTCCCCGCCATCCTTTTCCCCCCTCCCCGCCATCCATTCCCCCTCTCCCCGCCATCCTTTCCCCCCTCCCCGCCATCCTTTCCCCCCCTCACTGCCATCCGTTCCCCCTCTCCCCGCCATCCGTCCCCCTCTCCCCGCCATGCGTTCCCCCTCATCCCCCTTTCCATTCCCCCTCACTTCGCTCGTTCCCCCTTTTCTCTGTGCTTTCCCTTTCCCCTATCCTCACCATCTGTCCCCGGTCTCCTCTCTCTCCTCCCTCTGTCCTCGCCATCCGTTCCCCCTCTCCGTGATTTCCGTTCCCCCTTTCGTTGCCATCCGTTCCCCCTCTTCTCGCCACGTGTCCCCCCTCTCCTCACTACGCGTTCCCCCGATCTCCTCACTATCCGTGGCCCAATCCCCTCGCGGGAGTGCCATTTAATCTCCAGCTATATACCTCGGTTAGAGTCGCGGGGCCTAATGGCGGGTCTTACAACAGTTTTGGTACGCAAACTTAGGTGGGCACTATGTCTTGTACGACAGTATTACGCCCAAGGTATCATTTTCTTTAGGATAAAAAACCTCCCCATCGTAGTGCTGGGAGTTGGTCGTCGATGGGCGGGTGGTTTTCTTTTTTTGACCTGTGCTGTGGCAGCTATGGCTTCCTAAGCTTGACTGACTACGACATAATCTCCTCCTTTGAATCTTGAAGCACACCCATGGAGCTCTTGAACGACGGGTTCGATGGCGGTAGTCGCATTCGACAAATTGTGCGACTTTCACACTTGTCGCACCGTGTTCCGCCGAAGTCGTGGACCAGTTTGGTGCGTCGTGGCCCTTTCGCTACGTTTCAAACTATTGCAACACGTTGTTTTGTGTGTGTGTGTGTGTGTGTGTGTGTGTGTGTGTGTGTGTGTGTGTGTGTGTGTGTGTGTTGTGCTCGAGTCTGGGTCGTTTATTCTGACCCCCAAAAAACTCAGTTTTCAAGAGCGCCCAGGGTGTGCTTTTCTAGCTTGTGGTTTTAAGTTTCCGTTGCGCAAAAGAAGCCATAACAGTACCCTTGATGAAACATGTGTGGATAGGGGAGGGAGAGCGAGGGCCGGATGCTTGGTGTGTAAGGAAATTCCGTTTTCCTTACTGGGCTATTCTACAGCACATACGCCCTCGACTCTCGAAAGTCCAGGCTCGGCCAACTTCTTCGGTCCCGAACCACTTTGCGAACCCGAACCTCGACGCGTGGCGCTTCCGTAGCCTTTGCCAACCGAACCGCCCCAACCTGTTCGCATGCTTCCTTGTTCGTGCCTATAAATGCCTAGGCCCTAATTTATATCGATATTCTTGAATCACGGTCCCTTTATTACTCTACCTGTTATTGATCTGATGAATTCATAACAGTCGGTATCAGTGTGAACTTATACATTTGCTGTGCATGTGTAGTTATAGGTGTTCAAGTAGTGGGAAAAAGTGTGACTAAGAAGAGGGGATGGGAGATACAAGTACAAGAATATTGTCTCCTCTAAGAACTGACCTAGCTAGGCTATAACAAACATATGTAAACTACCTAGATATGTATAGATTGAACTATATATTTGTTTGACACACCCCCTAGCCTAGGTAGAGGAGCAGTATAACAAACCAGGGCAGCACTACTAGCATGGCCTCTGGTGAAGGTAACACGACAACTCAGGGCAGCACCACTAGTCTGACCACAGAGACAAGGGGCCACAACCAAGGTTTCAGCTAGGATTTAGGGCTGTCTGAGAATCAGGCGGAGTTTAAAAGCCTGGTCTGACCATCAGACGAAATTTCTAGGGGAGTCTGAGATTTCAGACGAAACTTTAACGCAAGTCTGCATATTCATACCAGAATTTTGCAGAGGATCAGAAGAGTGCAATTTCGACTTCGATTTTTCAGGTTCCGTCCAGGGCCCGATCAACCAATTTTGGCGACGAGAGGCTCATAGGTAAGAGCGTGTTTCATCTCCTCTTGTCAGAAATGCCACTTATCAGACTCGCGTGGTACTGTACATTTCGATTTCGATGCGAGCTGGTTGAGTCCGTTTCGGAATGGTTGAACCCGAGGGTGAAAAGTGGCTCGCCTGGTGAGGGATCTTAGGAACACGCTCTGACGTGATGTGTCACGTGCAGGCAACCCTCTCTTTTCGCCCCGCCATTACAGGGTTCGCCCTGCCCCCCATCCAGTCAAGCTGGGTGACAAACAGAAACATGCTAATTTTATGCCATGCCTGATTGTTGTTTGTATTCTCCCAAACTACAATCGTAACATACTTTCCGGTGTTCGTAAATACAGGGGGGAGGTTGTGGGACGGTCTTCAGCCAAAAAAATTATGATCTGGCTGTGTTGACCAGGCTGCGAGGGGCATGTAGAGGAATGTATCTCGCAGTAAGGGACTTAGGGTACTGTAATTCCGCAGCGATTGTCAGACTCGAGGTCGACCCGCGGCTGAAGGAGCCGCGGGTTGTCACAACCAAACTGCGGGTTTAATTTTCTTGACGATACAGCGGCTGCATAGTCGTGAACTGTCGCAAGGGGAGGGTTGCAACTATACTGGCCAAACTTTTCGAGTCCACCAGAAATTTTAGAAGTTATGATTGGTGGAAGTTCATTTGCACGACTTTGTTAGCTGTTCGGTTTGACAGCTGACTGGCTGGATCCGTCAGTTTTTTCGCAAGACCTGAGGCAATTTTTTTCCAGCCTCAGATCTTCCCGAAAATTTTATTGTTGCGAGGGGTCTGTGGAGGAATATCTCTGGTATGGGGGACCTAGTAGGACAAAGCTGGGTTTCGAGGGGCGTGAGAGGAATGCATCTGCCAGGTGGGGACTTGGTTGGAAATGCTTGGTCGTTAGGGGAGGGGGACAGGGAGGAAAGTCTCAGACGAAAAAATCCGCGCTACCTGTTTTCTCAGACAAAGCTCTACACCTGGTCTGAACTTTCAGACGAAATCTTATGGCTTGTCTGGACGATGAGACAAATTAGTCCAGTCCGTCCAAAATTCAGATGAATGGAAAAAAACATGCATGATTTTCAGACCATCAGACGGATTTCGTCTGATATCTGAGACCTTGGCCACAACGCCAGTCAACAGGCGTAGCAAGACATGTAGGTATAGAAATAGCAAGTACAAGCCGGTATAGTAGATATCAGGAAACAAGGAGTGGCGCTGCTACTGAGACTAGACCAAACCGAGTACAGAACTGTTGATGGTCACGAGGCGGTAGTGCCTTGGTGAAGATATCAGCGGTGTTGGCCTCTGTGGCCACGTGTACTACTCGAGCCTGGCCGCGCTAATGCAACTCATGTAGCAAGAAGTATTGTAGCTGGATGTGCTTTGCCCTGCCCTCAAGTCGAGCCTCTTGACACAGGAGGATCATAGCCCTGTTGTAAGCAAACAGGACCAGGGCAGACCTAGGTTGCTCAACTAAGTCTTTGAGCAAGAACGTCAGCCAGCGGAGCTCCTGAAGGGCCATGGCCCCAGCGTAGATCTGCCTCACAACTGGACTGAGCTATAGACGATGACTGGGTGGACCTCCATGAGATTGCACCAGCACCAAGACTAAAATAGTGGCCCTAAGATGACCTGAGCATCTCCACGTCGTCAGCCCACGATGCGTCTGTGTCTCCAATGAGCACCACTGGCTCCCGTGGTCCTAGCACAAGTCCCAGTCCTGATGTACTCGCCAGATACCGTAGTACCCTCTTAGCAGCCGACCAGTGGACTGGTTAGTGCCTACCTGTCGCAACAAAGCGAGCTAGGAGACTGAGAGGGTACGCTAGATCTCATCGAGTGCAGGTCATCAGGTACATGAGGCACCCCACCAGCGCTGCATATGGACACTAGCCTCGACCGGCTCAGCCGGAACAGGAGCAGAGAGCTTGTGATCCACAAGTAGAGGGGTGGGCTGTGCTGAGGAGAACTGGAGACTGAACCTTTGGAGGTTCTGCTGCACCATATGGGACTGGGAGAGTGTGATCGTGCGAGCGTCATGGTCACGAGAGATCTCCAAGCTCAGATAGTGCCTTAGCTCCCCCAAGTCTGTACAAGTGTGTCTCCTAAGTAACTCGACCTTCACTGAGGCAAGTGCGACTCTGTCAGGAGTAGCAAATATAAGATCGTCTACGTACACTAAGATGTAGAATGGTGTCTGACCCGTGCGAACAAAGAGAGGGGTCAGCAGAGGACGGAAATAATTGCAGCTCAACAAGAGTGGTGCGAAGTGTGACATGCCACTTACGGGGTGCCTGACGAATGCTATAGACAGGACATCGGGGGCTCCACTCAGTCCCAGGTGGGAAGGACCCAGAGAAGCCCAGAGGGTGTCGGAGGTAGACCTGCTTGTGCAGACTATCCTGCAGGAACGCTGTGGAGAAGTCGAGTGAGTGAAGCTCGTAGTCACGTTGCGCAACCATGTGGAGAAGGTCTGGAAGAAGTTCACACCCTCACGTGGACTGAGGCCTCTAGCCACGTAATGCTCCTTGAACTTCGGCGGCTCTCCAGGTGTGCAATTCACCCTGTACATCCACATGCCATCGACTAAGTTCGCCCTAGGTGGGGGAATTGCGTCAACGTAAGTGCATGTGGATCTGTAGGATGCCATTTCCGCCTCCATGGCCTATATCCACTGGGATGCCCAGGGCTCCGACACCGCCTCAGCGTAAGAGCGCGTAACAGGGATATCGAGAGCGTTCGGGTCGCCATCTGGGGATACAAGCATGGAGTAGAGATGGGGAACAGCAACAGTAAGGTAGGCCAGCTCGTACCGTTTGTCCTCTAGCATGTCATTGCCAAGGGCAGCTGCACCCCCGACGGACGGAGGACAAGCAATACCAGAGACTAGAGTGGCAGCGTAGCCAAAGCGGTGGCTAGCACCAAAGTCAGCAACAGCAGCGACAAGCATAGAGACAGACTTAGGAGCAGCAGTAGGGTCAGTGACAAGCGACTCAAGCAAGCGCAAGAGGGTAGGACGAGCAGTGGGAGCAGCGTTAAAGCGAGGAGGGGGGGACTATGGGAACGACGACGAAGGAGGTAATGGAAGTATGGGGATTGAAGAAGCATGAGAATGGAGGACCATATGGTGGACACTACGACAGGGAGAGACAGGACAAGCACCAGAGGGGCGGTTGACCCAGTGAGGAAGAACTGGGGACTAGGGACGAGGGGGAACGGGGGACAAGTCAGGGGATAGAGGAGAGCGCGGGGGAAAACGAGCCGGAGAGGAGTCCGGAGGATGGAACATCGGGCCGTAAACAGGGTCACGCACCGGAGGGGGAACGGGCGGGCGGACAGGGGAACCTGGAGCAAGACCAAGGAGATGAAGGGCAGACTGCAGCTGCTCCTGCTGCTACGGCTGCTCCTGCTGCCGCGACTGCTGCTGCTGATGCTGCGGCTGCTGCTGCAGCTGCAGCTACTCCCTGTCCTCTCTAGGATCTCCATCGGCACCTCGGCTACCACCGGCACTCCCCGAAACAGCACCCCCAAGACTAGCACCCTCGGACGCAGCACCCAATGAACCAGCACCCCCTGAGTCAGCACCCCCTGAACTCGTACCCCCAGAACCAAGACCCCCAACACCAACACCTCCAACACCAGCATCCCCAAAACCAGCACCCCCAGAGCCCACTGCTCCCTGGTGCTGCTGCTGCTGCTGCTGCTACTGCTGCTGCTGCTGCTGTGGCCGCTGAGTCTGCTGTGGCGGCGGCTGCTGCTGCTAAGGCAAGGGGGGAGGCGGCTGAGGTGACTAGGGTACCGAGGCTGGGGGAGACGCCACAGGGACAACAAGCGCGCCCCCAGCAGCTGGGCCCCTAGAGTCAGCCGACTCCCCCACAGGCGCAACCGAGAGGAACTGAGTGGCGTGGGAGACACCGGACTGGGCCGGGCGGGGCGGGAGGGGTGCAGCAGGCGGGGCATGGACGAGGAAGAGAAGAGGAGCACTATGGTGTGGGAAGCGCCGGTAATAGGGGAGTGTCTTGTCGAAGGTAACGTCATGAGAGCGGTAGAAGCGGTGGTGTGCCGGGTGGTAGAATAGCTAGGCAGGGGCGTCAAGCGGAAACCCCAGGAAGACACAAGGAAGGGTGCGGGCTGAGAGCTTGTCCACGCCAGTGTCGCGGAGGTGAGCAAGGCTGCCCAAGACGTGGAACACAGACGCGTAACCAGGAGACCCGGTCCACAGGAGGGTCGGCGAAACCTGTGGTCGCTGGGAGCGCGGCCACAGGTTAAGCTGGTGAGCAGCGTAGCGTATAGCGAACGGCCACAGAAAATGGGATGCACTGGCGTGGACCATGGAGGTGTGAGCTACCTCCATGATTAGGTCAATGCATCGCTCAGCGACCCCATTCTGCTGTGGGGAGTATGGTTGGGTGTACGTTTGGCAGATGCCCTCCGCACGTCAGAACTGTCAAAGAGTGCCAGAGGCGAACTCGCCACCACGGCCGGAGTATAAGCAACCCACAGGCAAGCGGTGGTGGGTGCAAAAATTAAGAAGCCACGGGTGGAGAACAGTAGGCACGTCAGCCTTCCGCTCCAACGGGAACACTGTGGTGAAAAGCGAGAAGTCATCAACGACGACTAAAAAGTAGCGCTCACGAGTAAGACCATGGACCGGGTCAGGACCCCAGACGTCCATGCGATGTGTGTGTAACGACACTGTGGTAGGAGGTTATAAGGAGGAATGAGGGGCGGCGCGCTGTCGGCCCTCGATGCAGGACGCGCACAAGGGCGCTACCGGCGTAGGCAGGGCGAGGAGCGACGCAGGGAGGCCAGTGACTAGACTGTGCTGGGACATGTGCCTAAGATGCGGGAGTGGAGGGTGACCTAAGCGATGGTGCCACAGAAGGGTCGAGTAGGCTAGTGAGCGATAGGAGCAGGATGCGGCGACCTCGGCAGATGCAATTGTCGGTGGGGAATCAGTGTGTAGCATAAGGAGACCTGACCCTGGGTCACGCTCAAAAGTGGCTAAGTGGCGACCGGTGGCTGTGTCTGTGCAAGCGGCTAGTCTCTCTCAGCCAGGGAACGTAGTGGTAACGCCTCGGTTCTGAAGGTGACCAACACCCACTAGGTTCCTGGCAAACGAGGGGATGTGCAAACCAGTGAGGGAGCCGGTAGGGACAGCTGGACAAGGCAGAGTACTAGTGCTACATGCAACAGCTGTGGCGGAGGAGTCTGCTAGTGCGATGCGGACAGGCGCAGAAAGTGGATGAGAGCAGTACTGTCACGAAAGAAGCAACGAGATGTGCCAGAGTCAAGGACAAAGGAGAGGGCCAACATGGCGGGGCCCAGTGACGAAGCTCTAACAGATCCTACGCCTGACACAATTGGGGATCCTAGAGTACACACAACAGTGGCTCCTAAACTACCAACAGCAGGATAATAAGTACCAGCAACACTAGAAGCATTAAAATACAATGCATACAGTATCCATATCAAAGATTGGAACCCCATGACAAAGCAAGACAGGCCAGCGGGTCGAAGTGACGACGGTAGAGGTCGTCCAGGCGGGGAAAGCAGCGAGCGGCGGTGTGTCCCGTGCGCCTGCACACCTGGCCCGCCTGCGGGCCGGTGAGCAGCTGGTACGTGCAGGTCACGGTGCCTCCAGAACCACCAGCACCATGGCTCACAGAGGAACCACACAACCCTCAGGGCACCAACTACCCTGGGCCCCAACCCCCATGGCCTCCACCACGAACACCACCCCCAGGGCCCGCCAGCCCCCACTACAGCTACGGCTGCTGCTGCTGCTGCTGTTCAGTCCCCAACTCCGACTGACCACCCTCTGCGTCCGTACCCGCACCCCCTCCACCCGCTGCTGCTGACCCCTTGAGAGCCTTGCCCCCCTTGCCCTTGCCCTTGCCGCCAGAGGAGAGTCCTGGGGCAGAGGCAGCCGCTGCAGTCTCGGCTACATAGGTGGAGGCAAGAGGGATAGTCACCAGGGAGGGAGCACTGCCCTAAAAGATTGGGACTGCTGGTGTGCCAGTGGAACCAGTGATGGCGCGGAGGCGGTCCTCTACCTCAGTCAGGGAAGTAGAAAAGAGATGAAAGGTGAGCTCAGAGGGGTGACGAGCGAGGAGTACGTCGCGGGCAGGGGCAAGGTGGTCAGGGAGGCGGGTGACAAGGAAGTAGATAGTGGCAAAGAGGGGGGGCGGGGCGAGCTCTAGCTGGGCCTCAGTGCAGGCCGCACGCCAGCGGGCCTCGAGGGAGCTCAGGTGCTCGACTTGATGGAAATCGTGCAAATCTGGAGAGAACTAATTAGAGATTAAGTCTGACGACCTCAACGAATCATTGCGTGCTGCTCAGGTAACTTCTAGAAATGAGCTTATACGCGTTGGAAAGGTCTTAATCTCTACTTTCCAGAATGGTAAAGCACGTTCATAACCAAGATCTGAGCCGCCGATTATGATGAAATCAGTGTGAGGGGGTCTTCTGGTAATTTGGCTAGGCAGCCATGAATCACCTAGTAAAAACGAGAAGGGAAGCAGTTCGATCTGGAAAAGTTGGAGTATTTGATTGTCAAACAACACCAACCCTCGCCCTGAACCAAACCCTAACACTCCCAAGTGCCACAGCTGCAACATCAAAGATGTTGTGGTGGGTATGGGGTAGTATGGGTTGGAAAGGTAACGAGATCAAACCTAGCCAACCAACCCAATTCTTTTGCCCAAATCCCAATAGCCCACAGCCAGCTAGAGCAAATCACACCACAGAACACTACACATTTATCACTCCCCCTTGCTCGTGCTGGGTGTGGCTCAACACCATAGGGCAAATGCCTTCACACCACTCCCCCTTGCCCATGGGTTGGGGCCACCCAGAGCATGGAGTCCGCCAAGGAGAGGAGCACCAAGACGCCGGCATCTGCTGCGGGAACTCTGTCATCATGGGGCTGCATCCCGAGCAAGGTCATGCACACACCATGACGCTCAAATGGAAGAGACTTGGTAAGAATATCAGCAGCCTGACGGTTGGTAGGGCACCACTGCAAAATCACCTCACCCGCAGCTACCATCTCCCGAATGAAATGCCACCGGACCTGCATGTGTTTGGTGCGGCCATGCAAGCATGCATTCTGTGCAAGGGCAATGGCAGACTGATTATCCACAAACACAGGCACACCACCAGCATGATCATGGCCAAACTCCCCAAACAAACGCCTCAGCCAGACACCCTCCTGAATGCACTGACACAGACTTATATACTCACTCTCAGTGGTAGAGAGTGCTACCACGGGCTGCCTCTTGCTCTGCCAAGAGATAGCTGCCCCATTCAGACAGAACACATACCCACTGTGGCTCCTGCGACTTGCGGAATCTCCAGCATAGTCAGCATCACTGAAGCCAACTAGCTGGACCTGAGACTGGGGCTGTGTTTGGAAGAAGATACCTGAGTTGACACCACCTTTCAGGTACCTCAGCACTCTCTTAGCGGCCTGCAAGTGAAACATTTTAGGACAAGAGGCGACCTTAGATAGCTGTGAGACTGCAAAGGCAATCTGTGGCTGTGTGGTAGTACAAGCATACATGAGGGATCCCACAATGCTTTGGTAGAGCTTGACCAGCTCATCTCGCAGCAAGGGTTCATCCTCATAGGCATGCACATCAAAGCCTGTTGGGAGAGGAGTACGCACGGGGTTGGCCTCTGAGAGACCAAAGGACTGAAGCATGTTAAGAATGTACCTCTCTTGATGAATCAAGATACCACTCTCATCACGTTCAATTTGCATTCCCAAGTAGTACTTCACCTCCCCCAAGTCCTTCATGCGAAAACGCGAGGACAAGAACTCTTTCACTCGATCTAGCAAAGCCTTGCTAGAGCATAGGAGCAAAAGGTCATCCACATAGAGGAATAAGGAGATCCGCTCCTCATCTCTCACAAAGTGGTACAAGGCAGGGTCACACTCATATCTCTCAAACCCAAAATCCATGAGAGCCTCATCAAATTTTAGGTACCACTGTCGTGGGGCTTGCTTTAGCCCATAAATGGACTTTTTGAGGCGACACACTCGGTGAGACCCATCATCAAAACCAGGGGGCTGCCGCATGTAAAGCTCTTCCTCCAAATCCCCATGGAGGAAGGCTGTCTTGACATCCATATGATGGATATCAAGCCCCAAAGCAGCTGAAATTCCAAGCATACCTCTCAAGGTCGCATGCTTCCCAACTGGAGAGTACACTTCTTCATAGTGTACTCCCAATTTCTGCGTGTTTCCCATCACCACCAATCTGGACTTAGGCCTCTCAACAGTACCATCAGGGTTATGCTTGTATTTCTAAACCCATTGACACCTGAGGACCTCCAAACCAGGTGGTACCACTGCTGGATCAACCAGCTCAAATGATCCATTTACCTTGTGAGACTCAAGCTCCTCATGCATGGACTCAACCCATTCTGGACGGTTCAGCGCCTCGTTGACTGACCTAGGCTCATGCACCTGACCCATTAGACACACATCAAGAGCATACTCATGCCCATGCATGTCCACAAGCATGCAATCATCCAAATCCGACACAAGATGATCATGCATGCGTGCAATGTGCCCCGGGGTAAACCTTTCAGGTGGCTGGGAAATTCGAGCACTGCGTCGCAGAGGTGTTGCCTCTCCTTCTTCCAGCCTCCGCAGCTTCTCCTCCCAAGTCACCCTCTTCATTGGAGTCCTCGGAGTCTTGGACAGCTGCTGGTCCAACAACTGCTGCCAACTGCTTCTCGATGGAGTTGAAGGCACATGCTGCTCCGGCTGATCATCACGCGCATCGGCCTGCGTGGCTGGCTGAGCGGTAGAATCTGTCTCTCGGGACTCCTCATGGTTAGGATCAGCTGGTTCTGGCTCCTCCTGCTGCTCCTCCCCTTCATCTCCAGGGTCCTCCCATGCCCCCTCAAAGATAGAAGCCGTATGAGGGTCTTGAATGGAAGTCCCACTTTGGCTTGTACCATGCTCCTTCCACCCCTTAAAATTCAGCCCCTCATGGAAAACCACATCACGGCTCTCCATCACACGCTGGTCAGCTACACTCCACAGCACCCAAGCCTTGCTCCTCTCAGAAACCCCAAGGAAGATCCCCCACTGTGCCTTAGGATCTAGCTTCCTTCTTTGCTGGTCAGGTACCTTATACTGTGCCATGCACCCCCACACTCGTGCCATGAAAACATTCGGCACCTTCCCTGTCCATAAGGAGTATGGGCTCTTGCCTCCAAGCCCCTTGCTGCCCATCCTGTTCTTCACCCAGTTGGCATACTGCACTGCTGCCCCCCACCAAGTGTTATCAAGCTCGGCATGGGAAAGGATGGCCCGAGCCAAATCGGTCAAGGTCCTGTTAAGCCGCTCCGCTGCCCCATTTTGCTGCGGCGTGTAAGGTACAGAGAGCTGGTGGGTAATACCCTTTTCTTCCAAGAAGGTTTGAAGTTCTTTCCCAAGGTACTCTCCACCCCGATCTGACCTTAACACCTTTACCTTGGCCCCTGATTCCCTCTCCACATAGCGTATCCACCGCTTAAACACCTTTGCCACCTCATCCTTGGTCTTCACCAAGGTGACCCAGCTAAGTCGACTGAAGTCATCAAGAAAGGTGACAAAGTACCTGCTGCCCCTTTCCCGGTCAGGAGTTTGCATCGGTCCACACACATCCGTGTGCACCAGCTCAAGGGGAGTCGAGGCATGATCAGAGGAGATAGGGAATGAGGTTCTAGGCAGCTTTCTAGACGTGCAGTCGGGACATTTGCTCTGCTGCCCAGCTCCTTTCTTGACCTCCACCCCCTTCAGCTCCCCCTTCTTCACACACTCCAGCAGTTGCTGCTTCCCCGCGTGCCCCATGCGAAGGTGTAGCAACTCAGGTGACACCGTTTCCACCTGCCTCCAGCGAGTGCTACAAGCGGCTTCCTCAGAAAAAACCATATGTGCCTTGTAACAATTAGGCACACAAGCTGGAACAAGGTATGAACCCTTGTCCAGCTTTGCCTCCATCACCACAGCGTCACCCTTTCTAACAGTACACCCTCCCTCCGTGAAAGTGCAGATGTATCCCTGTTTAGCCAGCTACGAGCATAAAAGGAGGTTTGCAGCCAAACCAGGGACGTGAAGGACCCCCTTCACACCCACTAGCTCCCCCTCCTTCCCCTTAATGGTGATCGTGCCGATGCCAATTGCTTGCAGCAAATCTCCGCTCCCAACAATCACGTTCCTCGAACTTGGTGGGAGAGGATGGTAGGAGGTGAAGAGATCACGGCGAGGAAGCATCCCAGATGTTGCTCCAGAGTCTAGAACCAGGAAGTTGGGATCAGCCAATGCACGACCAGCGAGAGCTGCATCCTGCCCTAGCATGAGAAACGAGAAACCATCATCGGAGGAGTCGTCTTGGCCCTTCCCCTTCTCATCCTTAGCAGCTGCGGCCGTTGCTCCCTTGCTGCCCTTCTTATTCCAGAGCCCCTTCTTCATCCTTTTCTCCACCCAATCAGGTTTGGTCACTGGTGGGGCCTCTCCAGAGTAGCCGTGAGGCTTCCATCCCTCAGGCCTACTCCAGCAACTCTTCCAAGAGTGTTTTTTGTTGCATCCGGGCACAAGGCATTTGTCCAACTCTTTCTTCTTCCCCCCACCTCCTTGCTGTTGATAGCCTTTCCTGAAGGAAGCTTTATCTGCTGCACCCATGCCTCCTTCTAGACCTCTTCCAGCATCAACCTTGCGAGCCTCATCAGAAATTAGAACCTCCCAAATCCACACCTTGGTCCATTTTTGTTGCTCGAGGTGAAGGTACTGTAGTAATGCCTCATTAGCCGCTTGATCCAACCCTTGGAGCGCAGTATAGATGATCTCCTTCTCATCTACCGTGTAATCCAGCTCCTCCAAAGCCTGCACATTCTCATCCACCCTCTGGAGATACTGAACCATGGTCTCCCCCTCCCCATAGTTCCGCTCCATGGTGTAAAACCGCTTCCGCCAAGTAAGCACGCTTAGAAGCCCTTTCTGCAAGTGCCTATCTTGTACTCTTTTCCAAGCTGCAGCCGCTGCACCTTCCTTCCCCTTCAGGTCAATCAGCATCTTAAGAAGCTCAAGTTGCCCCTCCAAAGCCCAACACAGGTACTGAAAAGCCTGGCGATCCTTCCGATCCCATGCTTCTTGAGCTTTGAGCAACTCCTCGCTACTTGGTTGCGACCTTCCGGTTCGGGTTGCAGCAGTTCCTCCTTCCTTCACCCCACTCAACGACGCTCCCCCAGCTCCGGATCCCACTTGGCTGGTTGCTCCAGTAGACGCCTCCCCAGAGTCAGCTCGTGGTCGCTTCTCCGATCCATCCAACACACTTTATAGGTCCTTAATACCTAGCCATAGTGTGAACTGAAACCTCCATAGCGAAAAGTCCGAGCCGGTAAACCTAGGAGGGCCATCCAACTTTTGGGCCATGTCAAACCCTAGATCTGGAGCACTTCAAGCCTCTCTAGATCTCTTCCAATGGAGGAAAGAACGTCCTCTAACCGTGGCTCTGATACCACTGATGGAAATCGTGCAAATCTGGAGAGAACTAATTAGAGATTAAGTCTAACGACCTCAACGAATCATTGCGTGCTGCTCAGGTAACTTCTAGAAATGAGCTTATACGCGTTGGAAAGGTCTTAATCTCTACTTTCCAGAATGGTAAAGCACGTTCATAACCAAGATCTGAGCCGCCGATTATGACGAAATCAGTGTGAGGGGGTCTTCTGGTAATTTGGCTAGGCAGCCATGAATCACCTAGTAAAAACGAGAAGGGAAGCAGTTCGATCTGGAAAAGTTGGAGTATTTGATTGTCAAACAACACCAACCCTCGCCCTGAACCAAACCCTAACGCTTCCAAGTGCCACAGTTGCAACATCAAAGATGTTGTAGTGGGTATGGGGTAGTATGGGTTGGAAAGGTAACGAGATCAAACCTAGCCAACCAACCCAATTCTTTTGCCCAAATCCCAATAGCCCACAGCCAGCTAGAGCAAATCACACCACAGAACACTACACATTTATCACGACTAAGTCTGCTACAGTGGTGAAGGAGGTCAGGTTAGGGTGGAAGAAAGGGAGGAGGAGACGACTAAGAGTGGCCCACGGCGGGGTGGAGTACCTAGCAAGGATATCCAGCCAGAGGGCGCGAGCTGACACATCATCCACAAAGTGGGAGTGCTTGTCATCCGGCAGGCAGCTGTGGATGGCGACACGAGCCGTGGCGTCACGAGACGCCTAGACAGAGTAGGCAGAACGAGCAGTAGCGTGCGCAGCCAGCTACGCAGATGTCGTTTCAGCAGCAAGAGCATCCGGGCAGGGGACAGAAGGGAGCTCACCAGTGAGGTGAGCGTCCAGGGACTCGTCGTCGACGCACTGACTCGTGTTCTGCAGGAGAACCACCTCCTGCCAGGCGGTGAAACCGACCGCCCGCCCCTCCCCATCCAAGCGCAGAACGAAGACGCTGGGTGACGCCATGCTAGCGGCTGTGGTGGCAGCTACAGCTGTGAAGATGGAGGCGGCAGAGGCAGGGACAGTGGCGGCAGCTGCTACAGGGGCAGCAGGAACAGGTGCTGCACCGGGAGCCGATGGTAGCGGCGGCTGCTAGCTGGCGTCAGGGTGGCGACGGTGGCGGGCCATCGGCGAGCTGGCCGGGGGCGGCGAGCCAGCAGCAAGCTGGCTGGCGGCGGCAGCTTTGTGGCTTCAGGCTAGCCGCGGGAGTGGCGGCAGCAGCAGTGGTAGTGGCAGTGGCTGCTGGCGGCAAGTGTAGCTTAAGTGGCGGCTGCAGTAGGAGCGGCGGCCGCAGGAGGTGCCGCTGCAACTGCAAGAGCGGCGGAAGCGGTGGCAGAGGCGGCTGCAGCGGCAGTGGCGGCAGCGGCAGTGGTGGCAGCGAGAGAGCGACGGCGGCAGCAGCGGCAGTGGCGGCTGCAAGAGCGGCAGCAGCAGCTGCAGCGGGCAGTGGCGGCAGTGGCGGCTGCAAGGGCAGCGGCAGCAGCAGCGGCTACAAGGGCAGCTGTGGCAGTGGCGGCTGTAAGGGCAGCGGTGGCAGCGGCAGCAGTGCGGGCAGTGGCAGCAGTGACAGTGGGAGAGGCAGCAGTGGCGGCTGCGGCAGTGGCTGCTGTGGCAGTGGCTGCAATGGCAGCGGCAGTGGCTGCCACGGAAGCAGCGACTGCGTTATTAGCAGTGGCTGCAGTGGCAGCGGCGGCTGCGGCAGTGGTAGTGGCTGCAGCGGTTGAGTGGCAGTGGTAGTGGCTGCTGTGGCAGCTGCAGCAGTAGTGGGCAGCAGCGGCTGTGGCACAGGCAGCAGCGGCAGTGGCACAGGCAGCAGCGGCAGCAGCAGGGGCTGCAGTGGCGACGGCTGTCTGTGGCTGCAGTGGCGGCGACTGTCCGTGGCTGCAGTGGCAGTGGCTGGCGCAATGGCTAGTTAGCCAGTGACAAGCTGGCAGGCGCTGCTGGCGAGTAGCTGGCAGCAATTGCTGGCGGTGAGCTGGCGGACGCAGCTAGCGGCGAGCTGGCTAGCACTGCTGGCAGCGCGTGGGCTAATGCGGCTGACGAGCTAGCTGGCAAACGTGCTGGCTAGCTGGCTGGCGCGTTGGCTAGCGTGCTGGCTAGCGGGCTAGCATGCTGGCTGGCTGCCGTACGAAAACAGCGCGAACGCTAAGGGGGGGGGGTCGAGGCCACGGAGTGCGAAATTGGGGAGCAGGAGGTGCGTGAAACTGAGAGGTTCACATGCGCGAAAAAAAAGAAGCTATAGTATTGGCGGAAGCGTGAGGAACGGCGGGGGAAAAAAAAAAAGAAAAAAAGGAGAAAAAAACCTAGCTCAATACCATTTTAGAGTAGTGGGAAAAAGTGTGACTAGGAAGAGGGGATGGGAGATACAAGTACAAGAATGTTGTCCCCTCTAAGAACTGACCTAGCTAGGCTATGCCGAACTTAGATATGTGTAGACTAAACTATATGTTTGTTTGACAATAGGCTAGGCAGGTTCATGCTCTTAGAGAGTACGACACCAAACCCTTATATCACCCTATATCCTCTTTCTAGAGTTCACTTCGTTATCCAGACACGGTATCACGCTAGGTAGGTCCCACCCACCCACGCTTCCACCCTAGCCTACCATAGAGCTCTCCGCCTTAGAGCGCCTCGCCCCTTAGCGCACCCCGCCCATAGTGCGCTCCTGCCCTAGCCCACCATGTCTGCCCTAGCCTGCCGCGCTGCGCTGGCCCTAGCTCGCCGCGCTGGCCCTCTCCTCGCCGCGTCAGCTCAAGCTCGCTACGCCGCGCTGGCCCCTAGCTCGCCGCGTCGCGCTGACCCCAAGCCCGCCGCGCTGCGCTGGCCCTAGACTACCGCAGACCCTAGCTCGCCGCGCAGGCCCCTGCTCGCCGCGTCGGCCCTAGCTCGCCGTCGGCCCCTCCTCGTCGCGCTGGGCTCTCCTAGCCACGCTGGCCCCAGCTCAACGTGTCGGCCCCCTCTCACCGCGCCGGCCCCAGTTCGCCGCGTCGGCCCCTGCTAGCTGTGCCGGCCCCAGCTCGCCACGTCGGCCCCCGCGTCGGCCCCAGCTCGCCGCGTCGGCCCCAGCTCGCCGCGTCGGCCCCAGCTCGTCGCGCCGCTCCAGCTCGCCACGCCGGCCCCAACTCGCCACGTCGGCCCCAGCTCGTCGCGTCGGCCCCATCTCACCGCGCCGCCCCAGCTCGTCGCATCGGCCCCAGCTCGTCGTGCTGCCCCAGCTTGCTGCGTCGGCTCCAACTCGCCGTGCCGACCCAGCTCGCCGCGTCGGCCACGGCTTGCCACACTGGCCCCTGCTAGCCACGCCGGACCCTTGCTCGCTACCGGCCCCAGCTCGCCGCTGGCCCTGGTGTCTCCTCTGTGCCGGCGCCCTTGCCGGCCGTTTGCTCTCCCGCATCTTCCACGCACTCCACTGCCCTCCATCGCACTCCACCGGACTCCACCACTTTCCACCGCTCTCCACCGCACTCCACCACACCCGCCTGCTCCCTGCTCCTCCTCGTCCTGAGTTCTACAACTGCTGCAGCTGTGCGTGATGGAGGACGCCATTCTCCGCCTGGACACAGAGGGTCATGCGGTGGATTTCGAGGCGTGGCTCGTTGACCTGCACCACCAGATGAAGGGTCAGAGCCAGGATGGCCAGTCCCTGACCGTCCATGTCGAAGGTAAGCTGCCCTGCCCTCCCAAGCCTGCTGCCCTTGCTGACGCTCCCATGCCTGCTGAGCGTGCAACTTTCACAGCTGCTGAGCTCGCCCGCTCTCTCCGGGAGTCGCGCGATGCCACTGCGCATCTAGCTATCATTCACGCTCTCCCACTGTCCAAGCGTCCCCGCTTTCAGGCCCTAGAGATGGCCAAGGAATACCTAGATGCTCTCATTGTTCGCTATTCCACTCCCTCCTCCACCTCTGCTAGTCGTCTCCTCCTGCCCCTTCTCTTCTCTGACCTCGAGGCATTCCCCGCTGTCGCTGATCTTGCCACTCACCTGCGCACTCTCGAGACTAGCTACTGCACTGCTAGCACTCAGGCTCAGCTCACTGTACTTCCTAGCCACGTGCCTCCCTGACCGCCTAGCCACTGCCCGTGACACCTTCCTTAGTCTCCACCTCGCTGACCTCATCCTTAGCAACTTTTTCGCCACCCTCTCGGCGATAGAGACTTGTTAGCGCACTATCGCTCAGTCTAGCGGTACTGCGGTGGTCCCTATCTTCCAGGGTGGTGCTCCCTCCCAGTGCACTTACTCTGACATCGCCGCGGCGGCCTTAGCGCAGCCTCGTCAGGGTAGAGCCCCCTATCACCCCAGAGGGGGGCATAAGGGAGGGAAGGGTGCTGGGGGTGGGGGTGGTGGCGGGGGAGGTGGTAGTGGTGGGAGCGCTGGGAGTGCAGACGAGGGGGTGGGTGCTGACGCCCCAGAGCAGCAGCAGGAGCAGCAGCAGCTGAGGCAGCAACAGTAGCTGCAGCAGCAGCAGCAGTGGGGCCCCCGCCGGCGTGGTGACCAGGCGACTTCGGTGGTGGTGGCCTTGGAGGCGTCCCTTGCAGCTTGACGTCGGGTGGCAGCTCCAGTTCGGTGAGTAGCCAGTACCAGCTTCAGATTGGTTCCCTTCGTGGCACCGTGTGTGACCGTCCCAGTCACACCGCCGCCCGCTGCTACCGCCGCCTCGACGACCTTTTCCGTCTTAGCTTCGAGCCTGTGCCAGCCCTCCCGGACTGCCACAGCCTGGTACGACGCCATGTGCCGGTCTCTGAGATGGATATGGATAAGATCCGCTCTGCTTTGCATGCCATGCATGTTGATGATTCTAGTGTTATTGGACCTTATTACCCTGTGTTGCCTACCCTAGGTGTGTCTGCTGTGTGTAGTTTAGGCTCCCCTGCTGATCACGCGAAGGACCTCCTAACTTGTTTAGCCTTGGCTCCACGCTAGTGCCCCCATTGGCTGACGCTACTGCCGCGCTCTGCTTCACGCTGGACTCTGGTGCGTCCGCCTGCTTCTTTCGTGACCGTCACTCTCACGCCGCTTTCAGCACCAGCAGCAATCTCCCTTGCCGACCCCTCCTCTGGTCCGGTAGTTGCACGTAGCTCCACCACACTTCCCTGTCCGACGGTTCCCTCAGGCTCTCTTATAGGTCTGCACATCCCCTCGTTCTCCAGGAACCTGGTTGGTGTCGGCTATCTTCAAGACCTCGGCGCCACCACCACGTTTCCTAGACACGAGCAGTATGCTTGTATTGAGGCTGCCACTGGTGCCCCCTTCACCACATTCCCCTAGAACCCGTTGCTTGGCCTGTTCATGTTGGACACCGCATCCCTCCTGGTGGCTGTGTCCCCCCAGGTGTCTACGTCTAGGCAGGTCACTGCGGCTTGCTCATGTCAGTCGTTCACCCACCCGTCAGTGCTGTGGCACCACCACCTAGGTCACCCCGCACTGCCGCGTCTACGTGACATGTCCCAGCTCGGTCTTGTCTTAGGTCTCCCTGCATCTCTACCTACCCTCCCTCCCTCGCCCGCGCCTCCGTGCACGCCTTGCGTTGAGGATTGGCTACGACGTGCTCCTCACTCCTCGTTTCCCCCCACCACTGCACCACTCCAGACCCTGCACCTGGACGTCTAGGACCCAGCCCCAGTCCCTGGACCGCGTCGCAAGTGCTACTTCATGGTTCTCGTAGACGACTACTCGCGCTACACCACAGTGTTTATCCTGGAGCGGAAGGCCAACGTACCTGACGTTCTTATCCCGTGGCTTGTTGCTGCTCGAGTCCACTGTGCCCAGCTAGTGCTTCATCTCCACTCCGACCATGGCGGCGAGTTCACCTCCGGTCGGGTTGGCCAGTTCTGTCGTGCGAAGGGCATCACCCAGTCGTACACTCTGCTGGACTCCCCACAGCAAAATGGTTTCATTGAGCGACGCATCGGTTTAGTCATGGAGGTGGCTCATACCTCCATGATTCATGCCGGTGCAACCCATTTTCTGTGGCAGTTTGCAGTTCGCTACACTGCTCACCAGCTTAACTCTGCTCTTCGCGCCCGCAGGTTTTGCCGACCCTTCTCTGGACCGGGTCCCTTGGTGACGCGTCTGTGTTTCACGTCTGGGGCTGCCTAGCTCACGTCCGCGCCTCTGGCGTGGACAAGCTCACCGCCCACATTGCCCCTTGTGTCTTGCTTGGTTTTCCACTAGAAGCTTCTAACTAGGACTTCTACCACCCGTCGTCTCACTGTTTCTTTCACTCGTGTAACGTCACCTTTGACGAGTCTGTCTCCTTATACACTCCCTT
Organism: Closterium sp. NIES-67; assembly: GCA_027943415.1. Lineage (NCBI taxonomy): Eukaryota > Viridiplantae > Streptophyta > Zygnematophyceae > Desmidiales > Closteriaceae > Closterium > Closterium sp. NIES-67. The sequence continues at coordinate 685,272 of BQMB01002414.1, forward strand.
TCCCCATCGTCTCCCTGCTACCCTGCCCCCGTTCCTTGTCCCCACTCCCCAGTAGCTCCCGTTCCCCGTCCTGCCTTGTCTGGTGTTCCTCACGCCACTCCCCTTCCTTCGGTTGGCCCGGCGGAGGAGTCTGCTGATTCCGGGGGCCCTGAGGTTCAGGGCAAGCTGCCTATTTCTGCATAGCCTACACCCTTGGCCCGGGTGCCTCCTCTGTCGTCACAGTAGTAGCAGTCGCATCAGCAGCCACTGCCACCGAAACAGCAGCAGCCGCCGCCGCCGCAGCAGGAGTCAGTGGGCTCTGGGGGTGTTGGCACTGGGGGGGCTGACTCTAAGGAGGTTTCTAGTTCTAAGGGTGCTAGTTCTGGGGGTGCCAAATCTGGGGTTGCTGGTTCTGGGGGTGCAATCGTGGCGAGTACTGGAGGTAGCTGTGGTGCGGCTAGAGGTCCTGGTATGGGCGCGGAGCAGCAGCAGCAGCCGCCAGTGTCCGCCCTTCGCCTCCTCGATCTTCCCTCTCCCGACCGACCCCCCGCGCTTCTCCCGACGCCGCCTCCTCCTCCTGTCTACGCTGAGTTTCCCCCGTCGGACTCGTCCCCAGCTCGTTTCCCCCCTCCTTCTCCTCCTGTGTCTCCTCTCTATCTCCCGACCTCCTCTCTTTGACTTTCTCCGCGCTGCTTGCCCTCTAGTTCCTTGTGTCCTAGCCTCTCTCGTTACCGACCCATCCATTCCTGTCTCTAGTCTCTCGGCTCGTGTCGCTGCCGTCGCTGACTTTGCCTCTACCCGCCGCCTTGACTAAGCCACTGCTCTAGTCTCTGACCCTGCCCATCCTCCGTCCATCGCGGGTGCACCTGCCCTTGGCAATGACGTCGTAGAGGACAGGCAGTATGAGCTAGCTTTCCTTTTGGAGGCACTCCTCACCTCTGCTCCATGCTACTAGCCCCTGAGGGTGACCTAGACGCTCTTGACATCTCGACCCCTCGCACCTACAGTATACTGAGGTGAGCTGTGTGTCTCTTGCTAGGCACTGCCCTTATCTAGCCTAGGGTGTGTGTCAACTTATACATTTGCTGTGCATGTTAGGCGGGTTCGTGCTCTTAGAGAGTACAACACCAAACCCTTATATCACCATGTATCCTCTTGCTAGAGTTCACTTCGTTACTCTGACAATCAGAGCCCCGTTCCTACCCGGTTAGTCTTCCGTTGAGTAGTCCGTTTATATCGAGAGAGGACCGGACAGAATAGAGGGTTGGCCAGCGGTTGGTGGGTGAGCTCGTTAAAGCTCCTCCAACTAGAAGCGTGTGCACCCTCAGATCTGTCAGGTAAAATTTCCAGCATGCCTAACACGTCAGAAACCTCTGCCCGTTGTATGGTTAGGAACGTGACCCAGGAGGAGTTTGACGAGTTGCAAGCTAAGGCGGCCACTGTGATGACACTGTAGGCCTAGCTTCAACAACTCGCCGATAAATTCCAGATGTTGGGCAGCAAAGTTCAGACGCTGCGCAACAAAAACTCGTCACTTCGCCAGGCGCGTGGTGAAACGCATCAGGGGTGGCATATTACCCGAGACGAAGATGCTGCGAGCGAAGCAGGGCATCCGCGACACCTGAAGCAGTTGAAGAAATCCACAGTGAGCCGCAGACAGCCATTAAAATCAAACCACCCATGTCGCCGCCGTTCAACCCGATCGGCAAATCTACTACAGTGAGCGATCGGTTTTTTGCCATAGAAATCTTCTTTACAGCAGCAAATATTAATGACAACGCTTCACATGTCAACTTGGCTGCTGCGGGGACCGGCACTCGACTGGTGGCGCAGGCAGAACACTGGACAGCAAATGGGAAGCAAGGGTCATCAGCAGTGCAGACAGAACTAATCTTTGGGTCAGCCATGATCCGCACGTAGAAAGCATGGGGCGAAGCATTGAAGAGCCGTTTCGAGCACATATCCATGCGCGAAAACGCTTGCACAAGGCTTCGGATATGGCATCAGTTGGAATCTTTCCAGGAGTACACGGCATCGTTCCTGTCGCTCTGCGGTCGAATCGGCGGCTTCAACGATGATGAAAATATTGATCAACTCGTGGGTGGTCTCAAGTCAGGGATTCAACAAGAGATCATCCTATGCGCCCCAACGACCTTCAATTAGATTGTTCGCATAGCAGACGCGCTGGACGCGCGACGTAGACTCGCGAGGGCGGGTTTCCGGGAGGGAAACACATGATGAAGGACCACATGAAGAAGGACTACACGGAGCTGAAGAAGAACTTAGCTAACGATGGGAGGCAGTCGGAAAATGGCAACAGTCAGTAGCTGATAGGCCGCCTACTGACTTGACTGCGTCACCCAAACGCCACCACCCCCACCAGGTTATCATGCTGATTTGGGCTGTCGACCATTCTTGGCTGAATAAGGGGGGTGAACCGGTTGATCATCCTGTGCTGGTTGTGTTGGTTCAAAATATTTGTTGATGGCGCGGCAAGCCACAGTTTGATGGATGTTACAAAAGTGAGGGAACTTCGATTGCAGCTGGAGCGCTGCATGCCCGAAATCGATGCGAGGTTGGTTGATGACACCCCAATGGCGATTCGGGAACGTGTGCCTTACGAGCGAGTCACCTGTGTCAAAAAAATCAGCTTTACAACGAAGATGCTGGCGACGACCCTGGATGTGTGCGACATGCTGTCGGGGCGCGATTGGCTATGCGAGTACAACTCGAGCATCGATTGGCGGACGGGCGACAGTCGCATCAAGTGGAGTGGCGATTGGCGACGACTTTCCAAGTGGAGCAGTCAAGAATCAGCCACGCCGACAGTCAGAGCTGTGACTATCAAGAGGGCGATGATTCGCGGAGCGCAGCTGTATGCCGTCCGATTGATCGTATCTACAGCTGTCGACAATCTTACCAACATCGACAAACTCAGCGCAGCTGTCCCCGATGATTTAGCATCGATTATTCGAAAGCATTCTAATATTTTTCCGGATGATCTCCTTGCAAGAAGGCCACCTCAACGCCCGCACAACCACAAAATCGAGCTCAAGCCCCGCGCTCAACCGACTGTTCGGGCCCAGTGGCGGCTGACTCAGCTGGAGTTGGATGAACTTTGACGACAGCTGGACTATCTGCTCGAGAAAGGATTCGTCCGTCCCAGCACCTCCCCGTTCGCTGTCTCGGTCCTGTTCACTCCGAAGAAAGATGGCGGATTATGAATGTGTACCGACTACCGCGCCTTGAGTCGGGTTACCATCAAGTCCCGCTACCCCATTCCACGTGCCGACGAACTCATCGACCGACTTCGTGGAACTCGGTTTTTCTCCAAAATTGACATGCGAGATGGTTACCACCAGATTTGCGTGGACGAAGCTGACTGCTATAAGACGGCGTTCCGGACACGGTACGGAAGTTAAAACACAGTTATACCATTCGGCGTAACAAACGCGCCTTCGACATTTCAGTTGACCATGAATGAAATTTTCTGGCCACTGATGGATAAGTGTGTCATCGTGTACCTCTTCTCCCTCCTGTAGCAGAATCGCCTCATCACCAAAGGCTCTAAGTGCAAGTTTTTTAAACAAAAGGAGTTTTTGGGCCACGTAATCTCCATCGACGGCGTTAAAACGGACCCCAAGAAGATTGCTATGATCCAGGACTGGCAGCCGCAGGCTAATCTCCGCAAACTTCAGAGTTTATGGGGTTTGTAAATAACATCCGCCAGTTCATTCCGAACATGGTAGGGGGAACTTCCCCTCTCACAGATCTGCTGAAGAAGGGCTCGTTTTTTTAGTGGGGGGAAAAGCAGCAGGCTTCGTTCGAAAAGCTCAAACTTTTCCTGACTACACCACCGGTCCTTCGGATTGCGGAACCTCGCCGTCCATTCGAGCTCATCACCTACACTAGCGATCTGGCCATTGGCACAGTACTGTTACAAGACTTTGGCAAAGGCCTACAACCCATCGCCTACGAGTCACGGAAGTTGAACCAGGCCGAGCAAAATTATCCTGTCCACGATAAGGAGTTACTCACCATCATTCACGCTTTCAAGGTTTGGCACTGCTACCTGACTGGTGCTGATGTGACAGTCCGAATAGACCACAAGTTGGTACAGTTCATCCATGCCCAACTGACACTGAATCCCTGACATATTTGCTGGCTCGACTACCCCGAGTCAAACTTCCATTACAGATTCACCTAGAAACAAGGGGTTAGCAACATTGCTGACGCACTAGCCCGCCCCTCGGTCCATACCGCCGCTATCCTAATTACCCAAACTAATCCGCTGCTAGCTGGCCTATTCACCCACGGATACAGTATTGACCCATTCTTCGCCACCAACAACCATCCCCAACTGACAGCCATGCAAGGTGCCTATCATCTAAAATCCGGTACCAATCAAATTTGGGTTCCCGCCTACCACACCCTACGGGAATTACTGATCCAGGAGGCACATGACTCAAATTTCTTGAGTCACTATGGCATCGACAAAACCGCCAACTTACTGGGCCACCATTATAACTGGCCAGACCCGTCAACGGACGTGCAACGGTATGTCACCTCGTGTGCCATGTGTCAACGCATGAAGTCCTCCCTACTTCGACCTCCTGGACTGCTGCAGCCGCTCGAGCCACCCTGCAGTGACGATGGATTTCGTCACTGGCCTGCTAGCCGGTCCAAGCTGTAACGACGCAATCCTTGTCGTCGTTGACTAATTGACTGAAATGGCCCATTTCGCCGCATGCAAAACGACAATTACAACGGAGCAGACAGCGAAACTGTTCCTCACGAACATCGTGCGGCTACACGGCATCCCTTCGGTAATCATCAGCAACCGCGATCCACGCTTCACGTCTAACTTCTGGACAATAACGTGGCTGCAGTACGGCGCACGTCTGCATCTGTCCACGGCATACCGTCCGCAATCGGACGGCCAGAATGAACAGACCAATAAGATGATGGGGCAGCTGATTCGTACGACATGCATAGACAAGGCCCAATGGGAGGATGCCCTTTCTTTGATCGAGTTTGCGTACAACAACGCTCCATCAGTCACGACCACTCAGTCGTCGTTCTTCCTAAATTATGGGATAGACCCGACAACCCCTCTATCGCCACTGATAGAAAAACCAGCACCCAGATGTCAGCAGTTCGTCGAAAATATCCGACGGTCTCAGCACATAGCCGCCGATGCCATCCTAAAAGCTAACCCGACGGCCAAATAGCAAGCTGATCGACGGCGCCGAGACTTAACACTTGCCCGAAATTTGGGGATTCCTCTCCCAAAATAAACTACGACCAATCCGTATTATTCGAATGGTGACACCGGTCACCACCTAGCTGCAACTGCCTGCTGACTGGCGAATCCATGATTCGTTCCACGTCAGTCTCCTGCGACTGTTCGTCCCGAGTTCCACTAATCTCGACCGTCATTATATCAATCCTATGGCCAACCCAGTACCCGAACCAACTACCGAGCCGACCAAGATTCTCGCTCACCGTGTACGTGGTCGTCGAGACACAACATCCGTCAATTTCCTCTTGGTTGATCGCACAAGTGATGACGACCTCTGGGTCCCTGTAGCTACGCTCGGCCATCACAAAGTTGTTAGGGACTATTTGCACAGGGTTGATCGCACAAGTGACGACGACCTCTGGGTCCCCTCGCTACACTCGGCGATCACAATTTTTTGAGGGACTATTTACACAGACGTCATGGCTGATTTTATCAGACTATTTAGTCTGATTAGTCTGAAATTTCAGACCCTTTTTTTGGCCAAACCTGAATTTCCAGATAACCCATTTTCCCAATCCTGATCCATTCAGAGTACGATTCTAGGGATCCTGAGAAAATCAGCCCCACACACCCCACAACCCCTAAAACTTTTCGGCCAAGTCCCCGAACCCTAGAGACAACCCCACAACCCATCTAAAATTTCGGCGAAGTCCCGGAACGCTAGAGACATCCGCCACACACGCCACAACCCATTGAAAATTTCAACTAAGTCATGTTGTCAGATACAGTTCTCCCCAACACCCGGAACAACCCAGAAGTTTTGAATGAGACTTTCACTCGTTTTTTTTTTTACTGCATTGGAATGAGAGTAAATTCCACATTCTAAACATAGGGAAATTCTCGCCAGTTGCCCGTTTGGTCAACTGAAAGTCTAGCAAAATGTAACGGTCACGATCAATTGCGATCGTTTCGACATATATCAATCGTTCGATGGAAGGTAGCGATTAACGTCCAAGATTTCCCAACCGGGGTGCTGCAAGGGCGCGAAATTTCTCCCACCGCCCTATGCCCCAGCTTCCCCCCTCCCTGCCGTTTCGATTTCCCCCTTCCCCTCCATTTTCGATTCCCCCCTCCCCTCCATTTCGCTCCCCCCCTCCCCTCCGTTTCGATCACTTCCCCCTTCCCCTCTGTTCGCTTCCCCCCTCCCCTTCGTTTCGATCACTTCCCCCTTCCCCTCCGTTTCGCTTCCCCCCTCCTCTCCATTTCGACCCCCCCCCCCCCCCTTCCCCCCCCCTCCCCTCCGTTTCGCTTCCCCCCTCCCCTCCATTTTGATTCCCTCCCCAATTCCCCGTCGGTTTCGATTCCCCCTCCCCTCAGTTTCGATTTCCGTGGCAGTGCGATTTTACCCCCTCGGTTTTTAGGAATGGCTTCCCCGTTTTCCACATTTAACAACTACGCAAAACGAGGGTAGACAGGGTTGCTGATTGGGGGGTGGGGGGGGTTTGTGGGAGGATTTTTAATGGCTGCAAGGGACTTGCCGATTTTTTGGGAGGTGTACGAGGGATGAATGTTTCTTGCAGTGGGGTGTCGAGTGACCCGCTGGGTTACCCTTAAAAAGATCCTCGGAGAAGGGCCACAGGTGCAGAGCCTGGGGGGTTATGGGCGCACTTACCCGCTATTTAACAACACCCTTTTAACCCAGTGGTTAGTGACTGGGTTTCTGACATGGGGGTGTTTCCCGTGTGTGACTCTGGTTGTTCGTGCTGGACCCTGAAAAAATCAGACTCGCTGAGTTCTGGACCTTGACATTATTATAAATTTTTAACACACGCAGTGTTTTTTGAAAAATTGTGTATTGTGAAAGCGAAGCTGATTATACTTTAGCGTTGGGCATCGTCGAAGCGCGCTACTCGCCCTTCTCCAACTACATATACATGGGTTGGAGCTCATTTACCTCCACCCACGTCTCTCATTTTTCAAACGGCTCAGTCAACTTTCCCACCCACCCCCCCCTCTGGACAACCGCGCATCTCCAATGGGCAGCCGGTCTCTCGAATGGGAGCGCACAACTAGGATCATGATGTGTGGATGTTTAGATTCTTATAAGCTAGTAAGCGACTATTGTACCTAGCCCACTTGAAATGAGAACGATGCCTATTGCAAAGAACAAGAAAGCAAGCTTTCTCAATTCAGACTGTAATATTTCGACAGGTGTTGCAGGAGACTAAGTATAGAATCTGCTAACACGAGTACTTAACCAAGGATCTTTGCTGGAATGGTAGACTAGTAAGACAGCGGAAGTCTTATCAGAGTGAACCTGAGCACATGAACTTGTGGGTAGTCGAAGGTTGAATAACCTGAGCACATAATTCTGTGGAAAGTCAAGGTTAATAATAAAAAGGCATTACAAGGATTTATAGCTCTAGGGAAAGTACCTGTTCGGCTAGTTGCGCGCCATGCGACCTATTCGTCATACTATATGGTCGCGACTGTTCGCGTGACTGAAACGACTCATTACGCCTAATCGCGTAACTGAAGCGGTATGCCGACGTCATTCCGAGACCCGCGATGCTTTGCTGACATCAGCACTCCAGCATGATTACTTACTGAGAAACTCGATACTGACCACCAAAAACGGAACTTGCAGGAATGCAAAACTTCATTTATCACAATACAGACTACCAAAAAATCGGCTGGAGGCCATTCAGACCTTTTTTTTAGGGGGGGGGGTTGGCTCAGAGTGCCTTTTTTTGAAACGTCAGCCCTAACAGACGCCGTGTCTCGGATGTGGGTAGTCTCCTCTCAGAAGGGGGGGTGGTGAAAGGAAATTCCCTTTTCCTTACTGGGCTCGTCTATAGCGCGTACGCCCTCGACTCTCGGAAGTTCAGTCTCGGCCAACTTCTTCGGTCCCGAACCACAATGCGAACCCAACGTGGCGCTTCCATAGCGTTCGCTAACCGAACCGCCCCAACCTGTTCGCGTGGTTCTCGGCTAGCCCTATTCGTGCCTATAAATGCCTAGACCTTCATTTGTATCGCGATTCTTGAATTACGGTCCCTTTATTACACTACCTGCTATTACTCTCATTAATTCATAACATGGTGCTTGGTTTGGTGCTTGTCACGTCACTCTTTCACCTAGTTACCGTATTCTCCCGGATATAGTACCCTAGGGAGCTAATAAAAATTCATGAAAATTTTAGGGTGGGTGGAAATAAAGGCCAAAAAAAAATAAGACCATGGTTCTATGGAACGTGCATATGCGTTTTTCAATTCCAAAATAGTTCTGCATGTTACACCACTTTGTTTTGTGTCACATGTCAACATCTCGTGTCCTCATCGCGTACCCTACAGTGTGGCCCTTCTGCTTGCCACATCGTCAGCTAAACTAGTCAAGTCAAGGACGAGGCTGGCAAATCAGGCAATCAACGAGTGTTGCAGGCCTGTCCTTACTGCCTCCAATCAGTGGGCGGCAGCGGAGGTTTGTTTTGGCGGGAGGGCACGAGAGTCGAGAATGAACAATTTGGATTTTGAGGTTTCGACTTTTTTTTTTTTTCCGTTCCGACACATTCGGGTTGACCACCAGCTCGTTTCCCCCACTCGCCCTCACGTTTACGCACGCAACTATGCACGGCAAATTCTGTTGTTCCCTGTCGAAATAAGGATTCTAATGTCAAACATGTGTAGTTATCATGTTTGTATAGACTGTATAGGGTCACCTTCTAGAGAGTACAACATTTAGGTATATGTTTGTGTACTTTCTCTCTCACATTATTCAATTCTAGGTTTGATATGGTATCACGAGTAGGTTTCGACCCCCCCCCCCCCCCCCCCCCACCTACCGCTTCCGCTCCTCCCGTCGCGTCTCCTAGCCTCGCCTCGCCCCTCCTGAGCCCAGTCGCGACCCCTCCCCCTAGCCCCGTCGCGCCCCTTCCAGGGCCTCGTAGCGCCCCTCCAGGCCCCGTCGCGCTCCCCTTCCAGGGCTTCGCAACGCCCCTCCCGGCCCCCGTCGCGCCCCTCCAGGGCTCTGTAGCGCCCCTCCAGGGCCCCGTCGCGCCCCCTAGCGCCCCTCCTGGGCCCCGTAGCGCCCCTCCAGGGCCCCGTCGCGCCCCTTCGCGCCCCTCCTGGGCCCCGTAGCGCCCCTCCAGGGCCCCGTCGCGCCCCTTAGCGCCCCTCCTGGGCCCCGTCGCGCTCCTCACAGGCCCCGTAGCGCCCCGTAGCGCCCCTCCTGGGCTTCGTAGCGCCCCTCCTGGGCTTCGTAACGCCCCTCCCAGGCCCCGTCGCGCCCCTCCTGGGCTCCGTAGCGCCCCTACTGGGACCCGTCGCGCCCTCCCTGGGCCCTGTAGCGCCCCTCCTGGGCCCCGTCGTGCCCCTCCCAGGCCCCGTCGCGCCCCTCCTAGGCCCGTAGTGCCCCTCCTGGGCCCGTAGCGCCCCTCCTGGGCCCCCATTGCTCCCCTCCTGGGCCCCGCCGCGCCCCTCCTGGGCCCCCATTGCGCCCCTCCTGGGCCCGTAGCGCCCCTCCTGGGCCTGTTGCGCCCCTCCTGGGCCCTGCCGCGCTCCTCCCTGGGCCCCGTATCCACCCTCCTGGGCCCCGTCGCCCCTGCTCGGCCCCGTCGCCCCAGCTCGGCCCTGTCGCGGCCTCTCGGCCCCGTGGCGCCCGCCCTGCCCCTGTCGCAGCTGCCCGGCCCCTGTCGCACCTGCCCGGCCCCGTCGCGCCCGCCCGGCCCCGTCGCCCCCGCCCGGCCCTGCTGTGTCCTGCCCCGCCGTCGTCGCTGCCGCTGTTTGTGGACTCTGGGGGTGCTGGAGTTGAGGTGGGTACTCGTCCCGGGGCTCCTGTCGTGGCTTGTCCCCGCGGGCCTGGGGGTGGTACCGGTGCTGGCGGTGTTTCGGGCTCTGGGGGTGTCCCTTCTGGGGGTGCCGGTGTGGAGGGTTCGGGAGGTAGCCGTCGCGCAGCTTGTGGCCCTGGCGTTGGTGTTGTGTCGCCGCAGCAGCAGTCCCCGCCGGTGTCCGCCCTCCGTCTGCTCGGCCTTCCGTCCCCTGACCCTGCGCCTGTTCCTCTCCGGCCGTCTCCCCCTCTTCCCGTCTACGGCCCCGTGTTCCCTCCGCCGGACTCGTCCCCGGCTCGTTTTCCCCCTCGTTCCCCACCCGTGTCCCCTCCTCTGTCTCCCGACCCGACGCCGCCCTCTCACGTCTGGTCTCGCCGCCCCTCCCGTGCTCGTCCTGTCTCCCCCGTCCCGCGCACTCACCCTATGTTGCTCCGCTCCCACGCGTCTCGTCCTCCCCTCCTCCCGTCTCCTCCTCCGTCCTCTCTTGTCGTTGCGTCTCCTCCTCTGTCTGACTACTTTCGTGCCGCTCGTCCTCTTGTTCCTCGGGTCCTTGCCTCTCTCGTTACCGACCCGTCTGTTCCAGTGTCGAGTCTTGACGCCCTTGTCGCTGCGGTCGCTGACTTCGCCTCTACCCGCCGCCTTGACTACGCCTCCGCTCTGGTCTCTGACCCTGCCTGTCCTCCGTCTGTCGGGGGTGCTCCTGCCCTCGGCAGTGACGTCCTGGAGGACCGCCAGTTTGAGCTTGCTTTCCTGTCCGAGGCTGCTCCCCATCTCTGTTCCATGCTGCTAGTCCCTGAGGGTGACCCAGACGCTTTTGACATCCCGACCCCTCGTACTTACGCTGAGGCGGTTTCGGGACCTTGGGCCTCTCAGTGGATAGTTGCCATGGAGCAGGAGATGGCATCTTGGAGATCCACCGGCACCTTCGTCGACGCAGTTCCCCCACCTGGGGTGAACGTGGTCGATGGCCGTTGGCTCTTCAAGGTGAAGCGCCCTCCTGGAGAGCCGCCTGTGTTCAAGGCGCGTTACGTGGCTAGAGGCTTCAGTCAGCGCGAGGGGGTGGACTTCTTTCAGACTTTCGCTCCTACCCCGAAGATGACTACTCTTCGGGTTCTGCTACACGTAGCGGCTCAGCGTGACTACGAGCTTCACTCCCTCGACTTCTCCACTGCCTTTCTTCAGGGCAGCCTTCACGAGCAGGTCTACCTGCGTCGTCCTCAGGGCTTTACTGGCACCTTCCCCCCTGGGACCCAGTGGCTTCTGCGGCGCCCAGTCTACGGCCTGCGCCAGGCGCCTCGTGAGTGGCACGACACGCTGCGTGCTACTCTTGCTGACCTGCAGTTCTTTCCGTCCTCTGCAGACCCCTCGCTCTTCGTTCGTGCTGGCTCGACTCCGTTCTACATCCTCGTCTACGTAGACGACCTGGTCTTTGCCACAGCTGACAGGGACGCACTGGCCTCCGTGAAGGCAGAGCTGCTGAAGAGACACACCTGCACTGACCTTGGAGAGCTGCGCCGTTACCTTGGCTTGCAGATCTCCAGGGACAGAGCCGCCCGCACCATCACCCTGACTCAGTCACACTTGGTGCGCCAGGTCCTTCAGAGGTTCGGCCTTCAGTTCTCCTCCGCACAGCCCACCCCTCTTCCTCTGGACCACAGACTCTCCGCTCCAGTTCCTGAGGAGTCGGTAGATCCCAGTGGTCCTTACGCTGAGCTAGTGGGTTGCCTCATGTCCCTGATGACTTGCACTCGCCCAGATCTCGCATACCCTCTCAGCATCCTGGCTCGTTTTGTGGCCACAGGCAGACACCGACCTCAGCACTGGTCTGCCGCTAAGAGGGTTTTGCGTTATCTTGCAAGTACATCGGGCATGGGGTTAGTGCTAGGCGGACGCAGGCCAGTGGTCCTTACTGGACACACAGACGCTTCTTGGGCAGACGACGCCGAGACGCTCAGGTCTTCCCAGGGCTACTGCTTTAGCCTTGGCTCAGGTGCTGTCTCGTGGAGAGCTACCCGCTCCTCGTCGGTTGCCCAGTCCAGCTGTGAGGCTGAGATCTACGCCGGTGCCATGGCGGCACAGGAGCTCCGCTGGCTGACCTTCTTGCTCACTGACTTAGGTGAGCGGCCTAGCTCTGCCCCGGTCCTGTACGCTGACAATAGGGCCATGATTCTCCTGTGTCAGGAGCCTCGACTCGAGGGCAGAGCGAAGCACATCCAGCTGCGGTACTTCCTCCTGCGCGAGCTACAGCAGCGGCGCCAGGCTCGCGTAGTACACTTGGCCTCCGGTGCCAACACAGCTGATATCTTTACGAAGGCGCTTGCGCCTAAAGATCATCAGCGGCACTGTTTACAGCTTGGTCTGGTTCCTGTAGTCTCTCACTTACTCGGGCCTTGACTTTGTACTGTCGTATATATATATATGTACACACTCAGACTGGACTTGTGTCCTCTCACAGTGGTTGGACTAGTAGTGCCGCCCTGTACTCGTTTTTGCCTTGTCTGTACTCCTTCTGACTGGTCTTTTAGACCCTTGTCTCAGAGGCTGGACTAGTAGTGCCACCCTGAGCTACTTGTCTAGAACATTCCCCTATGCAGTCCAGGGGGTGTGTCAAACATGTGTAGTTATCATGTTTGTATAGACTGTATAGGGTCACCTTCTAGAGAGTACAACATTTAGGTATATGTTTGTGTACTCTCTCTCTCACATTATTCAATTCTAGGTTTGATATCTAAGTGGCGGGGGGTGTTCAATTGTTTTCAAGCCCAAAAGTAGGGTGGTAACTAGATCCAGTTTAATTAAACACCCATACCCGCTCAAGCCACCCACGGGAGCTTAATTCCGGCGGGTACTGTATCCGGGAGAATACGGTACCAGTAAGCCGCCAATATGGTGGTGTACCACTACCACTGTTAGGTTGAACCCAACCAGTTCACCTTAATGGGCTTTTTAGAGGGAGTGGAGAAAGAAAAGCCTCATAGAACATGTTTGGACTGCTAATATTTCTCAATTGAATGCACCGGTACGTATAAATGTAATACAAATGATGCACTAGTTCAGCACATCTGCTGCATTATGGGGTTAGATTAGATGTCAGCTCCATGTGAGGTTGGCTGCTTCTCTATCTGTAGAGTTAGGCGCGGTAGTACACTCCAGGTGTAGTCCACATATGGATAGCTCCACAACTGTAGTGCTTGCTTGCTGGTCATGGTGTTCCCGCATCTGACCCGCCATCGCTTGTGAACAGTGGATGCTCTGAGGCACAGTCACAGCATAAAGGAACAAAAGCACAGCACAGCGTGTAATACCGGTAAGAAAGACGGCGCTATCCTCGAGTCACAGATCAGTAACCGTACGAAGCGAACCCTTTACGAACAGTAAACGGACGCTCTGCAGAGAGTAACAACACGCTTAATGAAAAGACCCCATAATGCTCAACAAGTATCATACGAAGACGATTCTCACGGGTTATGTACCTAGAGTAAGCTGCAGCTAAATAAGAGGCTGTGAGTCGGCCCATGGGGTCCGTCCATAGCAGCAGCGGCACCCGCGCCTTAGATTCTTAGCCTTTTAGCCTCAGAGCCGAGAATACCGAGACAAGGTGAGTGCACGTACCGAGAGCTTCAGAGGCCTTGAGTATGCCCATGGGGTCCCTTGGTTGGCAGCCCCATGGCTTCATCCGACACCTTCATCAACATACTGTCCCAAAGCAGCCCTTGTAGGTTCACGTACCTGGAGCCTCGAAAGCAGCCCTTGTACCTGGGCGATGTAAAAGCTGGCTGCCACCACTGCACCTAAAGCAAGCAGCAACACCAAATGCACGTACCGAGAGCTGAGGACGCTGTGAGCCGGTCCATGGGGTCTTTCTCCAGCAGCAACTGCAGCAGCTCCCTACCCTCCTCCGACACCTCTTCCATCTGGGGGAGGTGAACGCCAGCTGCTGCCACTGCCACTGCACCTAAAGCAACAACGCCACCTGCTGCTGCTGCCACTGCACCTAAAGCAACAACACCACCTGCTGCTGCTGCCACTGCACCTAAAGCAACAACACCACCTGCTACTGCTGCCACTGCACCTAAAGCAACAACACCACCTGCTGCTGCTGCCACTGCACCTAAAGCAACAACACCACCTGCTACTGCTGCCACTGCACCTAAAGCAACAACACCACCTGCTGCTGCTGCCACTGCACCTAAAGCAACAACACCACCTGCTACTGCTGCCACTGCACCTAAAGCAACAACAACACCTGCTGCTGCTGCCACTGCACCCAGAGCGGCAACACCATCAAGTGCACGTACCTAAGGCTTCAAATGCTGTGAGCCGGTCCGCTGGGTCCTTCTCCAGCAGCAGCTGCAGCAGTTCCTTAGAATTGAGAGCACAGTGGGACAACGTCAAACACGATGTACGTACCGAGAGCTTCAGCAGCCGTGAGCCGGTCCGAGGGGTCCTTCTCCAGCAGCAACTGCACCAGCTCCTTGGCTTCATCCGACACCTCTCTCCACCTGGGCGAGGTGAACGCCACCTGCTGCTGCTGCACCGCGCGGCGGATCCCAGCCTTTGTGGGCGCCCAGAAGGGCGGCACGCCGCACACCATCATGTGGAGAATGACCCCCAGGGACCATAAGTCTATCTGGGGGCCATACATTCCCTCATACACCTCTGGTGCTGCGAACAAGGGAGTTGTTACAGGGTCAGTAAAGGGCACTCCTGGGCGAGGGCAGGAGGCAGGAGAGGGGAGGGGGAGGGGGAAGAGAAGATCCTTTGTAGGCGCCCAGAAGGGTGTCACACCGCAGACCACGACGTGGTAACGACACCCAGGGACCAGAGGTCTGACTGCGGGCCGCAGATGCCGTCATGCACCTCAGATCACCTCAGGCGCCGCGAATAAGGGAGTCGTTACGGGGTCAGTGAAGGGCACTTCTGGAATAGGGTTGGTAGGAGAGGGGGGGAGGGGGGGCGAGGGGGGGAAGGGGAAGGGCCGATTCTCTGGTGGCGCCCAGACCATGATGTGGAGGATGACTCTCAGGAAACAATCGGTCTATCTACGGGGCGTACATACGTGACTTTTGAGTCGACCCAAAAGTCACCTACAGTAAGTCTATCTACGGGGCGTACATGCTATGGGAGATCTCAGGGGCTGTGAATTAAGGAGTCGTTACACGCCTTGATAAATGCCAGGTGCTGTGAATAAGGGAGTCGATACAGGGACAGCGACATGCCGCACAGCTGGTGCAGCATGGTGCAGGAAAAGAACCACTGCTGCTACACAGACTGGTACACACTGGTGCTGCTGCGCATACCTGGGGTGATAAATGCAGCAGACCCAAACCCGCTCAGTCTGGCGTCCTCCATGGGGCTGTCATTAGCTGGGAAGACCACAGCGTGGGGCGTTAGATTCCGGTGCGCCACCCCGTGCGCGTGGCAGTGCTGCAGCGCCTGCAGCAGCGCGTGGCAGAGCGCCGCTGCCTCGCTCTCTGGGAACGGGCCGTGGAGGCGAATGCGGTCGTGCAGAGAGAGGCGGGCGATGGGGTCCAGAATGAGGTGCACAGACTGGGGGGAGGGGAAGTGGGGAGGGAAGTGGGGGGGGAAGGGGGGGGAGAGGGGGAGGGGGGAAGGGGGGAGGAAGGGGGGGCAAACACATGCTGACAAGGGAGCTCTGTTGGCGCTCGGGGAACGGGCTGTGGAGGCGCACGCGGCAGTGGAGAGAGAGATGGACGACGGGGTCCAGAATGAGATGCACGGACTGGTGGTGGTTGGGGGTTTTGGAGGGGCGGAGAGAGATGGGCAGGTTATGTAATGCATGTTGGGTGTTCGGAGAATGCATCACACCCAACATGGGTGTAATGCATGTTGGGCCGTGCAGACGAATGCAGTCATCCAAAGAGAGGCAGGAGATGGGATCCAGAATCGAATGCATGGACTGGGGGGGAGTGGGAGGGGGATGGGGGGGATGGGGGGGGCGGGGGTTGGAACAGATGAGATGGGGTTGTCTCGGAGCCCAATGATGGCTGCATGCGGCTGCAGCACCTCCAGCACTGCTACGAAGAATAGCCGGGCATGCATCCACAACGCACATGCACAAGCACAAGCACAAGCACAAGCACAAGCACATGCACAAGCACAAGCACAAGCACAAGCACAAGCACAAGCACATGCACAAGCACAAGCACAAGCACAAGCACAAGCACAAGCACAAGCACACGCACAAGCACAAGCACAAGCACATGCACTTGCAGTGAGGAAACCAGGCTAGGATGCTGCAACTTACCGTGAGGCTCTCGAACTTGTCTCTGAGCCCAATGACGGCTGCATGCGGCTGCAGCACCTCCAGCACCGCCACCTCCAGTCCAATCGCCTCCGCTTGCTGCTGCGTCTGCGGGATGGGAGCGAGAGAGGGGAGAGTAAGAGAGAGCGAGAAAGGGAGTGGAGCAGGGGAGAAATCCTCTAAGGGGCAAGCGGCTGCAGCACCTCCAGCACCGCCACCTCCAGTCCGATCGCCTCCGCTTGCTGCTGCGTCTGGTGGGAGGGAGAGAGTGGGAGGGAGAGAGTGGGAGGGAGAGAGCGGGAGGGAGAGAGTGGGAGGGAGAGAGTGGGAGGGAGAGAGGCAGGGAATGACGGATCGAGTGGGAAAACGCGTTAATGGCTGCAGCACCCTCCAGCACTGCCACCTCCAGCCCAGCCACCTCCTCTTGCTGCTGCGACTGGGGGGTGTGAATACAATGGGAATAGGAACGGAGAGGCGAATGATTAGGCGAATGATTAGGCTGCACTCGGGTGCAGCACGTCCAGCCTCGCCACACCACCTCTAGCCCAATGGCCTCCGCTTGCTGTTGCGACTGCGGGAGAAGATGAAGGGGAGGGAGGGAGGGTAGCTCTTAGGTTCTGGTAAGAGAATTTATTAGGATTTGATATGATTTCGTATGATTGTATTAGGGTCTGATAGTATGATGCCTACTTGGATGCTCCTACCTGGATGCTCCTACCTGGATGCTCCTACCTGGATGCTCCTACCTGGATGCTCCTACCTGGATGCTCCTGCCTGGATGCTCCTACCTGGATGCTCCTGCCTGGATGCTCCTGCCTGGATGCTCCTACCTGGATGCTCCTACCTGGATGCTCTGCTTGGATATAGTGCGGCACGTCAGCAGGTTCCCTGACACGCGGTGCATGCATCTCCTCAGTAGACCATCTCCAGGAGGGGCGTAGTCAAGCCAGTCGTCCGCAGTCAGCGCATACTGCTTGCCCACTGCCCTCATGGGCCGCCGCAACACATTGAAGACCCTCATTCCCCCCTCACTCTCATCCTCACTCCCACTCGCACTCTCCCCTCTCCACGCCCCCTCCCTCCTCGTTCTCCGCCCTGCCTTCTGCCGCTGCATCCCATACCGCTTCTGGCCGTTCGTAACCCCTTTGCTCCGTCTCGTCCCTCTTCCTTCCCTCTCTACCCCCTCATGTCCACTCCCCTCGTCATTCTCCTCCTCGTCCTCTCCCTCCTCTCCCTCCTCTCCCTCCTCTCCCTCCTCCGCTTCCACTCCTTCATCATCCCCACCCCTCTCTTCATCCTCCCTCCAGCATCGCCGGCATCTGAACCATTTTCCACCCCTCACAACCCCACCTCGCCGCACCACACCTCTAGGCGTATCCACCCGTTCAGACACCGACGCTCTTCTAGCCAGAGGAGATTTTAATCCAGAATAGAACCGCACCCCCCTCGTCCCCTTCCCCCGGCTCCCCTCACCCCGCCTTCCTCCCCCTCCAGTCCCCCTTCCCGGTTCTCCCGTCCCCCCTGTTTCCCTCCTGCTGCTGAGTCCGCCCCCTCCCTTCCCCAGGCTGCTATTTAGCAAGCTGCTCTGAGTGCTTCCCATACCCTGCCCGCTGCCAATGCTGCGGTTGCTGTTGTTTTCCTCGTCTGAAAACGACTGCAGGCTCGCGATTTCGAGGTTCGGACGCGGAAAGCCGCCCCAACCGAGATGAGATGCGCCTGCACCAGGTGCGCCCTCCCCCTCTGCTGCAGATAAACGTGCGCCTCCCCCTGTTCCTCCTCCCCCTGCTGCTGCTCCACCGCTGCCTCTGCCGTCAGCAGCCCCTTCTCCAGGTGGTGATTCTTCCCTCCCCTCTCCCGCTTCCCTCCCTGCTCCTGCTCCTCCTCCTCTTGCCCTATCTGCCGCCCCTGCTACAGCCGAGATGCTCTGCGGCGAGCCCGCTACAGCCCACTCCACCACACTGCCAGAGTCACTCACATCCTCCTCCCCCCCTCCGTCTCCGTCCTCTCCCCTTACACCTTCCCCTCCCCCTCTGCCTCCACTGCCTCCCCCTACCACCGCTACCTGCTTTTGCCTCCCAAAGGATATTTCGCCAAGTACCTCCCCTCCCTCCGTGCCTTCCTCTTCCCAACCGCCACCCTGCATTCCCCCACTCTCTCTCCTCTCCCTTCTCCCCCCCTTCCCCCTCTCCCCCTGCCCATCCGCCCATCCCTCCCCCATGACCCCCCTCCTCGCGTCCTCCCCCTCCCTAGACTCCGATCCCCCTTTTTGAGCGCACTCATTTTCGCTACTAGAACGCCTGTGAAGTTGCCGCCCGCCCCCACTCCCCCCGCCGGCATGCCCCTGAAATTTCCGCTGCCCTTTCACCTGCCCGTGCTCCGAGTCCCCATCGCCCCCATCTTGTGCCACGTCAGCGCCACCAGAAGCAGATCTATCTATGCTGCCCGAACGACTGTAACCGTAACCATCAACATCTGTAACAGAGCCAGAGCTTTGCCGCGCCAGTTTCTGCCCCGAGCTGAGGGAGTACTCACTCTTTCCCCGCCTGTGTGTTGTGCCTGAGCCCCCTCCCACCGGCACACCCCCTCCTGCTGCCGATCTCAAGAGCTGCGGCTGCGGCTGTGGCAGCGGCTGTAACAGCGGCTGCCGCTGCAACGGGGGGCTGCCAGAGGACGGCTGCCGCTGCAGCGATTGTGACTGTGCCTGTTGTGATAATAACGGGGGGCTGCCAGAGGACGGCTTTATAGGAAAGCTGGCGCTGTGGCTGCTGCCAGCGCTGGCCCCTCTTCCAAGTCCCGACCCTCCGCTGCTGCTGGCGCCACTGCTGCTGCTCCTCCAACTACCCAATCCGGTGGAGCCACCTGTTGAGTGGCTTCGGCGGGAGGGAGACGGGTTGCGCAGGGGGCTATTGGACGTTGATACACCACTTGCTACACCTCCTATGGCAGCAGCAGGAGGCACAGATCCGACCCCTTTGGTTGGCGACACCCCTCTTGGCTTCTCCCACCCTCCAGAACCGCCACTCCCTCCTCCCGGGGCACCTCCAGACCCGATACTCCTGCTCAGAGGAATCGCCCCACTGCTGCTGCTGCTGCTGCCGCCGCCGCCGCCGCCACTGCTGCTGCTGCCCCCGCTGCCAGATCCCCCTGCAAATCCACTCGTGCCGCTCCCATTCCCGCTACTGCTGCTGCTAAACCCGGACCCCGCCCCTCCGCCAACCCCCCCCACAACACCCCCCCCCATCCCTCCAGTCCAGCTGCTAGCCGCGCCATGCGCCCCCATACCCAACCCCGCCCCCCCGTCTGACTGATGGTGGGGGAAGGGCGGGAGAGGCGCTAGGTTAGATGCGCCTATGGGGCCGACCCCGCGGCTGGGGCTGCTGTTGGGGCTGACTCGATTAGGGGAAGAAGTTCTAGAAGACTTTCTGCCACTGTCACTAGACGACCGGGGGAAGTGCACAGAGGCGCGGTGATGCAAGGCGTAGGGGGGGGGGCTTGCTGCTGTGTTGACGCCCTCACCACCACCAACACCACCAGCACCACCAGCACTAGTGCCAAAACTACTGTTACAAGCGCTAGGGTTACCGTGGAAGCTGTTGCTCCCGTGAAGGCTAACCGCCCCATGTATCCCCCTACCCCCGTGCACACTCTCATCCGCGTTAACACCATCTCCGCCACTCTCTATCACCAATATATCCGCCGAGCTCCCGCCAACGGCAACCCCCCGTTCCCCTCTCTGCGCCACCCCCGTGGTTAGCGCCCTCTTTAGCTCCGCAAGTGCGCCACCTCCCGCTGCCCCTCTCCGCTCGTCCCTCCCCTTCCCCGCATCGGGGGAGTCTAGCCCCCCCCCGTGTCCATCCGTTGACAGAAACTGGTCCAGAATCAGATTGTACGAGTCGCGCCGACCCAGCTCCGACCCCATGCTGGCGGAAACTCCCCCCTCCATGCGCCCTGGCGCGGCGGACGCGAACGCGCGGAGCTGCCTTCCGCCTCCGCTTCCGCCTGCCCCGCGGGCGGCGGCGATGGACGTGGGGACGGAGGAGTTGCGCGGCGGCATCATCATTGATCGCCCTGCCCCAGATACCGCCTTCCCCTGGCTGGAAAACGACGCGGCACCGACCCCGCCTAGAGCCGACCTCGGCATTCCCGAGGCTCCCCCGCTGCCTCGCGCGCTCCCTCCTCCTCCCCCGCCCGCAGCCCCCCCTCCGCTGTTGCTCCGCGAGAAGCCCGCTGCGCCGCCGCTCGGCCCGCTGCCAACCCCGCCGCTGCCGTCTTTAAGCGCTTCTTCCCACTCCATTCCCTCCTGCCCGTGCGCCCCCGCGGCGTGAAGCTGCCTTTGCGCGAATAGACCTGTCGGGTCGTGCGATGCGCTTCGGGGAACCCCACCCTGTCGGTATAACGGGAGGTACGAGCCTGTTCCGGGCCTGTTAGGACCCGTACTTGAACGCTCCGTTCGTCGCGGCCTCCGGACCAAGCCGTCCGGGCCGGACGGTCTGATTGGGGAGGATTCCGAGCCTGCGTTAGGGTCGTCGTCCTCCCCGCATAGCGCCTCTTCGTCCAAGGTTTGGGATCGGATCAAAGCCGAAGGTTTGGAGATGAAACCGGATGCTTCTCCGTCCGAAGGCAGCTTGCCAGGTTCGGCAATTCCCCACTCTTCGCCAAAAGCGCCTCCGTTTCCATATAAATCGTTAAGTCTTGTTTCCTCGGTATCATTCGCAGCACCGGAGCCCCCTACGCCAACGGCGGTCATCCCTACTGTTCCGCCACTCCTTCCCCCTTTTCCCCCGCTAATAGCAGTTCCAATTCCGCCAGTCGACCGGCTAGATCTCGGAATACCACCGGTCAGCCGTTGACTCAAGCCGCCGGCACCTGCTATTCCTCCCCCTTGTGTTCCGCTTCTCCCAGGACCGTCGATTCCTGGATTCATCATGGATCGTACGGCCGACATGCCATCTGGTAGACTGTCCGGCGACAGGAGGTGTTTCGGCTCGTTATCCTCTCCTTGTTGTTGTTGTTGCTGCTGCTGCTGCTGCTGCTGCTGCTGTTGCTGTAGGATTTTCGAGTGAAGCATCAGCATTGACGGCTGTTGCACGCTGATTCGCGGCTCCGACTTACTTATGCGTGTGAGAGCGCGCGCGCGGTCGTCTAATGTCATCGCCGTACGTGTGTATCATCGCTGATCGATTGACGAAGCGCGCAAAAACACGCCGTGACCGACACTCGCTCGAACGTGAAGCGGTCAAACCTTCTTGAAACCGACGAACCACGAACCACAAGCCTCGGGTTTGCTCAACTCGGCCTTATGCGTAAGCTCGAGTGACGAAACACGAACGCTCGTGAAGTTATCAAAAGCTGGCTCAAGCGCTTTCGAAAGTTATCAGGCATTTTCCCTATCCTCAAACTCAAGCGCGGACCTGAGTCCTCCACTCCGACGGCTGCCCTAGAACGACCCCTCGAACTCCCCCAGCTAATTTCCCCTCGATTCTGGAATTTACTATCATGGGATGATGAGCTGGCATCTCCGATAAACTATCCCTGCCCTATTCTCGCACCGCGAGACCTTCATTCCCCTCTCGATGGAGAACAAAGCAAATTATACCGACGCTACTACTCGAGAAGTGAAGCATAGAAAATTATAGAGGCAAGAGACCTAGAAGACAGCTAGGCTAGAAGCCCTGATTCAGGGAGTTTTCGCTGGAGCTTAGTCATTGAGAACTTCAACTGCCAGCAGGCGGCCTTGGGGAATGTCTGTCAAAGAAACAGTTCAGTTCAGTCATGGGACAACACCACAAGGGCCACAACACCACAACCCAAGAAAATACACGTGAGGTGGGAGAAAGAACCCAAGGGCCACTGGCCAATGACCAATGGCAAGGAATCTGCTCCAAACCTAACCAAGAGCAAAACAGGCCAATCATCCTTCGGTTCCAAGTTCCATACCTTTGCCGAGGTTCGAGTGCCGTCAACAACAGCCGAACACGAATGAGGTCCGAACCAACCGACTGACTGATCGAGCGTGGTACTGTAGTTCGTTTTGTCGACTCCATTTGGTACAGTTTCACGAACCTCCAACGACTTTCATCAAACAAAGCACTCCACCGCACCCAGCAGTGCACTCAGCCAGAGGAGCTCTGCGCCATGCAGCAACACCAAAGCAGCAACCACTACAGTGTACAGATTGCTGCTCTGGGAAGGTCGATTGTCGGGTCTAACGAGTAAGATTCTAGGGTGGCAAAAGTTTTGGTGTCATTCGGATCACCGCACCGCAATGGTGGTTGGCTGGTCGCCTGCCTTGGCATCAGGAGGACACCACACCACGCCAGCCGACCTGAGGGGGGAGCAGTCGCGAAAACGTCGCCAGCATTTCACGTTACAGCCTCTGCATTTTTTTCTTCGGTGCGTGGCACACTAAAGGTTTCAATCAAGAACAGCAATGGCAGAAGAAATAGCATCAAAATTTCAAGATGTGCATAACCTAATCCTGCTCACAGCTAAAATATTTCACTACCACCCTTATCCTCCCTTCCCCCTCATTCGTTCAACCATCTCCCTTGCAACCATAACTTTCCAGGTCACAAATTGTAACATAACCTCACACCCCCCAAGAACATGCAAACCCTAGTTCATGCTCTTGGCGCAAGCAGCCTCTTCATGCGACGAGCCCTCGGCTGCACCTCCCTTCCCACCATCTAACGACAAATCACCATCCCCCTTCATCCCCTCCCCCATCCCCCCACCCTCTGCCCTTATCTCACCAAACCCCCCTCGCACGTGACCTCCCGTCCCACTCCCTTCCACAGCAAGCGAGGGCAGCTTGAAAGAATTATCCCTCAACGGACTCTGCCCGGCGACATAAGGGAGCGGTGGGCTGGAACCTGGGTGAAAATCCACCAATGGCGATACAGCATACCACGACTTATCAGGAGCCGGAGACGGCGGGAAACTGCCGTCCCTCATAAACCCGTTGGGCAGCTGCCCTCCAGCCGTATCCGAAGCTGTGTCCGAAGCAAACCCCGCTCCCAGACCTCTCCCGCTGCCACCGTACCCACCCGCTGCAGCAATGGCTGACCCAGCTACTGCTGCCGCTGACCCACCTTCTTCTGAGTATTGAGTGGTGGAACGACCTAGGGGCTCCTTGTCTCTCTCCCTGTCCTTCTCCCCCCCATGGCTACTGTGCCGAATGGAGTTACTCAGTGCCTGGACACGCAAACTCTCCTTCTCCTTCTCCTTCACACCACCTGCCCCTGCCCCTGCCCCTGCCCCTGCACCAGCGCCCGTTCCAACCCCCGCCCCAACCCCCATTGATGCCCCTGAAGCAGAACTTACCCCAGCCCCTACCCCTGCTCCTGTTGCTGTGCCTGCCCCATTAGCACCTGCCGCCACTGCTGCCGCTGCTGCCCCAACCCCATTCGCAAAGCTCAAGGAAGGCATCAAACTACCTGCAGCAGCAGCAGCAGCGGCGGCAGTTCCTCCTATTCCCCCGCCGCCCCCCCCCCCCCCACCACCACCACCACTGATACCAGCAGATGCTCTACCTCCTGCCCCACCTGCCCCACTAATTCCTGCCCCCACGCCACCTGCTGCTGCAGCAGGGGAAGGGGCAGCGCCTGACTGCGCCCTCTCCTCTCCGCCGCCCGTCTGTGGCACCAGTCTCACAGGCTCTTGGCTTGACCGCGTCCGCGCCATTGGATTCCCCCCCAGTGGGTTCCCCCCTGTCCCCCCTCCAGCAGCTCCGCCTGCGCCCCCCGCGCCCGCCCCCGCGCTATGCCCTCCCGCGGGGGGCGGAAGCAAGTCCCGTTTAGAGTTACTAGGGGAAGGCCTACGCGCTCCAGATAAGCCTGCACCAGCAAAACCTGCACCTGAAATCCCTGGGCTGGTGTAACCTGGGCCTGTAACACCTGAACCAGCAGTAGCCATGGCGGAATAACCCGACTGACCGAACGTCCCCGTGCTGCTGCTCCCTCCGCCTCCCCCTCCGCCTCCGCCGCCCCCACCGCTGGCGCTCCAAGCTCCGCTGGACTCCCCAGAAGCGGAGGGGGGCGCCGCAGTGGGGCTGCCGCGGTCTTCATACTGCCCGGCGGGCAGGCTGGAAAGAAAAAGCCCAAGGCGTTCCAGAGCAGGCGCGTCTGCGCCTGCGCCTGCGCGCCCATCCCGAATGCTTTCCCCTTCCACCTCCCCTTCGCCTTCCCCCCACTTGCTCCGCGCGGATGGCAGGCGCACGGGTTCGTTCGTTGACTCGTCAACCGTCGCAAACGTGGGATCCGATTCTTCCAGCCACGCCGAGATCCGCTGCCGCCCAGGCATGGCGTTCAGATACGATACGGATCCGGAGCTGGTCACTGTGCGGGATCCCACCGCCGCGGCGTAGTGCGTCTGGTGCTGGTGCAGCTGCCCGTGATGCTGCATGTGCTGCTGTATTGTCGTCGGGCCCGCGCTGCCCGGCCTCTCATCCGAACCTCCCCCTCCGCCTATGCCCCCCCCTCCGTTCCCCCCGCCCCCGCCGCCGGCTCCGCTGCCTGGTCTCTCTAAGCCCGAGGCGCCGAATCCTAGCCCTGGCCCTGCCGCCATTACTACCGGGCCCAGGTGGCTCCTGCCTCTCTCTGCCGCTATGGGAGGTTTCTGCGAAGCATCCCAGGATCCCCCGCGCCCCGACGCACCTCCGCCGCCGCCGCCGCCATGGGTTGCGCCGACGCCGCTCCCGCCTCCGCCTCCGCCGCCAGTGACGCCTGAGCCGCCGCTGCCGATCCCGGTGGCGTTTTCCGAGCGAATGCTGCGAATTTGCGCGGCGTGTAACACGGCGACAGACGACATCGCGACGCGGTCGTCGGCCGCCGCCAATTTGCTCGCGTATTCGCGCACGCCGGCGTCGCCGACGGGGGAAGAGGCGGAAGGCGCGGACTTCCGTGGGGTGGACCGCGCGGGGGGCGCAGGCTCCGCGTAGTCGTCGTTGACATTGTCGTCGTCGCCCGCCTTGGGGCGCGCGAAGCAGCAGAACATGGCCGCTGCTGGCGAACGTCGCTAACGTCCTTGGCGGACGTCCTTATCGCCCTAGTTTGCTCGCTGCTGGTCGCCCGCGAAACCCAGCCCTACCCTAGTTCGGTCGCTATGCGCCGAGCCTAATTAGCTGGTTCGGCACCGAGCCTAGTTCGCGAGCAATGTTCGGTCTCCAATAAATCTCGACGAACAGTGAGGCGAGAATCGATTACCTAGCACCTAACGCACTAGAGAGTCAGTTTGAGAGGTGTAATGCTGTGGGCCGGTAGTCGACTAGGTGAATAATGGATACGGCGACAAGGAATTGAAGGGTAGAAGCTAGCCTGGCATGCAGCTGCGAAAGCGAGCGAAACAGTTTCGCGAAATACGGGAAGAGCAGCAGGACTTGCGAAGAATGGTCACGCAAAACGGCCTCTGGTAGGCACGGACTCTGGTAGGAGTCTCTGCAGAATAAGCAGTCGCGAGATACGCGGTCGGAAGAAACGCGGTCGGAGAAGCATGGGGAGGAACGTCGTTTCAACGCTTGCGCTCGCTGTTGAGGAGGCTGAGTGGCCTGGGGCCTGGGCCGATGGCACAGCGTTATCGACAACAGACGGCTTTCATGGCGGCGGGACTTATCTACTGAAGAAGAAAGCATTCGAAAATAACGCATCAACTGCGTGCGTTCTGGAAGCGCGAGCCCCCGTACTAGCTCAGGAGTCAGGATGGCGGTATTGGGTCTTCTTACAGCCTCTCGGCATCTGACCCTGAGATACTGACCACGTGGCCCGGAATGCTGACACGTGAGGCACGGCCAATCCGCGAGACCTACGGCAGATAAGGAACATATTAACACCACGTGGCGAGAGGCGAGGTTACTCCGATAAGAAACCAACCAGCGGTGGTACGAGCAGGGTCTCCTCGGAATACCCGAAAACGGAGAAGGCAGAAGTGAACACTAGGGGAGCCATGGATGCGGTTCAGCCTACTGTAGTACTAGAGTTTCAGGTCAGATAGGTTTTGCCTGGACAGGTAGCGAAAGCGGGGAAATCGGGAGCAGATGGATGGGGTACATGCATGGGGAAGGGGGATCGGATAATTCCAGGGGCCCGGAGTTGGTGGAGGATACAGCAAGCGCGGGGGAAGGGGGTTCGGATAATCTCAGGGGAGAAAGCGGAGAGGCATGGCGGGTTACGATGCGGGGAAAAGCGGAAAAAATGGGGCTGCCGTTGACGAATGGGGGAAACGGGCAGCGGGAATGCAAGGGGTGGTTGACTTGGCGTGGAAGAAACCATAAAGAACAGGCGGAGCAAGTCTTGTGGCGGAGTTGACCTCGGGAACAGCGCGGCGGGTCGTTTGGATAGGGGCTCCGCTGGACGACTGATGAGGAGGCGGATTTCGCCGATGGTGTGTGTGAACAAGAACTGGCATCAGGGTGCAATAATAAGCTACTTTCGCTAATCATACACCCCACCCCGTCAAGTCTAACTAAGAAATTGAATGAGGATCTTCTGCACTAGCAGCTCGCCCTCACCTAGATGTGGCTCCTCCATTTCGGGTGCGCCCTGCCGTTCCCTTGCCTCTTGGTCTCTTCTCGTCCAACTATGAAATTGAACCAACCAACCAACCACCCCGTCACTTCTCTCTTGCATCTTTTTGGTCGCTCTTAAAATTATATACACTTGTTGAAGTTCAGGTGGTAGCTGCTAACACCGCATCCCAAGAAATGGAAGGGATATTCTGAACTGTTAAGAGCATGCTAAGGCATCGCAAATGCTGGTGTATTCCCTTGCATGTTCACCAGCCTTGCGTATTCGCCAGCCTTGGCCATAAGCTGTGCATGTGTGCCCACCTGGTAACAAAGAGACACACAGAATGGTAAGTTAAGGACGAATACAGCTCTCTTCTACCAGTAACAAGCAACCCTCCAGTCAATCCCACAATCTCAATGCCACATGGCGAAACTCACTTCTGTGATTCTGCCATGGGCCATGACCACAATGCGATCTGCTGCTTGGATCGTCGAAAGCCTGAAACAGAGAGCAGGAAAGAAAAACAGAAGAGGGCGGGTTCAGATCAGAGGACGCACGCTGGAGGGGATCCAGGGAGAAAGGAGAAAGGGGTGGGCCCACGACAACAAAAGTGAGTGGAGGAGTGTGGATGGGTGGAGGCGAGAGTTAAGTGAGTGCTGTTGTACGTTTGAGACAGTACCATGCACAGAACACAACAGAACAGCAGCATGGGACCACACCATGCGCTCACTGCAACCACAGGCAATGCATCGCCTAATATATCCACTCACACCCACTTCACACCACACCTAGCAAACCACGGTGCGATCGTGCCCGCCATTCTTCCCTCACTTCATGCCAACCACATGCCATCTCACCTGTGTGCCAACCACATGCCATCTCACCTGTGTGCCAACCACATGCCATCTCACCTGTGTGCCAACCACATGCCATCTCACCTGTGTGCGATCACAATCACGGTGCGATCGCGCCGCCCATTCTTCCCCCGCTTCATTGCCTCATCCAGGGCTGCCTGCACGTTCCTCTCGCTCTCCACATCCAGGGCGCTCGTCGCCTCATCCAGAATCAGAATCCTTGGGTCTCGCACCAGTGCCCGGGCAATCGCGATTCTTTGCTTCTGCCCGCCGCTCAGCCGCGAGTTGTCCACCACTGTCGCGTAGCCCTCGGGCAGCTCCGAAACGAAATCGTGCGCGTTGGCAGCGCAGGCCGCCCGCGTGATTTCCTCGTGGGACTTTTCCCGGCTGCCCGTGCCGTACGAGATGTTTGCTGCCACGTCTGTGCTGAAGAGCCGGGGCTCCTGGCTTACCACCCCCATCTGCCCGCGAAACCATTTGGTGTCAACCTCCTTTAGAGGAACGCCATCAATAAGAATCTGGAGAAAAAGGGGGGGGGAGTGAACGGAGAGAGAGGAAGGTAAGAGGCGAGAAGCCACATAGACCCATAGTGAGAGGTGAGAAGCCGCAAAGACCCATAGCTGTACAGGTCTTTGCATGCAACACGCCTTGCCTCTTCTTGGATCGGTTGATAGAGCTGCTGCTGCAGCAGCCTCACCAGGGCGTGCTCTTCCCCTCTGCTGCTCAGCCGCGCCAAGACATGAGGCGCCCAGTAGCATGGCCCTTTTGCCTCAGCCCAAACTCGCTCGTGAGCCCCCCATCGCCTCTCCCTGTGTGCGTTTGAAGTGCTGATGTAGCAGCCCAACCAGCTTGCTCTTCCCATCCCACCGCCCCTTCCCACTGCCCTTCCCACTGCCTTTCCCACTGCCCTTCCCACTGCAGCAGCGCAACCCCAGTCCCTAAACCCTACCACCCCTCACCTCTCCCTCTGTGGGCTCGTAGTGCTGCTGCAGCAGCCCCAGAAAGGTGCTCTTCCCCACTGCCCTTCCCACTGCAGCAACGCAACCCCACTCCCTAAACCCTACCACCCCTCACCTCTCCCTCTGTGGGCTCGTAGTGCTGCTGCAGAAGCCCAACCAAGGTGCTTTTCCCACTGCCGCTCAGCCCCACTAGTGCCACCAGCTCGCCTGGGTTGATGGTGAGGTTGATGTGCGAGAGCACAGGGACCTGCTCAAAGGGAGGGAGGGGGAGGGGGGACGGAGGGAGGGGAGAGGGGGAGGGAGGGGAGGTCGTGGCATGTCATGTTCGCCCCACAGCCCCAACAGTGCCACCAGCTCGCTTGGGTTGATGGTGAGGCTGATAAGCGAGCGCAGGGGGTGGGGCGGGGGGGAATGATCGTGGCTTTGTAGTGTTTGCCTCGAAGCCCCACCTGTGCCATCATGAGCTCACCTAGGAAGATGGCAAGGCAAACCTGCAGTAGCACAGGGCCAGACAGAGCTTGAGAGGGGAGGGGGATAAGTAGAAGGCAGGGAGAGGTGACTATTCAAAACATCTGTCCCCCTCCCCCCCCTGTATAAATACACCCCATGAGTTTCTGGAAATGCTGTGCTGGCGTGTCCTGCAGGTACTAACGTGTCAACACTATGTGTGGACCACATGCTTGTAGATACAAATGAATATCCAATCCCCTTCCACCAGTCACACACTCTGGGACTCGAGCTCACCTCGGGTCGCGTTGGGTATCGGAAAGACACGTTCTGGAAGTCAATCTTCCCCTGCAGCCATGGCATGCGCACACCTGGAGGCACACCATGGGGTTGCAGAAAACAATCGTGGCACAATCAATAAGGCCTCGCGTGAAACAGGTGCTGCTGAGGGTGCGAAAGATCCAGCAACTGAAACACGCACCTGCGTGCTGCGCCCAGGAAGCCCATGAGCCCATGAGCCCATGAGCCCATGAGCCCATGAGCCCATGAGCCCATGAGCCCATGAGCCCATGAGCCCATGAGCCCATGAGCCAAACCAAGTGGTCAGTCGCCCACACACCATGTGGCATGGCCCGTTTCAGCAGGCCATACCTCGTCATGCGATCAGCAGGCCATACCGCGTCATGCGATCAGCAGGCCATACCTCGTCATGCGATCAGCAGGCCATACCTCGTCATGCGATCAGCAGGCCATACCTCGTCATGCGATCAGCAGGCCATACCTCGTCATGCGATCAGCAGGCCATACCTCGTCATGCGATCAGCAGGCCATACCTCGTCATGCGATCAGCAGGCCATACCTCGTCATGCGATCAGCAGGCCATACCTCGTCATGCGATCAGCAGGCCATACCTCGTCATGCGATCAGCAGGCCATACCACGTCATGCGATCAGCAGGCCATACCTCGTCATGCGATCAGCAGGCCATACCTCGTCATGCGATCAGCAGGCCATACCTCGTCATGCGATCAGCAGGCCATACCTCGTCATGCGATCAGCAGGCCATACCTCTTCATGCGATCAGCAGGCCATACCTCGTCATGCGATCAGCAGGCCATACCTCGTCATGCGATCAGCAGGCCATACCTCGTCATGCGATCAGCACAAGGACACACCTTTCTCTTGAGACAGCTGCTGCGAGCGCGGCAGGTCTAGCAGTTGAAACACGCGGCTGCAGGCACCCAGGGAGTCCATGAGGGAGGCCCAGTGGTCGCCCACCCACCACGTGGCATGCACCACCCACTCCGCGTACAGAATGAACTGCGTCAGCTGCTCCGCTGTTATGGCTCCCGACATCACTGCACTGCCACCCATGATCAGCGCCAGGACCTGAAAGTGCATCCATACACGGGTCACGGGTGCAGGCATGCAGAGTGAAAGAACGACCTGGGTGAGCTGCTCTGCTCTGCTCTGCTGTTTTGCCCCCAGCATCACTGCACTGCTGCCCATGATCAGCGCCAAAACCTGAGGGGGACGAGGACTGGAGGGGAAGCAAGGCGTTCGGACGGGGGAAAAAACGTGACATGGCATTGGCATGACATGGCACAGCATGGGACCGCACATACCTGCATAGCATGGCATGGCATCATGGCACATACCTGCATGGCATTGTTTGGCGTTGTTCCCAAAGTTCAACATGCCATAGGCCACAAACGCCATGCCTCACATGGCATGGCACATCGGCAATGTGCCATGGCACGGCATGACTTAACACACAAATGGCATGGCACACCACCATACAAGGCATGGCATTGCATGGCATGGGATGGCATGGGATGGCAGGGCCCAGACCTGCGTGGCATTGTAGATGGTGTTGTCCCCAAAGTTCCACATGCCGTACGCCACCAAACACAAGGCATGGGATGGGATGGGATGGCATGGCATTGTATGGCAAGGCATTTCACACACCTGCGTGGCATTGTAAATGGGGGCAAGTCCCACAGATCCATACCTGCGCGGCATTGTAAATGGGGGCAAGTCCCACAGACCCATACCTGCGTGGCATTGTAGATGGTGTTGCCGCCAAAGTTCCACATGCCATACGCCACCGACCGCCGGAGACCCACATGCTGCAGACGCTGCAGCGGTACCTTGTACCTGGTGGGGGTGGGGGAGAAAGGGCAAGAGAGAAAGATATGGTACAAGACGGTGAGGTTAAAGCGTGAGACCCACGCGCTGCAGAGGCACCTTGTATCTGGTGGGTTTAGGCGAGGGGGAAGAGGGGGAGGGTTTGCAGAATCTACATGGGAGAACCAGCGAAGGTACCAGGAGAGGAGGGAACGAAATGAGGCTAAAGCACAAGACCAATGCGCTGGAAAGTCACCGGCACCTCGTACCTGGAGGGAGGGGGACAAGGAAAAGGAATGAGAGCGCGCATTTAGCAGCACTCAGAAGCAGCACTTGGCAGAACCCCGGCAGCACTTGGCAGGACTTAGCATGACTTACAAAAGCCCCATCAGCACTTAGCAGCACCTAGCTACACCCACCTGTTTACTTCCTGCTGCTCTGTGCCAAAGGTGCGAACCACTCGAGCCAAGGAGATGGTCTCCTCCGCTACCTGCACCAGACAGCAACATGGGTGTGACAGTGAAGTCAATGTGACACAAAGGAGGTGTGCCAAAACAGCGGATTGATAGTCAGTGGTACAGTATTCTGACAACAGGGGCAATATGGAGGCAGGATGCCATGCTCTTACCTCATTCGCTGATGCGACTGTGTCTTGGATGAGACGAGCACTCTCCCTCTGGAACCTGCATTCGCATCGCCATTCCCATGCGCACACATGCGCACACATGCGCACACATGCACACACATGCACACACATGCACACACATGCACACGCATGCACACACATGCACACACATGCGCATTGCCATGCACGCAAGAGCGCACCACATGAGGCCACATCAGAGACGAGAGATGAAGCCATGCGTAAGCCCTCATGAGTGGAGGTGTAAGAGGGGGTTTGAGGCACGAACCTCCGTGCCACATACCTGCCGTCCGCCACGTCACAGCACTACATGAGGTCGCACAGCCCATCGGGGATGAGCGCCATGCGCCAGCATCCATACCATGCGCCCTGCTTTATCCCATATCCCTTTTTCCCTCACAGCATACCTGCCGTAAGCCACGAGGAAGCACCACATGAGGCCACACAGCCCAGCAGAGATGAGCACTGCTGCATGAGAGAGAGCGCAGAGTGCCCTTATCCCTGACTCACAACATCCCTGCCGTACACGGCGAGGCGAGGCACCACATGAGGCCGCACAGCCCAGCAGAGATGAGCGCCATGCGCCAGGAGAGGCGGATGAGGAAGCAGAGCGCGCCCAGCCCCTGCAGCGCGTTGCACGATCCCCTGCTGAAAACAGAGAACAGAGTGCCCTTAAAGGCAGTGGCGCACTGAACCCTCACAACGTACCTCCCATAAGCCACGAGGCAGCACCACATGAGGCCGCACAGCCCCGCGGAGATGAGCGCCATGCGCCAGGAGAGGCGGATGAGGAAGCAGAGCGCGCCCAGCCCCTGCAGCGCATTGCGCAGCATCACGTTCACGTCCCCCGCCGTGCTCTGCGCCACCTGCTGGCAGTCCGCGCCCAGGCGAGATGTGAGGTCGCCCACTGACTCCTTGTCGAAGAATGACACGTCCTGGGGAGGGAGAACGGGCAGGGAGGAGGGATGAGAGAGGAGGGAACGAGAGCGCAGCATCACGTTCACGTCCCCCGCCGTGCTCTGCGCCACCTGCTGGCAGTCCGCGCCTGGGGCAAGACGTCAGGTCGCCCACCGATTCCTTGTCGAAGAATGACACGTCCTGGTGAGGGAGAAAGGGCAAGGATGACGGAGCGGAGAGGAGGGATGAGAGAGCGAATCATCGCATTCACGTCCCCTGCTGTGCTCTGCGCCACCTGCTGGCAGTCCGCGCCCAGCCAGGTCGTCAGATCGCCCACTGATTCCTTGTCGAAGAAACTGACGTCCAGAGCGTGTTTGGGTGTTTGGAGGGGGGAGGTGGGGGAGGCGGGAGGGGTGGCGGCTGTGGTTTAGAAAGTTGAGACATGTGGTGCATGAACAATTATCAAGATCAGCGATCGCACATACCTGGTGCATGATGGTGGAGAACAGCGCTCCTCTCATGCGGCGCACCATGCGCATGTTGAGATGTAAGCTGGATGGCGCATTCTGTATGCTGGCTGTAGAGGGCATCAGGTGTCATCGCCGTACCTGGTGCATGATGGTGGAGAACAGCGCCTCTCGCATGCGGCACACCATGCGCATGTTGAGAACCGTGAAGCAGAACGACCGCAGCCCACTGCATGTGGGCAGAGGGGGAGAGCAAAGGGAATGGGAGGAGGGGAGAGGGGGGAGGGGGGAGGGGGGAGGGGAGCGAGAGGAGAGGAGAGTGGTTGAGTGATCAAACAGCACACACCATGCACGTGTGTGAGAGCTGCCAAGCAGAACGAGCGCAGCCCACTGCACGTGGGGAGAAAGAGAGAGAGAGAGAGAGAGAGAGAGAGAGAGAGAGAGAGAGAGAGAGAGAGAGAGAGAGAGAGAGAGAGAGAGAGAGAGAGAGAGAGAGAGAGAGGGAGGCCGACAAGTAGATTTACCATCATCGTAACCGCGCACCTTATGTCGGTTTCTTCCCCTTGGCCGTGGAAACCTATGGCTGCCCCTGCGCCGAGGTCCCCGATTTTCTAAAGCTGCTGGCGGACACGGGGGCAAGACGGCTTTTCAACGCGGACCCGAGCTCCTACCAGGCGGCGAAGCTCCTTCATCAGTTCCGTCAGCGCTGGTCCGTCACGCTCCAGCGGGCGCAGGCCCTGGCCTACCTCGGGAAGGTCAATGAGGCTGCCCCTGCAGAGTACCCCCCCGTGGGTACTCCCGACGCCGTCATGGGCCTAGGGGACTGTTTTGCCATAGCGGAGCCCCTCGGGGAGCTCCAGTAGTCCGGCTGCCCACCCCCAGCATACACGTACCTTAGCTATGCTTTGCAGTTTGCCCGCATGCCAGTTTGTACTACGTTCCGATCAATACAAGGACCGCTTGAGAGAGAGGAAGAAAGCACAGACCCACATGCATTGCACACAGTGAAAGCACCAACGCCGCACACACCTGAACGCGCCGCAGGCGAGCGTGAGCGCCACGAGCAGCTTGGCATTGTGGGCGAACTGCGCCCTCATGCCATTGGAGGCAGCAAAGATGGTGGACGCCAGCAGATGCGGAATGGTCACCTCTGATATCTGCCACGTGGCACACAGAGAGGGACAAAGTCAGGTGACCAATAAGACTCAAACAGATTTACACCCAAAACTGCTTCGCGTTCACGCAAGC
The DNA here is from genome assembly GCA_027943415.1 of Closterium sp. NIES-67. Taxonomy (NCBI): domain Eukaryota; kingdom Viridiplantae; phylum Streptophyta; class Zygnematophyceae; order Desmidiales; family Closteriaceae; genus Closterium; species Closterium sp. NIES-67. The sequence goes on from BQMB01002414.1 coordinate 719,726, forward strand.
ATTTCTTACAGACAGACATCTTTTGCATACAAGCATTGTCCACATGCAAATTCGGCAACTTTCTTTCGAATGCCCCATCCCATCCCATGGCCCCCATGCGAACATTCCCTTTTCCCCTGCTTTACGTCCCATAACCCCCAAGCAGCAGCCACTCACAGCAGCAAACGACAGGAAGACGAACGCAAGGACCACAAGTCCCTTATCCGGCGCACAGAAACGCCAAAGCTTGCCGCCCGCATCACTCAGACTCCCCACCCCCTCAGCTTCCGCAGTCCCCGCTCCGCCCTTCACCTTGCCCTCACCTTCCTTGGCCTCCGACCCCATCTGCTTCCCCCCCTTCTTCCCCTGCCCCTGCCCCTCCTCCCCATTCTCCTCCATGCGCCACCAGCGGCCATAAGGCAAGGCGGACCGCAGCACAACCGCTACCGCCACCACCTGCGCTACAGCTCGCAGCACGGCCGCGCGCGCAGCCTCAAGGGGCCCGCCCCCAGTTCCCCCTTCCGCAGCAGCAGCCGCTCCGCCCGCGCCGTCTACGGCGGACTGCCTATGCCCTGGCCCGGCACCGTTGGCGGCGCCGTTGGCGGCGGAGTGAGCATGCTCTGTCTCTCGCGCCTGAGCGGCCTCTTCCTCGTTCTCGTATTTGCTCCACGCGCTGCTGTCCGCGTCCCACGCCCACGGCATCACGTCCGAAAACGGGTACTCGTGCTGTCCCATCCAAGTCACCTGCCCGTTCACCTGGCCGTTGACATTGCCGTTGACATTGCCGTTCGCCTGGCCGTGCACTTTGCCGTTCGCCTGGCCGTTCACATGTCCGTTGACTTTGCCGTTCACCTGGCCGTTCACTTTGCCGTTCGCATGGCCGTACACATGTCCGTTGACTTTGCCGTTCCCCTGGCCATTCACCTGGCCGTTTGCCTGGCCATTGACGTTGCCGTTCACCTTGCCGTTCACGTTGCCGGAGCTCTGACCGTTTAGCCAGCCGTTTACCTGGCCGTTAACCTGACCGTTGACCTTATCGTTCGCATAGACGTTGATCAACCCGTGTCCCCTGCCATCCGTCCGATCATCCACCAATCGACGGCTGCCAGGGAGCGGAAGTCCCTCCTCCCGTCGCGGCTTGCAATTGGCGCGAGCCTGCTCGGATTCCTCCAACTCCCACGAGGAGCCTCCCGTGCCGCCTCTTCCGGGACCCTTATCGTCGCCCAGAGCCCAGTCGCGGGGACTGCTGCCGTCCGCCGTCTCACACACCACCAAGCCCTTCCCGCTGCTGCCGCCTCTCCAGGCCTTCGCGGGATTCCCGCCGTACCTTGCGCGCCTGTTGGTCCTGGGTTTGCCGCGGGTTCTGCCATTGCTTCCGAGCCTAGAGGGGCCACCATTGTTTCCGAGCCTCGTGTAGCTGGCGTGTGCCAAAGGTACGGTTCTTGGCTTGGAAGTGATGCGGTGAAGGCCGAACCTAGATGAACTAAAAGTATCAGAAGAGGTACCGTGAAGTGAGGTAGCACTAGGATTCTGAACTTGGTAGCAGCGGAGAGGATCTGAACGAGCTAGGTAAGCTACAGTATGTCCGCGTTTAAGAGAAGAAGCGTATTGACGAGCTTCCGTTGGAATCCCGGGTATGCCGGAAAATACTGACGGGGAGCCGTTTCCATGCCTCGTTGCTAATGCTAATCCGTAAGACGTGGTTGGTGAATGCCATGATGCGGTGTAAGACACCATATGCAAGACTGAATCCGACTGTAACGAGAACGAACTGACCACTCACGATCAGTCGGTTCCTAGGAAACCTTCTGCTCCGAGAAGCAGCAAGAATGCCCGACTTAGATGCGTCGAAAAGATGCTCCGCAGGAGTAACGCGGGTTTCGGGTATTCCTAAGGGGGTTCGCTATCCCTCCGCGAAGCACGGAACGTGGATGTAGAGGACAGATGCAATGACCGTCTCGATCGCCATAGCTTTTGGCTAACCGAAAGCAATTCCAAGAGATTTCGAGCCACAGTCAAAGCTCCACGACAATGGTTAGGCAGATACAAGAATAGCTGATTACGAGAAGGCTAGGGAAGACCGAAGGGAAGCCAAAGCTTCAACAAGGGAGACGTAGTATGGAGCTCAGGAAACGGATGAATTCAAGGTGTTGCTGTGTAGAGTGATCTGGTGGTGACGAGTGCCTTCGATGTCGCTGTCATAGGCTGTGATCAGGTATCAGGTAGGAAGCAGGGCTTGGGTTGGGGGTGCATCAGACTTGGGTAGGGTGAGCGAGAGAGGGGGGATGGGGAGTGACATGACATGACAAAACCAGAAGCGAAGTAGCCGTTGAGCTTGGGGGTCCCGTTGCCGAACCTATCTCCTGTCGCGGTCTCTGCCTTGAGGGCTTGGTGAATGCCGGTCTGGGTCGAGGTTCGGAGAAGGTGTATTACTGTAGGGGACAGGAAAGCAGAGCTCCGTGTCACCCATGGCGGAAAGGTGGCTCATCTGTCGAATCAAAGGTCAGACCCCTTGTGTGCGATTGGTCGTGAAGATTCATTGGCACCATGCCGTGTGGGGTTTTTAGGTTACCGGTAACCCTTACTAGCTTTTTAATTTTTGGGATCACGTTTAGCCCCTATTATGGAAGGGTTTCTCGCCGATCAAACCCCCCAGGGACAGTTTTTTGTTCTTTGAGGTTATTTCTCTCCACAGCGAACCACGTGTAACAATCTCCTTAATCTTGGGCAGAGGGCAGAAACAATAAAACCCTTATGGGCCTGGCATGGCATTCTGGATGGCATCAACCCTAAACTCGAAAAAGGGCCACGAATTTAGGGTTGATGCCAACCAGAATGGCATACTCGCCCCTATGGGTTTTAGTTTTTTTCTTGCCAGCTAGCCTGCCCGAATGTTGTCAGCTATTTTCAGTAGCGCTACAGATCCCACAATATCGCAGGAAAACAGAGTTCAGTAGCCCCAAAGTGACGGAGCAAGGAGATTGTGACGCGTGGTTTTCTGTGGTGCGAACTAACCTCAAAGAACAAAAAACTGGCCCGGGAGGGTTGGAACAATGAAAAGCCCTTCCGTGAAAGGGCTAAATGTTACTCGAAAGAGTAAAACTCCAGTAAGGGTTACCGCTAACCTAAAAACCCATGCCGTGTGTGATCGGTTCGCGAACGGTGGCCGCGTGGCGACGTGTGAACGGGACTCGCGAAAGTTCTATGATTGCATCGCGTCGCATTATCCTTCGCGCAGCCAAGGCCCGCGCCGCGACGCCAACATCTGCCCCGGCCAGCACGTGACCACAGCTGGTTCGTTGGGTATGGCCTGGCCGAGACGTTCGGTTAGGCGTAGTCGAGGTAGGTGAAGGTTCGCTGAACCACATGGAAAAGTACGCATGGCGTGCGTCAGAAGCTAGCTTCACGCGTCATCGCACACCGCAAACTTGGTGTGAGAACATCTCCGAACAAACCGAAGCACCTCTTTCCACGTATGCAGCAAAACTCTTTGGTAGCGTCCTCGGTATCACGGAAAGCGGGAATGACCACACAGGCTTACACTACGCGGGTATTAATTTTGGCTCTCTCTAGTGACGACAACTGCCTAAAATGAGCTTAGGGTTGATGCCTCCCCAATGACAACCAGGTTCCCCTGGGAGTTTATATTTGTTGTTGCTTGTTTATATTCTTATGTTACCGAATGTTACCGAGTGCGGCTGATCTTTTGCCCCCTACGAAAAGGTCTGGCTAATTTCCATCATGAATGGGTTAGATGTGTGGATATAATACCCACCAAAGTTCATATGCTTTACATGAAGTTGTTATAATCCACGACAAGCATGCTAGAGATTGTGGAATTAATGTATGTTCCATTCAATCTTCACGATAGCATTACGTATATCATTCTATCTACCGGTACTTGAGCAACAAATTGCTTATTGTTGCCAACAAACAGAATTATCTAAGCTAGCTAGTTTATATTCGTTATAGCCTTAGTTAGGTCAGTTCTTAGAGGTTACAGTCCTACCTTTGTAACCCTCGACATTTTCCCTTAGCTCCATCATTCTCTCGACAAACTAAAAGGGCAACTAGAGCTAGGTCTCGCCCTCTACTCACGCTTCCGCCCTAGTACACCCTAGCCTAGCGTGCCTCGGCCCTAATTGCATGCCTCGTAGCTCGTCCCCTCCCAGCCCTCTCCTCTTCGTCGCGTAGCTCACGCCACCCGCCACTGGCCCGCGCCCGCCAGCGCCTTAGTTCGTAGCCATCCCGCATGCTCGCCTGCTTGCCAGCCCGCCAACCCGCCAGCCCGTCTGCTGACTTGCTCACCTGCCCGCCGGCCCGCCTGCTCGCCAGGCACCCAGCCCGCCTGCTTGCCAGCTCGCACGCTCGCCTGCTTGTCAGCCAGCCAGCCCGTCTGCTCACCAGCCCGCCTGCTCGTCTGCTCGCCAGCCCGTCAGCACGCCAACCCACCAGCTCGTACCTTCATGGTCCATGCCAGTGCACCCCATTTTCTGTGGCCGTTCGCTGTGCGCTATGCTGCTCACCAGCTTAACCTATGGTCGCGCTCCCAGCGGCCAAAGGTTTCGCCGGCCCTCCTCTGGACCTGGTTTCCTTGTGATGCTTCTGTGTTCCACGTCTTGGGCAGCATTGCTCAAGTCCGCGACATTGGCGCGGAGAAGCTCTCAGCCCGCACCCTTCTTTGTGTCTTCCCGGGGTTTTTGTTTGACGCCTCTGAGTGGCTGTTCTACCATCCATCACACCACCGCTTTTACCACTCTCATGACGTTACCTTTGATGAGACACTCCCCTACTACCGGCGCTTCCCGCATCGCAGCGCTCCTGTGCCACACCACTCAGTTCCCCTCGGTTGCACCTGCGGGGGAGTCTGCTGACTCTGGGGGCCCACCTGCTGGAGGCGCGTCTGCTGTCCCTATGGTGCCTCCCCCAGCCTCACTACCCCAGGGACCTCAGCCGCCTCCTCCGTTGCCTCAACAGCAGTAGCCGTCGCCGCAGCAGACTTAGCGGCCGCAGCAGCAGCAGCAGTAGGGAGTAGTGGGCTCTAGGGGTGCCAGTTCTTGGGGTGCTGGTGCTGGCGGTATTGGTGTTGGGGGTGCTGGTGTTCGTAGAGTTGGTGTTGGGGGTGCTGGTTCTGGGGGTGCGAGTTCTAGGGGTGCTGGTTCTGGGGATGCGAGTTCTGGGGGTGCTGACTCCAAGGGTGCTGGTTCTGTGGGTTGTGCGTCTTAGGGTGCTCGTCTTGGGGGTGCTGTCTCGGGGATTGCCGGTGGCAACCGCGGTGGCGCTGGAGGTCTTGGAGAGGACAAGGAGCAACCGCAGCAGCAAGCGCAGCCGTCGCTGCAAGAGCAGCCGCAGTCTGCCCTTCGTCTCCTTGGTCATGCTCCAGGTTCCCCTGTCCGCCCGCCCGTTCTCTCTCCAGTGCGTGACCCTGTTTACGGCCCGTTGTTCCCTCCTCCGGACTCCTCTCTGGCTCGTTTTCCCCCGCGCTCCCCTCCGTCTTGTCCCCCGTTCCCCCTCGTCCCCAATCCCCACTTCTTCCCCACTAGGTCCGCCGCCCCTCTGGTGCTCGTCCATTCTCTCCCCGTCGTAGTGTCCACCCTATGGTCCTCCGCTCTTGTGCTTTTCCAGTCCCCGTACTTCCGTTACCTCCTCTGTTGTCACTCCCGCCGTACCCTCCTCCTCTCTGATGCTGCTCGTATTGCTCGTCCTACCCTCTCGCGCTTGCTTACGTAGTTTGTGAGTGACCCTACTGCTCCTCCTAACTTTGTCTCTGCGCTTGTTGCTGCTATCGCTAACTTTGCTGCTAGCCGCCGCCTTGACTACTTTGCCGCTCTGGTATTGCTCGTCCTCCATCCATCGGGGGTGCACCTGCCCTTGGTAGTGACGTGCTAGAGGACAGGCAATACGAGTTGGCCTACCTTGCTGCCGCTGTTCCCCATCTCTGCTCCATGCTTGTATTCCCAGAGGGCGACCGAGACGCTCTCAACATTCCTGTTCCGCGCGCTTACGCTGAGGCGGTGTCGGGACCCTGGGCAGCCCAGTGGATATAGGCCATGGAGGCTGAGATGGCATCCTACAGATCCACAGGCACTTATGTCGACGCCGTTCCCCCACCTGGGGCGAACGTAGTCGATGGCATCTGGATCTACAGGGTGAAGCGCGCACGTGGAGAGTCGCCGAAATTCAAGGCGCGTTACTTGGCTAGAGGCATCAGTCAGCCTGAGGGTGTAGACTTCTTCCAGACCTTCTCCCCGACCCTGAAGATGACTACTCTTTGGGTCCTTCTCCACATAGCAGCGCAGCGTGACTACGAGCTTCACTCACTCGATTTCTCCACAGCCTTCCTGCAGGGTAGTATGCATGTGCAGATCTACCTCCGACGCCCACTCGGCTTCTCTGGGTCCTTCCCACCTGCGACCTAGTGGAGCCTACTTTGCCCTATCTATGGCCTTCGTCAGGCACCTCGTGAGTTGCACGACATGCTTTGCACCACTCTTGCTGAGCTGCGATTCTTTGTTCGTTTGGGTCAGACCCTGTTCTACATCCTAGTGTACGATCTTAACTTTGCTACTCCTGAGAGACGCACTGGCCTCAGTGAAGGCCGAGTTACTTAGGAGACACACCTATACAGAGTTAGGGGAACTGAGATGCTATCTGGGCTTGGAGATCTCTCGTGACCGTGCCGCTCGCACGATCACACTCTCCCAGTCCCATATGGTGTAGCAGATCATCCAGAGGTTCAGTCTCCAGTTCTCCTCAACACATCCCACCCCTCTGCCTGTGGATCACAAGCTCTCTGCTCCTGTTCCGGCTGAGCCGGTCGAGGCTAGTGGTCCATATGCAGAGCTGGTGGGGTGCCTCATGTACAGTACCTGATGACCTGCTCTCGACCAGATCTAGCGTACCATCTCAGTCTCCTGGCTCGCTTTGTCGTGACCGGCAGGCACCGAACAGTCCACTGGTCGGCTGCCAAGAGGATACTTGGATATCTGGCGAGTACATCAGGATTGGGGCTTGCGCTAGGAGGACGGAAGCCAGTGGTGCTCAGTGGACACACAGACGCATCGTGGGCCAACGACTTGGAGACGCTCAGGTCGTCTCAGGGCTACTGTTTTAGTCTTGGTGCTGGTGGAGTCTCGTTGAGGTCCACCGGGTCATCATCTTTAGCACAGTCTAGTTGTGAGGCAGAGATACGCTGGGGCCATGGCCCTTCAGGAGCTCCGCTGGTTGACGTTCTTACTCACTGACTTAGGTGAGCAGCCTAGGTCTGCTTTGGTCTTGTTTGCTGACAACAGGGCCATGATTCTCCTGTGTCAGGAGGCTCGACTTGAGGGCATGGCGAAGCACATCCAGTTGCGGCACTTTCTGCTACGTGAGTTGCAACAACGCTGTCAGGTTCGCGTAGTACAGTTGGCCTCAGAAAGCCAACACCGCTGATATATTCACCAAAGCACTTTCGCCTCGTGACCATCAGCGATTCTGTACATAGCTTGGTCTAGCCTCAGTAGCATCACCACTTCTTGTACCCTGAGTCATACTATACCTGCTTCTACTTATTGTTCTATACCTGCTTGTCTTTCTACACTTGCTAACTGGCCTTGTGGCCGCTTGTCTCAGTGGGTAGACTAGTATTGTTGCCCTGAGTTTTCTTATTACACTCACCAGAGGTGAGACGAGTAGTGGTGCCCTGGTGTACTTTTCTTTGTTATGAACTGCCACTATCTCGGCTAGGGGGTGTGTCAACAAATATAATTATCTAGGCTACCTAGTTTATATTCGTTATAGCCTTAGTTAAGTAAGTTCTTAGAGGGTACAATCCTACCTTTGTAACCCTTGACATTTTCCCCTAGCTCCATCATTCTCTCGACAATCTAACAATTGTTGCTTGTTAGCTAAGGTAATTGCCAGGCAGTACGAAAGGTAGCACGGCTTGCGTAATTCAGCACAAACGACTTGGTCGCCGCATTGTTCGGAGGTTCACACCATGACAAGAAGACGCCGGGGTGGAACAAGGGATCAGCGAAGCGCTCCTCGGGAGGTCGCGACAGCTGTGGCAATGGCAAAGGGAAGCATGGTAACGGTGAATGCTACCACACCTAACCCCCGGTAATTTCACACCCCGAAATTGGGCGGCAACCTAATTTTTGTTTCCACTTTGACCATATCTGAGTGTGTAAATGATACTCCCTTGTTCCTACGGCCTAAGCACAGCAGACTCCACGCCGGCAAAAACTTTTAGCACTGCCTAAGCTGACATTGGGTAACCTGACTCAAGAAACAGCAAATCGAGCAGTAAACGTTTTGTATAGAAACCCAAGCTAAATTTGTATTTGAAGGGTATTCGGATCTGGTCTTCAAGAGCTGCTTTCGAGGGGGTGAATACTCTCTCAGACGGCACCCCCTGTGAAAATACTGGGTGTGAAATCAGTGCGGGCTAGGTGTATTGCGGCAAGCGCGGCCATTTTTGGCGCCATTACTGGACGCGCCTGAAGGATTGAACTCCCTCCAAGACGGGCAATGACGAGGGCAACGCTCATACTACTACTGGCGAAGGGAGCGAGACACGCGAGTTGCTAGTCCTAATGGCCACGCCATGGGACGAAGGAAGTCAGAGCTGATTGGCTCCTTGATATTTGAGCCACTCAACACATAATACACTCCGTGGGGCTTCCTTGATGGCATCGGCGAAGCAAATATTGTGAAGCGGGTCACGTTCAGCAACAACAAGTTTCTTCTGGTAGAGGGTATTAGAACGGCTCATATCGTTGTCGATTCAGGTCTGATCAACATCACCAACGTGTTGCACGTCCGCGACTGATGGTGAACCTCGTTTTCATGTCACAATTGGCGAAGGAAGAAGTTACCTTCAACATCGATGACGCCGCCCTAACGTTGACCCATAAAAGTGTGCCCTTCGCTAAGGGGTTTCTTGATGGGGAGTTGTACCGACTGTGTACCTACTCTCACTCGGCATCGGTTTACGTTACTCAACCTGCCCAAAATGCCCCTCAAGGTGTGGCACAACCGCTTGGGTCATGCCCACCTCGAGAAGGAATAGGGACATGGCAAGCAAGGGCATGACGGATGGCTTCGATGTTGCAGGGAGGGGTAATGCGGAGGAGGTGTGTGTGGCGTGTGTTGAAAGCAAAATGGCACGTAAGCCATTTGCTGCCCGGTCTTCACCCCCAGCCCCCGAGCCACTTGCGCTCGTGCACGTGGACGTGTGCGGGCCGATGTCGACCACCTTAAAGGGGGGAGCTTGCTACCTGCTGGTCATGCTTGATGATGCCAACCGTATGACTTCAAGATGGCCTCTCAAGTCTAAGGCGGATGTGAAGACAATTATCAAGCAATGGGCATTGCGCATGCGTACCAAATTGGGGAAGCCGTTGCAGCGATGGTGGGGGCAATTTTGTGAATGGCTATCTCAAGGAATGGATGGCTGAGGAAGGCATTCATCATCAGGCCTCCACACTTTACTCCCCCCAAACAAAATGGCCATGCCTAGAGGCTGAACCGCACGAACATGGTATCCACCCGTGCTCTTCTTCACCATGCTAATGCCAGCGGGGAATGGTGGGACGAGGCGAAAGCATTGGCAACGTGGATCCACAATTGAATCCCTACCAACGCGCTGCCCAATACCACCCCATTCGAGGCTTGGACCGGAGACAAGCCTTCCCTCTCCCTTCTATGCACCTTTGGGTATGTATGCTACTATCATGTACTAGAGCCGATGCGTAACAAGTTGCAGCTGAAAGCGCAGGAGACCATTTTCCTCGGAGTGGCAGCAAAAGAGCATGCATGGCGAGTGTGGGATACAGCTGAGAAGCGGGTTGTTGTGTCACTTGATGTCGCCTTCATGGAAGGCCGGTTTTTTACGACATAATGGGCCACCGGGACGGTGACATTCATCTTGCTACCCGACCATGAGGAGATCGTCGTTCCCCCGCCCGTGGGAGGGGAAGCAATGGATGAGGCTGAGAATGGAAAAGTATTGAGAGGCTCCAATGTGGGAGAGGTGCAATATTTGGCACCCAATACTGCACCACCCTCAACTGCTGCCCAACCTCCTCCTTTGGCCCTTACTCGTGAACGCCGCACGTGCATCCCTACCCACGCTTCACCGACTACGTGATGATAGCGAATGGGGAAGACGAAGTAGAGGAAACCATGGGCTACTATTTGATCACTAACGAGGAGGACCCTAAGACCTATGGGCTCCTGAAGCGGCCCTATAGAAGCACGCCATGGATGAGGAGCTCATGTCAGTTATAAAAAATAGCATCTACGAGCTTGTTGTGCCTTCGAGAGGCGCATACCTCGTGGGATCCAAGTGGGTGCTAAGGCGCAATACAGTCCGACCGGAATGCTTGACCACTACAAGGGTCGTCTTGTAGCTCAAGGGTTCACCCAGGGGGAGGGGGGGCACTTTTGAAACCTTTGCACCCATTGCTAAAAGTGTCACGCTTCGTCTTCTCCTCGCTATCGCAGTGAGCTTGAACCTTGAAGCAGACCAACTCGATGTAATCACGTCATTTCTCTACGGCACTCTTGCGGCAGCTGCCAGGCTTTGGCGATGGCACCGGGCACGTATGAAAGCTGAAACTACCTTGTATGGGCTCAAACAGAGCCCTGGGGGTGGCAGACGCGCATCTATGAGATCCTCTTGACTCACGGGTTTGTTCGTAGCAACAGCGACAACGCCTTGTTCGTGCTGAACCATGAGGGGGAGCAGTTGGTGCAATCACTCTACGCCGATAACCTTCTTCTTCTGTTGGACTCGAAGGCGCTTATTCGTTCAGTGAAGGAGCAGCTAGGTGCTTTGTTTGGAATGAGGAGCCTTGGAGCAGTCACATGCTACATCGGCATGCACGTCGATAGGGATCGCGGTGACGACACTCTCCATTTGCACCAACAAAAGTACGTGACTTCCGTCGTCGATAGGTTCGACATGGGCAGCAGCAAACCAGTGGGAACTCCATTGCCCACCGGTTTCTGTGCTCTCCTGACCTATGAGGACTTGACGGTTAGCAAAGAGGAAGGGAAATGCTACCATGCTCTTGTGGCATCGATTATTTATGCAGCGGTCTCTACACGGCCCGACCTTTCCTTTGCAACTTTGGTCTTGGGGAGAGCGGTAGCCAGCCTTCATGTTGAGCACCTATGTGCAGGAGCTCGCATGGTACGTTACCTCCAAGGGACTCTAACCAACGGGCTCCTATTTCAGAGAGGACCCATTGAGCTCAAATGCTATACTGACGCGGATTGGGCAGGGGAACCGGCTACCCGTAAGAGCACTTCTGATTACATCTTCACCTTGCTTGGGGCAGCTGTTATTTGGCAAAACAAGAAGCAGGGAGCGATGGCGCTCACCTCCACCGAAACAGAGTATGTTGCTTTTTCTCAAGGGGCTTAGAGGCCATTGCAGAGTTTTCTGCTATGACAGGAGCTGTGCCTGGTGCAGAGTATTGGAGCTGCACTAACTCTGTAGTTATCTGAGAAGCTTGCCTCCAGATTGTGTGTCTTCCAATGTAGCTTGACGAAACTTATACAAACACACGTAAAATTCACTAGAATTAAGATAGGATATGATACAACAAGGGCAAGACCTAATACTACCTCAATGAACCATGCAAGAACTTTCTCTGCCGAACGTTGTCAAAACACCGCGCATGCACACTCTGCCAAGTCAACACCGAGTAGCATAAAGTTCTCTACCACCACTTGGATGTACTCTGTCAACCCAGCATTGGCAGGTGCAATCCCTAAGTAACACTGGCAGATGAAATGCCAGGTCAGCATCGGCATGTGTTCACCAACCAAGACAGTTGAACCTGACAGTTCAAGGTCTCAATGTCTCATGTTCTGCACATATCCCCAGTTACGACCATGTGCACCAGGTTCATCGCGCAGATAGGTTCGGTTTCACCCAGATGGGTTCCCTTTTCTGCCGTAGAGAAAATTCGCGCCCTTCTACGAAGTCGCATTGTAACGAGGACCCACGCCCTCTGCCAAGACTCGCACGCCAAAACTGTGCCAGGCCTCGCGCACCCAAACTCTGCCGGGCCTCGCGCACCCTGACTCTGCTGCTCAATCTTCTGCTAGTGTACACTTCTTTCCGCAAGTGTGCTCTGCCGACACTTTGATGAATCCGCTCTCTACCAATAAGGCTTTTTGCAGAGTCTCGCCTTGTCGCCAAATATCTCTGCCGAGTGAGTTCGTCGGCATCGGCAGAATCTGTCACCGTGCCCCTTCTGCAGACTCTGACGCCTCTTCTGTTGACAGGCCTCTCTTACGGAGCTGGCGTCGGGAGAGTTCACAAACTCTGCCAATGCGCCACTTCTGAAGACTCTGCAGCCTTCGCAGGATATCGAGGCCATTTTCAACAGCCATCTGGCTGCGACGCTTGCTAGCTCAACTTAACTCACCCGCAAACCAGCCCCATACCTTTGTTAGTGGACAACCAAGTGAAGATGCACCTTTCTTTCAAAAACTTGAGGAGGGGGGCCGCTGAACCGGAAACGGCCAGGGTCATGACGAAAGTGATATCAACGAAGAATGAGTGTACTGTGTACACTGACAATTCGGGACGGGAGGAGGGAGGAAACTGTTCCGAGTAGGCGAAAAGAAGCTGGTAGTGGTTACCCTCCCTCGAAATTTCCAGTAGCCTGCCCTGACGGCCAACCTTCGTCGATTGGTTCACATCTAGCCGTATCCATACGTTTTCCACGGCTGCCCAAGTCACGATTCACGAATTAGGCGAAACAGGCGATATTTGCGTCCAGGTCTGTCGCGAACTTCCTTGCCATAGTCCCGCACGAAGGTCTAACGCAATTGGCCTGATGTTTTGATCCCACCAACCAGCTCCAGAGTAGTCTCGCCAAGCCATCGCCACAGCGTCGCTAAACTTAGTAACTACGTCGTTGAGTTCTCGTAGCTGTTTTCGCCAACCTAGGGAACGGATGGGTGGTTGGTCCACCTCTACCTTTTTCCAACTAACTCATGCCTCTCACCTGCAGTATCTTGTGCCTTCTATCCATGGCTGCCTGAACAATCTGCATTATTCGTTTCGAGCCTCTGCGTTTTCTCAGCCTTCGCTGTGTCTGTCTAAAATTGTTTACGCTTGTCCCTTATCCGCTGAAGTTGTATTTTTTCTCGACTGTGGCATGCAGCGTCACCTCGCGTCGCCAGCTGGAAGCTTGTGCAGTTTCTACTAACCTCGTTCCTTCGCGTTAAGTAATCCAGCATTAGGGTTCCGAACCTTGCGTGCCTCCCATCGTGACCGTTTCAACAATGTCCGAGATACGCCTACACCCGCTTTGTTCAATACCAAGACGACGGCTCCACCTTCCCTTACTCCATCGTTCTCAACCTCATCGGACCCCTCAGCAGTAACACTTCCATGCTGCCTCGCTCCTCGCAAGCTCTAGCGCTTGCACCCGGCGTCCAGTATATACAAACTCCATCTAGGTTTTCATGTCGACGCGTCACGAGCAGTAGTCGTGTTCTGAGACATCTCGAAGCAAGCTCGACTTTAGGGCTTCATGTCGAAACGTAACGAGCAGTAGTCGTGTTCTGAGACGTCTCAAAGCAAGCTCGACTTAGGGTTTCATGTCGACGCGTAATGAGCAGGAGCTTATTCTGGGCCTGGGAATATCGAGAGGGTCCGATGTTCTTATATCGCATAGCCCCCTTAAAGGGGAGTTTGACGATTTCCTCCTCGAAGCGGCGAAGAAGGTGCCGAAGTACGCGCGATGGTTCTCATTGGTAGGTTCATACGTTGTTTCCTCCAGAAAGTTCTGTTCTTGGTAGGTGCTACTAGGTCGTAGCGGGGAATTAACTTAACAAACTTGTCAGGCTTTCAATTCGCTGGTCGCCCTACGCTTGTTGAACTTTTACATTTTTTACCACCTTTCACGACTTCTCACCTGGTATTTCTCTCTCCTTTTTTGCCGTTTTTCTTTAATTTATACACGCCCTTTTTTCCCTGTAGCGTGTCTTCACCAGAACACCGCACATATAGGATCAGGCAAAGTCAATCTCTCACGTGCACGAGGACACCGCATGCACGCTAACGGCGCACGAGTGCCCCTGCTCCTCCTCCCCTCCCCACCTTCCCCCCGCTTCCCCCCTTCCCTCTCCCCCACAGCTGCGATCAGGTGATGCTAATATTCATAGTCCATATGGACACAATATGCAGCGACGCACGAGTGCCCCAACTCCCCCTTCCCTCCCCTTCCTTCCACCCTCTTACTCCCTCTCTCCCCCCTCCCTCCTCCCCACCTCTCCACACAGAGCTGGGATCAGGTGATGCTAATATTCTTAGTCCATAAAGACACCATCTGCACGCTAGCTGCGCACGAGTGCCTGGGCCGCTCCCAGGCGCGCTACCACCTGGAGAATCTCCTGGACGACTTCCGCGCGCACGAGCGCGGGGGGGTGCTCTCCTTCTCCGCGCACCAGCGCCTGGAGCGGAAGCTTCAGGCGGTAGTCTCCGCCAACAAGGGCGTCGTACCCCCGCGGGTCGTCTTATACCTCTACCCGGGCGCGCCTAAGAAGTTCCTAACCAAGGCGGACCAAGAACCGGAGTATATTCGGCCGGAGGGGAAGACCCGGCTGCAGAAGGAGTTGGAAGAATTCGACGAGGACGATGATTTTGTGTTCTCGACCGAGCATAAGGAAGCCATGGCGGCAGCGGCGGCGGCGGCGGGCGCGGGACGGGAAGGGGGAGGCGGAGCGGGGAGGCGAGCAGGTTTGCCGCCGTTAGCGGGAAGGGGGAGGAAAGGAGGGGGAGCGGGAGGGGGCGGGGCAGTGGGGGGAAAAGGGGCCCCGCCAGTGTCAGTGTCGCAGCGGTTTTCCAGAGAGCTCTGGCGGTTAAAGAACCCCACTGACGCGTGGCATGGTGCGTACCCGTATCTAAGTGAAGCTCTCACCCCCTCCGTCCCTGACCCGAAGCAGTCGAAACAAAAACCAAAGCGAGGGGCGTCCGCGTTAGCAGTCGCTGCTGCATCAGCAAAAGCGGCCAAGGGGCGGCGGCTCTCGTCGTCATCCGACCCGGGCCTAAACGACCCCCCAAGCCCGAGGTTCGGGTGGGGGGGCGGGGGGATCTCCGACGGGTCCCTATGGTTGTCCGGGTTACAGGGGCGCATGAGCCCCTCGCTCTCCATGGATTTCTCTCAAATGGGCGCGCCGGAGGGGCCCGGGAGTGTGCTACAAGCGGGGCTTAATCTCATGTTCGACGCGTCTATAGGGATCACGTCGGAGTATGCTGCCATGCGGAGCCGGAGCACGTGGTCGGTGCAGCTGACTAGGGTCTCTGCGGAGAGTAGTAATAACTGGGAGGTTGGTTTTGGGGAGCTCAAACGGTGTGCGGCTGGGGGGGGTACAGTGGGGATTGCGATTGTGGGGAGTAAAGGGGAAGGGAGCAAAGGGGAGGGGAGTAAGGGGGAGAGGCCGTCGTCTCGAGGGGGGAAGGGGGAGGGGCGGAGCAGCAAGAGCAGTAGTGCGAAGGAGGGGAGAGAGGGTGGCAGCAGTAGCAGCAGCAGCACGAGGAAGTCTGGTGCAATGACGGGGATAGTGACCAGAAAGAAGGACGGCACGCACAGCGTGATGATCGCACGGGGCGGCAGCGGGTCCGCTGTGGACCTCAAGAGCAGGAAGGATGACGTGGCAGGTACGAAAGGAGGAGCAGCAGGGGGTGCGCAGGAGGGTGGTGCTGCTGCGGGTGCAGAGCCGCTAAAAGAAGGTGAAGCTGGTAAAGAGGGGGGCGAGAGGAAAGGTAGAGAAAAGATAAAGGGGCACATTCAGGCTCGCGCGCCCTCGGGCTTATCCTGGGAAGATGAGATCGCGTCACAGCTAGCTGCAGTCGGCGTGAGAGTAGCCCCTAGCAAGTCTGCGAAAGACAGCAGCAGCAGCGACGACGACGATGATGACAGGAAGAGCAAGGACGGGCGGAGGTCCGGGATCGACCAGTCGCCGCGCGCCGCATCAGCAGTGTACGCGTCACAGGCCGCGCGAAAACCCAAGGGGCCGACGACCTCGGTGTTTGAGAGAAAACGGCCGGAGTATACCCGGTCGCCATCGGATCTACACGGCGAGCATGGGAGGGCGGGCAGTACGGGGGGAAGCATTGGGCGGTCGTCGGGTTTGGCGGGGCTGGGGCGGCTAGCTAGGGGGTTGAAGAAGACGTTTAACATCCAGGGCGACCAGCATGCCAGCTGACTGGTGGCATTGTGACAGTTGAGTTGACTCTCTCGTCGCCTTGGCAGGGGGTTGAATAAGACTTTTAACAACCAGGGCGACCGGCATGCGAGCTGATTGGGGAGCTTGTAGTCTGGACGGTGGGGGCTTGCCAGGCGGCTGGCGAAGACTTGTACCTATTTAGCCCAGCAGCATGGCAAGAGCATGCTAGCAGCATAGAAGCTGGCAGGCAGCTGTAGTTCTGGCTGGGAATTTGAGGAGTCGAATGAGGCATTTGGTACTGAGGGGCGAGTAGCGTGCAAGCGGCATGCTAGCTGCATGGCAGGCAGGATGCAGGCAGCAAGCTTGGTAACATGCTCGCAGCTTGCAAGCCTTGTGCAGGCGGCATGCAAGCTGGTAACAGGAGCGGCAATGTCCAAGTGGCCGGGTGGGGCAGGTCGAGACACATTTCCTTGTGGGTAGATTGGGATAGATAGTGGACTATGGTTAGTTGACCAGGCGAAGGGTGATCAGCATATTGGCTGGCTGGAAGAGGGCTGCCGAGCTGTTGGATCGACCCAAAGGCCACCTCATGGCTGAAGAAGGGCGTCGTAGCCGCTGGGTGCTTTGTGCTGGTTGGCAACTAGTGGCGTTTATCAGCGACAGAACTACAGCATAGGTTATCTGGCTTTAATCAAGAACGGGAGGAGCAGCCATGGTGTGGCAAGGAAGGTAGTGACATAGATGGGAGGGGGGGGGGGGGGGGGGGTTGGATATGATTGGACTAACAACTGTGGCTTTTAGGGTGATGCAGATGCAGGGCGAGTCAACAGGTGATGTCAGTTCATAATTTTGCAACTGTAGGAGGGTCGGGACTGTACTAGCAGGTTTGGTTGCACGTCTTCAAAAGAGTCTGTAGAAGGCAAGCAAGACGTCTAACGGTAGGAGCAGCATAAATGTATGTCAAGGAATGTGGTGGTGGTGTGGTGAATGTCAACTAATTATTTCCTATATGTACCATGCTTCTATTTGATAGCTTATGCTCTACCCTTCGCCAAAATTCAAGGTTTCTATTTGAATGCTTCGACATACATTTGTACATTTGTAAGGTGAGTTGCAATGTGAAGATATTGTAAGCTTATGGCCATAAAATTTACCTGTCATTTGGCAGTGAATTTTGTCAACTCATGTACCAGTATATGTGTTGTTATAGGCTAGATAGGTGCATGCTCTTAGAGAGCACAACACAAAGCATAAGAATACCATGTATGCCCTTGTCTAGTCAATGCGTTATTCTACGATGGTATCACACTAGGTTAGGTCCCTCACCCACGCTTCCGCCATAGACCGACCTAGTCCCTAGCGCCCGCCCTCTCATGCCCGCGACCTAGCCCGCTGGCCCCTAGCTCGCCGCTGGCCCTTCGCGCGCCGCGTGAGCCCTCGCCCGCTGGCCCCTAGCTCTCCGCTGGCCCTTTCACACGTCGCGCGAGCCCTAGCCCGCTGGCCCCTAGTTCGCCGCTGGCCCTTCGAGTGCCGCTCGAGCCCTCGCTCGCTGGCCCCTACCGTGCTCGCTGGCCCTAGCTAGCCGGCCCTAGCTCGCCGACCCTCGCTTGCCGGCCCCAACTCACTGGTGCTCACTCGTCGGCCCCAGCTCGCCGATGCTCACTCGTAGGCCCTAGCTCGCCGGCCCACGCTCGCTTGCCGCCCCCCTAGCTCGCTGGCCCTAGCTCACCAGCCCCAGTTCGAGCCGACCCCAGTTCGCGCCGGTCCCAGAACCTGCCGGCCCTAGTTCGAGCCGGCCCCAGTTCGCGCCGGCCCCAGCTCCTACCGACCCTGCGCGCCACTGCCCTGCCGCCAGACTCTGCTTGTCGAGTCACGCCGCCCAAGCTCAATGTGCCGTCATGCCGCTGTGCCGCTGTGCCGCTATGTCGCCGTGCCGCAGTGCCGCTGTGTCGCCGTGCCACTGTATCGTCGTGTCGCTGTTCTGCTGTATTGGTTCCCCTCTGCGCCAGCGCATCCGCTGGCTGTCTCCTTTGCCGCGGCTTCCCTGCTTTTCACAGATCTCCACCGGTCTCCACCGCTCCCCACCGCTCTCCACCGCTCTCCTCCTCCTCTAGTGGTCGTTAGCTGCTACAGCTGTGGTGATGGCGGACGCTGTGCTCCACCTGGACATGGAGGGTCAGGCGGTCGACTTTGAGGCGTGGCTCGCCGACCTCCGCCGCCAGCTGAAGGGTCAGCGCCAGGACGGCCAGTCCCTGGCCGTCCACGTCGACGGTTAGCTCCCCTGCCCCGACCCGCTTGCTGCCCTCCCTGTCGCCCCCACGCTTGCTGAGCGTGAGGCCTTCGCCGCTGCTAAGCTTGCCCGCTCTGTCTAGGAGTCGCGCAACGCAGCTGCGCGATTTGCTATCAGTCACGCCCTCCCCTTGTCCGAGCGTCCCCGCTTTCAGGCTGTAGAGACTGCGAATGAGTTCCTAGATGTAGTCATTCCGCGCTATTCCACTCCCTCCTCTGCCTCTGCTGGCCGTCGCCTGCTCCCCCTACTCTTCCCTGATCTTGCGTCCTTCCCCATTGTCGCTGATCCAGCCACTCACCTGCGCGCCCTCGAGACTAGCTATTGCGCTGCTAGCACTGTACTGCCCCCCCCCCTCGACGCTACCCTCTACTCCCTAGCTACGCGCTTTTCAGACCGCCTTGCCACTGCCCACGACCACTTCCTTACTCTCCACCCCGCTGACCTTAC
The DNA here is from genome assembly GCA_027943415.1 of Closterium sp. NIES-67. Classification (NCBI taxonomy): domain Eukaryota; kingdom Viridiplantae; phylum Streptophyta; class Zygnematophyceae; order Desmidiales; family Closteriaceae; genus Closterium; species Closterium sp. NIES-67. The sequence continues at coordinate 738,624 of BQMB01002414.1, forward strand.
ACTTACTGTCTTTGTCACCACCTTGTCTACGATAGAGACCCGCCAACTCACTATTGCTCAGTCTAGCAGTATTGCGCCAGTCCCTATCTTCCAGGGTTGTGCTCCCTCCCATTGCAATTACTCTGACATAATTGCCGCTGTCGCTCAGACAGCCCCTGCTGCTGAGACCGCTGCGGCGGCCTCAGCGCAGCCTCGCCAGGGTAAGGGCTGCCGCCCCAGGGGGGGGCGTGACGGGGGAAGGGGTGGCGGGGGCGGCAGAGGGGACGGCGGTGGTGCGAGTGCTGGTATAGTCGAGGGAGCCGGGAGTGATGCCCCGGTGCAGCAGCAGGAGCAGCAGCCGCAGCAGCAGCAGCCGTGGGGACCCCCGTGGTGGCTCGGCAACTTTGGTGGTGTCGGCCGCAGTGGCGGCTCGCGCAGCTCGGTGTCGGATGCTAGCTCCAGTGCGGTGACTTGCCATTACCAGCTTCAGACCGGCCCTTGTGACGGCACCGTGTGCGACCGTCCCGGTCACAATGCCGCCCTCTGCTACCGCCACCTCGACGACCTCTTCCATCTCTGTTTTGGGCCCGTGCCGAACCCCCCAGACTGGCACAGCCTGGTACGTCGCCAAGTGTCGATCTTTACGATGGATATGGATCAGAGTGGCTCCGCTTTGTATGTCATATATGCTGTTAACTCTAGTGTGACTGGACCTTTTCCCCTGTGTTGCCTAGTGTAGGTGTGCCCACAATGTATAGTCAAGGCTCTCCTGCTGCGCCAGGCGTAGAACCTCCTGCCTTGTTTAGCCTTGGCTCTACCCTAGTACCTCCTCCGGCTGACGCTTCCGCTGCCCTCTCTTTCACGCTGGACTCTGGTGCGTCCGCTTGCTTCTTTCGCGACCACACTATACTCACGCCGCTTGCCGCCCCTGCAGCTGTCGCTCTTGCTGACCCCTCATCAGGTCCGGTAGTTGCACGTAGCTCCACCACCCTTCCCTGTCTAGCGGTTCCCTCGGGCTCTCTTACAAGCTTTCAGATCTCGTCATTCTCGAGGAACCTAGTTGGTATCGGCTGTCTTTAGGACCTCGACTTCACTACTACGTTCCTTGGACACGAGCGGTACGCAGTTTGTACGGAGGCTCCCACTGGTACCCCCCTCACCACGTTCCCCCGGGACTCGGTGTCTGAACTGTTCACGCTGGACACCACGTCTCCCCCGGTTGGAGCGTTCACTCAGGTGGCAGCACCTACTCAGGTCACTGCGGCTTGCTCGTGTCAGTCGCTCACCCACACGTTGCTTCTGTGGCACCATTGCCTAGGTCACCCCGCACTTCCGTGTCTGCGTCATATGTCCGATCACGGTCTTGTCTTCGGTCTTCCTGCGTCACTCCTTGCCCTTCCTCCCTCACCTATGCCGCTGTGCACGCCTTGCGTCGAGGGCCGACTGCATCATGCTCCTCACTCCTCCTCGCTCCCCCCTACCTTTACACTACTCCAGACCCTGCACCTAGACTTTTGGGGCCCAATTCCTGTCCCTGGGCTGCCTCAAGAGTGCTATTTCCTAATGCTTGTCGAGGACTACACGCGCTACACAACGGTCTTTACCCAGGAGCGGAAGGCCGATGTGCTTGACGTTCTTATCCTGTGGCTTGTAGCCGCGTGTGTCCACCGCGCCCTGCCAGTGCGCCGTCTCCATTCCGATCGTGACAGTTAGTTCACCTCCGGTCGGCTTGGCTAGTTCTGTCGTGCCGCCGTCCCACCCTGCTCCCCGGTAGCTCCCACTCCCCATCCTACCCCGTCAGGTGTGTCTCACGTCACCCCCCTTCCATCAGTTGCCCAGGCGGAGGAGACTGCTGACACTGGGGGCCCTGCAGCTTAGGGTCCGCCGCCTGTTTCTGCGGCGCCTGCGCCCTCCGCCCCCGCGTCTCCTCCGCCACCGCAGCCGCAGCAGCCGCCGCCGCCGCAGCAGCCGTCGTCGCCGCCCAGGGCTCTGGCTAACAGGGTGACCACCCTCAATATCACAATATTCTTAGTTGTTTCCGACCAGATGCCGTAATTTTCATATTTAATGTTCCTTGATTCCGTCTTCCTAAAGGATTACTTTCGTATAGTTCCTTGTCATTATGTGCTATTTTTTTAATCTATACGAAGTGTACTTGGAGCACGATATGTGTTTGTTGTCGTGTATCACCCATATCTTCACCAGGCCCCCAAATTGGTTTTGGGGGTGTCTGATTTATCAGACTTGCTTGTCATCCCTTAATATGGCCATCAAAGTCGCCCCTTAAAAAAAGTCTAAAAAATCAGAGTAACAAGAGATTTTTTGTTTGATTATTCAGAGTTACCATTAATTTTTACGCTGATTATAAAACTGGTGTTCTGTATGTCTATTTTTTCTTTCCCTTTCCTAATCCAGGGGCTTTCTCCTCTTGCAAGCTCTTGCTATCTGTGTGCTGGCGACAACACACAGAATTTCGCGTCACCCTCGACCCGGCCCCGCACCAGCGCAAATGGGGGCGGAGAGGAATTGGGGGTGGGCAAAGTAAAATTGCATGGAGGGAGGGAAATCGCGCCATCCACGTGGCTATTTCGTGAAGGGCCAATGGGCGCCCTCGCATACACAATCCACAGCAAACATCGGTATTTTTTTTCAAGGGCCAATCGGCCCCTCACACCCGCACCCTGCACAAAGTGGGAGGTGATTTTGGTGAAGGGCCAGTCAGCTCCCTTACACAGCCCCCATTACACACTGGCCTTTGATTTTGGTGAAGGGCCAGTAACCGCCCTCACAAAGCCCCCTGCAAGCATCGCGCTCTGATTTTGGCTAAGGGCCAATCAGCTTCCCTCACAGGTAAATCACGCTCCTCCGGCATTACACAAATCAGAGTCACCCCCCATACAAAGTTGAGGCATCAGCGTACAATAGTAGAAACGTATGAAAAATCAGCGTAGGTACATAAATCTTATCTGAAAAATGAGAGTCAAGTACAAAAAAAAGTCTTCCCAATCAAAGTACACCCCAAAAAAAAGTTTGAAAAAAGTCTGAATTAGAGTAAAAAGTGTGCAATTTGGGGGCCTGATCTTCACTAAGCAAAGGGGAGGTTAGGTAGAGGGAATTTTGAACTCATCCAACCCCATAGACGTTCGAGAAACGGTCCCTGGGGGTTCGAGGGCTTTTCATAGCCGTGGCGAAGGCCATTTGACTGAAACGAATGGTGCATTCCGGAGAGAGTGTCAGACCTGAGGACGATCCGCGGCCGAAGGAGTCGCGGGTTGTCACAACCTAACTGCGGGTTTTATATTCTTGACGATGCAGCGGTTGCACAGTCGCGAACTGTCGCAAAGGGAGGGTTGCAACTATACTGGCCGACCTTCGCGAGTTTATGATGAGACAGTATATCGGTGCTCTATATTAGGGGCCTCGATAACATGTACGGTCAGTGACACGATATAAACAATCAGAATTAGCGAGTTCGCAACATGTTTCATCAGTCGGATTCCACCGTTAGTCAGAGACTGCAGGAAAAAGGTTCCACGAATGGTCAATAGACGTAACCTCCGCCGGTCTCGGAACCTTTTCCCGCTCGCGCGAGCCCAATCTCGTCACCATTGCGGCTGGCGCGAATTTTTTTTCAAGCTCCAAGCGCAGTACGAACGAACTATTTAAAGTATTCCCAAATTACCAATCGTTGGACGTCGCGCACACAAAATTCCAAAATAAAGACCTGGCACATTTATGTCACAAGTTAATTGGGCCAAAGCGGGCTGCACATCGGGTGCAACATTTTTCAAGCATTAACAAACGCAAAAAAAAAAAACATTTGATAGAAAATGGAAAATCTATCCGGGATCGGCGCTAAGCCAATGAGGCATGAATTTAAAACTGTAGTGCGCTTGGGATAATTTGTTTCGAGCATGACAAGACATATAGAGCGGTAATTCAATGGAAAACTTTTCCGGTAAATACATTTGTTGAAAAAATCAGAAGAAAACCAACCGACTTCCAATAGATTTGTTGTATTGAAATTAATATAAAATTAAATGCAGTTCTTGTCAAACATCTGTATTTGTCATGTTTGTATAGACTGTATAGGGTTACCTCTTAGAGGTTACAACACTTAGGTATATTTGTGTGTAGTCTCACTTTACCATTATTCAATTTCAATTCTGATATGGTATCACGCGTAGGTAGGATCCCCCCCACCTACCGCTTCCGCTCATGCCCCCTAGCGCCCCTCCCAGGCCCCGTCGCGCTCCTCCCAGGCCCCCTAGCGCCCCTCTTGGGCCTCGTCGCGCCCCTCCTGGGCTTCGTAGCGCCCCTCCTGGGCCCTGTAACGCCCCTCCCAGGCCCCCTAGCACCCCTCCCAGGCCCCGTCGCGCTCCTCCCAGGCCCCCTAGCGCCCCTCCTGGGCCCCGTCGCGCTCCTCCCAGGCCCCGTAGCGCCCCGTCGCGCCCCTCCTGGGCCCCGTAGCGCCCCTCCTGGGCCTTGTCGCGCCCCTCCTGGGCTTCGTAGCGCCCCTCCTGGGCCCTGTAACGGCCCCTCCCAGGCCCCGTCGCGCTCCTCCCAGGCCCCCTAGCGCCCCTCCTGGGCCCCGTCGCGCTCCTCCCAGGCCCCGTAGCGCCCCGTCGCGCCCCTCCTGGGCCCCGTAGCGCCCCTCCTGGGCCTCGTCGCGCCCCTCCTGGGCTTCGTAGCGCCCCTCCTGGGCCCTGTAACGCCCCTCCCAGGCCCCGTCGCGCCCCTCCCAGGCCCCGTCGCGCTCCTCCCAGGCCCCCCTAGCGCCCCTCCTGGGCCCCGTCGCGCTCCTCCCAGGCCCCGTAGCGCCCCGTCGCGCCCCTCCCAGGCCCCGTCGCGCTCCTCCCAGGCCCCCTAGCGCCCCTTCTGGGCCTCGTCGCGCTCCGCCCAGGCCCCGTAGCGCCCCTCCTGGGCTCTGTCGCGCCCCTCCTGGGCCCCGTCGCACCCTGCCCGACCCCGTCGCAGCCGCCAGGCCCCGTCGCGCCCGCCCGGCGCCGTCGCAGCCGCCCGGCCCTGTCGCGCCCGCCCGGCCCCGTCGCAGCCGCCTGGCCCCGTCGCGCCCGCCCGGCCCCGTCGCAGCCGCCTGGCCCCGTCGCCCTTGCCTGGCCCCGTCGCAGCCGTCCGGCCCCGTCGCCCCCGCCCGGCCCCGTCCCACCCTGCCCGGCACCGTCGCAGCCGCCCGGCCCCGTCGTAGCCGCCCGGCCGCCGTCCCGCTCGCCCGGCCCCGTCGCCCCAGCCCGGCCCCGTCTCGCCCGCTCGGCCCCGTCGCCCCGTCCCGGCCCTGTCGCACCAGCCCGGCCCCGTCGCGCTCGCCCGGCCCCGTCGGGCCAGCCCCGGCCCCGTCCTCCTCACTGGTACGGTTCCCCCCCACCCTGCCCTGCTCCGTGCCGCCCCAGCACCACACTGTACTGCTTGGCACCGCCCTACACCGCACTGCACCGCACTGTACCGCACTGCACCGCACTGCACCGCACTGCACTGCCCTGCACTGCACTGGACTGTTCCTGATGGCGGCGGAGCTTCGCTTCGACGCTGAAGGTCAGCCCCTAGAGTTCGAGGCGTGGCTTGCCGACCTCCGCCGTCAACTCACTGGCCAGCGGCAGGATGGTGAACCGCTTTCCGCACACCTTGACGGTACGCTCCCCTGCCCAGACCCCCCTGCTATTCTGCCCGCTGACCCCACACCCACTGAGCGTGAGGCTACTGCTGCCACTGCCTGTGCGCGCTCTGTCTGGCTTTCTCGCGATGCTGTTGCCCAGCTTGCCATTAGCAACGCCCTTCCCCCATCCGAGCGTCCTCGCTTTAGGTCCCTCACTACTGCTCAGGCATACTTAGATGCTGTCATCAAGCGCTATTCCACCCCTCCGGCTGCCTCGGTGGGTCGCCTGATCCTTCCGATGCTCTTTCCTGACCTTGCATCTTTCCCCACTGTCTCTGACTTCGCTGCCCACCTGCGCTCGATAGATGAGACCTGGCGCGCTGCCTGCACTGACGCCCAGCTTAGTGCCCACCAGCCGCCCATTACCTCTACCCTCTACCTGCTTGCCACCCGCCTCCCTGACCGCCTTGCTGTCGCCCGCGACCGCTTCCTTAGCGTTCACCCCGCAGACCTCACCCTCACTGACTTTGTAGACACCCTGACTGTGATAGAGACCCGTCACCGCTCCATTGCCCAGGCGAGCGGTGTCGTGCCGGTCCCTATCTTTCAGGGTTGTGCCCCCGCTCAGTGCACCTTCTCCGACGGCTCTGCCGCAGTGGCTGAGACTGCTGCTGCAGCGCAGGTCCGTTCGGGGAAGGGCCGCCGCCCGAAGGCTGGGCGCGGCGGAGGAGGCGGCGGGGGTGCGGGCGGGGGTAGTGGTGGGGTCGGGTCGCCTGGTGCTGGAGTGGACGAGGGGACCCTGCCCAGTTCAGCTGAGTCGCCGCCCCTGCAGGTGCAGCAGCCGCAGCAGCCGCCGCAGTCGCAGCCTTCGCAGCAGCCGCAGCAGCCGTCGCAGACGCGGTAGACGAGTGTCCTCCCGCCAGGGTGGCCCGGCGCTGGCGGTGGCCGGGCGCGTGGTGGTGTGCCGCGTGGTGGCTCTGGCGGCGGGCGTTGTCAGTACCAGATCCAGACCGGTCCTCGCCGCGGCTTCGTTTGCGGTAAGCTCGGTCACTCCACTCCCCGCTGTTTTCGTCGCCTGGACGACCTCTTTCGTCAGCGCTTCGGCCCGTCGCCAGACCTCCCGGACTGGCACAGTTTGCTTAGTCGTCAGATTCAGATTTTTGATATGGACATGGATGCCATTGTTTCTGCTCTGCATGTGATGTATGCTGATGACTCTAGTGTGCTTCCCGCTTATTACTCACTGTTGCCTAGTGTATGTGTGCCTAGCTTAGCCTCCCCTGCTGCGTCAGGCGTAGGATCCCCTGCTTTGTGTAGTCTTGGTGCTTCCGCCGTCGTTCCGTCGCCAGACCCCTCGGCTTCGCTTTCCTTCACCTTGGACTCTGGCGCCTCTCAGTGTTTCTTCCACGACTCCACCACCCTGACGCCGCTTCCTGTTCCTGCTGCCGTTTCTCTTGCTGACCCCTCCGGCGGTCCGGTAGTCGCCCGCAGTTCCACCACCCTTCCCTGTACGGCGGTTCCTTCGGGTTCTCTTACAGGTCTGCATATCCCCTCGTTCTCCAGGAACCTAGTTGGTGTCGGCTGCCTCCAGGACCTTGGCGTCACCACTACGTTCCCTGGTCACGAGCGGTATGCTGTCTGTACCGAGGCCGCCACTGGTGCCCCCCTGTCCACGTTCCCCCGGGACCCGGTGTCCGGCCTGTTCACTCTGGACACCGTGACCCCCCCGGCTGGAGCCCCCCCTCAGGTGGCTGCGTCTACCCAGGTTGCTGCTGCCTGCTCCTGTCGCTCCCTCACTCACCCGACCCTCCTGTGGCACCACCGCCTAGGTCACCCTGCGCTCCCGCGTCTGTGTCACATATCTCAGCACGGTCTCGTCCTTGATCTCCCAGGTTCGTTCCCCGCGTTTCCCTCCTCTCCAGCCCCACCTTGCACGCCTTGTGTCGAGGGTCGGCTTCGCCGTGCCCCTCACTCCTCCTCGTTTCCCCCTACCGCCGCGCCGCTGCAGACCCTGCACCTGGACGTCTGGGGCCCCGCCCCCGTCCCTGGGCCGCGTCGAGAGCGCTACTTCCTTGTGCTTGTCGACGACTTCACTCATTACACCACAGTCTTTCCCCTGGAGCGCAAGGCCGATGTGCCTGGCACTCTCATCCCCTGGCTTGTCTCTGCGCGTGTCCACCTCGGTCTCCCTGTCTTGCGTCTTCACTCCGACCGTGGTGGCGAGTTTGCCTTCGGTGTCCTTGGTCGCTTTTGTCGTGCGGAGGGCATCACCCAGACGTTCACCCTACCGGACTCCCCACAGCAGAATGGGGTCGCTGAGCGACGCATCGGTTTGGTCATGGAGGTCGCTCGCACCTCCATGATCCATGCCGGTGCACCCCATTTTCTGTGGCCGTTCGCTGTGCGCTACGCTTCTCACCAGCTTAACCTGTGGCCGCACCCTCAGCAGCCGCAGGTTTCGCCGACCCGTCTTTGGACTGGGTCCCCTGGTGACGCGTCTGCGTTCCACGTCTGGGGCTGCCTTGCTCACGTCCGTGCCTCCGGCACGGACAAGCTCACTGCCTGCACCCTTCCCTGCGTCTTCCTCGGTTTTCCCCTTGACGCGTCCGACTGGCACTTTTACCACCCGCCGTCTCACCGCTTCTTTCACTCTCGTGACGTCACCTTTGACGAGTCTGTCTCCTACTACCGCCGCTTTCCCCACCGTGGTCCCCCGCTTACCCCCCCCTGTTCCTGGTCACCCCTTCCCCGGTAGTCCCTGCCCCTCCTCCTCCTCCTCCCCGTCCCGCCCCCTCTGGTGTGTCCCACGTCACCCCCCTTGCGTCCGTGGACCCGGTTGAGGAGTCTTCTGACTCTGGTGGCCCTCCTGTGCAGTCCTCGCCAGCCGCCCCTCCCCAGGTGTCCCCTCCCCAGTCCCCTCCTCCACCGCCACTACCGCTGCTGCAGCCGTCGTCGCCGCTGCCGCCGCCGCCGTCGCCTCCGCCGCCGCCGCCGCCGCCATCGCAGCCCCCGTTCGCTGACTCTGGGGGTGCTCGTCCCGGTCGCCCTGGGGGTGGTCCCTCTCGGGGTGCTGGTGTGGAGAGTGCCGGTGGTCGCCGTGGAGCAGCTTGCGGTCCAGGTGTCGCCGTTGTGCCGCCGCAGCAGCAGTCCCCGCCGGTGTCCGCCCTTCGCCTGCTCGGCCTTCCGTCCCCCAACCCTGCGCCGGTTCCTCCCCGACCGTCTCCTCCTCTTCCTGTCTACGGCCCTGTTTTCCCTCCGCCGGACTCGTCCCCGGCTCGTCTCCCCCCTCGTTCCCCTCCTGTGTCCCCTCCCCTGTCTCCTGACCCGACTCCTCCGTCGCACGTCTGGTCTCACCGCCCCTCCCGTGCTCGTCCTGCCTCGCCTGTCTTGCGCTCCCACCCTATGTTGCTTCGTTCCCACGCGTCTCGTCCTCCCCTTCTCCCGTCGCCTCCTCCGTCCTCCCTTGTTGTTGCGCCCCCCCCGCTGTCCGACTACCTTCGTGCCGCTCGTCCTCTCGTTCCTCGGGTCCTTGCCTCTCTCGTTACCGACCCGTCTGTTTCGGTCTCGTGCCTTGACGCTCTTGTCGCTGCTGTCGCTGACTTCGCCTCTACCCGCCTCCTTGACTACGCCACCGCTCTGGTCTCTGACCCTGCCTGTCCTCCGTCTGTCGGGGGTGCTCCTGCCCTTGGCAGTGACGTCCTGGAGGACCGCCAGTTCGAGCTTGCTTTCCTCTCCGAGGCTGCTCCCCATCTCTGTTCCATGCTGCTAGTCCCTGAGGGTGACCCAGACGCTTTCGACATCCCGACCCCTCGCACTTACGCTGAGGCGATTTCGGGACCCTGGGCCTCACAGTGGATAGCTGCCATGGAGCAGGAGATGGCATCTTGGAGATCCACCGGCACCTTCGTCGACGCAGTTCCCCCACCTGGGGTGAACGTAATCGATGGCCGCTGGCTCTTCAAGGTGAAGCGCCCCCCTGGAGAGCCGCCTGTGTTCAAGGCGCGCTACGTGGCTAGAGGCTTCAGTCAGCGCGAGGGGGTGGACTTCTTCCAGACTTTCGCTCCGTCCCCGAAGATGACTACTCTTCGGGTTCTGTTACACCTAGCTGCTCAGCGTGACTACGAGCTTCACTCCCTCGACTTCTCCACTGCCTTCCTTCAGGGCAGCCTACACGAGCAGGTCTACCTGCGTCGCCCTCCGGGCTTTACTGGCACCTTCCCTCCTGGGACCCAGTGGCTCCTGCGGCGCCCCGTCTACGGCCTGCGCCAGGCTCCCCGTGACTGGCACGACACTCTTCTTGCTACCCTTGCTGACCTGCAGTTCTTTCCCTCTTCCGCAGACCCTTCACTCTTCGTTCGTGCTGGCCAGACTCCGTTCTACATTCTTGTTTACGTCGACAACCTGGTCTTTGCCACGGCAGACAGGAACGCACTGGCCTCCGTGAAGGCAGAGCTGCTGAAGAGACACACCTGCACTGACCTTGGAGAACTGCGCCGGTACCTTGGCTTGCAGATCTCCAGGGACAGAGCTGCGCGCACCATCACCCTGACTCAGTCACACTTGGTGCGCCAGGTCCTTCAGAGGTTCAGCCTTCAGTTCTCCTCTGCACAGCCCACCCCTCTACCTGTAGACCACAGACTCTCCGCTCCAGTACCTGAGGAGGTGGTAGAGCCCAGTGGCCCCTACGCAGAGCTGGTGGGTTGCCTCATGTACCTGATGACTTGCACTCGCCCAGATCTCGCATACCCTCTCAGCATCCTGGCGCGCTTTGTGGCCACAGGCAAACACCGACCGCAGCACTGGTCTGCCGCTAAGAGGGTTCTGCGTTATCTTGCTAGTACATTGGGCATGGGGTTAGTGCTTAGAGGATGCAGGCCAGTGGTCCTTACTGGACACACAGACGCTTCGTGGGCAGACGACGCTGAGACACTCAGGTCTATCCAGGGCTACTGCTTCAGCCTTGGCTCAGGTGCCGTCTCGTGGAGAGCTACTCGCTCCTCGTCTGTTGCACAGTCCAGCTGTGAGGCTGAGATCTACGCTGGTGCCATGGCGGCACAGGAGCTCCGCTGGCTGACCTTCTTGCTCACTGACTTAGGTGAGCGGCCTAGCTCTGCCCCGGTCTTGTTCGCTGACAACAGGGCCATGATCCTCCTGTGTCAGGAGCCTCGACTCGAGGGCAGAGCGAAGCACATTCAGCTGCAGTACTTCCTCCTGCGTGAGCTACAGCAGCGACGTCAGGCTCGCGTAGTACAGCACAGCTGATATGTTTACGAAGGCGCTTGCGCCTAAAGATCATCAGCGGCACTGTGTACAGCTTGGTCTAGTTCCTGTCGCTTCTCACTTGCTAGGACCTTGACTTGTACTGTCCTTTATATGTATACTCAGACTGGACTTGTGTCCTCTCCCAGTGGCTGGACTAGTAGTGCCGCCCTGGTCTTGTTCTTGCCTTGTCTGTACTCCTTCTGACTGGTCTCTCAGACCCTTGTCTCAGAGGTTGGACTAGTAGTGCCGCCCTGAGCTGCTTGTTTAGGGTATTTCCCTATGCAGTCTAGGGGGTGTGTCAAACATCTGTATTTGTCATGTTTGTATAGACTGTATAGGGTTACCTCTTAGAGGGTACAACATTTAGGTATATTTGTGTGTACTCTCACTTTACCATTATTCAATTTCAATTCTGATAGTTCTGTGAGTTCCTTGACGTGTTCTTAAACATATTCAATTCCAAAAAACCACTTGTAGCTATCTATATATGTTATTGTTTTCGAGCGACTCGGGATTGACAACAAGTTTATGGCTTGACTTTTTTTGGAGGCCGTAAATGCGGTAGAGACAAAGCTACAATTTTTAGTCATCGCGGGATGCACTACCCTCTCTGACAAAAGTATGTGCTTTGAAAGAAAATCGTGTTTTCGTGTTTCTCCACTTACAATTTTCCAATGAATATTAATTTGGACATTTTACGTTTTTTTTTTTGCTGGAACTGCGCCTGTAGCTCAGGAAAAATGTTGCGCTAGCCACAATGATGACGAAATTGGGCTGGCGCGGCGAAAAAACGTTTCGAGACGGGTGGGGGTAACTTCTACTGACCATTCGTAGAACTTTTTTCCCGCGGTTTCTGACTAACGGTGGAATCTGACTGATGAGTCATGTTGAGAACTCGCTAATTCTGATTGTTTATATCGTGCCACTGACCGTACATGTTATCGCGGCCCCTTATACTGAGAACAGATATACTTTCCCGTCGATGATTGATGGAAGTTCATTTGCGCGATATTAATGGTTGTTTGGTTAGACAGCTGACTGGCGGGAATCGTCAGTTTTTCGCAAGACCCGAGGCATTTTTTCCAAGGCGCTCCAGAATTACAAAAAAAAACTACCTTCATGAGGAATCCGTATGCTAATGGATAATTTCTCGGTGATTCCGTTCGCCAACGGGTCATTTTGGGGCAGATTCCGTGAAATAACGGAACACCCAAGGCTTTGCGAGGGGACGTCAGGTCGCCCTGGTTTAACAACGCCATAGGGAAGATCTGTTTGTCCTTTCCGTCACAGGTTACTGTTCAAGGGCGAGTCACGACGGGGCAGTCGTTGCCACAAGGGCGAGTTACGACGGGGCAGTCCTTGCTGCAAGGGCGAGTCACGACGGGGCAGTTCCTGCCGCCAATCACCGGGCGTGGCGGTTCTCTTCCAATGCTTGTCAGGGCTTACTTTCGGTTTTTAGTCACCCTTAAAACATTGGGCTCCTTGAACGTTTACCCTCGTTGAAAGTCTAGCAGAAGGCAACCCTTAATCCTAAGGATTCGTTCGCACAGTACCCTTTCACTGACGCGGTTAGAATCTACCAGGAGATGTATGGACAAGAAAAGGGCGTGAGTAACGTGCACGGGGCTGTGAGGGGAGAATGACGAAAATCCCTCAAGTGAGTTGTCTCCCCTCTGTTGGTGACTACGAGGTGTGAGTAACGTGCTGTGAGGGGAGAAGAACGAAAATATACGAAGGGAGTTGTCTCCCCTCTGTTGGTGACTACAAGGTGTGAGTAACGTGCTGTGAGGGGAGAAGGTCGAAAACCTTGGGCTTCAAGTTCACATGACGTCCAGTGAACCGCCCGTTCGTCAGAAGCCCCCTTGCACTCGTCAGTCCGACTGGCACGGATTTAAAGGCAACGGCCCGTCCTGGACTGGCCCAATTTTGGGCGGCTCAATCACTTGCGACACTGCTGGGAGCGAACATGCAGGGTATGATTGTGCGACAGTTACCGGGGTACATGGGAGAAACAACGAATGTCTTCCATGTTCCAAGGGTCCTGCCAAACGGGTAACCATGGTCCTACCTTCAGGCCCAATTTGCCAGCGATTTGAAGGCGTCTGTTACTGGAGTAACCGGTCAAAAAAAAACTTGGGCCTCTTTCAAAACTCTAGTTTACTGTACAGTTCCTCCCGGCCCACCCTCCCCCACATTGCTCGCATTTCCATCCCCATGGCTCCTTTCCTTGCCGCCCTTGCCATCCCATTCTGTACAGAATCCCGTTTCGTCCTTAGCTCATTATGTCTTCCATATTGTCTAGTGCAGTTTCTCAATCCGGCTGTCAGATCTGAGAGAACTGAGATGCGTGGAGCAGGGCTCACGATACACCTCTTTGGGGGTTTGAAAAACCAGAATCTACCACGCGGCGCGCCCCAGTTACGCGAAAGGTCCAAACCCAGGGCAAAAGCGACTCTCATCCAGAAAAATGTTCTGAATTGTAGCTAAGGGCTCTTTGCAAGTCCGGGTCACAGAACCTGTGCCGAGTCAATGCGGGTCTCATGTCAGACTAAAGCCTTTTCAAGAACATGTTCAAATGAAACGTAGCATTACTATACAAGTAGAAAATTAGGCACCACACCAGCTGTGATCTGATTGTAGTAAATAAGGCATCTCAGATTGGTCGATCGCTGGATTCTTATAATCAAAAGATCAAGGAAATTGCACGCGATGTATGGCATGCTCCCGTTACCCAAAACGGTCGACCCCTCCCCTACCGTAGAGTTGTGAGAGAGATTATAGCACTGCGGGAGAGAGAGAGAGGGAGAGACGCGGCGAGAGAAGGTGAGACGCAGCGAGAAAGGGTGAAATACGGCGAGAGAGGGAGAGATGCAACGAGAGAGGGAGAGACGCGCGAGAGAGGGAGAGATGCGGCGAGAGAGGGATAGACGCGGCAAGAGAGGGCTAGACGCGGTGAGAGAGGGATAGACACGGCGAGAGAGGGAGAGACGCGCAACGAGAAAGGGAGAGACGCGCGATGAGAGAGGGAGAGACGCGGCGTGAGAGGGAGTGGCGCGGCTAGAAGGAGAGTGGCGCGGCTAGAAGGAGAGTGGCGCAGCTAGATAGAGAGAGGCGGAGGTGCGAAGAGGGAGAGAGTGGCGTAGCGGGAGAGAGAGAGAGAGAAGAGGAGGGACCCGCGGGAGAGAAAGGGGAGCGCCACGTTCGCTCGCCCGTCATTCACCTCTCGCCATGCCACTCCCTTCCCGCCGCGCCATATTCGATCGCCCGTCACCTACCTCTCGCCATGTCACTCCCTTCCGGTCGCGCCACACTCGCTCATTCGTCAGTTACCTCTCGCCATGCCACTCCATTCCCGCTGCGCCACACTCGCTCGCCCATCACGCAGCTCTCACCATGCCACTCCCTTCCTGTAGCGCAACATGCGCTCGCCTGTCACCCACCTCTCGCCATGCCACTCCCTTCCCGCCGCGCCATACTCTCTCGTCCGTCGCTCCTGCCGTAAGCGCCTCTACGTGTCTCCGCCTATCTCCCCCTCTCCACATAGCGCCTCTCGTATGATCATGTGCCATCGATTTTTGCTCTCTCTCTCTCTCTCTCTCTCTCTCTCTCTCTCTCTCTCTCTCTCTCTCTCTCTCTCTCTCTCTCTATCTCTCTCTCTCTCTCTCTCTCTCTCTCTCTCTCTCTCTCTCTCTCTCTCTCTCTCTCTCTCTCTCTCTCTCTCTCTCTCTTGCTCTGATATTTTGCACTATCTTTTGTGTAATGTTTTGCTTTGCAGGGCCTGGAAGTGACATGCGACGAGGAAATGTATGCCTTGGCTTTCAAAATGTAGGTCCGCAGCTAGTTTCGTCGCATCGTAACGAGTGGTTTCTGTTATGCGAAAATCAAGCAAAATGTCAGTTTGTATTCTTGTCTCCAAGGATCGACCATGTACGAACTGTGCGGATTAAAAAAGCGTCTCACAAGGTTCTAACCAACACACAATTGGATAACTGTGCATGCCATACATCACGCGCAAAAAGTTTCAATCGTTTTGAATCATTCTTGATTTTTGTCGAAGCGCGCGATTTCCTCAATATACATTCTCTCACCACGATCTTCGGAGATTCTCCTAAGCAGAGCCACTTAAATCGAGGACGTTGAGAAGTTCTATTGTACTTTCGTGAAACTCGTCAAGCTCCTGAAACACTCGCCATTCAATGCAGGAAGAGGTGTAGACGAGTAATCATTAGGAAATTCGGTGAAAATGCGGATGTTTTACGGCGACTCCCGTTCCGGAATCAAATTCGGGTTGCCTAAACGGGCCCCGAATTGCTCATTTCAAAAGCCGTTCTGAGGGCCTGGTGCAGCCGAACCTTGCGAAACTGAAGTCGGGACGAGATTCCGGACCCGTTTCGCGAATGTTGCCATTTTTTATCCACGACATCTTCACGACATGACGATTTCAGTAACCTGTGCAGTTCGGACCCGGTTTATACGGTTGCACCAAGTCCTGTGTCCAAGGGACCTCAGAAATGCACAAACCGCGACATTTAGCCATATTTTGAGGCTTCAATATTCAAATCTGGAAGAATCCGGATAGAAAAGGAATCAAATTGTGAGGCCTGGCGCGGACTGTAGCGGTCCAAACCATCGCGCCATCGCAGAAGCAACCAGTGCCTTTCTGTGATTCCATAAACTCGTGCTCCAGTGCAGCTCCAACCAATCCAAACCTGGAAATTTTAGGCGGCTCTTGCCTTGTCCGTAATGCGGGAAATGCGGGTTTTGCCCTTGACACCCATTGCTTTACACCTGTTTTCATCTATTGTGCTACCCTGAACAGTCCGAATTTCAATTCCACCTACCAGGCTCTAAGCATGACTCGCGATAACACTGAACCTGATTGGCTGCAGTATGAACGAAAACGAACAATCAAGCTGAATCTCGATAATTGCGAGTTTCGGGTCTGGGACGTCGCGCAGGTAACTCATCTAGTGCATGAGCGAGAGTTTGTAACCAAGTGTCAGTGTGTACTGTGGGTTTTCCACTTCAAGTTCTTGCTTGCTCGTGTTTTACGGTTTCCTGTTGACAGGCTTAAGCCGCTTGCAAAACCCGTGTAATCAAAAAGAAGAAACTGTGTACCTCCCTCCAGCAGTACATTGCCTTCCTATCAAGGCATTGCGTAGCACTGCCTCTCTCTCTCTCTCGCTCTGCACACACTACCATCCCGCCTGGTTCCGTCATCTGCACTTGCTTTCTGTTTTTTCTGGACTTCCACTCTCCTCCACTCGCGAGTTACTAAATTCAATGGACGTCTCCGTTGAAACCTCTTGTTCATATCCTCCTCTTGAAACTTTTGGAGTGTTGTACATATCCTCTGTCCATTTCCGACCTGAGGACCCACGTCAGCACACGAGCAAATATTGGCGACATTCGGAATGCCGCCGAAGCTCGCCAAAAATACTGCTGTACAGCAGTGCTCGCGCTACGCTTACATGGCTGGGAGGATGGAATCGCACAGATCCGATCAAGAGTCTCCTCGACCAGGTTGCATTCGCAGCACGGCGGAAATGTCTTCCTCAGCAGGAGTACATTAGCTCATCCCCCTGACGAATGGTGTTCAGTTCATCATCCTCAGGGAGCATTGAATCTCACGGCTCAGCTCCAACTTTTTGGATCTCAGGATCGTTCCATAGCCCCAACTTCGCGTAAACTAGAGTCTATTTCCTGGCCGGCCCGGAAACGCCAGATACGCCGACAACTACTGAGCGAATGCTTTCCACCGTTGCCCCGATGGCGGACGATCACACCTTCAGCTCAACGACGGGCAAAGCATACTTCAATTCTACAGCCTCCTCCCGCGCCAATTCCGCCGCTGAATCCGCCGCGGTTTCCGCCGGAACGCCGCAGGTTGCAATGCAGGCGGCGGCGGCGGCGGCGGCGCTCGGCGGTCAGCGCGGTGGAACCCAGGCTGAGCCGAGCCGGCTGCTCAACTCGAAGCATCCGCGGCTGCTGCTCCAACTCGACCGCCTCCAGGAGGAGATCGAGGCGCGCGGCGGCCATGCCGTTCTCGAGCTCTCCCCCCGCAGCAACAGCATCGTCCAGCAACTGGAGCTTTCTCCGCCGTTGACTGCTGCTGTTGCTTCTGCTTCTGCTGCTACTAGCGGTGCGAGCAGCCGCACTCTGCCACTGAAGTCGCCGCGGCTTTGGAAACCAAACCACTGGCAGTCGCGGCCGCGTCAGCTCGTCAGACCGCCGTCAGTTCCAGCGCGGCTTGACAGCATGATGGCTGACTACGCCGTGGACGGCAGCGATAGCCGTCAGTACGGCGAAAAAATGACTCCTAGCACAAGCACCAGGGTATTCTCGCCCATTGGTGGCGATTCTGAGTCTGGAGCGGCCAGCTCTCTTCCGCCCAAGTCGCCGCGGATTTGGAAAGCAGACCCCTGGCAGTGGCAGTCACAGTCGCAGCCTCCGCGTCAGCTCGTCAGGCCGCCGTCTGTACCGGCTCGGCTTGACAGCATGATGACGATTACCCTGGAGTCGTGCGCCCACAGCTCCGCCGCGCACTGCTCCGCGCACTCCCCGCGGATACGCGGCATCATCTCGCCCCCAAGTAACCCTGTTGCTGGAAGAGTAGTCGCCCCCATTGGCCCTTTCCATCTCGAGCCTGGAATGGGCAGCGCATCCGCAAACGCCGCCGGGAAATCCGCCGCGTCAGCCGGCGCAGTGAGCCCTCGAAGTCTGCCGTCGAGCATGGCGGATCGGCCTCACGCCATGTCTGCACGGCCGCGTCAGAATCGGTTATCCGCAAGAGGCTTCCGTTCATCGTCGAACATCGATCTCTCCGGGGAGGATACTCTGCGTAGCTCGGAACCCTGCGCCACGTGTAGTACTAGTAGCACTATTACTGGCGCTACTGCAACTGTTTCTAGTGCTAGCAGTGCAACTACATTGGCGTCAAGCCCTAAAGCTCCTCTGCCGAAAACTGTGTCTCGGAGGTACGCGCAGCGCGTCTTTGCCCGGAGTCAAGACTTTGACGAATCAGTGCGAAGTTCGCGAACTTCGCATTCTCCAACCGGCGTCACCGCGTCGCCCAGCAGTGGGCACTACTACTACCCTCACGACAGAACCAATGCTGACAGCACCAGCAACTGCACCTCGCCGCGTATTGTTTTTTGTAACAGCAACACCACCTCGCCTTACCCCAAGAATAATAGGAGCCAGTCGAAGCAGCACAACCTATGTCCTTCTGGGGAAGCAGCGGGAGCAGCGGTGCGGTTGGGTCACAGGAACGCGAAGTCCCTAAGTGGTGACTTCATCGGATGTGACTTAGTAACCTCGCCAGTTGGTTCCACGAGATCGGCAGAAGAGATGAAACTCGCAGGCGACGAAGGGTGGCGAAGCCGTATCTCATCTTCTGTCGAGGACGGCCACGTAACGGACTTTCGCGAAGGATTTCGCAGCAGTGGAGCCCCCTCGCCATCTTCCAGGCGAAGCAGCGTCGGCGGGCATACGCACACGACTTTTTGCAAGAAAACCTATTCTGGGAGAACACCCACCATTGAGGTTACCAATGACATCCCCACAGTTCCAGCTCCCTCGCCACGTCAGCCGATCAACCACACCATTTCTGGGAGCAGCTTTGGTCAGCGGTTCAATACTGTTCCGTGCGCGCCACGTCAGATGCAGCTGCGAGAACGTATTCTGGGTGTGAGATACAGTCGGATGACAGATAAGTTCCACATCAGCAGGGAGAAGATTGGTGAGGGAGGAAGCGGCGAAATAAGGAAATGTCTGGAGTGGACCACTGGAAAAGTGTTCGCTTGCAAGACAATCCACAAATCGAATATAAAGGTGAGCACTTCACTAATTCAAGCAATTCAAGATCATGTCGATGTTTGTATTAATAATTAATCGTTTTCCTGAACCCCCCACTTGATCATGTGCTTTGTTTTCTCACATTTTTTTTTTCAATTTTCCCATGCAGAGAAGTAAGCAGGTATCAGACTTGCGCTCAGAGGTTCTACTACTAGACCTTTTAAAAAGCCATCGTGGGGTGGTGCAACTCCATGAAGTGTTTGAGGACCACAAGGTGCATGTGCCAGCTTGTTCCCTCATTGTTCCTATTCGATATTCCATTTTCATGCTATATGCTCTGCACGACTACCCCATCTGCTATGTTGTTCCCATCTTCCTTTTTCAAACTCCCCACATCAAATCCCTCTCATCTTCCTTTCCCATGCTTATCTGTAATTCTCTCCCACCCATCCAGGCCGTTCATGTTGTCATGGAACTATGCAATGGTGGTGACCTTTTCGACTTCATACAGAGCGCCCCCAAGAATCGTCTCACTGAACCGCAGGCGGCATCCGTGATGAGGCAACTGCTGGGTGTCCTCCACCACTGCCACTCCCTCGGAGTGCTTCACCGCGACGTGAAGCCCGAAAACATCCTGCTTTGCGACCGGGTGTCTTCCCAGTCAGGGAATGGAGATGTCAAGATCAAACTCAGCGACTTCGGGGTGGCTGGTTTTCTTGACGAGGGTAAGGGGTAAACTTCAATAGCTGTATATTTCTCTCCCATGATCAGCTGCACAATCTATCACTTGTATGTTCGCCTTCCTGATCACTTCCTCTCCCCCCACCCCGCCCTTCTCTCCCCCCACTCCCCCCCCTCCCCCACCCCTCGATCCCCTGATTTTCTGATTCAGATGGTGCGTGCAGGGACCAAGCGGGGACATCAGAGTACATGGCACCAGAGGTGGCCAGGAAAGCAGCCTACAACGCCAAAGCGGACATTTGGAGCGCCGGTGTGGTACTCCATGCCATGCTGGCTGGCACCCTCCCATCCTGGGCGGCACTGCCGGATGCGTTCAACGGACAGGATCAAATCTTGGATGGTGATGGCAGCAGAGGGAGAGGGGAGACGATGCAGGAGGCTACAGCACAGTACAAGCTTCCTTTGAAAGGCAGGGTGTGGGCGGATGTGTCGGAGGAGGCAAAGAATCTGCTGAGAGGCATGCTGGAGAAGGACCCCAAGAAGAGGCTCTCAGCTTCTGAGGCACTGGGTGAGTACGGCTTGTCTAGCATCTGAGTAGAGCAGGGTGTGGGCGGATGCATATGAGGAGGCGAAGGATCTGCTGAGAGGCATGCTGGAGAGGGACCACAGGAAAAGGCTCTCAGCTTCTGAGGCGCTGGGTGAGTGCTGAGATATGAGCGTGCAAAGAGATGTTGATGCTGATTGTTGTGAGTGCTTCTGAGGCGCTGGGTGAGTGCTGAGAGAAAAGGCTCTCTTCTGGGAAACGTTGATTTCTACAGTGCTGACCATGCATGGCAATGTCCTTTTTGCTTGCGTTATGTCCTGTTGCTTGCAATTGCTATGATATCCTGTTGCTTGCATTTGCGTTGATGTCCTGTTGCTTGCATTATGTCCTGTTGCTTGCATTTGGAAAGATGTCCTGTTGCTTGCATTTGCTATGATGTCCTGTTGCTTGCATCATGTCCTGTTGCTTGCATTTGCTTTGATGTCCCGTTGCTTGCATTTGCTATGATGTCCTGTTGCTTGCATTATGTCCGGTTGCTTGCATTTGCTATGATGTCCTGTTGCTTGCATTATGTCCGGTTGCTTGCGTTTGCTATGATGTCCTTTTGCTTGCATTATGTCCTGTTGCTTTCGTTATGTCCTG
This sequence comes from Closterium sp. NIES-67, assembly GCA_027943415.1. NCBI lineage: Eukaryota > Viridiplantae > Streptophyta > Zygnematophyceae > Desmidiales > Closteriaceae > Closterium > Closterium sp. NIES-67. Next base: position 759,140 of record BQMB01002414.1, read on the forward strand.
TTGCTTACATTTGCTATGATATCCTGTTGCGTTCATTTGCTATGATATCCTGTTGCTTGCATTTGCTATGATGTCCTGTTGCTTGCAAGAGTCATCTGCATGATGTGTCTTGCACCCCCTACGTTTGTGTTGCTTCTAGTATGTTTTGTGCTGTTACCAATTGCATTTATCATGACTTGCTGCTTCACTTCCTACGTCACGACTTGCTGTTGATTGCATGCAACATGATGCGGTGTGCCTCCCATACAACTTTCATCTGCTTTGGTTTCTGGATTAATCACCTGCGTAAAAACCCCTTTGTCTATTGCTACAACTGCAGGTCATGGATGGCTGAATGATGCATCGATGAGGTGACTAACATCTGCAACCTCTGAGAGGTCTAATGTAATGCCTTCATTTGGAAGACGAATAACTAGAAATTATAGCAGTTATGCCATACTCAGTAGTTCGGGGGAGCTCGAGCTAACAGATGTGGCTTAAGAATTGATGATGCCTGAAGAAAAAATTGCTCTGAGCCAGGCCCTCAGATTCGTTTTAGGCCACACTGAATTTTCAGGGTCGGTACACAAAGGCACCCTGAAATCACCCTGAAAATCAGAGTTGGTACTGTTTTTATAACTAGGTAGCCCCATTTTTCCAGATTCCAATGCTGATTTTTCAGGGTCGGTACAGCAAAACACCCTGAAAATCAGCAAAATCAGGAAAAAAATCTTGAAATTTGAGCGTGTGCTCTGAGCTGAACAAGGTGATGCATCTGTTTCGAGGTGGGCACAGCAGAAATGGATGTAAGCCCAACTAATTATTTATTATGCATATGTAATCTGCATGGCTGATCTAGCCTCTGATGTCATCTGATATATGATGATCTTTGCTTCCGCTTGCTTGGCGTCGGGTGGGCGTAAGTGCAGGGTGTCAAACATGTTTATTGATCATGTTTGTATAGACTGTATAGGGTAACCTTCTAGAGGGTACAACATTTAGGTATATGTGCATGTACTCTCTAACTCTATGATCATTCAATTCTAGTTTTGAGATGGTATCACGCGTAGGTTTCGACCCCCACCCCCCCCCCCCCCACCTACCGCTTCCGCTCCTCCCGTCGCGTCTCCTGGGCCCCTTAGCGCCCCTCCTGGGCCCTGTCGTGCTCCTCTCAGGCCCCGTCGCGCTCCTCCCATGCCCCGTCGCGCTCCTTCCAGGCCCCGTCGCGCTCCTTCCAGGCCCCGTCGCGCTCCTCCCAGGCCCCGTCGCGCCCCTTCCAGGGCTTCGTAGCGCCCCTCCAGGCCCCGTCGCGCCCCTTCCAGGGCTTCGTAGCGCCCCTCCAGGCCCCGTCGCGCCCCTTCCAGGTCTTCGTAGCGCCCCTTCTGGGCTTTGTCGCGCCCCTCCTGGGTTCGGTCGCGCCCCTCCCAGGCCCCCGTCGCGCCCCTCCCTGGGCCCCCCCGTCGCGCCCCTCCCTGGGCCCCCCGTCGCGCCCCTCCTGGGCCCCCCGTCGCGCCCCTCCTGGGCCCCCCGTCGCGCCCCTCCTGGGCCCCCCCCCCTTAGCGCCCCTCCTGGGCCCTGCCGCGCTCCTCCCTGGGCCCCGTAGCACCCCTCCTGGGCCCCGTCGCGCCCCTCCTGGGCCCCGTCACACCTGCTCGGCCCCGTCGCCCCAGCTCGGCCCCGTCGCAGCCGCTCGGCCCCGTGGCGCCCGCCCGGCCCCTGTCGCAGCCGCCTGGCCCCTGTCGCACCCGCCCGGCCCCGTCACGCCCGCCCGGCCCCGTCGCAGCCGCCCGGCCTCGTCGCTGCCGCCCGGCCCCGTCGCAGCCGCCCGGCCCCGTCGCAGCCGCCCGGCCCCGTCGCAGCCGCCAAGCCCCGTCGCGTCTGCCTGGCCCCTCGTCGCGCCTGCCCGGCCCCGTCGCGCCTGCCCGGCCCCGTCGCGCCTGCCCGGTCCCGTCGCGCCTGCCCCGGCCCTACATACTTCCTGGTACTGTCCCCCGTTCCCCGCACCGCTTTGCACCCTCCTGCACTTCCCTGCCCCGCCTTGCACCGCATTGCACCTCACTGGACCGCACTGCACCGCACTGCATCGCACTGCACCGCACTGGACCGCACTGCACCGCACTGCGCCGCACTGGACCGCACTGCACCGCACTGCATCGCACTGCACCGCACTGCACCGCCCTGCACCGCACTGCACAGCACTACACCGCACTCCACCGTCCTACACTGCCCCTGATGGCTGCTGAGCTTCGTTTTGATGCTGAGGGTCAGCCTCTGGAGTTCGAGGCGTGGTTGGCTGACCTTCGCCGCCACCTCACTGGTCAGCGGCAGGACGGCCACCCGCTTTCTGCCCACCTAGACGGTATGCTCCCCTGCCCTGACCCCCCTGCTGTGCTGCCCGCTGATCCCACGCCCGCTGAGCGCGTGTCCACTGCCGCCGCTGCCCTTGCCCGCTCTGTCTGGTTGTCCCGCGATGCCCTTGCTCAGCTCGCCATTAGCAATGCCCTCCCCCCCCCTGAGCGCCCTCGCTTTAGAACCATTACTACCGCCCAGGCCTACCTCGATGCTGTCATCAAGCGCTATTCTACCCCTCCTGCTGCCTCAGTGGGTCGCCTGATCCTCCCCCTGCTCTTTCCTGACCTTGCGTCTTTCCCCACTGTCTCTGACCTCGCTGCCCACCTGCGCTCGATCGATGAGACCTGGCGCGCTGCCTGCACTGATGCACAGCTTAGAGTCCACCAGCCTCCCATGACCTCTACCCTCTACCTCCTTGCCACCCGCCTCCCTGACCGCCTTGCCGCCGCCCGCGACCAGTTCCTTAGCATCCACCCCGCTGCTCTCACCCTCACCGACTTTGTTGACACCCTGACTGTTATAGAGACTCGTCATCGCTCCATCGCCCAGGCGAGCGGTACAGTACCGGTCCCTATCTTTCAGGGTTGTGCCCCCGCTCAGTGTACCTTCTCCGACGGCTCTGTCGCTGTGGCTGAGACTGTTGCTGCAGTGCAGTCCCGCTCGGGGAAGGGCCGCCGCCCCAAGGTTGGGAGCGGCGGAGGCGGCGGGGGTGCGGGAGGGGGTGGTGGTGGAGTCGGGTCGTCCGGTGCCGGTGCGGACGTGGGGACCCTGCCCAGTCCAGCTGCCCCGCTGCCTCCACAGTCGCAGCAGCAGCAGTCGCCGCAGCCGCAGCCTCCGCAGCAGCCGCAGCAGCCGCCGCAGACGAGGCAGGCGAGTGCTCTCCCGCCTGGGTGGCCTGGAGCTGGTGGTGGTCGTGCACGTGGTGGTGCGCCGGGTGGTGGTTCTGGAGGCGGGCGCTGTCAGTACCAGATCCAGACCGGTCCTCGCCGCGGTTTCGTTTGCGGTAAGATCGGTCATTCCACTCCTCGCTGTTTTCGTCGTCTGGACGACCTGTTCCGTCAGCGCTTTGGCCCGGCGCCCGACCTCCCGGACTGGCACAGCTTGCTTAGGCGTAGCATTCAGATTTTTGACTTGGACATGGATGCCATTGTAGCAGCCTTGCATGTGATGTATGCTGATGACTCTAGTGTGCTTCCCTCTTATTACCCTGTGTTGCCTAGTGTAGATGTGCCTGTCGTAGCCTCCCCTGCTGCGTCAGGCGTAGGATCTCCTGCTTTGCTTAGCCTCGGTGCTTCCACCGCTTCACTGTCGCCTCGCGCGACTGCTGCGCTTTCCTTCACCTTGGACTCTGGCGCCTCCCGGTGTTTCTTCCGCGACTCCACGACGCTGACGCCGCTGCCTGTTCCCGCTGCAGTTACTCTTGCTGACCCCTCCGGTGGTCCCGTCGTTGCCCGCAGTTCCACCTCCCTTCCCTGTCCGGCGGTTCCTTCAGGTTCGCTCACAGGTCTGCATATCCCCTCGTTCTCCAGGAACCTAGTTGGTGTCGGCTGCCTCCAGGACCTTGGCGTCACCACTACGTTCCCTGGTCACGAGCGGTATGCTGTCTGTACCGAGGCCGCCACTGGTGCCCCCCTTACCACTTTCCCCCGGGACCCGGTGTCCGGCCTGTTCACACTTGACACCGCGACTTCCCCGGCTGGGTCTTCCCCCCCGGTCGCTGCGTCCACCCAGGTTGCTGCTGCCTGCTCCTGTCGGTCCCTCACTCACCCGACTCTCCTTTGGCACCACCGCCTTGGTCACCCTGCACTCCCGCGTCTGCGTCACATGTCCCAGCACGGTCTCGTCCTTGGTCTCCCCGGTTCGTTCCCCGAGTTTCCCTCCTCCCCCGCCCCCCCGTGCACGCCTTGTGTCGAGGGCCGGCTCCGCTGTGCCCCTCACTCCTCCTCGTTTCCCCCTACCACCGCACCACTGCAGACTCTGCACATGGACGTCTGGGGCCCAGCCCCGGTCCATGGGCCGCGTCGCGAGCGCTTCTTCCTAGTGCTTGTCGACGACTTCACGCGCTACACCACCGTCTTTCCCCTGGAGCGGAAGGCCGACGTGCCTGACGTTCTCATCCCCTGGCTTGTCTCTGCTCATGTCCACCGCGGTCTCCCTGCCTTGCGCCTCCACTCCGACCGGGGTGGCGAGTTTGCCTCAGGTGTCCTTGGTCGCTTCTGTCGTGCGGAGGGCATCACCCAGACGTTTACCCTGCCGGACTCCCCGCAGCAGAATGGGGTCGCTGAGCGACGCATCGGTTTGGTCATGGAGGTGGCTCGCACCTCCATGATCCACGCCGGTGCACCCCATTTTCTGTGGCCGTTCGCCGTGCGCTACGCCGCTCACCAGCTTAACCTGTGGCCGCACCCCCAGCGGCCGCCGGTTTCGCCGACCCTTCTGTGGACCGGGTCCCCTGGTGACGCGTCTGCGTTCCACGTCTGGGGCTGCCTTGCTCACGTTCGTGCCTCTGGCACGGACAAGCTCACTGCCCGCACCCTCCCCTGCGTCTTCCTCGGTTTCCCCCTTGACGCGTCCGACTGGCACTTCTACCACCCGCCGTCTCACCGCTTCTTTCACTCTCGCGACGTCACCTTTGACGAGTCCGTCTCCTTCTACCGCCGCTTCCCCCACCGTGGTCCCCCGGTTACTCCCCCCCTGTTCCTGGTCCCTCCTTCCCCGGTGGTCCCTGCCCCTCCCCCCCCCCCGCCCCCCCGTCCGGCCCCCTCTGGTGTGTCTCACGTCACCCCCCTCCCGTTGGTCGTCCCGGTCGACGAGTCTTCTGACTCTGGTAGTCCTCCGGCGCAGTCCTCGCCGTCTGTCCCTCCCCCGGTGTCTCCTCCTCCACCGCCTCCGCAGCCGCCGTCGCCGCAGCTGCTGCAGCCGTCGTCTCCACCGCCGCCGCCGTTGCGGCCGTCGTCTCCGCCGCCACCGCCGTCGCGGCCGTCGCTGCAGCCGCCGCCGCCGCCGCCGCAGTCGTCGCTGCCGCTGTTTGTGGACTCTGGGGGTGCTGGCATTGAGGTGGGTACTAGTCCCGGGGCTCCTGTCGTGGCTTGTCCCGGCGGGCCTGGGGGTGGTACCGGTGCCGGCGGGGTTTCGTGCTCTGGGGGTGTCCCTTCTGGGGGTGCCGGTGTGGAGGGTTCGGGAGGTAGCAGTCGCGCAGCTTGTGGCCCTGGCGTTGGTGTTGTGTCGCCGCAGCAGCAGTCCCCGCCGGTGTCCGCCCTCCGTCTGCTCGGCCTTCCGTCCCCTGACCCTGCGCCTGTTCCTCACCTGCCGTCTATCAAAAACTGAGAACTTGATTGATTGAAATGAGCAAGAGCATACATCCTTAAGTACCGAGCATCGGAGAGGATGGGAAGGGATAAGGGAGAATCGGAGGGAATCCCAAGGGAATCCTCCCAAATCGTGGGGATTTGGGATGGATTGGGTTGGGATAGGTTGGGGATGAAAACATAGCTACACCCAACCTAACAAATATGAGTATCCCTAAAACCAAGAAAGTGTCAACACACAAAATTGTGCCAACCGAATTGCAGCCTATCTCTAACACACCCCCTAGGCTGCAACGTCGGAAGCCGTAGGGACGCCAAGTCCCATGGTACGGAGGAGACGATAGTGATCACGGCGTCCAAGAGCCTTCGTAAACAAGTCGGCGAGGTTGCAGTCAGAGGAAATATGCTTGACGCACAACTGCCCTCGCTGGACGAGCTCGCGCATGAAGAAGTGTCTCAATTCGATGTGCTTGGTTCGTTGGTGGAAGACAGGATCTTTGGTGAGGTGGATAGTGCTCTCGTTATCACACCACAGAGTCGGGGTCTGCTGAGGATACCCGAGCTCAGCCATGAGGTAGGTAAGCCATCGAGCTTCTTGGGCTGCCATGGTGCCTGCGTATAACTCAGCTTCGCTAGATGACAATGAGACGGATGATGAGCGTGTAGATCGCCAGCTGATGACACCACTGCCAAGGGTGAAGCAATAGCCTTGGGAAGAGCGGCGGTCAGCTTGATCATCAGCCCATGAGGAGTCGCTGTATCCCTCGAGGTGAGGAGGGGTCGTGCCACCGAGAGTGAGGACGTAGTCCTTGGTGGCTTGGAGGTAGCGAAGGACGCGCTTAGCAGCCGACCAGTGGCGATTGGTGTATCGACCGGCAGCAACGTAACGCGAGAGCACACTGATGGGGTAGGCGAGGTCGGGCCTTGTGCACATCATCGCATACATGAGTGATCCGACGAGCTCGGGGTATGCCTCATCACAAGGCTCAGGCGATGGAACTGATGGAGTGGTCAGATCATGCTGCAAGGGAAGGGGAGTGGCCACTGGCTTGGCGTTGTCCATGGCAAAACGCTTGAGGACGTTGTTCACATAGAACTCTTGAGAGAGAGTGATGGTTCGAGCTTCGCGATCCCGCGAGATTTCCATCCCAAGGTAGTTCTTGAGTTCACCGAGGTCCTTCATGGCGAGAGCGTCCCCAAGAGCTTGCTTAACAGCTGCCAGCTGATCGGAGTCCTTGGAGACGAGAATCATGTCGTCAACGTAGACAAGGATGAAGAACGGGTTGTCGTTCTTGCGAATGAAGAGACTCGGATCGGCTGAGGAGGGGTGGAAGTCGAGTGACTCGAGGGTTGCCTTCAGCTTCTTGTGCCATTCCCGAGGAGCCTGCTTCAACCCGTAGACTGGTCGATTCAGCTTCCAGACCGTGCCGGGTGGAAAGGGTAAGGGAAATCCTTGAGGACGTTCCATGTAGATGTCCTCGGGGAGATCCCCTTGGAGAAATGCAGCAGAGACGTCCATGGAGTGAACGTCAAAGTTGCATCGAGCAGCGATGTCCAGCAGGGTCCGAAGTGTGGGCAGTTTGGCTGTCGGAGAGAATGTGTCGAAGAAGTCCAGGCCCTTCTTCTGCGTGAAGCCTTTTGCACAGTATCGCGCCTTGAAGACTGGGAGTTCGCCAGGCAGTTGCTTGACGCGAAAAACCCATTTGCCACGGACAATGTTAACTCCTCGCGGAGGGGAGACGTCCGTGAAAGAGTTGTTGCGAATGAATGCTTCACACTCCGCGATCATGGCTGCGAGCCACTGGGGGGAGTGTGGTCCAGAGATGGCTTCATCATATGAGTTCGGGGTCGGGATGGATGGATTTTCCGAGAAGTTAAGAGTTGGAGCGTCGGCAAGGTCGGGGAAGAGATGGCAGAGCTGACGGATGGCAGCATTGATCTCAATCAGCTCCTCATGCCTATCCTCCAAGAGGCCAGGCATGGATGCACCCCCGGCAGGAGGAGGCGGATTGAGGGAGATGCGAACAGAGAGGGCGAGAGGCGGAGCGGGACCATGAGAGCGGGTGCGGTGAGCAATAGGGACAGGAGAGGAGGGAGGTGGCGGGGGAGCAGGTGGGACATCGACATAAGAGCGTCCGTGGCGACGGCGACGATAGGTGATGGGCGAGTCGGGAGGAGAGGTGGAGGTTGGAGGCGGAAGCGGAGGTGAAGGCGGGGAGGGAGGCGCGGGGGCAGGGGGAGCCACAGAAGGAGAGGGAGGTGGAGGGGCAGCTGCAGGAGCGGGTGCAGGGGGAAGTGCAGGCGCGGGCGGAGGTGAACGGGCAACTGAGCCAGTGGGCGAAGAGGGGTGAGAGAGAGTGGAAGGAGATGGGGAAGGTGAGAGTGAGGGGGCCGCAGGAGCGGCAGAGGGAGGAGGTGGGGTGGGTGAAGTATCGAAATCAGCCCACACAAGCGAAGGTGGAGCGGTGGGGGGTGGTGAAGAGAGGTAAAAAGGGCGACTCTCGTCAAAGGCGACATCGCGGCTACGAATGAGCTGATTGGTGGAGAGATTGAGGAAAAGGTAATCGGGAGAGTCCAGGTTGTGGCCGAGGTAGACACAGGGTTGAGCTTTGGGTGCAAATTTGCCGCCGTGGGTGCGACGTTACTGAGGGTTGAGGAGGACATAAGCTGTACACCCCCATACGCGGAGAGGACGTGCACTGGGCTTGGTGCCGGTCCACAGTTCAGCGGGAGTGATGGCAGGCCGAAGAGGGTGAGGGTGAAGGTTGTACAGCAGCGTGGCATGAAGGAGGGCGTAACCCCAAAGGGAAGGTGGTGCACCAGCGTGAGTGAGAAGACAGCGAGCGATTTGCACGAGAGTGCGATTGCGACTTTCGGCAATGCCATTCTGCTGCGGACTGTGGGGAAGGGTGAAGGTCTGGCGAATGCCTTGGGAGGCACAGAACGCTTGAAGGGAATGGTTTCGAAATTCGCCACCGCCATCGGAATGGAGGCACTTGACTGAAGTGCGGAAATGATTTTGGGCTTGTCGAAGCCATGCGATGACGACATCTGGAACAGCTGCTTTGGAGGAGAGGAGGTGGACGGAGGCATAGCGAGAGTGATCGTCAACGAGCACTAGGAAGTAAGAGTGCCCGCCACGAGAGCGGACTGGAGCTGGGCCCCAGACGTCCATGTGGACGAGGTCAAGCGGGGCGGCTGCAGCAGAGGGCGAGGAAGGGTGAGGCAACTGGCGTAGTTTGCTTTGCGCGCAGTCCAAGCATGGAGGAGCGGGAGAAGTGGAGGGTGGAGGAAGTGTGTCGGGCAGGTGAAGAAGCAACTTCTTAGACGCAAGCTCGGAGAGCATGCGGAAGTTGGGATGCCCAAGACGATGGTGGTAAAGAATGGTTGGATCGGTGAGCTGACGGCAGGAGCACGATGATGTGGTGGAGGTAGAGTGTGCTTCTGTGGAAGATGGAGGTACTTGGAGTGTGTAGAGGTTGTTGGCGGTCAGTGTGAAGCGTGCAAGTAGGGCATTGGTGGTGGGCTGAAGGAGATCACAGTGATTGGAATGAGCTGGGAAGATAGTGGTTACCCCTGCTCGTTGAATCTCATGTTGTGCAAGTAAATTGTGCCGAAGAGTGGGCACGCATATGCCAGTGACTGTGCCAGATGGGAAGGCTGGGCATGGAAGAGTGGAGGAACCATGGGCGACAGTTGTGAAGCTGGAGTCAGCGCCCAGAAGAGGAATGGGTGCTTGGTATGGTTTGAAAGACTCTTTGTCTCGGAGGACTGTGTGGGTTGCGCCACTGTCCAGGACGAATTCAAGCGGTTTAGATGGTGTTTGTGGAGACGTCGAGTACTGGGAACTGGTTTCATTGATCATGGGAAGGCCAGGGAACAACAGGTTGAGACGAACATCAGGACTAGGGGCATGAACGGCTGAGTCCTGACTATCCTGTGCCTCAACCTGGTTGAGCTGGCGCATGCGAAGCCAGTTGGGCGGCTTGGAGTTGATACCATTCTTGGCGAACCAGTCGTCGTCCTTCTTTTTGAAACAGGTGGCGAGCGGGTGATTGGTGCCGCCGCACACCTGACCCGCACGGGGTCCCATTTTGATGACGTAAGGACAGGGTGGGTAGCGGTTACGAGTGGGTGGCGGATTGGGACGCGATGCTGGAGCCGGGACAGGAGCGCGAAGCGCATTTGCACGAGCCTGCGCAGTGTTGTCTTTTTCAGCAGAGAGAAGTGCGGAAGAGACTTTGGCAAAGGTTAGCTCTTCTGGCGGGAGATGGAGAAGCATGGAGCGGGTGACATTGTAAGAGGGGGTCAGCCCAACAAGCAGAGCTGCTGCAGGGGCTTGCTCTGGGAAGACAATGCCGAGTTGCTTCAGCTCCTGATGAATCCCTTGAATTTCAGCGACGTAATCTGCCATTCCAGGGCACTCCTCCAGACGCACTTGAAACATGCGGGGGATGAGGATCGCCACCCCCACAGCGGTTTTGTTGAGGAAGCGGTCGTTGAGGTACTCCCAGATGGCGTGCGCGGAGGGGTAGTTATGGTAAGTTTTGACGAGCTCGGAAGGGGTAGTGCCGACGAAGACGCCAATGATAGCGGCGTCGGCTTGCTCCCACACGCTGTAAGATTCCTCATACTTGGACATGGATTCCTCATGGGTTTTTAACTCTTCCCCTGTGGCTGTGGCCGAGAGCTTCTTGGGAAGGATCGGCATCTTTCCTTTGCCGCGATTGAGGAGGACATCCTTGAGGCAAATCCCCTCAATTTTGCGGCTTAGGAGATGCTTATCAACCCCATAGCTCCACTCCTTGAAGTTCGGGCTCGAGCCATTTGGGTCGAGGCGCAAGGGAGTGATCGGGTTTGAGAGAGACGCGGAAGGATACGCCATGATGCTCCAAGGACCCTTTCTCCGCGCGTAGCGCAGCTCTTAAGTCGCCGATAGGCACTTCGCGAAAAACAGGGTTTCCCTTTGCGGATTTTCAACACTCGGAGAAGAGGAATAGCCGATAAAGAGGGAAATCTGAACGCCAAAAATCTATGGAAACCCGCGATGTGCTGCTGCAATCCCGCTGCTCCGCGACCCCCCCTTTTCCGCTTCGCCGCTGCCCCCTTTCCGCTTCGCCGCTGCACCCCCCCGCTGTTGCAAGGGCGACGGGCGACAGCCCGTCCAGCTTCGACGAGCAGATGCGGGGCGACGGGCTCAGCCCGATCAGGTGGGACGAGCAGATGCAGGGCGACGGGCTCAGCCCGATCAGGTGCGACGAGCAGATGCGGGGCGACGGGCTCAGCCCGATCAGGTACGACGAGCAGATGCGGGGCGACGGGCTCAGCCCGATCAGGTGTGACGAGCAGATGCGGGGCGACGGGCTTCAGCCCGAAAAGAAGCGCCGCGCTGAGTTGAGGCGACTAGAAAAGCTTTGCGTCGTAAGACGCAAATGCTAGGCTCCAACGGAGCGAGAGGATCAAGAGCCGCTTAGGCGGAAACGAGCTCTGATACCATATCAAAAACTGAGAACTTGATTGATTGAAATGAGCAAGAGCATACATCCTTAAGTACCGAGCATCGGAGAGGATGGGAAGGGATAAGGGAGAATCGGAGGGAATCCCAAGGGAATCCTCCCAAATCGTGGGGATTTGGGATGGATTGGGTTGGGATAGGTTGGGGATGAAAACATAGCTACACCCAACCTAACAAATATGAGTATCCCTAAAACCAAGAAAGTGTCAACACACAAAATTGTGCCAACCGAATTGCAGCCTATCTCTAACACCGTCTCCTCCTCTTCCCGTCTACGGCCCCGTGTTCCCTCCGCCGGACTCGTCCCCGGCTCGTTTTCCCCCTCGTTCCCCACCAGTGTCCCCTCCTCTGTCTCCTGACCCGACGCCTCCCTCTCACGTCTGGTCTCGCCGCCCCTCCCGTGCTCGTCCTGTCTCCCCCGTCCCGCGCTCTCACCCTATGTTGCTCCGGTCCCACGTGTCTCGTCCTCCCCTCCTCCCGTCTCCTCCTCCGTCCTCTCTTGTTGTTGCGTCTCCTCCTCTGTCTGACTACTTTCGTGCCGCTCGTCCTCTTGTTCCTCGGGTCCTTGCCTCTCTGGTTACAGACCCGTCTGTTCCAGTGTCGAGTCTTGACGCCCTTGTCGCTGCGGTCGCTGACTTCGCCTCTACCTGCCGCCTTGACTACGCTACCGCTCTGGTCTCCGACCCTGCCTGTCCTCCGTCTGTCGGGGGTGCTCCTGCCCTCGGCAGTGACGTCCTGGAGGACCGCCAGTTTGAGCTTGCTTTCCTGTCCGAGGCTGCTCCCCATCTCTGTTCCATGCTGCTAGTCCCTGAGGGTGACCCAGACGCTTTCGACATCCCGACCCCTCGTACTTACGCTGAGGCGGTTTCGGGACCCTGGGCCTCTCAGTGGATAGCTGCCATGGAACAAGAGATGGCATCTTGGAGATCCACCGGCACCTTCGTCGACGCAGTTCCCCCACCTGGGGTGAACGTGGTCGATGACCGTTGGCTCTTCAAGGTGAAGCGCCCTCCTGGAGAGCCGCCTGTGTTCAAGGCGCGCTACGTGGCTAGAGGCTTCAGTCAGCGCGAGGGGGTGGACTTCTTTCAGACTTTCGCTCCTACGCCGAAGATGACTACTCTTCGGGTTCTGTTACACGTAGCGGCTCAGCGTGACTACGAGCTTCACTCCCTCGACTTCTCCACTGCCTTCCTTCAGGGCAGCCTTCATGAGCAGGTCTACCTGCGTCGTCCTCAGGGCTTTACTGGCACTTTCCCCCCTGGGACCCAGTGGCTCCTGCGGCGTCCAGTCTACGGCCTGCGCCAGGCGCCTCGTGAGTGGCACGACACGCTGCGTGCTACCCTTGCTGACCTGCAGTTCTTTCCGTCCTCTGCAGACCCCTCGCTCTTCGTTCGTGCTGGCCCGACCCCGTTCTACATCCTTGTCTACGTAGACGACCTGGTCTTTGCCACAGCTGACAGGGACGCACTGGCCTCCGTGAAGGCAGAGCTGCTGAAGAGACACACCTGCACTGACCTTGGAGAGCTGCGCCGTTACCTTGGCTTGCAGATCTCCAGGGACAGAGCCGCGCGCACCATCACCCTGACTCAGTCACACTTGGTGCGCCAGGTCCTTCAGAGGTTCGGCCTTCAGTTCTCCTCCGCACATCCCACCCCTCTTCCTCTGGACCACAGACTCTCCGCTCCAGTTCCTGAGGAGTCGGTAGATCCCAGTGGTCCTTACGCTGAGCTAGTGGGTTGCCTCATGTACCTGATGACTTGCACTCGCCCAGATCTCGCATACCCTCTCAGCATCCTGGCTCGTTTCGTGGCCACAGGCAGACACCGACCTCAGCACTGGTCTGCCGCTAAGAGGGTTTTGCGTTATCTTGCAAGTACATCGGGCATGGGGTTAGTGCTAGGCGGACGCAGGCCAGTGGTCCTTACTGGACACACAGACGCTTCTTGGGCAGACGACGCCGAGACGCTCAGGTCTTCCCAGGGCTACTGCTTTAGCCTTGGCTCAGGTGCTGTCTCGTGGAGAGCTACCCGCTCCTCGTCTGTTGCCCAGTCCAGCTGTGAGGCTGAGATCTACGCCGGTGCCATGGCGGCACAGGAGCTCCGCTGGCTGACCTTCTTGCTCACTGACTTAGGTGAGCGGCCTAGCTCTGCCCCGGTCTTGTACGCTGACAACAGGGCCATGATCCTCCTGTGTCAGGAGCCTCGACTTGAGGGTAGAGCGAAGCACATCCAGCTGCGGTACTTCCTCCTGCGCGAGCTACAGCAGCGGCGCCAGGCTCGCGTAGTACACTTGGCCTCCGGTGCCAACATAGCTGATATCTTTACGAAGGCGCTTGCGCCTAAAGATCATCAGCGGCACTGTGTACAGCTTGGTCTGGTTCCTGTAGTCCCTCACTTACTCGGGCCTTGACTTTGTACTGTCCTATATATATGTGTACACTCAGACTAGACTTGTGTCCTCTCACAGTGGTTGGACTAGTAGTGCCGCCCTGTACTTGTTCTTGTCTTGTCTGTACTCCTTCTGACTGGTCTTTTAGACCCTTGTCTCAGAGGCTGGACTAGTAGTGCCGCCCTGAGCTGCTTGTTTAGGACATTCCCCTATGCAGTCCAGGGGGTGTGTCAAACATGTTTATTGATCATGTTTGTATAGACTGTATAGGGTAACCTCCTAGAGGGTACAACATTTAGGTATATGTGCATGTACTCTCTAACCCTATGATCATTCAATTCTAGTTTTGAGACAGGGTTCCTGCTTAGTTTTAGGGCTGTCTGAGTATCAGACGGGGTTTCAAATTTTCGTCTAACCATCAGACGAGCGACCTGGGCTGGTCTGGATTTTCAGACGAATTGTCTGGCATCATTTGAGCTTCCAGACAGAAAAAAAAAAACTTCACAACAAACTACAGGACTGGGGTGATGACGCGCCATGCAGCAAAAATATTCCGCGGGTGGCAGGTCTGAGGTCCGATGACACATGTGGCCGAGTGGCCAGAAGGGTGTGGCCATGTTACGAGGTGGGCGCAATGTAGGTACCGCCCACCAGAATGGGAGGAGAGTGTCAACTTCCACATATTTGTATATATAGCAGTTATAGGCTAGAAGGGTTTGTGCTCTTAGAGAGTACAACACCCAACCATATATTCCCTTGTATGCCTTCATTCTAGTCATTCAGTTACTCTGAGATGGTATCAGCTAGGTTAGTTTCGCCCACCCGTGCTTCCGGCCTAGCTGACCTAGCCCGCCCTAGCCGACCTAGCCCGCCCTAGCCGACCTAGCCTGCCCTAGCCCGCCCTAGCTCGCCGGCCCCGTGCTCGTCGGCCCCTCGCTCGCTGGCCCCGCGCTCGTCGGCCCCTTGCTCGTCGGCTCCGCGCTCGCTGGCCCTGCGCTCGCCGGCCCTGCGCTCTCTGGCCCCTCGCTCGCCGGCCCCGCGCTCGCCAGCCCCGCGCTCGCCGGCCCCGCGCTCGTCGGCCCCTCCCTCGCCGGCCCCGCGCTCGTCGGCCCCTCGCTCGCCGGCCCCGCGATCGCCGGCCCCACGCTCGCTGGCCCCGCGCTTGCCAACCCCACGCTCGCTGGCCCCTCGCTCGCCGGCCCCGCTGGCCCCTAGCTCGCCGGCCCCTAGCTCGCGCGCTGCCCCTCGTGTGCTCGCTGGCCCTAGCTCGCCAGCCCTAGTGCGCTGGCCCCAGCTCGCCGGCCCCAGTTCGCGCCGGCCCCCAGTTCGAGCCGGCCCCCGTTAGAATCGGCACCCGTTCGAGGCCCCCCCCCCCCCCAGCCCGTTTGCGCCGGCCCCCATACGAGCCGACCCCTGTTCCTGCCGCCCCCGCTCGCCGTGCCGCTGTGCCACCGTGCTGCCATGCCACCGTGCCACCGTGCCGCCGTGCCGTCGTGCCGCTTTGCCGCCGTGTCACCGTGCTGCCATGTCGCCGTGCCGCCGTGCCGCTTGGTCGCCGTGTCGCCGTGCCGCCGTATCGCTGTGATGCTGTGTCACCGTGCCGCCGTGTCGTCGTGCCGCCGGGTCTCCGTGTTGCCGTCAGCCGCTGCGGCCGTGGTGATGGCAAACGCTGTGCTCTCGTCTGGACGCGGAGGGTCGTGCAATCGACTTCGAGGCGTAGCTCGTCGACCTCCGCCGCCAACTGAAGGGTCAGCGCCAGGACGGCCAGTCCCTGGCCGTCCACGTCGACGGTAAGCTCCCCTGCCCCGACCCGCCTGCTGCCCGCCCTAACACCCCCACGCCCGCTGAGCATGAGGCCTTTGCAGCCGCTGAGCTCGCCCGCTCCGTTTGGGCGTCACATGACGCATTTGCTCAGATTGCTAGCAGTCGCATCCTCCCCCTATCCGAGCGTCCCTGCTTTCAGACGATAGAGACTGCGCAAGACTACTTAGATGTTGTCATTGCGCGCTATTCCACTTCCTCCTCCGCCTCTGCTGGCCGTCTCATGCTCTCCTTGCTCTTTCCTGATCTTGCGCCCTTCTCCACTGTCTTTGATCTTTCCACTCACCTGCGTGCACTTGAGACTAGCCACCTCGCTACTAGCACTGAGGCCCAGCTCATTATACAGCCTCCCCCCCTCGGCGCTACCCTGTACTTTCTTGCCACGTGCCTTCAACACCGTGAGTATATTCCCTTGTATGCCTTCATTCTAGTCATTCGGTTACTCTGAGATAGAGTGGGTGAACTGTCGAGATCGTGATCGTTGATTGACAAGATATTTCTCAACTGTGTGTTGTGATTGTCTTTGCCATCAACATTCTTGCCAATTTTGAGCGATTTTGATTGGCTACAGAGGAGAATGGCTTTCTGGGCTTGTGCCCAGACTTCGCGACCAATGAGACTCCTTTTCTAAGAAAATATTTTTGCACCCACTTCGCATTCCAGCTCAAATTGTGAGTCTAATCAGAGCCCCGTAGGAACACGCTCTCAAACGGAAATATACGCGCTATCTGAAAATTCAGACGACTGCCTGCACCAAGTCGGAGAATTCGGGCGGATTTGTATAACCAAGTCATACGAGAGGTTTTAGCTAGGTAGGAGAAAATTAACAAGAGAAAAGAGAACACTAGAGGAGAGAGAGGGGGAACAAGAGTAGAGATCTCCCCTCTACCGTAAGCACAAGTACTTTGTAGATTACTTACCAAGCCTACACAACTATGTATATAATATATATGTTAAAACACCCCCTAGGCTTGGTAGGCGCTAGCACACCACACATGCTACACCCCCAAGCCCTTGCACCCCTATGTTCTTCAGCAGCTGTGGCTTCTACCCCTCGGCGTGCGAGACGGCGACGTCGGCGGCGGGTGGCAGCGGCGGCGGCGGCGGAGCTAGCAGCACCTGCAGCGGCGGCGGCGGCTTCGACGACAGCGGTGGTAGCGGCGGAGCTTGCGGCACCCGGCGGCGTGGCACGGCTCGGCGACGACGGGGAAGGGAGGCATGTCATCAGCTGCGGCAGGGAGGAGGGGAGACGCAGGGGAGGGGGCATGTCTTCAGCGAGGCGCCCTGGCTGGCGCGCTGGCTGGCGTGCGGGCATGCTGGCTGGGGCTAAACCAGTGTGCTGGCCGCAGCCTCCCGTGCACTGGCGCATTGAGGCCGCCATGGCAGCACGACGAGACCGCCACGGTGGCACGACGAGGCTGCCACGGCAGCGCTTCAAGGCCGCCACGACAGCGCATCGATGCTGTTATCGAAGTGCGATGAGGCCGCCACGGCGGTGCGGCAGTGGGAGGAGAGGAGCGAGTGCGCTGCAGAAGCTTGGTGAGAAGGCCCAGCAGGATGGACCTCCTGCTTTGAAACCATCTTACGAGAAGTTTTAGCTAGGTAGGAGAAAAGTGATGAGAGAAAAGAGAGCACTAGAGGAGAGAGAAGGGGAACAAGAGTAGAGATGTCCCCTCTACAGCAAGCACAAGTAATTTGTAGAACACCTACCAAGTCTACACAACTATATATGTAATATGTATGTCGACACCAAGATGGTCGTTCATACGGAAAATTATCGGCTGTAAAAAACATCAGATGACATGGGAAAGGTAAGTCCGATTCTTAGATGAACAGACCGATTTCGTCTACTAACGGGAACCCTGCATAAGTGTGGTTCTCTACATTTGCCAATTCGAATTGTGGTTACATATGAAGATTATTCCTACTTACATTCAACTTTACAGTGCTGTATGAAGAAAGCTCTATCATATGCTCTATCATATGTCGGTAAGGTACTGTATTTGAGTTCCTGCCCACGTCAACAGCTGTGCACCGTGAGCTTGGGCGTGCTCGGCTCGCTCCTGCATGTCCAGCTGGATGACAAGGCGAGTATCAAGTGCATGGAAAATGACGTCACGCGACGTCCGAACGGGGCACAGTACGTTTTGGGCGTTTTCGCAGGATTGAGAAGTTGTCTGTGCGTTCCGAAGCGGGGAGTTGACGTCAGACCGTAACGTCGTGCTGTTCAAACTGCTTTATACACTCACACTCGAACTCGTTGTGAGCTGGTCCTTCCTTGCCCCAATCAGCATCCTCGTGCACTCATCACACCTAGCCGAGAGCAACTGAGACAAACCAAACCTTTTCCCCGTTGTTCCTTTCACTTACCGCCCTTTGCATCACCTAGGCTTTACTCCACGTCGTCCTTAGCACTTAAAGCTTCCCCGACAGGTTGCATATTCGTACTGTTCAGGTAGGTGGGGCGGCACAATCTGATTGGCCGTCGAAGAAGTAAAGAAACAAATTAGTTTTTGCGAAGACTGGCTTCGCAGAGGCAGCGTTTGTTTGCGTAAGCTAGCGGGGCTGGTAACTTGGCAGGGTTGCCAAGTTTTGGAGCTCTCACTTTGGCAGAGAACCACCTCCCCAGCTGTGCCAAGTTTGCAGGGTGACTGGTTGGCTGTTGACATCACATACCAGCACCTCGTCTTGACTTGTTTCGAAAAAAAAAAAATCGGATGCGCTGTACTGTATAGTCCAATAGTTAGCGACACAAAAATTTTGTAAGGACATTTTGTTTTCGCGATTCCCTCCCAAACTGCGAGTACAAAATCAGGTTTCTACCCCCGACAGAAATTGTCCCATTCCTCCCCTCAAAGATCTTGGTAGGTTGGCACTGCCAAGTTCCGACAGGTCCCTAGCCCTGCCAGGTTGGAAACCCTTCGCGAGCATTTGACAGTTTGACGCTAGCTGCTCGGTTACAAGGGCTTCAAGGTGCAGCATCTTGAGGAAAGGGGACTTGCAACCTACCGGTCGGGATTTAAAGTTCACCTCCCAATCCCGTCCTTGAGAAACCTGTAGATATTCCCAAGCTGTATGCATTTGGGTGCTTTCTGTCATGGATGGACATGTCATAAGAGTGATTCTGGGCAGCCTCTTCACTCATGACAGAACTAGCAGCAATGCAACCATCACGTTCCTCCCACCCTCTGTGCCCCTTACTACCGTCTTTTTCCCTCCATTTCCGCCATCGCATCGACCGTCGTCGGCCCCTGTAACCTGTCCTTTCCTGGCTTGCTCGCTCTCAAGCTGGGATGGGAGAGTTCCGCTCTGCGGCACAATCCCGCCCCAGTCCTCGCAGCACCCTTCCTTCAGGTCATTACAGTATGGGGCCATTCGCCTGCAATATTTTCAATAGAGTTTCAGCAAAAAACGGCATGCAGAAGCTCCATGGGGTCTTCACCTGACAGCTGAGCCTCTCGAAGCGAAGGGGTGCGATCTCTGACGTCAGAATGCGACGAGGTCACCGAGGTCGGGAATATCCAAACCTCAGTCCCCCAAATCGCACGCCACTTCAAACGCCGAAGTCGAAGCGCGTTAGCTTGCCGCCCAGGGCTGCCGGACAAATTGCAGCCCACTCCCCTCCCTCTCGCCAAACCACAAACGAGTGGTTTAGGCCCTTCAGCCCACTCCCTTCCCTCTCGTCAAACCACAAACGAGTGGTTTAGGCCCTTCAGCCCACTCTCCACCCTCGCCACTCTCACATTGTCAAGCTAGGCAAGCCCAAGCAACGCATTAAAACAAAAAGCAACCACTGAAACACTTCGCGCACCAACCTCACACACAACCATTCGCTAAATTTGGCGCGACAGCCAGCAAGCACTAATTTAGCGTTGCAAAAGCGTGGGAATAAATAAATAAATAAATAAATAAAAAATCGACCGACCAAACCTCTTTCTAGCCGTTCTTTTTCCAAGAAGGTTCGAGGTTTCTCCTTTGAAATAGCGGTCCCTGTGATGGGCTCAACTGTTCACTGTCGGAAAACTTGTTTTATTCAGGCCAGCTATCTTGACCGCGGTAATAATGAATCTTGACTGTCATAATCGGCGGTCCACGTGGGCATGAAAAAAAGTTTGACCTACGTTTGGCTGAGAAACTTCGAATCCCCTGGAAAATTGTCGAACACACCTCTTCACGCTCCACTTTGCAATGTGCGAACAAACGGCCCCTATGTACTTGTACGTAGTACCCACGCCCTTAGTCCGGTACCGATGACTTCAATTCGAGATATGATGCGATCTTGTGCATCGCGAAAAGCTCCGTGAATCCACTATGACGGGACGTCACGATGTCAATCACCATGGCGTGTTGTCAATGGCTCATCATGATGATGCGATCATCATGCAACTGCTAGCGCGGTCGTTCAATCACGCCCTCACACTCCTTCCATCTGTTGCGCGTGATATTTCTGCTCGCAACAAGCTGGTGCTTGCTGGGAGCACTAGCTCCTAGTTTTAAGCAGCTCAAAATGTCCTCCCCTTACGGTGTTTGGTCGGCTAGCAGCAGCAACTCGTCAAGACGCAGCTCTCTCAGATCTGTTTGGAATACGCGGCTTGTAATGCACTCACCTACTAGTGCTACTAGTAGCGCTAGTGGATTGTTCGCTTGTAACGATAGTAGCGTTAGTACCGACATGTGGCCGTCGCATCTACTAACTCCCACCATCATGCATTGTGCTACCAATCCATGGCGGAAGACCAGCTCTTTGAGCTCCGTGCCGCTCTGTCGATCGTCCCCTATTCCGCCGCCAATCTCGCTGATCCCGTCACTTGTGCGGCAACGAGTGGCAACCTGACGTTACCCGAGAATCTCGGGGTACCCTGAGTTGGAGCCGGCTACAATTTCAGCTCGGGCTGAGATTTCCGCGGCAAACCCTCACCGGGCGCCGGCGGTCACTGACCCTAGTAGGATGATAAACCTGTGCGATCTGCAGCAGTTTGATTCCGTCCCCAAGGACCACCCTCTGCACGACAAGAATCGACCCTACCTCCTCACTTCGAGGATCGCGCTGATCGCACGCAAGAACAGAGACACTACAATACATGGTACCTGGTCAGTTGTTGCGGGCAGCACATGGTCGGCTCGGAGTGCTTCACCTCCAATGCCGCCTTGACCCCCGCAACTGCCTATGTGACCGTCGCTAACAATGAGCGCTTGAAGGCCAAGCACCAAGGCATCATTGTCCTCCAAGCTCACAACTCCAGAACTCACATCACTCTGAACGACGTGCTCATCCTTCAGAACCTGCGCTACAACCTACTCTCCAACCAACTCTCCACATCTCAACTCATGGCATGCGGTGTCAAAATCAGCACCGACCCTCAAACAAGAAGCCTCCTACTGCACTATCGGAAACCAAGTCCTCCAAACCAACCTTCGAACTAGCTGCGGTACATCGGGAGGGCAGCAGCAGTCGACGGATTCTACATTCTAGACTTTGACATCCCCGACTGTAGCGGCGATAGCCATGAACTAATCGAACTCGTAACTCTCAACTTCGCATGGAAGAACGAGAAGGACTGGACTCACCCCGAAGTCCCGTGGGTCACTCACCACATGCATCCAGCCGAAACTGGTCTGCATCATCCTGGACCCGACAACATCTGCCGTACATGTCGAACTCCGACAACCTCCACCAGCAAACATAGTTGGAACCTGACTCGAGACCCTCGACGAAGGAGAAACGGAGTCACTGCGCACTCCAGACATCAGCATGATAGTCTTAGAATTCGCTGCTGCCGTCACCATCGTTCCTTCTCCAGGAACGGTGGACCTCTCCCATACAGCAAGACAATGCTTGGACATAATTTTGCTCTATGTAGGACCATGATCAGAGCTTATGTTAGGTTTTTGAACAACGCTGGCCTTCAGGGCTCCCTTCAAAGTTCACCCTGAAAAGCCAGGGTCTGAATCTGCACTGCGTGTTTTTTTCAGGGCCAGCACAAGAAATGCTCGGAAACCGCACATTTTCAAGGATCTTACTTGAGGTTCTTCCACGCTCTGTGGCTCATCCGCGTCACATGTGTTCTAGGGCTGTGTGGGGAGAAATCCTTCCCAACTAGTAGCCTGGTAGTTGGATACTAAGAGGAGGACAGGTGTTAGGAGAGCAGGAGAAACTTGTATTCTAGGGGGAGGCACCGGAAGGAGGGGGGTGTAGGTAGTGAAAAACATCAAGGTCACCGAAAAATCTTCTCTGAGTTTCCGGGGTCGCCTTGAGATCTTCCCGGATTCTGTCAGGACTGGGTGAAAAAGAACCCGAAAACAATCAGGGCTGGTATGAAAACTACCTTAGAATTTCAGTCAAGTCAGGGTGCATGTCATGATAACATATGCCCTGACCAGGATCCTTCGACAACATAGGACAAGCAAACCCATATGAGCGAGCCACACACATGGATTCTAACACCAACTGGAGATAACTCACCCCACAGGAGGCGGCAGGCCAAGCTGTAAATCTTTCCTCTGAAATGAATGCATGGGCAGACTCCCTCATGGAGATCACTTTGGGAACCGGCCCAGCATCTCCTAAAGCGGAAGAAGCAGCAACAGCATCAATGGTCGCAACATTAGCAGGCCGAGAGGCAGCAGCCCGAGCAGCAGCAGCAGCAGAGGTGGCAGCAGCGGAGACGCCAGCAACAGGGGGAGCAGAAACAGAAGCAGAAGAGCAAGAACCGCCACATCAGCCCGATCCTAGAGTCGAAACTGTCGCACCCTCCTACCGACAAATCTCTAGCTGGAGCATTCCACCAACTGCAAACGAGGGGACATGGGGAGGATCCCTAGAACCTATCACAAAAATGCCTTGGGGAACAGCATCCCCCAGCCCAGTGGAATCCTTGTTTTCGGAACCCAGCAACTGGGTGATACGGACTCAATCATGACACCTGGTGTGTAGGAGGAGAAAACGAAGACGACGAAGAAGAAAAGGGGAGAAACACACACGGTGCATACATTCCTCTTAGTCGCCCTCCCCAAGCTCCTGGAACATGGCCCGAATACGATGAAGTCCCCTTTGACGAGGACCCACTCAAATGGCACCACTACCGTGCATCACCTCCGCCTCAACCTCGCAACCCTCGCCCCTTGACAACAACCCCTGTCGGGCCTGACGATGAAGACAACCTCAATGAGGCCAAAACCATTGAAGGTCCTCCACAGCCTCATCTTCCTTGTCCCACAACTGATCCTGAAGAAGAAGCTGAGAGTGAAGCTGGACCAAGTTGCTCCCCTTGAGCCAAAGAGAACCCCATGGACCTCATTGATCTAGAAATCCTCGCTCTCGCTGTCACGTTCTCTGCACTCACAGACGAGCAACCTACACCTCCTCCCAATGTCTCCCGCGAATGCTATCAGCGCTCCCGAGGACACCGTGCCTCCAGAGACATCTGGCACCAGCGGCTTGGCCAGCCCTCAACAGTCACCCTCAACAACTCACTCAGAGCGAATGTCTTTGCCCCTGGAGCTCTCATAGATTCCAACGGACAGGAACTGCGAGAAAGCAAAGCCTCTCGCACCTGCACAGTTTGCCCTGAAACTGCCCTCACACACAACCCCTTCCCAAATCTCCCACGCTGACCAAATCGCTTCGTTCAGTTGGACACGGTCTATATCGGCTACCTAGTCCTCACACAGATAGGACACCAGGGGAGCAGTACACTCTGACCTTCATCAATGCTGCCACCCGCTATGTCAGGGCAGTCAACGTCCAGAACAGAGGGGGGGTCCTCAACATCTTCCAACCCTGGCTCGCTCTCGTTGAGAGCGAATCTGAAAGAAAACTCAAATACTGGCAGACGGATGGAGCTCGGAAGTTCCGGAGTGAAGAGCTTTAGACTCATCTCCAAGAACTCGAGATCAAGCTCAGGCCCTCCCTTCCCTAAGGGCGTGTGGCAAGTAGTTTCAAAAATAAGGGAGCGATGGGATGGGAGTGGAGGAGGCGGAAACCCGTCGCACAGTGGTGTTCGCACGCACTTCGCAGAAACCGTCCGTTTGGCAAGTGACCATTGTAGAAACAAGGCATGGGAGAGGAGCGGAATTTCGGGGCAAAACAGGAACAGCAGATCACAAAAAACAAAACCTGACTGGCTGCCCAATGTGAGCTGGCAAAGAAGCCTCCTAGGAGCAAGCAACATTGCAAAACGATAGGGAAACACACAACCCAGCCAATAACAGGAAACCTATTATGCAAGAAGTTGCGACTGTTTTGCTATTCCCCGTCTCGGCAGGGGATTGTGCAATAGCGATGGTTGTTGGGTTCGCGAAGATTGCGATTGTCGCAATTTTGCTGTTTGCCAATTTGCTGTTCTGTCGGGGTCGCATGTTGGGATAATTTCGTTCCGGGCAGCGAGTACACTCATGTTCGTGTGGCAAGTGACCACTGTAGCATCAAAATGAATGGAGCTCCCATCCCATCTTTCGGGAGTTCGGGAGGTGAACAACGGGAGGAGTGGTAACAATCAGAATTCTAATTGCCACATGCCCTAAGTTCACCCATAGCAAGGCATCACTGAACAGACCAACCGCACCCTCCAGACCAAAGTGAGGGCGATGATGCTCTAGTATGGGCTGCCCCCGCAATGCACCATGGAGTACGCCTCCACAACCTACTGTCCACCACTACCAATTAAGGGAATCAATCCCCCTATATGGCCTGGACAGGAAAGCCACGTGGCACTACCATGTTGCGAGTCAGGGGCTGCATGGTCCAGTATCGACCTCATCCGGCCACCATCGAGAAGTTCGGAAGGCGAGCTCGCTGGGGCGTCCACCTCGGCATCTCACACGAGTACCAAGCGTAAACGATCCCAGACCCAGAGCATTCAAACATCGTCCCCTCCAAGGATAAACTCTTCTATGAATGTCTCACCTTGAAGCAGTTCGGGCAGATCGATCTACCAATCGGGCAGCAGCCTATACACGAGGAGAATGCAGATTTGCCTCTCTAGAAGACGAAGCTGCCGCCGCTCGCCTGGAACGGGTGCTACCTGACGAACACCCGTGCGAAAACTCACACTTCGACGATGACGATGACACAGACAAAGCTCCTCTCAACCCCTCTTGCGACACATTGCGCCGTGGCGGAATCGTTGGGACCCTTGCAGATCCACAACTCGACGCCGACTCATACGATGACGTGCAAGAGGTCACCGAAGGCGTGAATTGCACCACAAGCCTCTCTGGCCTCCACATCCTCGGTTCCATACATCAGCACAAGGGCCCCACTGTGATCGAGACAAAAACACCCCGACAGGCTCTCACCGGGACCCAGGGTTTAGGGTTAGCGAGGAGAGGGGGAACAGATGGCGAGGAGAGGGTGTGGGAGAGGTTGAGGGAAGGCGGATGAGAGGGCGGGGAGAGGAGGAGGAGATGGTGAGGAGAAGGGGAAATGGGAGGTCTAAGAGGCGTGCCTACTGTCTTTGAAACCTATGATGCCCAAAACCAGAATGCAGGGGCATCCCAAACTGCCATTCACACTCAGCTATACCCCTCCCCATCCCCCCCCCACCGCCACCCTCCCTATCACACTCACTACCTCTGCTCCCCGTCTAACCAACACCCTCAGAGCCATCCCCTTATGCATCACCCTATGCAGGTCATTGCCACTGCTGCTGCTGCTGCAGCCTGAGCTCGTTTCCAAGGCTTGGCAGAAGCAACACCTGCCACTGCACGCAACCCCGAGACCTGGCCCATCCCACATGGCATCACCTCCTATTCCCCTGCCTCTTGCTTCAAATTAGGTTATTTTGCCCGACCTCTCCATCCCAAGCCCCATCCCCCTTCCCCCTTTTATCCGAACTCTCACCGATTCATCACTCCCTTGTTCCTTCACTCTCTCCTGTCCCTCCATTCCTCTTGCTCCCTGCTGTCCGCCTGCACTCTGCTACCCCCCCGCTCTCTCATGTCCCCACGCTCTCTGATGACCCCCCCTCTCTGCTATCCCCGCGCTCTGTGCTACCCCCCTGCTCTCTGCAGTCCCCCCTGCTCTCTGCTACCCCCCCGCTCACTGCTGTCCCTCCTGCTCTCTGCTACCCCCCCCGCTCTGCTGTCCCCCCTGCTCTCTGCTACCCCCCTGCTCTATGGTGTCCCCCCTGCTCTCTGCTACCCCCCCGCTCTCTGCTGTCCCCCCTGCTCTCTGCTGCCCGTCCGCCTCCCTACCTCGCTCTGCTCTCCCATCCTTCTCCACATCCTCCCTTCCCTTTCTCCCACCCTGTCAACCCTTTCCCCCATCCGCTACCCCTTTCACTTCTGCCCTCGTTTTTGCTCCTCTTTAGGTCGCCTATTTTGCCATCCCTAGTCCTCATCTCTCAACCACTTTCCCCTTCAACCCTATTGTTCACCCCCTTGCTCACGTGCTCTCCCGTGGCTGTATGCTGCTACTCGTCACCCAGCATTTACCCCCTGTTTTATTCTCCCCCCCCCCCCCCCCCCCCCCCCCTCCTTTTTGCCGACCCATCCTGGAACCTATCTATTGCAGTCCTAGATGTCAAAGTGAGAATGAAATGACTAGAATGATGTAAACAAGTTGGTTTTGTCTAAAGGGTTGTACCCTCTAAGAGTGCGAACCTACCTAGCCTATAAGACATATACGAAATATGTTTGCCACGCCCCCTAGGCTAGATGAGGGGCAGTGCCTGGCAAGAGACACACAACTCAGGGTGGCACTACTAGTTCAACCTCTGAGGTAGGGGTCTGAAGACCAGTCAGCAAGAGTACGAACAAAACAAGAGCAATCCAGGGCGGTACTACAAGTCCAGCCACTGGGACAAGGGCCACAAGGCTAGTCAAGATAATATATAAGTAGTACACAATCAAGGTCCTAACAAGTGAGAAGCTATTAGAACTAGACCAAGCTGTACAAAGTGCTGCTGATGATCTTTAGGCGCAAGTGGCGGCCTAAACGTGGTCAGAGAGACACCTGTGGCGGCCTTGGTACAAACCGCATACCGCTCGTGTGCGGGGAACGTAGTGGTGACGCCTAGGTTCTGAAGACAGTCGACACCAACTAGGTTCCTAGAGAACGAGGGGATGTGCAGGCCTGTAAGAGAGCCCGAGGGGACCACCGGACAGGGGAGGGTAGTGGAGCTATGGGCTACTACCGGACCTTAGGAGGGGTCAGCAAGCACTACAGCGGCGAGGGCAGCAAGTGGCGTGAGCACACTGTGGTTGCAAAAGAAACAAGCGGACACTCCAGAGTTGAGCGTAATTGAGAGCGACGCAGTAGCGTCAGCCGGCGGAGGGGCGAGCGTAGAGCCTAAGCTAAAGAAGGCAGAATGTCCTATGCCTGACGCAGCAGGGGAGCCTGGACTACACATAGTGGACGCAGTTATGCTAGGCAACACTGGGTAATAAGGTCCAATCACACTAGAGTCATCAGCATACATAACAGACATAGCAGTCCTAATCTGATCCATGTCAAGTTCAAAGACAGGCACACGGCGGCGATCCAGGGCGTACCAGTCAGGAGGGTCCGCCGTGGGACCGAAGCGGTGGCGAAAAAGGCCGTCCAGGCGGTGGTAGCAGCGGGCAGCATTGTGACCGGGACGGTCACAGACGGTGCTGCGGCGGGGGCCGGTGTAAAGCTGGTACTGGCAGGTGACCACACTGGAGCCGCCACCTGACACCGAGCTGCGCCCGCCACCACCACGACCACCGCCACCAGCCCCGCTTGTCCACCACGGCGGCAGGGGTCCCCACGGCGACTGTTGCTGCGGCTGCTGCTTCTGCTGTTGAGACTGCTGCTGCTGCTGAGGCTGTGGCTGCTGCTACTGCTGCTGCTGCTGAGGCTGCGGCTGCTGCTGCTATGGGGCACCAGCCCCGGTCCCCTCGTCGGAACCACCTTCCCCGCCCCCACCACCTCTAACCTCACCAACCCCACCACCCTTCCCTCCGCCACGCCCCCCTTGAAGCGGCGGCCCCTACCCGGACGCGGCTGCGTAGAGGCCGCAGCGGCGGTCTGAGCAACGGCGGCAGAGACGTCAGAGTAAATGCACTAGGAGGGAGCACAGCCCTGAAAGATAAGGACCGGCGCAGTACCGCTAGACTGAGCGATAGTACGCTGGCGGGTCTCTATCGCGGACAGGGCAGTGACAAAGGCGGTGAGGGTGAGGTCACCAGGGTGCTGACTAAGGAAGTGGTCGCGAGCAGTGGCTAGGTGGTCAGGAAGGCACGTGGCAATAAAGTAAAGGGTAGCGCAAAGCGGCGGCGGAAAGGCAGTGAGCTGAGCCTTTATGCTAGCGGCGCGGTAGCTAGACTCTAGTGCGCGGAGGTGAGTGGCAAGATCGGCGACAATGCAAGATCAGGGAACAGCATGGGGAGGATCAGGCGGCCAGCAGAGGCGGAGGCTGGGGTGGAATAGCGCGCGATGACGGCATCGAAGAATTATTTGGCGTTCTCTACAGTGGTAAAGCAGGGACGCCCAGACAGGGGAAGTGGATGACCAATAGCAAGTTGCGCAACTGCGTCGCGTGACTCCCAGACTGCGCGAGCAAGTGCAGCAGCAGAAAAGGCCTCACGCTCAGCAGTGGTGGGGATGTCAGGGAGGGCAACAGGCGCAGCAGGGCAGGGAAGCGGGCCATAATCATGAACAGCCAGGGAGTGACCATCCTGGCGCTGACCTGTAAGGTGTCGGCGAAGAACGACGAGCCACGCCTCGAAGTTGATCGCCCAGCCCTCCGCATCCAGGCGGAGCAGCGATTCCGCCATCACCCCGGCTGCAGCAGCTGATTGCCGCTAACAGGGAGAGGAGGAAAGGCGAATGGAGGCAGCTGAGAGCTGTGGAGAGTAGTGGAGTGCGGTGGAGAGCCGCTAGCGAGGCACGAACGGGGCCAGCGGGGCGCACGGGGCTAGAGGGGCGCGACGGGGCTAGCTGGGCATGCACGGGGCCAGCGGGGCGCGAACGGGTCCAGCGGGGCGAACGGGGCCAGCGGGGCGGACGGGATCGGCGGGGCACACGGGGGCCAGCGGGCCACAATGAAACCACAGAGGGCCAGTAAGGCTAGGGCGTACGGGGTGGACGGGGCCAGGAGGGCGTTACCGGGCCAACGGGGCGCTAAGGGCCTACAGGGCGTACGGGGCAGGTGGGGCGCACAGGGCAAGTAAGGCTCGACGAGGCCAGCGGGGCGCTAACGAGGCCTGCGAGGCGCACGGGTCTTACAGGGCACGACGGGGCTAGCGGGTCGTATGGGGCCAAGAGGGCGCTAACAGGCCAGCGGGGCGCCTAGGGGCCAGCGGGACGTACGGGGCTAGGAGGGCGCTAACGGGCCAGCGGGGCGCTTAGGGGCCAGCGGGACGTACGGGGCTAGGAGGGCGCTAACGGGCCTTTACCGCTGCCGCGCCTCAGCGGTTTCGTCGTGGCCCGCTGGCCCCCGTGCGCCCTTGCTGACCACATACACCTTACTGGCCCCGTGCGCCTTGCTGGCCCCGTCACAACAGCAGCAGCAGCAGCGGTAGCAGTCGTGGGGCCGCCTCCCGCCGGGGTGGCCCGGTGCCTTTGGTGGTGGTGGCCACGGTGGCGGCCCTCGCAACTCGGCGTCGGGCGGCAGCTCCAGTGCTGGGGGTTGCCTGTACCAGCTCCAGACCGGCCCCTTTCGAGGCACTGCGTGTGGTCGTCCACGACCACCCGCTGCTTCCGCCACCTCGACGACATCTTTCGCCGCTGCTTGGGCCTAGTGCTGGACCTCCCCGACTGGTTCACTCTTGTGCGCCGTGGTGTGCCTGTTTTTTAGATATACATGGATCAGATTTGTTCTACTTTGCATTCCCTATATGCTGATGCCTCTAGTGTGACCGGACCTTAATACCCTGTGTTTCCTAGTTTAGGTGTGCCACCTGTGTATAGTCTAGACCCCCCTGCTGTGTCAGGCGTAGGACCTTATGCTCTATTTAGTCTTAGCTCCACGCTCTCTCCTCCACCGGCAGCAGCTGTCAACTTATACATATGGTTATATGTAGAAGTTATAGGCTAGATAGATTTGTGTTCTTAGAGAGTACAACTCCAACGCTATATCTCCCATGCACTCTCTTGTTCTAGTCATTCTCGTATTCTAACATGGTATCATAGTAGGTTAGGTCCGCCCACCCGGTTTTGGCCCTCGCCCTAGCCTACCGCCTCGTCGTACCCTAGCCTACCGCGCCCCGCCGGCCCCTAGCGCACCTCGCCGGCCCCATAGCGTGCACGCCGTCTCCTCGCGCCCAGCCGGCCCCTAGCGCGCCGTGACGGCCCCTCTCGCCTAGCCGGCCCCTCGCGCCTAGCCGG
Organism: Closterium sp. NIES-67; assembly: GCA_027943415.1. NCBI lineage: Eukaryota > Viridiplantae > Streptophyta > Zygnematophyceae > Desmidiales > Closteriaceae > Closterium > Closterium sp. NIES-67. The sequence continues at coordinate 788,796 of BQMB01002414.1, forward strand.
CCCCTCTCGCCTAGCTGGCCCCTCTTGCCTAGCCGGCACCTCTCACCAAGCCGGCCCCTCGCGCACCGCCGGCCCCGCGCATGCCGTGACGGCCCCTCGCACCGTGCCGGCCTCACGCGCCTAGTCGGCCCCTCGCGCCTAGCCGGCCCCTCGCGCCTAGCCGGACAGTGGTTCTGACAAGGGGGTTAGGGCTGGCGTCCAGGAGCAGCAGCAGCCGCATCAGACAAAGCAGTAGCAATCGCAGCAGCGGTAGCCGTGGGCCCGCCTCTCGTCGGGTTGGCTAGGAGCCCCTGGAGGTGGTGGCCGCGGTGGCGGCCTGCGCAGCTCGGCGTCTACCAGTGGCTTTGGTGCTGTGAGCTGCCAGTACAAGCTCCAGACCGGGCCCCTTCGTGGCACTGTGTGCCGCCGCCCGCACCCGACTGCCCGTTGCTTCCGCCGCCTCGACGACCTCTTCCGTCACCGCTTCGGCCCGGCCCCGGACCTCCCCGTCTGGCCCAGTCTGCAATGCCACGGTGTGCCTGTGTTTGACTTCGACATGGATCAGATTAGTTATGCCCTGCATTCTCTGTATGCTGATGCTTCTAGTGTGTTCGGATCTTATTACCCTGTGTTCTCTAGCTTAGGCGTAGCACCTGTGTGTAGTAGAGACTCCCCTGCTGCGTTAGGCATAGGACCGTTTGCTTTGTCTAGCCTAGGCTCCACACTTGCACCTCCTTCGTCCTCCGCTACTTCTTCGCTATCCTTCACACTTGACTCCGGTGCATCTGCCTGCTTCTTCCGCGACCACACCACCCTCACGCCGCTTGCCGCACCTTCCGCTGTCGCGCTTGCTGGCCCCTCTTGTAGTCTTGTTGTAGCTTGCAGCTACACTACCCTTCCCTACCCGGCGGTTCCCTCGGGTTCCCTTACAGGCCTGCACATTTCTTCGTTCTCCAGGAACCAAGTTGGAGTTGGTTGTTTTCACGACCTCGGTGTTGGTGCAACCCTATGGCTTGCACTCGGCTTGTCGTCCTTGTTTGTGTGTGTGCATGCATGGCATGGAATGAATTGTGAGTCTATGTCATTGCTATCCAGTGCTTGTGTGTGTGTTTGAATGGTGTATCACAATGTGGTTTGTGTCGGTCAAGACATTAGCGAGTTTTTACAACTCGCATGTCAAGTCGTCGTTTGTGTGTCGCATGTGTTTTTTTTATTTTGTCGAGTGTGAAGTGTCCATCGTGTCGCAGGTGTGTGCAGCAAGCCCCCATCAACTCAAGAAGGATTTATTTTGCAGATCCAAGAACAAGAGCTCAAGACTTCAAGCCCAAGGGACGCGGATAAATATTAAATAGTGAAAATAGTAACGTTACTTCGTGTAGTGTTACATTTCACTTGGTGTAGCCCCTTGGAGGGCTGGTTTCGAGACTCTTCATGGTTGGGGACTCTGTGGTGGTGCACTACCAACCTGGACCTCGGCTCTTGGGGTATGAAGAGGCTGGGAACCATCTCCCTCTCGAACTCTTCTTGCTAAGTTTCTACTCCTAAGACTATAGTGGCTGATATACCTCCTGCCAGTCAAACCGCCATAGCGTCGTTAAATCTTCATGGAATTTCATGATTCAATTTGCTGCTGATAGACGACAGCAACGCGCTCTAGATTCAACTTACAAATCACCGTTTAATTCAGCGACCAGATCGTTATCAATATTTGAAGCCGTCTGACGGCTCTCTATCTCTCATTATAGGCACATCTAAGCCTATTGTGATTTTAACAGTTTTCATGACCTCGGTGTCACCACTACGTTCCCTGGTCACGAGCGGTACGCTGTGTGTACCGAGGCCGCCTCAGGTGCCCCCCTTGCGACGTTCCCCCGGGACTCGGTGTCTGGCCTGTTTACGCTGGACATTGCTTCCCCCTTGGCTGGGGCGTCCTCCTTGGGCCTTGCGTCTACCTTGGTCGCCCCTGCGTGCTCGTGTCGGTCGCTCACTCACCCGTCATTTCTGTGGCACCACCGCCTAGGTCACCACGCACTCCCGCGTCTGCATCACATGTCCGAGAACGGTCTCGTCCTAAGTCTCCCTTCGTCGCTTCCTGCCCTCCCTCCCTCCCTTGCGCCGCCATGAACGCCCTGTGTTGAGGGCCAGGTGCGCCGTGCTCCTCACTCCTCCTCAATTCGCCCTGCCACCGCACTCCTCCAGACCCTGCACCTGGACGTCTGGGGCCCAGCCCCCATCCTTGGACCGCGTCATAAGTGCTACTTTCTAGTGCTCATTGATTACTACACGCACTACACCACGGTGTTTCCCTTGGAGCGGAAGGCTGACGTGCCTGACGTTCTTATCCCGTGGGTCGTAGCTGCGCGCCTCCACCGCGGTCTCCTTGTGCTGTGTCTCCACTCCGACCGTGGCGGCGAGCTTGCCTCTGGTCGGCCTGGACAGTTCAGTTGTGCGGAGGGCATCACCCAGTCGTACACCCTACCGTACTCCCCACAACAGAATGGGGTCGATAGTGACGCATCATTTTGGTCATGGACGTGGTTGGTACCTCCATGATCCATGCCGGTGCACCCCATTTTCTGTGGCCGTTCGCCGTTCGCTACGCCGCTAACCAGCTTAACCTCCGGCCGTGCTTCCAGCGACCGCAGGTTTTGCCGAGCCTTCTTTGGACCTGGTTCCCTGGTGACGCGTCCGCGTTCCACGTCTGGGGATGCCTCGCTCACGTTTGTGCCTCTGGCCCGGACAAGCTCCCTGCCCGCAATATCCCCTTTGTCTTCCTTTGTTTCCCCCTTGACTCGTCTGACTGGCACTTTTACCACCCGCTGTCTCACCTCTTCTTTCACTCTCGTAATGCCACTTTCGACGAGTCTGTCTCCTTTTACCACTGCTTTTCCAACCAAGGTCTCCTGGTTTCCACACCCCTATTTCTAGTTCCCACTCCCCTGATAGCCCCCGCTCACCTCCCTCCCCGTCCTGCTCTGTCTGGTGTGTCTCATATAACCCCCCTAAAGTCAGTTGTCCCGACTGAGGAGTCGGCTGACTCTGGTGGACCCGCGGCGCAGCTCTCGCCGCCTCTCTCTCCCCCAGTGACTCCTCCTCCGCCATCGCAGTCGCCGCCACCGCAGCAGCCGCCACCGGCGCCGCCACAGCAGCAGCAGCAGCCGTGGTCGCAGTAGTAGCAGCTATTCGTGGACTCTGGGGGTTGCTGGCGTTGACGAGGGTGCTAGTCCTGGGGTTCCTGCCGTGGCTTGTCCTGGCGGGCTCGGGGGTGGCACAGGTGCTGGAGAGGGTTGTCATTCTGGGGGTGCTGGAGTGCAGTGATCCAGACGTAGCCGTGGTGCAGCTGGCGGTCCAGGTGTTGGCATCGAGCAGCAGCAGCAGCAGCAGTCGCCACCGGTGTCCACCCTTCGCCTGCTCGGCCTTCCCACCCATGACCGCTCGCCTGTGCCTCCCCTGCCGCCTCCTCTCATTCCTGTCCACGGTCCTGTGTTTCCTCCGCCGAACTCGTCCCCAACTCGTTTCCCACCTCGTTCCCCTCCTGTTGCTCCTCCTCTGTCTCCTGACCCGACGCCTCCGTCTCACGTCTGGTCTCGCCGTCCCTCTCATGCTCGCCCTGTCTTTCCTGTTCAGCATTCTCACCCTATATTGCTTCGTTCCCAGGCGTCGTCGCTCGTTGTCACATCTCCCTCTCTGTCTGACTACCTTTATGCTGCTCGTCCTTGCCTCCCTCGTTACCGACCCATTTGTTCCTGTCTCCAGTCTTGACGCTCTTGTCGCTCTTGTCGCTGACTTTGCCTCTACCCGCCGCCTTGACTACGCCATCGCTCTGGTCTCTGACCATGTCTGTCCTTCGTCCGTCGGGGGTGCTCTTGCCAATAGCAGTGACGTCCTAGAGGACAGGCAATACGAGCTTGCTTTTCTGTCGGAGGCTGCTCCCCATCTCTGTTCCATGCTCCTAGTCCCTGAGGGTTACCCAGACGCCTTCAATATCCCGACCCCTCGCACTTACGCTGAGGCGGCCTCGGGACATTGGGCCTCTCAGTGGATAGCTGCCATGGAGCAGAAGATAGCATCTTGGAGATCCACCAGCACCTACGTCGACGCAGTTCCCCCACCTCGGGTGAACGTAGTCGATGGCCGGTGGCTCTTTAAGGAGAGCGCCCCTCTGGAGAGCCGCCTGTGTTCAAGGCGCACTACGTGGCTAGGTACTTCAATCAGCGAGATGGGGTGGACTTCTTTTAGACCTTCGCCCCGACCCCGAAGATGACTACTCTTCAGGCGCTGCTATACGTAGCAGCACAGCATGACAACGAGCTCCACTCCCTCAACTTCTCCACTGCTTTTCTTCAGGGCAACCTACATGAGCAGGTCTACCTGTGCCATCCTTCGGGCTTCATCGGTACCTTCCCTCTTGGGACCGAGTGGCTCCTCCGGTGCCCGGTCTACGGCCTGCGATAGGTGCCCCATTAGTGGCCCGACACGCTGCGTGCTATGCTAGCTGACCTGCAGTTCTTTCCGTCCTCTGCAGACCCCTTGCTCTTCGTTCGTGCTGGCCGGACTCCGTTCTACATCCTTGTCTACGTAGATGATCTGGTCTTCGCTACTGCAGACAGAGACGCGCTGGCCTCCGTGAAGGCCGAGCTGCATAGGAGACACACCTGTACTGACCTCGGAGAGCTGCGCCACTACCTTGGCCTGCAAATCTCTAGGGACAGAGCAGCATGCACCATCGCTCTCACACAGTCACACTTGGTGCGCCAGGTCCTTCAGAGGTTCGGTCTTCAGATCTCCTCTGTACATCCCACTGCTCTGCCAGTAGTCCACAGGCTCTCAGCTCCAGTTCTTGAGGAGTCAGTAGAACCCAATGGTCCTTACGCAAAGCTGGTGGGTTACCTCATGTACCTGATGACTTGCACTCGTCCAGATCTCAGTTACCCTCTCAGCATCCTGGCTCGCTTTGTGGCCACAGGCAGACACCGACCACAGCACTGGTCGGCCGCTAAGAGGGTTTTGCATTATCTAGCAAGTATATCGAGCATGGGGCTAGTGCTGGGAGGACGTAGGCCAGTGGTCTTTATTGGGCACACAGGCACTTCTTGGGCAGACAACGCTGAGACCCTCAGGTCCTCCCAGGACTACTGTTTTAGGGTTGGTTCAGGTGCCATCTCGTGGAGGTCCACTCGCTCCTTGTCTGTTGCCCAATCTAGATGTGAGGCTGAGATCTACGCCGGTGCCACGGCGGCACAGGAGCTCCACTAGCTGACCTTCCTGCTCACCGACCTAGGTGAGCAGCCTAGCTCTGACCCGGTCCTGTACGCTGACAATAGGGCCATGATCCGCCTGTGTCAGGAGCCACGACTTGAGGGTAGAGCGAAGCACATCCAGCTGCGGTTATTCCTCTTGCGTGAGCTACAGCAGGGTTGCCAGGCCCGAGGAAGTACACTTGGCCTCCGGTGCCAACACAGCATATATCTTTACTAAGGCACTTGTGCCTAAAGATCATCGGCGATACTGTTTACAGCTTGGTCTTGTTCCTGTAGACTCTCACTTGCTAGGACCTTGATTGTGTACTCCTCTACATATGTATACCTTCCAGACTGGCCTTATGGCTTCTCTTCCAGTGGCCGGACTAGTAGTGCCGCCTTGGTTTGCTCTTGTCTTGTTTGTACTCTTACTGAATGGTCTTCGGAACCCTACCTCAGAGGTTGGACTAGTAGTGCCACCCTGAGCTGTGTGTTCCTTGATCTGCACTGCCCCATATCTAGCCTAGGGGGTGTGTCAACTTATTCATACTGTACGATTATATGTAGAAGTTATAGGCTAGATAGATTTGTGTTCTTAGAGAGTACAACTCCAACCCTTTATCTCCACTGTACTCTCTTTTTCTAGTCATTCTCGTATTCTAACAGCAGCTTCCGCTTTGCTCTCCTTCACGCTTGACTCTGGCGTGTCTACCTGCTTCTTCCGCGACTATCCTGAGCTCACACCACTTGCCGCCCCTGCTGCTGTCGTATTTGCTGACCCCTCCTTGGGCCTTGTAATTGCTCGTAGCTCCACTACCCTTCCCAGCCCGGCGGTTCCCTCAGGCTCCCTTACGGGCCTGCACATCCCCTCGTTCTCCAGAAACCTAGTTGGTGTCGGCTGTTCTTAGAACCTCGGTGTCATCACTACGTTCCCTAGACACGAGCGGTACGCGGTCTGTACCGACGCCGCTACAGGTAACCCCCTCACCACATTCCCCCGGAACCCTCAGTCTGGCCTGTTTACCCTCGACACCGAGTCCCTCTTGGTGAGGGCATCCCCCTAGGTGCTTGCGTCTACTCAGGTCGCTGCGGCCTGCTCGTGTCGGTCCCTCACTCATCTTTTCTTCTGTGGCACCACCGTCTAGGTCACCCTACACTCCCTCGTGTGCGTCACATGTCCCAGCACGGTCTTGTCCTAGGTCTCCCTTGCTCGTGCCATTGTGCACGCCTTGCATCGAGGGCCGGCTGCGCCATGCTCCTCACTCCTCCTCACTTTGCCCTACCTTTGCAGCACTACATACCCTGCACCTGGACGTCTGGGGCCTAGCCCCCGTCCCCGAGCCGCGTCGAGAGCGCTAGTTTCTAGTGCTTATCGATGACCACGCGTTACACCATGGTGTTTCCTCTGGAGCGGAAGGCTGTCGTGCTCGATGTTCTTATCTCATGGGTCATAGCCACGCGCGTCCCCCGCGGTCTCCCCGTGCTTTGTCTCCGCTTTGACCGTGGTGGCGAGTTTGCCTCTGGTCGGCTTGGCCAGTTCTGTCGTGTGGAGGGCATCACCCTGTCGTGCGGAGGGCATCGCCCAGTCGTACACCCTGCCGGACTCCCTGTAGCAGAATGGGGTTACTGAGTGACGCATCGGTTTGGTAATGGAGGTGCCTTGTACCTCCATGATCCATGCCGGTGCACCCCATTTTATGTGGCCGTTCGCTGTTCGCTACTCCGCTCACCAGCTTAACCTGTGGCCGCACTCTCTGCGGCCGCAAGTTTTCCCGACCCTTCTCTGGACCGGGGTCCCTGGTAACACGTCTGCGTTCCACGTCTGGGGCTTCCTTGCTCACGTTTTTGCCTCTGCCACAAACAAGCTCATTGCCCACACAGTCCCCTGCGTCTTCCTTGGCTTCCCCCTCGACTCGTCCGACTGGCACTTTTACCACCCGCCGTCCCATCGCTTCTTTCACTCGCATGACTTCACCTTTGACTAGTCTGTCTCCTTGTACCATTGCTTTCCTCACGGAGGTCTCCCAGTTTCCCCTCCCCTGTTTCTGGTTCTCGCTCCCCCGGTGGCCCCTGCTCCTCTCCCCTCCTGTCCTGCCCCGTCTGGTGTATCTCACGTCACTCCCCTCCCGTTGGTTGTTCCGCTCGAGAATTTGTCTGACTTTGGTGGCCCCGTGGCTGTGTTCTCCTCGCCGGTCTCCGCCCCAGTGTCTCCTCCTCCGCTGTCGCCGCAGTAGCCACCGTTGCCACCGCAGCAGCAGCTGCTGTCGCCACCCGCAGCCACAGTAGTTGCCACTGCAGCCACAGTCGCCACCGCCGCAGCAGCAGCCACCGAAGTGGTCCACTGGTCTTGGGGGTGGCACCGGTTCTGGAGAGGGTTTCAGTTTTGGGGGTGCTAGTGTGGAGCTTCTTGAAGGTAGCCATGGTGCAGTTGGAGGTTCTGGTGTCTGCGTGGAGCTACAGCTGCATCAATCGCCGCCTGTATCGGACCTTCGCCTCCTCGGTCTTCCTTCCCCCGACCCCACGCCTACGCCTCCTTGGCCGCCGCCTCCCCTGCCTGTCTACGGCCGTGTGTTTCCTCTGCCGGACTCGTCTCTGGCTCGTTTTCCCCCTCGTTGCCCCCCTGAGTCTCCTCCTCTGTCTCCTGACCCGACGCCTCCGTCTCACGTCTGGTCTCGCTGTCCCTCTCGTGCTCGTCCTGTCTCTCCTATTCCCCACTCTCACACTATATTGCTTTGCCTCCCTCGTTACCGACCTGTCATGTTCCGGTCTCCAGTCTTGACGCGCTTTTCGCTGCTGTCGCTGACTTTGCCTCTACTCGCCGCCTTGACTACGCCACATCTCTTGCCTTTGACCCTGTCTGTACTCCGTCCGTCGGGGGTGCATCTGCCCTTGGCAGTGACGTCCTAATGGACAGGCAGTGCGAGCTAGCTTTCCTGTTCGAGGCTGCGCCACATCTCTGCTCCATGCTGCTAGTCCCTGAGGGTGACCAAGACGCCCTCGATATCCTGACCCCTTGCACCTACGCTGAGGCGACCTCGGGACACTGGGTCTCTCAGTGGATAGCTTCCATGGAGCAGGAGATGGCATCTTGGAGATCCACCGACACCTACGTCGTCACAGTTCCCCTACCTGGGGTGAACGTAGTCGATGGCCGGTGGCTCTTCAATGTGAAGCGCCCTCCTGGAGAGTTCCATGTATTCAAGGTGAGCAATGTGGCTAGATGCTTCAGTCAACGCGAGGGTGTTGAACTCTTTCCGACCTTCGCCCCAAACCCGAAGATGACCACTCTTCAGGCATTGCTACACGTAGCAGCATAGCGTGACTACGAGCTGCACTCTCTCGACTTCTCCACAGCGTCTCTTCAGGGCAGTCTGCATGAGCAGGTCTACCTGCGCCACCCGCTAGGCTTCACTGGCTCGTTCGCCCCTGGGACCGAGTGGCTGCTTCGGCGCTTGGTTTACGGCCTGCGGCAAGCGCCCCGTGAGTGGCACGACATGCTGCGTGCTACCCTAGCTGACCTACAGTTCTTCTCGTCGTCTGCAGAGCCCTCACTCTTCGTTCGTTCTGGCCAGACCCCGTTCTACATCCTTTTCTACGTAGATGACCTGGTCTTCGCTACTGCAGACAGAGACGCACTGGCCTCCGTGAAGGCTGAGCTGCTGAAGAGACACACCTGCACTAACCTCGTAGAGCTTCGCCGCTACCTTGGCCGGCTGATCTCCAGAGACAGAGCAGCGTGCACCATCACCCTTGCACAGTCATATTTGGTGCACCAGGTCTTTCAGAGGTTCGGCCTTCAGTTCTCTTCTGCACAGCCCACGCCTTTGCCATTAGATCACGGGCTCTCAGCTTGAGTCCCTGAGGTGTCTGTAGAGCCTAGTGGTCTGTACGCAGAGCTGGTGGGTTGCCTCATGTACCTGATGACTTGCACTCGTCCAGATCTTGCATACCCTCTCAGCATCCTGGCTCGCTTTGTGGCCACAGGGAGACGCTGATCACAGCACTGGTCGGCCGCTAAGAGGGTTTTGCATTATCTAGCAAGTACATTGGTCATGGGGTTAGTGCTAGGAGGATGCAGATCAGTGGTCCTGACAGGGCACACAGACGCTTCGTGGGCGAATGACGCTGAGATGCTCAGGTCCTCCCAGGGCTACTGTTTTAGCCTTGGTGCAGGGGCCATCTCGTGGAGGTCCACCCGCTCGTCATCAGTTGCACAGTATAGCTGTGATGCTAAGATCTACGCTGGTGCCATGGCGGTACAGGAGCTCCGTTGGCTGACTTTCTTGCTCACAAACTTAGGTGAGCGGCCTAGCTTTTCCCCGATTCTGTATACTGACAATAGGGCCATGATCCTCCTATGTCAGGAGCCTTGAGTTGAGGGTAGAGCGAAGCACATCCAGCTGCGGTACTTCCTCCTGCGTGAGCTACAGCAGCGTCGCCAGGCTCGCGTAGTTCACTTGGCCTCCGGTGCCAACACAGCTGATATCTTTACTAAGGCGCTTGCGCCTAAAGATCATCAGCAGTGCTGAGTACAGCTAGGTCTAGTTCCTGTAGCTTCACACTTGCTAGGGCCTTGATTGTGTACTACTCTTATTATATTCTCCTTACTGGCCTTGTGGCCTCTACTCTAGTGGCAGGACTAGTAGTGCCGCCCTGGTTTGCTCGTGTCTTGCTTGTACTCTCCCAACTGGTCTTTAGACCCTTGCCTCAGAGGTTGGACTAGTAGTGCCACCCTGAGATGCGTGTCTCTTGCCTGGCACTACCCCTTGTCTAGCCTAGGGGTCGTGTCAAACATGTATGCAATATGTTAGTATAGGCTAGTTAGGTGTATGCCTTTAGACAGTACAACCCACTAGGTAAATGCACTCTGTACTGTTGTTTCTAGTTATCTGGCTACTCTGAGAACCCCTTCCACCAACCCTTTCAAATGCAGTGCGTTTGTAGCCTGCGGCTTGCAATTTGGGATGCGGGCTCTAAGTGCACATTCTTTCCCTCTAATTGCATCTTCCACCTTTGCCAATACGTGATGGATAGAATTGTGTGCACATAATGTGCTTGTGCTTATTTGCTTGTATCGAAAGTTGCCTTTTGTTGAGAGGGCTGCGGTGGGGGTTTCGAGAACGATTTGTCGTGTGAGTCGGGGTAGCGTGAGCTCGACACTTTTCTGGGCGTGTTGGCCTATCCGCAGCTTATGGGGTGGGATAGTGGCATTGGCTCAACGGATTGCTAGCGTTGTTGCATCACATCACGACGAGTCCATCACTGTGTGGGCAAGATCAGCTGCACTCAAATTAATTTTGGCCCACTCTGGTAACATTCATTTTCGGGCAAGCGAGAACCATTACAAGCCTAAACTTGTTTCGGCAGCGGAAATACAGACCGTGATTAGTCGTCACTGGTGTCAGCTTGGATACAGCCCTTGGCATAATGTGAGGTTTTTAGTTGTTAGGTTACTGTTACTAGGACTCTGTGCACTGTAGTCACAGTTAGCGCTACCGGTGGAGAGTTTTGTCCCATTCTGAGCTCCAAGGGGAGGTTTTGCATTCTTTAAAGCTATTTCGTAACTCTTAAATTCCTTGTGTTTGACCTCGTGTATCGATTATGTGATTTTGCATGCAGTTTCCATAAGAGGCATCTACACTGCATACAGAGGTACTCCTTTTGGACTTTCTAAAAGGGCATCATGTTGTGGTGCAACTACATGAAGTGTTTGAGGACCACGAGGTACAACCCCCTAGCTGCATGTTGTCAATATATATTTTATGTATATAGTTGTGTAGGCTTGCTAGGTGTTCTACAATTGTGAATCCTACTATAAAGAGGACAACCCCCCTTCTTGTATCTCTCTCTCTTCCTTGTCTTCACTCTTTTCTCTCGCTGCTCTTGCCTTCCTAGCTAAAACCCTTTCCTAACGTTTCAGAACAGGATGATCCTGCTGAGCAAGGCCTTAGAAGTCAGGCCAAAAAGGCATGGAAACCTGTATATCAGGGTGTTTTCTAGGGCATATCCTGATTTTCAGGGTTTGATTTTTATCAAACCTAAAATTTATGTGTTCCCATTTTTTAAGGCCTGAAAAATAGTATGTTCTTGTTTTACCGAGCCTGGCAAATCAGCCTTACTCGAAATTCGCCTTGAAACTGAATCTTATCTGCAAATGCAAGCTAGAGCACGTGTGAGGGGTGTGACTGGTCCTTCACCAGAATCACGGAAGTTCGAGGCGAGCTCGAGCAGGTTTGAGGGCATGACTGGTCCTTGACCAGAATCACGCAAGTTCGAGGCGAGCTGGAGCAGGTGTGAGGGAGTTGACTGGTCCTTCGCTAAAATCATGCAGGTAGACCTACGAGAATTGTACACAGTGAATTCCGATCCGACCTAAGAATCAGAAACTACAAAAATGTAGGCCTGACTTCTCAAACTAAAAAACAAAATTGACCTGAAAAAGCATGCCACGCCCAAAACCCGACCCTGAAAAACATGGGTTGTCACTTGGGCGACCCTGAGCAATCAGCCTCCCTAAAACCAATCTGAGGGCCTGCTGCTGAGTCTCCTCGTCACGCTTCCGCAGCGTACTCTCTGTTGAAGTATACTCGAAAGAGTTTACTAGTAGCGCGATGCCTCATATGGAAGGGCGCGCATGATGACATCAGCAGTAGCGAGTCAACGCATGAATAGTAGGTTCTCGCGTATAGTCACTCGAAGGGTCACGCCACTCTTAGTCACACGAACATTCACTAGTCATGTCGCGCGAATAGTCGCGATACACTACAAACATGTACATTCCGAATAGGTACTTTCTAGACTATATATATGATTCTATTACTCATTATTGTTATCCTTGTCATTCCGGACATTTCCAACACAAGGTCTAAAGTCTTCCGCTGACTTTTATTCGTGGTTCCACCAACTCCAGATCCCGGCCACCCTAAACACATGGTTCAATTTTACATGGTATTCGGAGCGAGTGAAGTTACAAGAACCGATACAAGCTGATTTCGATTACGCCCTGAAGCTTAATTCATAGATCTATAATAATGTCTGCTGCTAAGACAAGATATTCAACTACGAATTCTCATACTTCTGGTCTTTCTGCTGATGATCTATCTGACTTCGCTTCTTTTATGGCTAATCAGTCTACTCAACAACAACAACAAGCTCCAGCGCCTCCTACATCTTCTATGAGCCTTAATAACTCTAGTTATGCAAGAGCTTCTGTTGTCGCTGGGCCTTCAGCCCCTGGAGATGAATCTGCTAGGTCTTTCGCCTTCCATGGGCGACCTGCTCAACCACAGCAACAACAACAACCAGAGCAGCAACAACATCAGAGGGCAGAAGAAAGACCATTTGCTGCAGAAGCAGTCGTAAATCAAGCAGATTTTCTAACTATCTCTTAGCTGAATACCTCAACTTACTTTGATGGCCGCAACTTCTATACTTGGGGATTCGAGTTCAAACTCCTCGCGCAATCTTCTGGTATCTGGGGATATTTTGACGGTTCAATCCGTTATCCAGAGACAGGAACGACCGAAGAACACGCGCGTTACTAGAAGTATTCGCTTATGGCCTATGCACTACTGGTGCGGAATCTCTCACCTGAATAGCAGTTGGGAGTTTGGTGCTTCAAACCTTCACTCGCTCCAGCCTTCTACGTCTGGGACTACCTGCAAAAGTTATATCAGGCACAAGATTCCGTTACACAGAGCAAGCTGTAAAGTCAACTTACTGCAATGCAAATGCTTCAGGGAGAAAAATTTGGCAGCTACATTAACAAGTGCAGAACCCTTCGGGATCAGCTTAGCAAGTGCGGAGGAAACCTCAGAAATGATCTCTTCGTCACTATCCTTCTGAATGGGCTTGGACCCGAATGGAGGCAGTGGAAGTCCCTTCTTCGTTCCCAAGGGAACATCTCATAAACTTCTCTTTGCGCTACTCTAATGGCAGAGCAGCAGGACTTGGACATGTACAACGCAAAAGGAGGCAAAGCCAAGAGTGGGTTAAGCTTATATACAGGTGGATCAAGTCAAGGGGAGCAGACAAGAAAAGGAGGAAAGGGCTTCTGCAAGTTCTGCAAACGAGTAGGTCATTATATTGAAGAGTGTCAGAAACTGAAGAGCAGGAATCGGGAGAAGTTGGGTGAAGCTGTCCCTGTCAAGACTATCTTGCCACCTTGGGCTTCTTCAACTCAACCTGCAAAAGAAAGGCAATGATTAATTGCATTATTGGACCACAGTGCTCTAGTGGTATACGCTACTGGAGTTGATGAGACAATGACAACAACAGTGACATGGAAGAAGTAGCAACCAATCTACCTCCACGTCTTCGTCCTCGTTCCGAAACTCCAGAACCAGTAGTCGTTCATGAAGAAGGACTAGGGCAGGCGAACGGGATTCCTCAACGGTTGAACGTGCAGCCGTACGCCCACATCGCCAAGCGTACGTATCCCGAGCATGTTAACACTTGATTTCTTGACAGCTGCTGCGGTCACCACATGGCGTCTTCAAGTCGCTATCTCCTCAACTGGTGAGACGTGCCAAACGGAGAAGAATACAACACCACAGTGGCCAACAATCAGGATATTGAAGCCACTAGAATTGGAGATGTGATACTAAAGTTCGACAACACCGAAGTTTCACTTCACCTTAATAAGGTTCTCGTCGCTACGGGACTCGGCTTCAACTTATTATCACAAGCGCAGCTGATGGAAAATGGCATCTGCTTCGTCAGCATTGCCAACACGATGCTCACGGAGTTGTACCTGGGTGACAAAAAGGAAGACAAAAGCAATTTAGTCGGCTTCGCGGAAATTAAAGACGGCGTTTCTGTTTTACGATTTTCACCTGTAAAGGCATCTGGCAACAGTGAGAAGAATGTCTCACTTGCTCCTTGGCATCATCACTGGGAAACGGATCTTCAACACCAAGACCATCATGGTCTCAATGTCTTCTGCATCATGCCTCAGCCTTCTCGCACCAACTCCCTCGATGAACGTGCAGCAAAACCAACTAAAGCAGCATCAACAACAACAAAAATAGTTCAAAGTACATGGGCATCTGGAGATGACAACTGGGGTTGCGATAATCAAGAACCGACATCTGCTACAGTCGACGAATCTACGGAGGTTGAATGCATATGGGGCAAGAAAGAGTTAATCGTACCTAATGCTTGGGCGCGTCGCCGACATCTCGGCATACCTTGGGTTGAAACTGCAGAAGAAGCCGGGTTCATCCAGCCTTTCGGCACCGGCCGCTGCGTTAACCCTGCGCCAACGACTCATCTTTCGCCGGCATTCTTTCTTCACTCCGAATTGTAACTACGTTCAAAGGGACAGAGGACTACAACAGAAATCTAGCACAAGCGGTTAGGTCATCCCTCGCAAGAAGCTCTCAACAACTCGATTAAAGCCTCAGGTTTCGACAAGGACGCACTCCGTCTAACTAACAGCCAAGAGCTTCGACCTAGCAGTCGTCAACTATCCCGCACCATCTGCCCTGGAGCTCACCTAAGTCACGCTCCGTTCCCATCGCACTTTCCAAGTGCTACTAAGTACTCACCTCTGGACGTCGCCTTCAGCGACATACTCTTCATGCCGCAGAAAGCAGAGGATATCAACGGCAACGACTACCGCTATATAATTACCTTCATCGACGATGCTACTCGATACGTCTGGCACAAGAATATCTCTCACAAGTTTGAAGCTCTCGACGCCTTTAAAGGATGGCTGAGAATTGCGGAGCGGCAGAGCGGCATCAAGCTGAAAGAGATCCAGACAGACAACGCGGGCGAGAACACTAACGAGCAGTTTGATGAATTCCCAGTGCGGAAAGGGATATTCAAGCGCAAGACTGTGCCTTGTGCCCATCAGCAGAATGGAGTAGCTGAGAGAACTAACAGGACGCTGCTTTAGAAGATGTGTTTGCTGCTGCACTAGTCCAGCTTTATAGCTGCATTCGGGCCGTTTGCGATGGCGCAATCTGTCCGCCTGCACAACTGCTTGTCTTCAACAGCTCTTCCTCAGTTCAGCTCGCCACCTGTCATGTGGGCAAAATACCCTGCCGACACTCGACTGTTATGAGTTTGGGGCTGCATGGTCCAATATAGACCTCCGAGCACAATTGTGGGCATGTTTACTAAACGGGCTCGATGGGGAATACACCTCGATGTACCTAAAGATTCCTACTCCATAATAATTATGGATTACGAAACCTGAAAGGTTTTGTATGCCTGAGACTGCATCTTCTACGAGAGTAGCGGGATCTTGATTGCTACAGTGCCGAACGGAGTTTCGCCACTCCTCGAGTCGAAGCAGATGCAACCGAAGAATATTATACG
Organism: Closterium sp. NIES-67; assembly: GCA_027943415.1. Lineage (NCBI taxonomy): Eukaryota > Viridiplantae > Streptophyta > Zygnematophyceae > Desmidiales > Closteriaceae > Closterium > Closterium sp. NIES-67. The sequence continues at coordinate 804,341 of BQMB01002414.1, forward strand.
CCCGACAGCGCAGCAGCAGGACCTTCTACAGTTTTGCAGCAGTCTACGTCAGCAGCCGAACCATTGCTCGACTCTTATATTCCTTCGACGCGTGCCAACAACACCAAAACACTGCTATTCATCCCCCACTCAGACAAGCGTCCTGCCATGACACAGGCTGCTTATAATTATGAAGAGCACCTGCTCCAAAATAAAACTGATGTAGAATCACATGACAGTGCCTGCCATCCGAAACTGACGATGATGATGTTGTCGAAGTTTGTCAACCTCATCCTCGTGGTGATCAATCGGCTCTTCAGATCCTCGGACTTGCTGTCGCAGTTCAGCAACCAACGACTGGATCGAGCCAAAAACAGTCAAGCAGACCCTCTCTGGCTCTGATGCTGACAAGTGGTAAGCAGCTATGGATGCAGAGGTAGCAACTCTCGAGAAGCAGAAAACGTGGAAACTCGTTCCATGCGAAGCAACACGCGGCAAGAAAATACTTTCGGGCAAGTGGGTCTTTCGCATAAAGAATAATGGAGCAGGCAAAGCAGGCATATTCAAGGGGAGATGGGTTCTTCGAGGTTTCGAACAAACCCACAGCATCGATTGCGACTAGACTTTCGCTCCGGTCAGCCGTCATACCTCAGTTTTAATTCTCCTAGCCATTGCTGTCAGCCGCCACCTTTCACTTCGCCAACTAGACTTCGATGCAGCTATTTTCGTCAAACTCCCTCACACTTACGAGGACGGACCTCACATCTGCAAATTACTTAAGTCACTCTACGGCATCAAACAGGCTTCTCGCATGTGGCAGCAACATCTTCACAAAGTGCTGATTTCACTCGACTTCGTGCAGCTGCCCCATGATCTTGGAATGCACAGTCTCGAATTTCAGCGGAATTACATTTTCCTAGTCACCTACGTCGATGACTTATTGTACACCGGCTCGTGCAATAGTCTTCTGGCGTGCATGGAGAAAAGTATCCAAACAATACTTGGAGTCACTATTTCTCCAAACGTCACCCAATTTCTTGGGTTAAACGTCGATTGCGGCCCCGATGCCATCTACCTTTCTGCAAGCAAGTACGCAGAAACACTTGTGAAAAAGTTCGCCATCGCTTCTATCGGCCTCACCACTCCATTTCGTCACATTTCGGCCGATCACACACCTGATACTACCCCACTTACCGCCTCCGAGCATCAGCTTTACCAGCAGCAGCTCGGGTGTCTTCTATTTGCAATTGTTGCATGCCATCCAGATCTTGCCTACATCAAGAGTCAGCTCGTACAGTACCTACGCCGACCTAAAGGGGAGAATATGGCCGATCTTCGTCGAGCCCTCCAATATTTCATTTCTACTCCTACAATCGGCATCAGTTACACGACAAACACTGCAGCAAATTTTTGATTGACTGGAAACGTCGATGCGGATCACACTGATGGTTAGAAGAGGTGACGGTTGGGTTATGATGTCGCGCCTTTTTCTGGGCCAAAAAGCTTGTAGCAAGCATGTAGATAAATCTTTACTAAGTCTCGAATAGAGTGAAATTAGGATTGTAGGCAATACATTATGGCATAGTGTGCGTGGAAGTTGTAGGCATTGAAAATGCACTATTAAACATGATGTAAATCGAAGCCTCCACAAGATTGTTACAACCCTTAGCGTGTAATGCGGGGATGTACTGTGCAGCTAATAGGGGTTTGGCTTGGATGGCAAGCTGTGTGGGATCTGTATGGCGCGTAACGCTAGGCTCGCAAACAAGGGAGCAGAGATACACTACATCCACCCATTTTGCCTGCTGGCATAAATTCTGCATGTCGATCGGTCGAAGCATCTTTGTTATGAATGGGACTGCCGAGTAGCGCGGAGGGCAATGGCGAAACTGTGAACAAGTGAATGAAAATAAAATGAAAGAGAGCACAATATATAGAAAGCCTATTGTGATCCTGGTCGTAGGATCGGAAGGTTCGAGAAAAGTATCGAAGGGCCTCGATGTGTCGTAGCGAGGTCCGGAAAGGCCCAGGAGGCTCGAACTGATAGGTCTGGAACCCTGGCGATGGTTCGGGACTGTTCGAGTCGTACGCCCTGTAGCAAGCCTCAGTAAGGAATTACGCATTCCTTACACTCTCCCCCCTTCTAGATAAGCACACAAATAAATAAAACTATACACACTCTAACTGAATCTCGTAGTAGTGAAGCCACCACTGTTGAGAATCTCGAGCTTCTTCAAGAAACTCCATCCAACGGTCGAAACGCGTCGAAACGATCGCCGTCGATCGTAGCCGTCGAACTTTGGTCGAATTACCCAGATAACCAAACGGGCAGTAGGGATACTACCACACCACAGCTTCCCTGTCTCCAGCGAATTCTTCGCCGAGAATTACAAACCCAATCGTCGTGTACTGTATCCGCACAGTAACACCACGATTATTCACACTGCTGCAAGTTGGCGAGCCGAATCTTCTGCATAGCGCCAAACTTGTCTGTAGCTCCGTAACTGTAGATCGCTCCTCGTTATATTCCAAGTGAGTCGTGACACTCGCAGAAACACGCGTCCGCATTTCGCAAAGTCAACGAACTCCTGCTCTTCGTCAAATGCGAGGTCACTCGCGACACATGCAAGAACACGCGTCCGTGTCTTACGAAAGTCAGCGAATTCCATCAGCACATGGACGAAAACCCAACCAGTCCAGTAACCGTAGTTGATGTCGCCTCAGGCTGTTAATATAAACAGGCCTTTAAACTTTCGTGAACTTCTGCGAAGTTCCCGCAATGCCAACTCGAATCTGTCTGTCGATTCAGTCGGTCAAACAGCATCTGTCCGTCGATGCTCCTGCAGCGGATGTCAAACTTGTCGAGGGTAAATCCAAAAAACAACTGCTGCGCAGCTGCTCTCTCCCCCCTTCATTAAAAAAAAAATCTTCTGTCGTCGATGTCGAAAACACCATGCTTCAAGTTTCTTCAGACCCAGAAAACTTGACGTATCTTGAAATCCTGCTCGTCGGGACCAGTCTCAGCGCGACCCTATAGCGCAGGGCAGCTGCGCCACGTAGACTCTAGCTCCATCCGACGCCGTAGATCGATATTCTACTCCACAGAATGCCGTCGATCTGCTTCGCGTGGTTACCCTCTGTATGTTTTTTCAACTCCACCTGACCGGTTAGCCGTGCAGACGTTCACCCATCTCGCGGCTACGGCAGGTACCCCAGAAAAACTCAGGTACAGTTCTCAGCTCCGAAAAACGCATTCTCTGCAGTTTCACCAACTAACCATGCTGGTATTTAAACCTTCGCACAGCTCGGTAGGGACCCGTGACCCCAGCTACCGCTCCAGCCGAAAACTTGAAGAATTCCCACCCTGAAAATACCCGACGTTTTAGCGACGCGCCGACGTTCACCCATCATTGCGCCCGTCCAGGTAAATCCACGAATGAGTCCTTGCAGCCGAGTCTTTGATTATAGCCCCCCAACTCAGGAATAATCTGTGAAGACTCCCGCGTGACTCCAAATTTTCCGTGACGGCAACACGCTTTTCCCACTGCAACAGTAACCCTTGTCGTCCTGAAGCTCCATTTAATGAAAACACTCCATAGCAGGGGTGAATCCGCCGTGTGCCCGTACTCAGGTAAGCGCAAACGCTATCGTAGTTGGGCGAAATAATCAGTGTAATTCGCGGGCAACCGCTTTGCAGCTCACGTGAGGGATTCTCCTTCCCCTCCCTGAAAAAACCCGTTTCTGCAACAATCTGCTCCAAACTGCTGCAATTTCTTCAACTGCTGCTTCCACAGTAAAACCCCCCGTAGGCCGCTGTTCACCTAGCGCCCACGTTCGTCATCCTCAAAACAGTAGCGCGCACGTTCTTTCGAAAAACTCGCAGCTCCGTCGTTCTCGACGATACATCCTCGCCGTTCGTATCAGACTCGAGCTCCGCGTACCGTCCGATCTCCATCGCAAATTTCCTTCGCTTTTTTCGTTAACCTGCTTCACGCGCCTCCCACTGTAGAGCGTCCGATTTTCACCAATCGTGCGTCCGTCGTGTAGCGCCGAAAACATTTCCTTTCATCCACCAGCACAGGGTGATCCGCTGGCTCACCTCCCTTATTCGTCCGGGAGTTGTCGATAGTATGTATCGTACTACCACCCGGTGGAGATGCTGAAGATCGGGCGACCCAGCCTAGTCAGTCGGGGGGATCCGTTTGCCGCTGACCCTTAATTTTTCCCGGCTGTTACCCAGTCGTTCTCCTTCTGTTCTTCAGCTCTTCGTCGTTGACTTTTAGCGGTGACCCGGCTATGACGCTTAAACTCGACCCGAGGGTAGTTGCTGGTCATCCTCCGTGGATCGTGGAGTGTAATTTCTGACCACGAAAATGGCTTCCTCTGCGGGAATCCAGACTCGCCGAGCTCGAAACTCCGGGGCAGACGAATTACACCTCCAGGCGGGCAGGTCACGCGAATAAATTTCGAGGTCAGTACTCCCCGAAACTTTTCCGTGCCTGAGCCCCACGTGTGCTGTTGTGCGATCCTTGGTCGTGCCGAAAACTCCAACGCCGCGTTTGCTGAACAGTATCCGAAGTCCCGTCTTCACCTGCGTGTCGCCTGCCGGAAATGCCGAGCCTCGTAACGTCAGCTACACTTCACCATGCAGCCACGTCTGCTACACGCGCTCCTGACGAAAACCATTTCGCTTGGGGATATTCACGAGCTTGTCGTCTCGTGACGAGCTCTTCACTCCATTCGGACACCAATCCGAATCGTCGTTGCTGCTTGCCGAAATTGCCGAAACTGCAACCGAAACTCCTTTAACGATATGCGAAATGAAAAGCATACCGGAAACACTCTTCAAAATCTTCGCCATGTCAGGACGGACAGAACCGCCCTCGAGGGGATGGCCGAGCGAATCCTGCTCGTCCCTTAGGGTCGGATCGACGGTCGTTAGAAGCCCACGCAGACGCAGTTGTTGAAGCATATCATATCATGCTTCAGGACAACCGCAGTGCCTTCTGTAGCGCCATCCGCCTTCTCCCCCTCCCAAAAAAAATAATAAAAAAAATTGCCCTCAGAAGCCCAGCGGGTGAGGAAAGTGGCTCTGAATACCAAGTGTTATGAATGGGACTGCCGAGTAGCGCGGAGGGCAATGGCGAAACTGTGAATGAAAATATAATGAAAGAAAACACAATATATAGAAAGCCTAGGGTGAGCCTGGTCGTAGGATCGGAAGGTTCGGGAAAAGTATCGTTTAGGAGCCACGATGATGAGAAGTTCCCTCCCTGCAGCCATAAAATGTCCCTCTTCTGTTACCTTGCCGATTGCTTCTTTCGGTCCCTTGTGGCAGAATTCCCTCCGAGCTTCACGTTATCTACCCAATACTAGAAATACTAGCGGTTGTCCCTAGCATTGCAGGAACCGCGCGAAAATTACTGCTAGTTCTCGACGGCGAATAGAATTGCAAAAGCTGCACTGCTATCTCATCATGATAGCGCGGCTACGCGCGTCGCCTCCCGGTTCGTTCCAGGCAGGTGGATTTCCCATCGCTGGTGCGGACAGCTTCTATCTATGCCATCGATATTCGCGAATTCGGATTAAGAGCCGCTCCCACTCACAGCTTCACGAACGCTCCAGCCCTTCGCGATTCGTTATTTTCGCTGAACTGAGCGTTCAAGGCCTTCACCAGCAATCTGTTTCACCGCCAGGGTGTTACTGGTAATGCTTGGTGTGCTACCGCCGCTGACAAATGATGGTTGCTGACAAATGATAGCGGCGTCCACGAAGATGAACATGGCGAATTTCTTAACTCTCCGTTTGGTCCAGCCGGCAGAAGCGGAGCAAAGGCGAAGAAACCGGCAGCACCCTTGGAGTGGCGAAACGGTCAGCTTTTAGAAGTGACTTGTCGGTTGGAAGAAGGTGACGCGAACGAAACACCCTCTTGCGAGTGGGTGTACGGCAGGACTCCCTCTTTGCGAAGGTTAAGCGCGCTGAATCCCACGGAATTCGCTGAGCGGGTTTGCTCCAGCAGTTATGGGGTTATCACTAGCAATGAACATCACAAAAAAGGCTCGTTTTGATTTTGGGGGGATGGGGTCAAAAGTTGGCTTCGGAAGTTGGGTTCGAGGGGGGGCTGCGCAAATTTCGTCCAACCTCTCGCGAAAAGTGTCGCAAGGCGAGGGGTGCGGGATTTGTTGGTTTCGTCGCTGTGAGGTTGGGTTGCGTGGCCTGGTTTCGGAAATGTGATTCGTCGCGACTCGAGCCAGTTTCGACCAGCCTGAGGCGAATACCCGTGGCGCATCCAAATCGCATCGAATTTCGAGGGCGCGCGACTTTCCAGGGCACCGCACCGCACTTTGCGTTGACGAAATTCGAGTCGCCTGGGACGAAATTCAGACTCATTTTAGGGCTCCAATATTTCTCTGTTTTAGGACTGATTCGAGCCCTGGATTAGTCAATTCCAAGTTTGTGTTGCAATTTATTATATTTGAATCGTGTTAAAAGAGAAATCGAAGTGGACGAATAATTATTACAATCAAAGCATACAGAAAGTGAGCCACTTCAAAATGCTTGTGACATTGCTACTGAATGTGGTACCTATTAACCAAGTATGCAGTCTCGCTATGAAACGACTTGACAACATGCACCTCTCTGTAGATTGACTCGATGTCAATCACTGAGTACCTTGAGACCCCTGTGGCCCATGAGAGGCGAGTGCATCCCGTTTTTGCATCCTCCCCCGTCCTGGACCAGTACTTGACATATGCCAGCTCCTTCCTCACGCCTCTGCTTTTGGCATGGAATAAAAGTAGCAGCTTCCCATACCACTCAGTGTCTCGCCCATCCTGTGTTGCCCCTCTGATTGCCACATCCGAGAACCATGGCTTCGAATACGAATCCGGTGTCGCCTTCACAAAATGGGCAGTGCGTGAAAAGCACGGTCCTTCTGCCGCCGGAATGGCCAAGGTGGTGTGAGCCTGTGACCAAGCAGAGACAAGGGGAAGGAGCAAGCGGTGTTGAGGTGAGCAGGAGATGGGGGATCAATGTGGAATGAAAGAATCTTGGCCGAGCTGGCTTATGGTTGTGGGAAGGGATGAGTATGAGCCAGCTCAACCTGGGTGGTGCATGGAGGGAACAGGGAGGAGGAAGTTCAAGGCGGGGGGGGGGGTGTCAGGCTGTAGGTTAGGCTGTGGCTGGGGGCGGAAATTAGGGGGAGGAAGGGGGGTGGAGGCCGGGGGGAAGCTGGCTGCAAGGCGGGCTATGGCTGGTATGAGGAAACAAGGGGGAGGAACAGGGATTGGAGAGTGGGGGGGCTGGCTGTAAGGCGGGCTGTGGCTGGTGGGAGGAAATTAGGGGGAGGTAGGGGGGTGGAGGCGGGGGGAAGCTGGCTGTAAGGCGGGCTGTGGCTGGTGGGAGGAAATTAGGGGAAGGTAGGGGGCTGGAGGCAGGGGGAAGCTGTCTGTAAGGCGGGCTGTGGCTGGTGGGAGGACATTGGGGGGAGGTAGGTAGGGGGTTTAGGGCGGGTGGAAGCTGGCTGAAAGGCGGGCTGTGGCTGTTGGGAGGACATTGGGGGGAGGTAGGGGGTTTACGGCGGGTGGAAGCTGGCTGTAAGGCGGGCTGTGGCTGTTGGGAGGAAATTAGGGGGAGGTAGGGGGGTGGAGGCGGGGGGAAGCTGGCTGTAAGGCGGGCTGTGGCTGGTGGGTGGAAATTAGGGGGAGGTAGGGGGGTGCCTAGCTTGGCAGCATTGCATAGCTTGGCAGCAGTGCGTGGCTTGGCAGCAGTGCCTAGCTTGGCAGCAGTGCCTAGGTTGGTAGCAGTGGCTAGCTTGGTAGCAGTGGCTAGCTTGGCAGCAGTGGCTAGCTTGGCAGCAGTGGCTATCTTGGCAGCAGTGGCTAGCTTGGCAGCAGTGCCTAGGTTGGTAGCAGTGGATCGCTTGGTAGTAGTGGCTAGCTTGGCAGCAGTGCATAGCTTGGCAGCAGGGCATAGCTTGGCAGCAGTGCCTAGCTTGGCAGCAGTGCCTAGGTTGGTAGCATTGGCTAGCTTGGCAGCACTGCATAGCTTGGCAGCAGTGCCTAGCTTGGCAGCGTTGCATAGATGGGCAGCAGTGCATAGCTTGGCAGCAGTGCCTACGTCAGTAGCAGAGGCTAGCTTGGTAGCGGTGGCTAGCTTGGCACCAGTGCCTAGCTTGGCAGCAGTGCCTTGCTTGGCAGCAGTGCCTACCTTGCCAGCAGAGGCTAGCTTGGCAGCAGTGGCTAGCTTGGCAGCAGTGGCTAGCTTGGCAGCAGTGCCTAGCTTGGCAGCATTGCATAGATGGGCAGCAGTGCATAGCTTGGCAGCAGTGCCTACGTCAGTAGCAGAGGCTAGCTTGGTAGCAGTGGCTAGCTTGGCACCAGTGCCTAGCTTGGCAGCAGTGCCTAGCTTGGCAGCAGTGCCTAGGTTGGTAGCAGTGGATCGCTTGGTAGCAGTGGCTAGCTTGGCAGCAGGGCATAGCTTGGCAGCAGTGCCTAGCTTGGCAGCAGTGCCTAGGTTGGTAGCATTGGCTAGCTTGGCAGCACTGCATAGCTTGGCAGCAGTGCCTAGCTTGGCAGCGTTGCATAGATGGGCAGCAGTGCATAGCTTGGCAGCAGTGCCTACGTCAGTAGCAGAGGCTAGCTTGGTAGCAGTGGCTAGCTTGGCACCAGTGCCTAGCTTGGCAGCAGTGCCTACCTTGCCAGCAGTGCCTACCTTGCCAGCAGAGGCTAGCTTGGCAGCAGTGGCTAGCTTGGCAGCAGTGGCTAGCTTGGCAGCAGTTGCTAGCTTGGCAGCATTGCATAGCTTGGCAGCATTGCCTAGCTTGGCAGCAGTGCCTAGCTTGGCAGCAGTGCCTGTCTTGGTAGCAGTGCCTAGCTTGGCAGCAGTACCTGGCTTGGCAGCAGTGCCTAGCTAGGTAGCAGTGCTTAGTTAGGTAACAGTGCCTAGCTAGGTAGCAGTGCCTAGCTAGGTAGCAGTGCCCAGCTAGGTAACAGTGGCTAGATTTGCAGCAGTGCTTAGCTTGGCAGCAGTGCGTGGCTTGCCAGCAGTGCGTGGCTTGGCAGCAGTGCGTGGCTTGGCAGCAGTGCCTAGCTTGGCAGCAGTGCCTAGGTTGGTAGCAGTGGCTAGCTTGGTAGCAGTGCATAGCTTGGCAGCAGTGGCTAGCTTGGCAGCAGTGGCTAGCTTGGCAGCAGTGGCTAGCTTGGCAGCAGTGGCTAGCTTGGCAGCAGTGCGTAGCTTGGCAGCAGTGGCTAGCTTGGCAGCAGTGGCTAGCTTGGCAGCAGTGGCTATCCTGGCAGCAGTAACTAGCTTGGCATCAGTACCTAGCTTGGCAGCATTGCATAGCTTGGCAGCAGTGCCTAGCTTGGCAGCATTGCAAAGCTTGGCAGCAGTGCCTAGCTTGGCAGCAGTGCCTAGCTTGGCAGCAGTGCGTGGCTTGCCAGAAGTGCTTGGCTTGGCAGCAGTGCCTAGGTTGGTAGCAGAGGCTAGCTTGGTAGCAGTGCCTAGCTTGGCAGCAGTGCCTACCTTGCCAGAAGTGCCTGTCTTGGTAGCTATGCCTTTGACACCTTTGACACCTTTGACCGTGCACAGCAGGCCATTAGCACGGGTGGATAATAGTTACTTACCCGGACCTTTGACACCTTCATCTTGAAACGCCGCAGAGCACCAGCGAACTCGGCATAGGCCTCTGGGTACTGGGCGCTCCACAGCTTCAGAAACTTGTTCGACGACTCTGTGGCCCCCTCAGGATCCACCGGGAAGAAGTGAGAGTCCTTTGTCATCACACGGTTCCCCTCTTCGATGGCCTGCCACGAGGATGAACAGTTGTCTCAATTGCACGGCACGAGACGATGGGAGGATGCGAAGGGTCGGGGGCGATGTGCACGCGTCGTACCTTTTGCATGGCGGTGTCGCGGCCATGGTCCGGCTCATCCTCCTCCCACAGATCCAGCCTCCTCATGTGGTGCATGATAATCTGGACATCAACGTTCCTCTTGTTCGACCGGCGGTATATCTGCTTCAGCAAGGGCCCGTGCAGGTGCTCAAAGAGATTTGTGCAGTACTCTTGCACATAACCGGCCCTTCGAATGGCCGGCACAAAGTGCGTCATCAAATGAGTTTTGATGAGGTTCCACTTTGAAGCCTGCTGTGGAAAAGCATTCGTCAGCAGCTTCACGAGCCTGCAACGTAACAGTTCATGACACAGGCAGGGCAGGATCAGACGGAGATCGCTGAAGTGAGTCACACACACTAGCATAACCAACATAAGCCACCAAGGACAGAGAAGGTGCCCTGCCTGATAGAGAGGCGATCAAGCTCGCGCAGGCTGTGTTCTGTGTGCGATGGGGCAGCACACGCAATGTACCAATCAAGGTACGCCCGTATCGCCTCCAGCTGCTTCGCATCCAAAACATCTGCAACGATGAAGATGAGAACCTGCTCCGGGCCATCCGGCATGAGGCAGGGAAGGGAACCGCGAAGGGCATGGGGAGATGGACGGGAGGCAGCGCCACAACAATGGCATGGGAGGAAGGAGAAAGAGGGTCAGGGAGAAGTGGGGCGGCGAACAATGGGCAGGGCAATGGGATGTACATGACATCGCGTGTGTCGGGAAAAACCGAAGGTATGATGCTAAAACGGATGGAGGGCGCAGCCCAGGACATCCAGGTAGCAGAAACAAAAGGAGAACGTGACCGGAGCAAGTTTTAGGGTGGGGAAAGGCGGATTGCCATGAGCATAACGGTCTACGGCTTGGTTGGGAGTGTGCATTTGAGGAAACTTAGAAGATCCGTAGGTGAAAATCAGGCTGGGAGGGCAAACGACAGGGGGGAGGGCGTAGCTGTAAAAGTACTACCTGCATGACCGCCCTGTGTTCGAATGCGGCGACACAGGCTCCGCTTTCAAAGTAGTCCGTGTCTGGGAACCGCATCGAGTTTATCCTGGTGGCGTTCCTGATCCTCTTCAGCCTCCTGCAGGGGGGAAGGGGTAGTGTTGATACAGTCAGCCGACCTTGCACTGGACAAGGGCGAGCAAGCAGTGCATGCCTAGTGGCTTGGGTACGGCGGAGGCAGATTGGTTAGTACCTGTCCAGCTTCTTCAACGCCTTGGGCTTAGCCTTACGGATACACTTCACAATGTGGTCCAGAATCCCCAAATCAGCCATATGCATGATGTCGGGCATTACGGCCAAAAAGGGGTTAGCCCACTCAAATCCCTCAACATTCCATTTCCACAGCGCACACTGCCACAAAACCAGGGAGGTTGAAATAAGATTCCAATTTAATAACCCACCGAAACAGTATGAACCAACATATGATGGGAATCCCCCGAGCAGTCCGTCTGGAGTGGTGTCTCTTACCTCAATGTCGAATGTGGAGTAGACAGAAAGTGGACTGACTTCGTGAGATTCTACAGCATGTGATTGGGCGAGTACCCAACGCTGACTTTCAGGTGTACGGGCTGCGTTTGGCACTCGGAAGGATGAAAGGTTCGCCTGTGCAAACAGCGGGATCAAAGGGCAGAAACCAATTAAGCACAAAGAGACGCGTAATGCCCCATTGTCAGACCCTCCTGTTTTCACTTCGTACCTTATCGACGTAGCAGATGCTGCATGGCTTGCTGCAGCCCTGACCCGATAGGGTGCAGGTGACTTTGCCAGACTCGGGGTAGTCGCAAGACCACGCAAACAACAGAGGCCTCACTTTGCGCTCAACGCCTTGGGCGTCCTTCAAAAGCACACCACTGACCACGTGGGATGGGGAGAAGTGCATCTCAGCCGTAGCAAACTATGCAAAACTCTGGTCGATGGCCGAGCAAGGAATAAGAACCAGGAATAAACAACACGGGAAGTAGGAGCCTATTGACGACTTACCTATCCTTAACGTCGAATAGTGGCTCCATCAGTTTCGCGGCGCACGCATTGAATAGCTCCGTCTTTTGTGCTGAAGACATCCCTTTGGGTGGGATTGGGAGTATAGCCAGCAGGGTGTGGCCCGCCCTTCCCCATCGTTTGGGCAGAGGTATGTTTCCCAGAGACATCATCACCGGATGCGCCTTCTTGCGGCCGTTGTGGCTGAGGTGCGTTACGTCGCTGTAGATGATCAGTGCCGCAACGACGGCGTCCAGGCCCACGAATGCCTGTAGCGGCGGGGCAAGCAGACCTAGATAAGTCTCTGGCTTTCCAATGCCGTCACAAACAAGCTGCATACCCGGCTTATCTAGTGGCTAAACATGCGCACCACAACACATGTGGAAGATCACATATGACCTTAAACCACCAGCAGCAGCTCACGGCTCCCATCTCCAGCGGGGAACACTCCGTGCAGCAGCAGGGGAATACACCGTGCAGCAGCAGGGGAACGCCCCGTGCAGCAGCAGGGGAACGCCCCGTGCAGCAGCAGGGGAACGCCCCGTGCAGCAGCAGGGGAACGCCCCGTGCAGCAGCAGGGGAACACACCTCGAAAACGTACCTGTGCATCGTGCCACCAAGATCCCGTTTCAGCAGTGGTGTAGGCTCGTTGTCCAGAGTCCGGATCGACTTCAGTCCTTGGCCCGAAGCGGAACCCCTTCCAGTTTTGCTTGGCGCTCCACATTTCTGCGAGGGCCTGCATACCAGGCGTGAACCCACATCAAAATACTGCGCGGTTACTTCGCATTGGGCACAGGTGAGGTGCAACGGCAGCGCACAGTACGCGCTGTCGAAGGATGAATGCGACAGGCGCCACTAACGGGTTGGGAAAACTAGTAACAAAGCTACCCCATGTGGAACACACACATAAGACTGCAGACGCCTTTGTTTAACCGATAGGTAGCATAGACGCACAAAGGACACACACATGGTTGTATTGGGAGATGGACACACGGGGGCATTCTTCGCCTGGAAGATGGGTGCAACACAAGATGTTACGACGGAGTGACCCACAGAGTATGGCAACCGATTATGCTGGACATACCTTGATAAACAACAGGTCACACACCTTGGGATAGCGATGACTCACCCGCAGAGGGTCTCTGTGCAGCATGACCTGTGGTGGGAACCCTTCAACATAGAAAGTCGAAGTGATGAAGCCACGCCCACTGCTAGCGAGATACTCCAGCTGTAGATGCTCTAGATCGCGGGAGTTGGAGATGTTCGCATCTACCAGGGCTTGGGCTAGCTCGGGGTGCATGATAAGCTGAAGCAGCCGGTTCCTGTCCATCTTCGCTAGTCCAGCTCCTCCATTGACACCATCTACGAACTTGAGCAAACCCAGCAGTGCTGGGTTGATGGTGATGTTGGGGAAACCCGCCGACGGGACAGAAGGGGAATCCGGAGGGGGCACTGGAGGTGTGCCCGTGGGGGCGTTGTCCCCAGGACACGATGAAACAGGAGACGAGCGCATGGGCTCGTCTGCGCCAGCCTCTCCGCCAAAAGCGAGCGGCTGGTTTTCGGTTTCAGGAAGGTCACTAGGCGCGGGTGATGCTGGTGTATCGGCAGAGAGGCCATCTGTGTCAGCAGGGGATGAACCGTACTGCGCCTCACGTGCACAGCGCTTGCGAGTTCGGGCGGGGATGACGAACACGACACCAGGGCGACCGGGAACGGCGGGTTCAGGCTCTGCACGCCGATACGGGTTTCGCCATGGCGCGCAGGGAGAGTTTCCAGATCGATGCCTGCCTAGCACTTGCGCGTTTGCGCAGCTTAACTTGCACACGCTACAGAAGACCGTAGATGCGGCATCCATTCGGCGGTATTGTGAGGTGAGCAATGGGCACCTGGGAAAGACCAGCGTGGTGCATTATGAAAGGTGGGGATGTTGACTGACAGCGTTCGTCGAGTGATTACTGAACCCTCACGTGATGCGGAACACGTACAGCGACCCATGACTGGGAATAGTACAGCGCAATGAGGGTCGTTCGCTGCTATAGCGAGGCCGCGAACACGGTCGTTACAAGAGAGCGCAAATTAGGGTTCGCGGGAAAACGGAGGTAGACAGGCGCAATGGATGGCGTCACAGGAGTGAGTTGTTAGGGTACCACGCAGGCTGGACGCGACAACTCCTCGACCAGTGAACTTGGCAGTTCAAACCCTCAAACCGTAGAGTCACGACCGTTGTACGCTTGTTGTTGTGCCCCGGTATTTGTCGAGAAGGGTTGCTGTGCGCGCGCTGCTAGCTGTACAAATCCCTCCATTTTCGAAGGAACCTTTATACACACTTAGCATTACGAAACCCCTTGAAAATGTTTCATGATGTTGGCATTTAACTAGGACACGTTTCTGCGTGGTAGCAAACATTTCCAATGAAGGAAACTTTGTATTTGGGTTGGATGATGGTCACACTGCTCTTTGTATAGAATAATATTATCATAACGCATAAATTGCTAAGAAATGGGCTGCAACTTCAGGAGATGAAGATTGTCTATTGTTCTACGCCAATTTCACTTCAAAATGTCAATTGAAAGGGGACCATTTTGTACAAACAATGTGTTAGTTTATATATTTTGTTATAAATTTGGTGGGCTTGGTAGGTGTTACTGAAACCTAGTGTAAAGAGTACAACCCCCCTCCTTGCATCCCTCTCTCTTCTATTCTCGATATCCTCATTATCTCCTCAACTTTCCTAGCCTCAAACCTCTCGCCATTTCTATGGCTTCCTACCGTTCATAGCCACCTTAGTTTAACATGGTATCATAGCAGGTTCCCCTTCCCGGGCCTGCTCCCTACGCTTCCGCTGCACACTCCTTCTCTTCCTCTCGCGCTGCCATGGTGGCCGCGTCGTGCTGCTGTGGCGGCGTCGTCGTGCCGCTGGCCGCGTCGTGCCGCGGCCGTCTCGACGCGCTGCCGTGGCGTCGCGCCGTCGTGGAGTCGACGTCCAGCCATGGCGGCGTGACGGCGCCGTCGTGCCGCCGTCGCAGCGTCGACGTCCCACCGCGGCATCGACGCCGCTCTGTGACGGCGTCGTCGGGCTGCAGCCGGCCGCGCAACGCCTGTGGCGCCGTTAGACATGCCGCCCGATCGCCAGCCACAAGCATGATTCTGGACCACGCCCCCCCCCCCCCCCCCTCCGTCCCCTGCATCCCCTCTTCATTGGTAGGCATGGTAGGTGTTACTAAAACATACTGTAGAGGATACAACCCCCCTCCTTGTATCCCTCTCTCTTCTATTCTCGACCCCCTTTTCTCTCCTCAACTTTCGTAGCATAAAACCTCTCGCCACTTCTACGGCTTCCTATTGTTCCTAGCTACCTTACTTTAACACAAGGTTGGTCCGAAAAATCCCCCTGATCCATGTTGTGAAAGGTCCAAGGGCTAAACTAGACCGGGTGCAGGGCCGACGTGGCACAAAAATCCAGAATAGTACATTGGATCTAACTCATATGCCAACAGATATACAAAGGGTACATCTGGATAAATAGTTCCAACCAAAGGGAGCAAACTTCAGAACTGTGTTTCTGGTACCTAGCACATCGACCTTCGGCCTTAATCACCGCCCGCACCTTCCTAGGAGTGCTATCGATAAGGCTGGGGCAAAACTTGGCATGGATCTTCTCCCATTCTTCCTGTACCAGATTCCAAAGCTCCCGCATTCCAGAGAAAGACCTTTTATGCTTGGCCAACTCCCTTTTCAGGTAAGCTCAGAGGTTGAGGTTTGACGAGGAAGATGGCCACTCCAGGGCTACAGACTCATGTTCTCCAAATCATTCCTGCATTAGGCATGAAAAGGTCTTGCAGTCATTGTCCGCACCGAAATGACCTCAGAGGGGAAAATGCTATAGAAATCAAGGGTTAATTCGAGCTCATCGTCCAAAATTATCTCGTACTGGGGCCGTCAATATTGCATATGAGCCCCACCCGCGCACATGTCATACATCCCCACACCTCCACCAATCCTTGTCACCATGGTTTACCATCTGTTTGATTTGGTGGTACTGCAGGGTTGTGCCTTCACGAATCCAGGCAAACGCATGACCATTAGTGCTGAAGTAGTAGATGTTGGTCCCATTTCACCAGATTACATGCTTTCGAACATTAATTGTCCACTTAGCATGCGACTCCACGAATTGCAGCCGGCCCCTGATGTTTTTCCACAATTGTCACAGCTTCTACGATTGCTGCATCGTGACTATACCCGCGGACCCTTGTGTGATTTTTATGGTGAAAGGATGCACCGTCAACCGGGCAACATTACCCTACAACAGTACGACGAAGACGATTCGTGATAAGATGGGTCCGACTGGCTGATTGCATCTTTGGCCACACCGCAGCATGGCTAGTCTCAGAGATACCATTCAATAAAAGATCTTCCACAATACTCATGCCTACGCCCAACTTCTTCGCGATTTACCTAGTGCTCACCCCCTCATGCAAAATGGTGCGTCCAGGCAGAGTGCAAGAAATTCCCTACCGAGGTTTGCACTAACCTCGTAGGTAACATGACTAGGAGTTTGCGGGTGGTGATCAAGGCCAATGGTTAGTGAGCTATGTACTAGAAACGTGGTTAGGAAGTTTGCTCTCTCTGCTTGGAACTATTTGTCCGGATGTACCCATTTTTTACCTTCAGGGATATCAGTTAGATCCAATGTACTGTTCTGGATTTTTGTACTGCAAACACATTCACTATGTGCCCCTCCCTAATCTTACCACCATAAAACATTAAGGCTTAATGTATAATGGTCTTACAGCCTAGAAACCCTGATTAATGCAAAACTTACGGACAATTGTTTCCGTCACTGTAGTCTGCCACCGGAGGTACGTGCTCACCCTCTTCCAGCAAAGCCTTGCCCTTGCGCTTCCTCGCTTGTAATACGAGGAACACCGATTTTGCTGGTCTTCGTTTCTTCACGTGCCACGGTTCCAGCGCTTCATGCTTGTCGATCTCGTATTTCAGCAACAAAATCGTTATCAGCTCACCCAGGCGGGCATTGCAGACTGCACCGTGGTCCCAAGAGTTGATCACATTTTGCTTGGTAAAACTACGCTCGGACCCCACAGTTGAGAATGGTCACACCGCGCATGCTTGCCAGAGAGGCATGCGATTGGTCGAAGTTAGCACCGTAGCCATAGAGATACTCCCTCGTCTTCTTCTCCCTCACAGTCCGAAGTCGCGGCCACTTGCCCGCCCGAGACAGCTTTGGCGGCCCGAGCATCAACAGGTCGTCCAGCCACACCAGCAGGTTCGTCATGCTCCCCCTCGCGAATTTCGCACACAACAGCTTGCAGTCCCGGTAGTTCCTCCAGTAGACATGTCCCTTGATCTGCCGCTCGTGCATATGGTACGTGTGCGTCACCGGCTGCCCGTCCTTGTCGACGCCCCGCATCTTCACTCTCTTCACCCCTCCGCGCCCGTACACGGTTAGGAAAGCAATCAGTCACATGCCGCTTACTCCAGCACTGAAAACCCTGCCGCACTCCAAGTTGCGGTGTCGAAGATCCCCCAACGCCTGGTCAATGCCGCACGTAAACCTACGTGAGGATGAGGACTTTGAAACACGGATTCAGGAGGAAGCTTTACAGTCGGGCAGAATATCACCATACCAGATTATTTGGGACGCAACGATGTACACCACGAGGCGGTCCCACTATTGGGCTGCCTGTCTAGCGAGCATGACACGGACACGTGCCGGAGGCCCCGCGCATTAGCCTCACCGACCTTGACTCGATGTTGGCGAGACTAACATCATGTACAGTGTTCATATTCCATCGCTTGCCGATGGCGGCTACTCAAGGCCTTTCACATCAAACATTCGTACGAACACGGATTTCTGACGTTCGTGCCAGCGGAACCTATACAACTCACTCCATCTGCTGTGGCTGGGGACAGAGGTCGGTGCACCACTTCGGTGACAGGTTGGTGCGTCTACATGGTTGTAGACGCTAGTGTAGCAGCGTGCTCTGATATACGGGCGAACATTCGTTAACGTCCTCGTCGCCCGCTTTCCGGGCCGGGCTTGCTCTGGACGTGCCGTGCATTATGGTTTGTCACTTCCGACATGTGCAATTCCACAGGGCATCATTTGTCGGTGACATCCCTCCAATTGGGGTGAGCCTATACCAACATCCAATTGGCAGAAGCATGCGCGACATGACGAGGCTTCAATACCGAGCTGATTCTGTCATTCATGCTTGCACGCCGGGATCAGCCCCGTTTTCCAGATCCAGAACTTGATCCTGGTCTGTAGGAGTACGACCTAAGTTACATTCATTCTAACATGGTTCGTCGACCAATCATTCAATTCCGCAAAGCGCAACACTGCAGTTCATTCCGAAAGGTCCTACGGACTATGCAGTAATATGACGACCCTTCTAAACTAATCTAACAGATGCCATATACGCGTATCAATCACCATCCTCGAATTGTATTGCTCGTCAGCTGCGACGTGTACTAGCCGTGAAATCGTTACCCACAAGTCGTGACGCGTGCGATATGAGCAGTGCCATTTTGCGAGATTGTCACCATTTCCCGACGTTGCGTACGAAGAACAAAATAGCGGCCATAAGGTGTGAGGTTTTTTTAGGTCTCGGGATGTTTTAGAAGGCAGAGGTTGTTCAATATGATGCGTTTTATTTCGTGCATTTTGTTTCATGCACCATCCGATCCCGTTTGCGCTTTACTGTGTTATTTTACTAGCCCTGAAAGGTCCCATTTGGCTTCTGAGCCACCGGGGTGAAGCCTGCTCAGGAAGGTCGTCATATGGGGTTATTTATGTATGAACAGATTAACATCATTGGTTTTTGATACGTAGGGTTCGTGTTATAAATTCACCTTGTTGCATAGTCTATAAGTTCGTGTGGCTGACCATCCAAACAGCACAGCAGGAGCATCCAGCACCTGACAACCAGCGGCAGGAGAAAGGAGCTGCATCGCGATGACATCCACTCTTGGTTTGCAGCCAATGGCGAGCTGCCGATAGTGTTGTGCCACGTGTTATCCACATTGCTGCCCAATGAACGAGCATTGTCAAGCGCACTGCTGGAATATTCCGTCACTTTGGTCCGCTGGCATTTTGTGTAGGGATGGAATAACCCTTTCCTTTTGGCCAGGTTCGTGGCAGCTTTGCCACAAGGACCATCGCACCGGCCCAAACGTTGTGGTGATGTACAGTACCAACGCTGCCAGGAAGTTGTTGCCACTGTTTACATTGTTGCGAACTTGCCCAGGAAAGCGTGTACATCTCTTTGCCCTAAAGCTTCCAGTAAATTTAGCGACTACTTTTTCTATTCATTCTGCTCACCCACTGGAGCTCGGAACATCACTTTGGGCAGAAGTCCAGTCGCGCAAACGCCAGCACAATTAGGAAGCAGTAAACTCTGCCCGATTCTTTATTACCTCGACTGGCTTGGCCCCTGGATTTTTCATGTCCGGACAGCTCGACAAATGTCGCGCCGCCCTGAATGCTGCGTGGACACAGCCCGGCCCAATGGATCGTATCCAGTCACTGCTCACCACAACACGTCGCAAGGGGGCAGCATGAACGTCCTGTCCCAACTGTTGAGAGGAAGTGTAGAGCCTAGAAAACACGCAACCTTATCGAATGCGGCAGGTTGTACATTGGTCAAAGTCGGATCACGGGCAGTAAATAGACTCCAGCACTCGTGTGGCGGACGCTTGAATTTTGGGTCCCCTACCACCCCATGTCGCCAGGCACCTGGACTCCCCTCACACGTTGTGGTAAGCCCTGTACACCTCCATGCGACGCAACTCTTCAGTTTCGCGTAGGTTGCGTTTTGGTTGAGCAGCCAGTGCAGAAACACGTGACACAAACTTTCTATGGGACCCCACAGCAGCCAACGAAACACAGCCCAGCGTCCCTCAGACCCACGAAACCGGCCGACGCCCTTAGGGGTCTCGCACGTCCAGCCCATTTGATCACTGTCTTCCACCTCTCTCACTGCCTCACTAGGAGCTCTTGCGCCATTTACTCCCGTTGTGCCGTCGT
Organism: Closterium sp. NIES-67; assembly: GCA_027943415.1. Taxonomy (NCBI): domain Eukaryota; kingdom Viridiplantae; phylum Streptophyta; class Zygnematophyceae; order Desmidiales; family Closteriaceae; genus Closterium; species Closterium sp. NIES-67. The sequence goes on from BQMB01002414.1 coordinate 824,233, forward strand.
TCCTAGCATCCCCCTTTAGCCGCTCCTGAGTTGGTAGTTTCTAGGCGCGGCGCGCTAATGACGCGGTGACCTATCTGGTATAAGAATGCGTCAGGCGCGCAGATCGGTTTTGACGATAGCCAGGGTAGTGCCGTCGAGCTGGCCACTATCACGTGCGGTTCGACATCACTTAGTCAACGTCAGACAATGCGACGACGGGCGCTGCGACGTCGGGAGCACGACGTCTCGCGCTGCGACGTCTGACGATGCGACGCCTGGCGATGCGACGTCAAGCGATGCGACGTCTAGCCATGCAACGTCTGGCGATGCGACGTCTTCCGTCGCGTCGTGTGGCGCAGGGATGCCGCGCGCTGTAACGATAGCGACGGGCGCAGCGACGTGTAGCGCGGCGACGTCTAGCGTTGCGGCGTCTGACGTCTTGAAGTTTTGCGATGCGAACACCGCTCGTGGCGACGCCCCCGTTGTAAGTCTCAGGTATTCCTCACTAAAGACCGCATCGCAGGACCGGTCATGGCAGCGCCAGTCATGTTAAAATGCAGTCATCCAGACACAGTCCAGTATAGTTTCCAGCTTCTCACCGCCACCTCGACTAGTTTATTCACACCACGCTCTGCTCTCGTTCTCCTCCCTTTTCCGTGAACACCCTCATGGCGCCCAAGAAGCAGGTTTCCAAGCTCGGTGATGGCGACACTCGTTCGAAGACCACGCGAAACAATCGCAAGCAGAAGGGTGAGAGCTTCCTCGCCAAAGGCAAGCCCACTTATGACAAAGACGTGACTGCACAGCGAAAATCGGGTCGGAAGCGGCGAAGACGGGTCAGATTGGGAGAGGATGACACATCCGACAATGACTCCACCGCTGCTTCCGATCAGGAGGAGGAGGATGAGGATGGGGCAGGCCGTGATGTACGCAAGCGGAACGAGAGTTTGGGGCGTGAATCCGGGGGAGGCGACGAAAGTGACGAGGACGAGGGAGCGGAGACAGGAGGTGAGGAAAGTGACGACGAAAATGCCGACAACGACACGGATGGGGATGGTGAGGAAGAGCATGTTGATGAGAATGTCGAGGAGGATGAGGGTCGTGACGCTGGAAAGTCGGACGACGACGAACATGACGATGAGAATGAGTTGGATGATGAGGATGCTGACGAAGCTGTTGCTGAGGATGCTGACGACGGTGCTGATGAGGATGCCGATGAAGATGCTGATGAAGCTTGCGCTACGAGGAGGGGAAAGGTGCGCCCTCTTTCAGCCATTGGCTCATCGAAGAAGGAGGCATCAACAATGGATATGGAGAATGGGGATGGTAGGAAAGAGGCTAATGGTAACACTGCCGGCGCAAGGAAGAAGCTGAAGCAAACGGTCGCCAATGGAGCTGTCAGCAGTGACGTGACAGTCAAGCACAAGGAGCAACCTGATGGAGACGGTGAGTAGAAACTCCTGCGTGAGGCTATTTCTGGATGTCGGGAAACCATTGCACCATGCTCTTCGTACTAGCAATGATGCCTATGCCATGCTTTGTGATGGGTCGTATTCATCAACCTCTGAACATCCCTTTGCTGCGGTTATTTGCACATCCAGCAGAAGGGACGGCTTCAAATGGTAAAGATTTCAAGCCGACAAGCACGGAGGAGGCCACGGAGGGGGGGAAGGGCCCGGGCTCGGATGAGGCAAAGGGTGCAGATATGGCCATGGATAAGGGGCAGGAAGGGGATCTGGGGAAGGATAGGGTTAAGGGGAAGGGAGAGGACAAGGGGCTTGTCAAAGTAAAGGTTGAAGGAGAGGAGCAGGGGAAGGCTAAGGATCAGGGGAAGGCGAAGGGTAAGGGGAGGGCCAAGGAACCGGGGGTGGAAAAGGGTACGGATAAGGCAAAGGATAAGGGGAAGGGTAAGGATGAGGGGAAGGCAAAGGATACCGGGAAGGCAAAGGATACGGGGAAGGCAAAGGATACGGGGAAGGCAAAGGATACGGGGAAGGCAAAGGATACGGGGAAGGCAAAGGATACGGGGAAGGGTAAGGATACAGGGAAGGCAAAGGAGGGGAAGGCCAAGAATAAGGGGAAGGATGTGGATAAGGGGAAGGCCAAGGGGAAGGATTTGAAGGACAAGGGCAAGGGGAAGGGATCTGAATCCAAGGCAGCCAATGGTGAGTGCCACGTCAGTGTAACTTCGCCCGTCTTGCCAGCCTCCCTGTACATGGCACACCTGTCCCTTTTATCCTGGCCTCCCTGCCCCTCCCTCCATCCCTCCCTCCATTAAATCCTCCATACCGCCCACCCTCCCTGACCCCTTTTTCATCCATGCCTCTTGCTCTCCTCTCCCTCCTTCACTCCCTCCCTCCCTCCCTCCCTCCCTCCCTCCCTCCCTCCTCTTCCCCCCTTGCGTATCTTCAACCTCTCACCCATCACCCAACGTGTACCACGTCGGAGCTACCCCGCCGGATTGCAAGCCACGGTGCACTTTGCAACCCGAGCTTCTTCATCCATGCCTCCTGCTCTCCCCTCCCTCCTTCACTCCCACCCTCCCTCCCTCCCTTCATCCTCTCCCTCCCTCCCTCCCCTCCCTCCCCTCCCTCCCCTCCCCTCCCTCCCTCCCTCCTTCCCTCCCTCCCTCCCTCCCTCCCTCCCTCCCCTCCCTCCCTCCCCTTATATTGCAGTACTGGCGCTTTCTGGGGCACCGCCACCAGGGAAAATCTACTGCATGTCGTCCGAACGGCATGCGATCTCCGCTGCTGCGCCAAAGGTAGTCGCTTCGACTTCGGGGTTGAGCACCGAGGAGAAAGCGGTCACACGTGCTGAATTTATAGCACTGGAGGCCAACCTCCTGGGCCAGCTTAAGGCCATAAGGGCTCTTGTGGAGGCGCAAGGGGTGGGCCCTGTGCCAGAGGCGGTCATGGTGACTCCATCTGCATCTACAGTTGCACCGGCGGTGCCTGCCCCCTCTAGGCTCACAGAGAGTCCACTGGTGTTGGCAAAGGCCATTGTCATGAAGCACGTCGATGACTACAAGGTGGGTTGGTGTGGGGGGTCGTGATGGGCACACGAAAACGGGTGCTGTTTTGTAGGCTTTGTGCTATCCGTGCGACTTTTTGCTTTGTGTACTCGCCTTGTTCCCCTGCACCGCTGGTCGTTTTGTGATTGTCTGTCTCTCTTTGTGTCTCCATCATCCGTTTACCTTGCAACCTCCTCTCCCCCCGTCCCATACTCACCCACTTCATCCGCTTGTTACCAGCTTTACCCTTCTCCTTTCACCAATTTTTGTCGCCACCCATTCGCACGCTTTGCATTCCCTACATTCTGTTGTCAGCTTGACGCTTCTAGTTTTCCTCACCTTTTCAAAAACCCCTCTCCCCCCCACCCCCCTGCTACTCTCTCTCCTTGCCCCTCTCTTCTTCCCCCCTTCTCACCTCCCATCTCCTCTCCTCCACCCATAGGATCTGTCGAAGCGCGTGGCAACACACCTGATCTTCACCATCATTGCGGGGAAGATCCAGTTCTACCCGTCTTCTGACGAGGCCTTGGAGCATGGCTTCCAGGTTTTCGTCTCGGGGATCGTGACTGATGCGCTGAAGTTGCTCTTCGATCACAATGACCCGGCCACCCGTGGTGTTTTCTTCGAGCAGCTGTCGACCACGAGGACCACGATCAATGGATGTATGCGGAAGGTCGGACTCACTGCATTAGGGCGGCAAGGCAACCGTACGTATGTGAAGAATCTTCCAGCGGATCTGCCAGCCCCTGAGATCTACTACCACGACGACGAGCTGAAGGACAAATACTTTGATGGTGAGGTTTATTGTGGTCCCCTTTTTGCTCCATGTAAACAATGCTTAAAACCTCTCGTTACTCATGACTGTATCAAATCTCCATCCCTCCCTCCCTCCCCTCCCTCCCTCCTCCTCCCTCCCCCTCCCTCGTCTTCCCCCCTTTCGTATCTTCAACCTCTCACCCATCAACCAAGGTCTACCACGTCGGAGCTACCCTGCCGGATTGCAAGCCATGGTGCACTTCGCAGCCCGAGCTTTTTCATCCATGCCTCCTGCTCTCCCCTCCCTCCTTCACTCCCTCCCTCCCTCCCTCACTCACTCCCTCCCTCCCTCCCTCCCTCTCTCCCTCCCCTCCCTCCCTCCCTCCCTCGTCTTCCCCTTTTTGTATCTTCAACCTCTCACCCATCAACCAAGGTCTACCACGTCGGAGCTACCTTGCCGGATTGCAAGCCATGGTGCACTTCGCAGCCCGAGCCTTTTTATCCATGCCTCCTGCTCTCCCCTCCCTCCTTCACTCCCTCCCTCCCTCCCTCACTCACTCCCTCCCTCCCTCCCTCCCTCCCTCCCTCCCTCCCCTCCCTCCCTCCCTCCTCTTCCCCCTTTCGTATCTTCAACCTCTCACCCATCACCCAAGGTCTACCACGTCGGAGCTACCCCGCCGGATTGCAAGCCATGGTGCACTTCGCAGCCCGGGCTTCTTCATCCATGCCTCCTGCTCTCCCCTCCCTCCCCTCCCCTCCCTCCCTCCTCCCTCTCCTCCCCCCCTCCCTCCCTCCTTCCCTCCCTCTGTCCCTGCCTCCCTGCCTCTCCTCCCTCCCTGCCTCTTCATTCACCTACTCGCATACACAGATGACTGGGGATTCTGCTGGCATCTTGATGGTGGAAAGCCATTCTCCACTCTGATCTTTGCTGTCTCCGTTCGCCTCGCATTGGCAAGGAGGGGCGTGAACACGGAGAAGATCAAAATCCGCCAGCTGGGCTGGATTCTCTACGCTGTGAGTTCCTTAGCATATTTTAACCGTGTTGTTGGGTGGTATGGCGTGGGTAGGAGGGGTTGCTTGCACCGCATTTCTAATGTCTATGTACGTGCTCTTAACTGTCTGGCTGTGCCGCAAGCGGGAGTAAGGATTTACGTGTAATGCGCATTCTTGTTTGCTTTTTCCTTTCTTTATTCCTTCACACACTTGCAGTTTGAGTGGCCCATCCTGAATAATGCTCCGGATGGCAAGCTCTCCACCAAGTGGGAGGTCAACCGCACCAACTACGAGGCCATGTGCGTGCGCGCCAAGAAGTGGGTCGAGGTTGCCGTGCTCGACTTTGGCGTCCCGTACGCTGCAGAGACGCATACGTTCAACTTCCCACACTCCATCTACATTGACGCGACCGACTTCGAGTCGCTGGTGCGGGAGGTTGAGGTACGTTGCTAAGTTTTCTATGGTACCAGCCGCATCTGGTGCTGAGCATTTGTCCGTGATGTATTGCGTGGTGGTTGTTGTGTTCGACCCATTCATATATGTCCTCATGGCTGTCACTATGTTCGGGTGCAGAGGAGGGCGACCCGCACAATCATTTTGACGACTGTGTAATGCTCCAAGTCTTCCATGACGCCCCATGGTGTGCGATCGAGCTGCAGAAAGCATGAGTAGAGGAGATGAGATTGCAAGGTTGAATGATGCAGTCGGGCCTCGTGTGGGTTAAAAGTGGGCAGGGCAGTGGCTTGGGTATGAGAATTTTGCAACAGCAGACTGTGGGGAGATAGGTTGTGTGAAAAGTTTGAGGTGAAACAGCCACACCCAGGGTATGGAGATGAGCAACACAGGCAGC